>CM053604.1:99026838-99090898 GCA_028646535.1 Procyon lotor
TGATTTTATTATGTAGGGGATTATTTAAATATTCTTGTGTGTTATCTGTTAGAGCTGTTCTATTTACATGTGTTGGATATAAAAGGAGAAATGAGAGGCGCCTGGGTGGCTCAGTGAGTAAAAGCCTCTGTCTTCGGCTCAGGGTCCTGGGATCGAGCCCCGCATTGGGCTCTCTGCTCAGCAGGGAGCCTGCTTCCCCATCTCTCTCTGGCTGCCTCTCTGCCTACTTGTGATCTCTCTCTCTGTGAAATAAATAAATAAAATCTTTTTTTTTTTTTAAGATTTTATTTATTTGACAGAGAGAAACACAGCGAGAGAGGGAACACAAGCAGAGGGAATGGTAGCGGGAGAAGCCGGCTTCCTGCCGAGCAGGGAGCGGGGTTCGATCCGAGGACCCTGGGATCCTGACCTGAGCCGAAGGCAGATGCTTAACGACTGAGCCACCCAGGCGCCCCAAATAAATAAAACTTTTTAAAAAAAAAAAAGGTTGGTTGTTTACTTCCACGCATGGTTGTTCCAGTTAAAAAAATTTTTTTTCTCCTTAACGGTAATGGCTTCCACTTAATATGGTACTCTATTTTTCAGAGATATCGCATTGGAGATTACAAGATCATCTCTGAGTATCGGAGCTTTAAAACTGAGTCAGAATCTTTTAAGAAAAGGGGAAATGATGTAAACTGGCGTTTATTGAGTATCTATTTTGAGCTAGATTTTATGCTAGACTTTTCTTACACATTAGCTGATGTAAACCTTACATCTCTCCTTTAAGGAAATTCTAATAAGTGTAGCCCTACTTATGTTATTGTTAAAAGTAGATTTCTGATTGCTTTATATTCAGTCACTTGTGCTGTATCAGGACAAACGGGTTCCTGAAAGTCACTGCACTATGCAGAATCATACAGTAAAAACCACAGGGCTTATGGAAAAAATGGGATTAGGCACAACACTCAAAAATTTCATTAGTGAGGGGCACCTGGCTCAGTCGGTTAAGTGTCTGCTTTTGGCTCAGGTTGGGATTCTGGAGACCAGGATGAAGCCCCACTTTGGGCTGACTGTTCAGCAGGGAATCTGCCCTTCTCCCTCAAATAAATAAAATCTTAAAAAAAAAAATGTTTTTGGGGCGCCTGGGTGGCTCAGTTGTTAAGCGTCTGCCTTCGGCCCAGGTCAGATCCCAGGGGTCTGGGATCGAGCCCCACATCGGGCTCCCTGCTCCGCGGGAAGCCTGCTTCTCCTGCTACCATTCCCTCTGCTTGTGCTCCCTCTCTCGCTGTGTTTCTCTCTGTCAAATAAATAAAATCTTTAAAAAAAAAAAAAAATGTTTTTTCGTTGGTGAAAAAAGGAAAGGTAAGAACCAAATTAAAATGATAGCACAATTTTTACATATTTTAAATGGTTAACAAATACATAAATATCTTAGAATAAATACTGCATTTCACCATGGAAAAGACCAGAAGTTTATGGAAGTGAGTGTCAGAAGCATTGCAGCTTGTGAATTGTTTTGAAGTAATGGAAGGAAAGTTATCTAAAATCTGGGGGAAAGTTGTAACACCAGATAGGAATGGGTGTGGCTCATTACACAGCTAGAACTGATGTAGCTGGTAGATGTTTGAGGTGTATTATGTCTGTCCTGTACATGCCTGTGTGGTTTGTTTCAGCTGAGTGCAGTTTTCTTGGTTCACCTCGTACTTCTCTTGGACAAAATCTCACAGAAACAATCATGAAATTTGAAATTTAGTGTGTTCAAAATACTCCTTACTATGTCAATGATGTTGGAACAAACATGGGTTTTCTGAACAAGTGTTGTAGCAGAACTGACCATACATTATCTAACTTTGTGTTGTAGTGATTACACAGCCTAAGTTTGGGTAACTCTTCACTCTGGCATGTGAGTATTTGGATTACTAAACTAGAACTTTTTGCTTTTAGGACCCGAGTTAGTGTCACATTCTTTGCCATCTTAGTGCCACTGCCACTGTGAAGACTTAAACTTATTTCAGTGTTTTCCTTATTAAAGAGAACCTTTGTTCCAGACTATCAAAAGTTTCAGGCCAATTCATCCTAAAGATTTTTTTGTGGGGATACAGTATTTTAAAAACAGGAAACAAAATAGTACACATTTCTTCAATTTGTGTTTTGAAACAATTTCAGTATTTAGTGGAGGGAGGTGTAAAAGGAACAACACATTGTAGAATTGAATCCTAGCTCTGCTTTGCTGTGCTCCTTACTCTTTTTAAGACTCAGTTTGAGGGTGCCTGGGTGGCTCAGTCGTTAAGCGTCTGCCTTCGGCTCAGGTGGTCCTGGGATCGAGCCCTGCATCGGGCTCCCTGCTCATCAGGAAGCCTGCTTCTTCAGCTACCATTCCCTCTGCTTGTGTTCCCTCTCTCACTGTGTTTCTCTCTGTCAAATAAATAAAATCTTTAAAAAAAAAAAAAAAGACTCCGTTTGCAAATCTGAGTAAAAACAGATAAAACATTACTTTTCTGACACACCTCACTGGTCATGTAGTGAGATACATATGAAAGTGCCTGGCAAATGGTAAAGCATGTGAATTAGTACTTGTTTTGTTGTAGGTGTAGTGTATTAAGAACTTTAGTTTTTTCATTGCCTCATTTTGTTTTATGTTATCCTTACCATGTGTCTTATGTTCTGTTTGATATTTTTATTTTGTTTTGTATATTTTTTGGTATTTAGGAAGGTTCATATCTAGTCAGTTACCTTTACATTTTTACCTTTGAAAAGTTCTCTTAATCCTTTTTTTATTTAGGCTTTTGCCATTTGATTTGTTAGCTGTAAATTAAATCCACTGAGTCTCATTTTCTTACGTGTGAGGCAATGAATGACCTTATTCTGCTTTACATTTTTTCCATGTCTCTTTTCCTTTGACATTTTAAAGTTATTTTTACTTGGTTGAGAGTATGTAATTTTATGCACTATTCTTTTACCCTCATCAATACCTTTGTTTTAGATTTAGTTCTATAATTCAGTGTAGTTTATATTCACAAGCAGACCATTAGCTGAAGTTTTCCCAATCATCCTTTGGTTGGATGAGTTCATGTGTACACGCGAGGTTCCTCAGCACTGCTTATGGAAACCTCTTAAGTTCATACATGGTTAAACTGTTTTTCTTTATCCTTGATATTTCAAAGACAGTTTGGCTGAATGTAAAACCTTTGATGTATATCTTAAGTTTTTTGAAAATGCCCTCCTGTTCTCTTCCTTGTGTATTGCTGATGCCACTGTGTTTTTCTTTGCGGGTGATTGGTCTGTCTTTCTGGAGATCAGAGTAGTTTTATCTGTAGAATTGAATCATTTTACTAGAATTATGCCTCTGTGTCAATTGTTCTGGATAAGAATTTTTCCTGGTACATGGTTTCAGGTTGTAGAGCGAAGTGGGTTTTTTGTTTGTTTTGTTTTGTTTTAAGATTTTATTTATTTGACAGAATGAGAGAGAAATCACAAGTAGGCAGAGAGGCAGGCAGAGAGGGGGGGAGCAGGCTCCCCACTGAGCAGAGAGCCCGATGTGGGGCTCGATCCCAGAACCCTGAGATCATGACCTGAGCCAAAGGCAGAGGCTTTAACCCACTGAGCCAGCCAGGCGCCCCGTGAAGTTTGTTTTAAATTCAAGAATTATAGTTTATTAGTTCTCTTCTATTTTATTCTCTGATGATCTTCGCCTGTTGGATCTCCTTTGCCTCTCTTTTTTTTATTTTTCCTTGGATTTTTTTCTCCTTTGTTTCTTTTTCACTTACTTGAGGAACATGCCTGTTTTCTATCTCTTTAGATCGTATATCTTGAAGTTTAGTCTTCATTTCTGAGATGCAGTTGTGTTTCTCTTGTTTCTTTAGTTCAGTCTGTAGTCTGTACCTGTACCTGTTTTATATTTTCCTTTTATTATTAAGAAATAACTGACATACTTCACTGTAAGTCACACAGCATTATTTAGTTTTTAATTTGTGATGGAGTTGTATTACATGTTTCTTTTTTTTTTTTAAAGATTTTTTATTTATTTGACAGAGAGAAACACAGTGAGAGAGGGAAAACAAGCAGAGGGAATGGTAGCGGGAGAAGCAGGCTTCCCGCTGAGCAGAGAGCCCGATGTGGGGCTCGATCCCAGGACCCTGGGATCATGACCTGAGCCGATGGCAGATGCTTAACGACTGAGCCACCCAGGCGCCCCACATGTTTCTTTTTTATTGCTAGGTTTTTTGGGTGTGTTTTCATCTGCCAAAAGGTTTTTTACTTTTTTTAAATTCCATATAAATAGCTTGGTATAGATGATGGGTTCTTTTTTCTGTTCAGGTTGTGATGGATTTTACTAGACTAACACTATGGACAGTTTTCTTTTTAATTTTTTAAAAAAGATTGATTGAGAGAGAGAGAAGGGCTGGGGGAGAGGGAAAAAGATTCCCTACTGAGCAGGGAGCCCGACACGGGATTCGATCCCAGGACCCTGAGACCAGGACCTGAGCTAAAGGCAGACACTTAACCAGCTGAGCCACTCAGGCGCCCCTAGACAGTTTTATTTTTGGATTGAAGTTTGTGTGGCTTCCTCAACCTCTTAGTTCAAGAGAGCACCCTCTTTTGTTGCTACAGTGAATTGTTTTTAAATAATTGTATCTCTTCTACCCCTTTCCAATTGTTCTATCATTATTTTAGTAGTGTCTTTGTCTTTAGTAGCTTCTTTATCTATTATACCTTCAAGTTCAATTCCTTCTTCTAAGGTGCCTCCTTCTCCCCGAATGCTATGCCTTGCTAAAACTGCTGTCTTTGGTCCTTTTTGTTTTTCAAGTTTTTATTTAAATTCCAGTTAACATACAGTGTAATATTAGTTTCAGGTGTACAATATAGTGATTCATTACTTCCATACATCACCTGCGCTCATCACAACAAGTACACTCCTTAATCTCCATCACCTATTTCACCCATCTTCCACCTACCTCTCCTGGTAACCATCAGTTTGTTTTCTATAGTTAAGAGTCTGTTTCTTAGTTTGCCTCTCCCTTTCTCCCTTTTTCCCCTTTCCCTATTTATTTCTTAAATTCCACACGTGCGTGAAATCATATGGTATTAGTCTTTCTCTGACTTACTTCACTTAGCATAATACTCTCTACCTCCATCTATGTCATTGCAAGTGGCAAGATTTCATTCTTTTTTATGGCTGAGTAATATCCCATTGTTTCCATTGTGTATATATACCACATCTTGTTTATTCATTCATCATTCAGTAGACCTTTGAACTCTTTCCATTAATTTGGCTATTGTTGATAATGCTCCTATAAACATTGGGGTGCATATGTCCCTTTGAATTAGTATTTTTGTATTCTTTGGATAAATGTCTAGTAGTATAATTGCTGGATTGTAAGGTAGTTCTATTTTTAGCGTTTTAAGATTTTATTTTTAAGGGGCACCTGGGTGGCTCAGTTAAGTGTCTGCCTTTGACTCAGGTCATGATCCCAGGGTCCTGGAATGGAGCCCTAAAACATTGGGCTTCCTGCTCAGCAGGGAGTCTGCTTCTCCCTCTCCCTCTACTCTTGCCCCCCACCATGCTCGCTCTGTCACTTGCTCTCTCTCTCAAGTAAATATATAAAATCTTTAAAACACAAAACAAAACAAATTTTTTTTTTATGTAATCTCTTTTTAAGTAGTCTCTCTTTTTAAAGCAATTCTGACACTGGGCTTGAACCCACAAACCTGAGATCAAGAGTTGCATGCTCTACAACTGAGCCAGACAGGTACCCCTGTTTTTTACTTTTTTTGTTTTAATGGGCTCCCCATGGAGCCCAGCATGGGGCTTGAACTCACAACAACGAGATCAAGAGTCAGATGCTTAACCAATTGAACCACCTAGGCACCCCTATTTTTTAACTTTTTTTTTTTTAAAGATTTTCTCTATTTGAGAGAAAGAGCATACATCACAGAGCACGAGTTGGGGAGGTGGTGTCCAGAGGAAGAAGCAGACTTCCCCCACTGAGCAGGGAGCCTGACCAGGGACCCTGCCCAGGGACCCTGGGATCATGACCTGAGCTGAAGCAGATGCTCAACCAACCGACTGAGACATTCAGGTGCTCCTATTTTTAACTTTTTGAGGAATCTCCATATTGTTTTCTACAGTAGCTACTAGTTTGCATTCACATCATTAAGTGCAAAAGGATTCCCCTTTCTCCACAGCCTCACCAACACCTGTTGTTTCTTGTGTTGTTGATTTTAGCCATTTGGACAGGTGTGAGGTGGTGATACCTCATTGTAGTTTTAATTTGCACTTCCCTGATAATAAGTGATGTTGAGCATCTTTTCGTGTGTCTATTGGCCATCTGTATGTCTTCTTTGGATAAGTGTCTTTTCGTGTCTCCTGCCCATTTTTTTAATTGGATTATTTGTGTTTTGAGTGTTGAGTTTTGCAAATAATTTATATATTTTGGATACTAACCCTTTATTCATATGTCATTTGTAAATATCTTTTTCCATTCAGTAGGTTGCCTTTTTGTTTTGATTGTTTCCACCACTCTGCAGAAGCTTTTTATTTTGATATAGTCCCAATAGTTCATTTTTGCTTTTGTTTCCCCTGCCTTAGGAGACATCTAGAAGTTGTTAGTGCTAATGTTAAAGAAACTACCGTCTGTGTTCTTTTCTAGTATTTTTAGTTTCATGTCTTATATTTAGGTCTTCCATCCATTTTGAATTTTTTGTGTATGGTATAAGAAAATGGTTCATTTTCATTCCTGCATATGTTGCTGTCCAGTTTTCCCAACACCATTTGTTGAAGAGATGGATTTCACACTTTATAAGCCTCTTCTTGACTTCTAGTAGCCATTATTCTCATCCAGTATATCTCTAAGTACTTTCTTTCAGGATGAGGCTGCCTTCTGAGTGAATCCTAGTTAATATTACATGTATTCAGGAACCACTTTGACCCTGTTGTATTGCTCATTTGGACAGTTCCCATTGGGTCTTCTGGTCTTAGGTGTTTATGCACATATATGTAAGTTGGAATTTTTTACTTATCTTATAAAGCTGGCTTTGGGTGATTTTGTTTGCTCTCTTTCTTGGCCTGTATGGTTTTTTTGAGGATTTGTGGAGTTTTTTGAAATTAGGGGAAGCCATTGTGCTATAAAGAATTTAGTTTTGGTTTTATGTGGTATGTTTGACAACAATGGTGTCTTTTTTTTATTGCAGTTCAGGTTTTATGCATATAAACTGAGTAATTGATTATACTTCTGTTTTCTGTGTCCTCATGGCCACTCCATTGTTTCTTTTCAAACTCTCCTGGGAGTATTTATTATTGAAATAATTACAAGGTTCTCTTATATCATTGACTATCAAATGTGTATATACCTATGAGTTTTACTGAATTTTGTCCTATGCCTAGCATTAGAGCTCATAGCTAACAGCTTTTCTTTAGCTGGGGTTCTGTTTGTATTAAGCAGAATATGAGATCTTCAACTTTTTTCTCAAGTGATGTAGTTTAATATTGAAAAAGAAAAGTAAGATAAAACACATTTTACAATGCATTAACAATGGTGTAGTATCCAGAAGGCAAATGGTGATTGTCACATTGAATTCTGGGTTCAGAACTTAGAAAGATATGAACCAGTGACTCCTTCAGGCTTATATGCCACGAGAATATTGGTGTAAAATTCCCACAGAACTTTGTTTTATTCTGAGACTGTGTATTTGTTACTTTAAAAATACTGAAATGCCTTTTGTTTTGTGATAGAGTAATGATAGGTTTTTTAAAAAATGGTTTATTTAGAGAAAATAAAATTTAGCAACCTCATTTAAATCTTTTTTTTTTTTAAGAAATTTTACTAGTTTTGAAAAATTATACAAGTATGGAAACAAAACTGTATCAACCTCAGAGAGTGGCCCAGGTTGTTAAAGGACTTAAAACTTTCTTAAAAGGAACAATTAAAAACAAAGATGGTTAGCTTGAAAGGGAAAACTGAACTCTTAACAGAGCTAAAATCAGCAAACAGAAGGTAGAGTGAGTGAGAGTTTGACTCAGTATACCTGAAAACATTTTAACAGAGTGAGCTGGCAGCACACACAGGAGCATCGTGACCACTTGCACCAGATGATGTTTAAGGTCTCTTCCCACTAGAGGCTATAAAATAGCCTTGGTTTGTTAAGTCTTCTCTCAGTGGATCTTAGTTTTGTTTTTTTATCGTAGAAGTAAGAGAAACACTAAAAAAAAAGGTATAAAACTAGAAGGAGGAAAGTCCTCCTTAGAATTTGTTTTCATGGTGCTTGTAGTTTGCCAGAAACTGTATGATATGAAAAGGACAGCATATTGTCTACTAATGGAAGTTCCAACTAAAATAATTTTGGGAAAGGGAGGATAGAGGTAGAGATCCTATGTTGTTTTTTGGTTTTTTTTAAAGATTTATTTATTTTAGAGAGAGAGAGTGCAGCAGGGAGAGGCAGAAGGGGAAGGAGAGCTAATCTGAAGTAGACTCTGTGTTGAGCGTGGAGCCCAGCTTGGGACTTGATCTCATGACCCTGAAATCACAATCTGAGCCAAAACCAAGAGTTGGAAGCCTAACTGACTGCCATACAGGTGTCCCTCTGTGTTTTCTTGTTAGATTTTATTTATTTGTCAGAGAGAGAGAGAGATTGTGTGTACAAGCAGGGGGAGCAGCAGGCAGAGAGGGAGAAGCAGGCTCGATGCTGAACCACCCAAGTGTTTCTCTATTTTTTTTTTTAATTTCTAAAATTAAAGTGTAATTTATAGTAAAGTGTACAGGTCTTGATTGTACTATTTTATTAGTTGTCTTGAGGGTACTGTTCTATTAATTTTGACAATTTGACAATTGCATATATCCATGAAACCTATGCCCCTTTCAAAATGTAGAACATTTCCATCATCTCAGGCCCTTTGTTCCCCTTGATTGTAGAATTTAATTTAGTTTCTGCTTTCATATTCCTCTGCACCCACTCAAACTGGGTTAGGTCTAAATATTGTAAGCTGTAACTGATACCGTGGTGCTTTATTTAAACTTAAACCCCCCCCCCTTTTTTTTTAAAGTAAACTCTGTCCCCAACATGGGGCTGGAACTCAGGGCTCAAGAGTCACATGCTCCACTAACTGAGCCAGCCAGGTGCCCCTATTTAAACATTTTTATTGAGTGCTTATTCAGGTTCTTTATAAAGTTTTTATTCAGTCTTTACCTAAACCCTGCACAGTAGTTGATGATATAGTTGAGGCTATAGTTAGGCCAGTGATACAAAGCTGTATATTAAGTGGCTGCTAAGATTTGAACTCTAGACTATTGTTGTCCAATAGAATTTTTCATGATGATGGAAGCATTCTACATGTGAGTTTCCAGGACATTAGCCACTGTTCACATGTGGCTGTTGAACACCTGAGATAGGAGTAGTGTGACTGAGAGCTTTACTGAAGAATTTTAATTTTTTAAAAAGGGAAAAGGGGGGGGCAAAGGGAGAGAGAAAGAATCTTAAGCAGTTTCCATGCCCAGCATGAGCTCGATGTGGGCTTGATCTCACAACCCTGAGATCATGACCTAAGCTGAAATCAGGGGTCAGATGCTTAAGTGACTGAACCACCCAGGTGCCCCTTAGGAATTTTAATTTTTGTTTAATTATTGATGAACTGAAATGTTAAATGACTACAGCTCTAATCTCTGACTCCTAAGGCTTTATGTGCTCTTTCTCCATACCTTTCTGCTCTACAGAAGTAGAGGGGCAGCAGCTACTAAAGTAGCTCCAATACACTGGCACTAAGTGCCAGTCAGGCTTCTGGTAAGTGAATAAACGCTACTTGATTTGATTTTGGTATAGCTAAGACTCATTTTCTTTTTAACTTTTTAATTGTGAAAATTTTCAAACGTGAAAATAAAGAAAATAATATTGAACCTATCTCCTAATTTTGACAGTTACCAACTCTGGTTCATTCTTTTTCATCTGTGACCTCTACCCCCTAGACTATTTTGAAGAAATCCCAGACATCATTTCAACATGGTTGACTTTTAAAGCTAAGTTTGGCTTTTATCATATAGTTTGATTTGAAGCTACATTCTTTTCAATCAGTTTCAAAGAATGAAATGTTTCTCGGCATTAGCTGAAGGAAAGCAATGGAAGGATATATATAATACTAAAGAAAATCATGTAATCTTAATGCCAAATTTAAACTTTATGTACAGTTTTTGCTTAGTTTCTTTATTTGCCCTGTTATAGTTCCCACTTCTAGGAAACTGTTTTTTTCTGTAACGAGGATTCAGAAAAGGATGATGAACTTTCCTTTCTGCAGTAGATAAGGTAACCTTAAGTAGTTTCTCTGGACTTTTCACAACTTGTCCGGCTATTCCTTTTTTTTTTTTTTTTTTTTTTTAAGATTTTATTTATTTATTTGAGGCAGAGAGAGAGAGTGCTTACACAAAAAGACAGGGAGAGGGACAAGGAGACTCCCTGCCAAGCAGAAAGCCCTACATGGGGCTCAATCCCAGGACCCTGAGATCATGACCTGAGCAGAAGGTAGACACTTAACTGACTGAGCCACCCAGGCGTCCCTTGTCCAGCTATTCTATTCTTTTTTATTTACTTTTTAAAGATTTATTATAGAGTACTTGTGCGAGTGGGGGAGGGGCAGAGGGACAGCATCTTCCAGCCAACTCCCCACTGAGTACCAAGCCCCCTGTGGGGGCTCAGTCCCACAACCTTTGAGATCATGACCTGATCCAAAACCAAGTGTCAGTTGCCCAACTGCCTGAGCCACCCAGGCACAGCCAGCTATTCTATTTATATAAATAGCCACCTGTTTGGAGACTTCTTAACTGCCTTCATATTCATTTCATTTTATTATATATATATTTGAGAGAGAGCCTTTGGGGGCGGTGTGTGGAGGGAGAGAGAGAGAACCCCTGGCAGGCTCCACCCCTAGCACAGAGCCGGATGCCGGGCTCAATCCCACGACCATGACCCGAGCCTAAATAGAGAGTTGGACACTTAACCAGCTGAGCCCCCCTGTACCCTAACATCCTTCATATTAGTCAAATTAGAGATCATTTTTCTAGGAAGAACAATGGAATCGTTTTCAATATTATGACAAAAGTTCTGTTACTTAACATGAGTTTCATTTGCTATTACCTCGTAGTACCATAGTGCCTCACCTCAGGCACTCGTGGCTGATGAACTGTGCTGGGCTACCTAGAGGACCCCAGAGAATCCCCTTCCTCTGGCACAAGTGCCTAATGCTCTGTTCACTTTTTCTTCTGTTTTTTTTTCTTCTCTCTGTTCTTCAGATTGGATAAATTTTATCGATTACCAGTACACTGATTTCTTTCTTGTTATCTCCATTCTGGTATTGAGCTTATATGATGAGTTTTCTTATCTTCCCAAAAAGAGTGTTGCAAAATATTCAGTAATTGCTTCCTCTGGTGTTTTTGTAATAGCTAATTTAAAGTCTTTAATCTCATCTCCACACTGGAGATGAATTGTCTTTTTCCTTGCAGGTTGAGATTTTTCCTGTTTCTTTGCATGCCATGTAATTTTGAATTTTATCCTGGACATTTTGAATATCAGCTTATCAGAATCTGAGTCTTGTTGAGATCCTGTGGAGAATGTTAATTTTGTTTTAGCAAATCTGGTTAGGTTCAAGCTGCAAGTTTCAACTCTTTTTTGGGGGACTATGGTTGTAATATCAGTTCACTTTTTAAAATCCTTGTAGTCAGTTTTAAAATTCTGTTGATGTGCCACCCTGTAACCAGTCTGAGTCCTGGACATTGTATCTTTTAGTTCATTTCTCAGTCTTTGGTGTCCTGAATAGGATTAGATCTATGCATGTGCAGTGTAGGAGTGAACCATGGAGTGCATAAATAACTATGGGATTGCTTTCTCTATAGTTCCTCCTTTTCTGTGATATTGGTGGTACTTTCTGTTTCCCTGAGTCTTCTCTTTTCATCCTTTGGCTAGAAAGCTGGGGTTCTCGTTATTTCACTGTACTCTGCGCTTTTGTGTTTATGCCTTTGTCTGGCTAGAGCTTATCAAATTCGTTGATCTCAGAGAATAGCTTTTGGTTTCACTGATTTCCTCAGTTTTTCTTATGTCATTGATTTTGCTCTTAGCCTTTTGTTTCCTTTCTGCTTACTTGAAGTTTAATTTGCTCTTAATTTTCTAATTTCTTAAGGTAGAAGCTGAGATAATTGGAGACCTTCTTTTATAATACAGGCTTTTTTTCTAACTAGTTCCATAATTTTTTCTTTTGTTATTTTTCAGCAATTGGATTGTGATGTGCCTCTGTTCTCCTCCCATCTTTTTTCAGTTTATCTTGCTTGGGGTTTGTTGAGATTCTTGGATCTGTGGATTTAGAGTTTTCATCACATTTGCAGGTTTTTTTTTTTTTTTTTTTTAAGGTTTATTTATTTGACAGAGTGTGCGCGAATGAGCACACAAGTAGGGGGAGAGGGAGAAGCAGGCTCCCTGCTAGTCAGAGAGCCTGACAAGGGGCTCAGTCTCAGGACCCTGGGATCATGACCTGAGCTGAAGGCAGACACTTAACCGACTGAGCCACCCTGGTGCCCCAGATTTGCAGTTTTTTATATTTATCCCACTTCAGTCTTTATTTTCTTTTGATGCTCCTGTTACATGTATGTGTTACACTATTAAACTACTTGATGATGTTCCACAGGTCGTTGAGTGTGTCTCTTTCCCTGCTACCTCCTTCATTTTCCTCCTTCAGCTTCCATTTTGGATCATTTCTGTTATGTTTTCATGTTCATTGCAGCCACTTTAAGTTTTCTCAGTGGTTTTATGTTCACTGCAGTGTCTAATATTTTAAGCCTATTTGATAGACTTGATTTGATTTGATAAACTTGATTGATTTGATAGACTATTTGATAGATCGATAAGCCTATTTGATAAACGTTTCACTTTTTGGTATTTTTTATTCTACAGTGTCCATTTTTTTAAGTTTCCATTTTTCTTGCTTTTTAAAAATAAATTTTTAAAAATTTATTTTTAAGTAATCTCTCTACCCAACATGAGGTTCAAACCCACACAACCCCAAGATCAAGAGTTACATGTTCCACAGACTGAGCTAGCGAGGCGCCCCATTTTTTCTTTTCTTTTCTTTCTTTCTTTCTTTCTTTTTTTTTTTAAAGTAATTCTATCCCCGATGTGGGGCTTGAACTCCCAATCTTAAGATTGAGTCACATGCTCTATTTAGACTGAGGCCAGACAGGTGCCTCCCCCTACCACAAAGTTTCCATTTTCCTATTAAGATTTTGTTTGTTTTCTGATTGGGTTCATGTTTTCCTTTCAGTCCTTTACTATAACCTAGTAGTTAACTGTTTTAAAGTCTCTGCTACTTCCATCATCATCATTATTTTTGAATTTCTGTTGATTTTTTTTCCCCGATAGGTCATGGGTCACAATTTTTGCTTTTTCGCCTTTCTAATAATTTTTGTTTTTTCATAATATAGACACTAGGACATTGAATGTCTGGATGCTATTGTCTTTTTGAGTAGAGTTTTGTTTTGACAGACTTAATTTGCTTGTGCATCAGCTTCTCTCCAGAGCTTGTTTTAAGGCTTTAATAAAAGTGGGTCTAGAGTAGCCTTATTCCTAAAGTGTTGGCTTTCTGGGTCTCTACTGAATCTTGGAGTATTTAATGAAGTCTCTAACTGGATGTCAGCAACTTAGATGTCTCCTATCCATGTATGAATAAGCTTCATGCACCAATACTTATTCTGTTCATGCTAGTTGATAGTTGTTTTTGCCTAGCTTCTGTAGAATCTTTCAGTCAACCCGTTCAGCTTAATATTTGACAAAAGATTCAGGAGTGCCTGGGCGGCTCAGTTGGTTAAGCATCCAACTCTTGATTTTGGGTTAGGTCATGATCTTAGGGTTGTGAGATCGAGCCCCCTGTAGACAATTGAGAGTTTCTGCCTCTGCCGCTCTGTTTGCTGCACATGAAGCTCTCTCTCCCTCTCGAATAAATAAAATCTTAAAAATATATATATATTTGACTAAAGATTCCTGTGCAGATTTCCAAAGCTTCATCTTTGTATAGTTCTCTCTAGTACCCTGCCCCCGAAATTCTAACTGTTGGAGCACTTTCTAATTCAGATTATCTGCTTAGATCAGTGGGACTGCCATGTTGTTTGCTCCCCACCCCCAACCCTACCCTGCATTCTACAGTCTGGAAAATGCTTCTAGGCAGAGTAAAGGATTTTCTTGGGGTTTACCTTGATTCCCTTCTGATATTACAGTTTTATGTTGGCTCTCCTCCAACATCTGAAAATAATCATTTCATATTTACTTACTAGTTTTATGCTTAGCAGAAGTTTCATCTTTTTTTCTTTTTCTCCAGAAGTATTATTTGTGTCAGTTATTCCTTTATATTTTGAAGCAGGAATCTCAGAGTGTATGGTACCATCATTTAGCGCATTTTTTTTTTTAAACTGTTAGGACCATTTATTCCTTTTTTTTTTAAAAAAGATTGTATTTATTTCTTTGACAGAGAGAGACAGTGAGAGAAGGAACACAAGCAGGGGGAATGGTAGAGGGAGAAGCAGGCTTTCCACCAAGGAGGGTGCCCAATGGAGGGCTCAATCCCAGGACCCTGGGATCATGACCTGAAGCGAAGGCAGACACTTAATGGCTGAGCCAACCAGACACCCCAACAATTTATTTTAATTATATCCTGTTTTGCTTTACTATTTTTTTTAAAGATCTATTTGTTTATTTTTTTTGGAGTGAGAGTGAGCATGAGAGGGAGGGGCAGAAGGAGAAGGAGTGAGAATAGCAAGTAGACTCCGCACTCAGTGTGGAGCCCAAAATGGAGCTCTATCCCACAACTGTGAGACCACCATCTGAGTCAAAACCAAGAGTCAGAGGCTTAATAACTCTGCCACCCCGTTGCCCTGTGGTTTACCCTTTCTAGAGCATACTGTTAGTATTTTAAAATTTAACTCCTGATGGAAGGTAACAGTCTATGATGTTCTAGTATTTTTGAAACTATTATGTCTAATTTTGAGTTAACATAATAGCCATTATATAGGCAAGAGAACAAATAGAGCACTGTGGTATTCATTGCACACCAGGGGGAACCCTTAGTGTTCTGGAATTTCAAGAACTCCCAAATACAAGAGTTTTGGAGATAGGATTGTAGACTTTTTTTTTTTTAAACAATTTTATATATTTGACAGAGAGGGAACAGAAGCAGGGGAATTGGGAGAGGTAGAATAGAAGCAGGCCTCCTGCTGAGTGGGAAGCCTGATGTGGGGCTCGATCCCAGGACCCTGGGATCATGACCTGAGCTGAAGGCAGATGCTTAACCACTGAACCACCCAGGCACCGCCCCTTTGCCCCTTTTTTAAAGCAGTCTCCACACGGGGCTTGAATTCAAAACGCTGAGATCAAGACCTGAGCTGAATTCAAGAGTCAGATGCTCAATTGACTGAACCTCTGTAGACTTGCAGTTTATTTAATTGTAAGTTTCCACTGTAGAGAACTTAATAACATTTGTCTACCATGTTGCTTTTTAAAACCTATTTTAAATGAATATGGAACTTTTAAAAGTAGATTGTATATAGTATTTTGCATCTTTCTTTTCCTAAGTAAAAGTTCCTCAAAAACTTAATTTCAGCTTATGGGATTGGTTAAGGCATTAAGAATCTTGTCATGATACCTTCCTTTTATATAGTTCTTTAGAATTAACTTCAGTGTTAGTGTTACATAGGATTGTGAAAAATAAGCAAATCTGTTTTTTTTTTTCATTTTGTACATCTACTCTGTTTGAATGGTTCAGAAAAGGATTTTTTATATATTTTGTATTTGTTGTTACTTTTTCAATTAAGCTAGTAATACCAGTTTCATTTGTAATGAGTGACCTGTGATAGAAATAGTGCTTTTAAGAGAAAGAGATTGGGATTCATATTTTTTAAATACACACTGATTCTTGAGTATGTAGAGATGCATTCTAAGCAGTTTTTTGGAGGATTTTGCCATTTTTAATTATTTTTACAGGTTACATTGACAGGAGATCATTGGTTTAATGACATTGAGTATAATTTTAATAGGGAAGACTGCCAGATTTCATTAATTGAGAACATAATCATTAGGAATTGAAACTTAATTAGTGGTTTGAAGTGTGATAAAATAAAAAGCTAGGTAGTATAGTATTACCACATTTAAAGAAAGTGGAGTTTGTTTTTCATTTTCATTTTGGTAAACTCAATTATTTGGGGGAATTATCCAATTTTTCTGTGTGTGTTCATTTTTCTCACCTTTTGGTACTTCTGTTGCTCTTTTATTTAACTATAATAATAAGTAAGAAAAGAGGGGTGCCTGGGTGGCTCAGTGGGTTAAAGCCTCTGCCTTTGGCTTAGGTCATGATCTCAGGGTTCTTGAATTGAGCCCCGCATCGGGCTCTCTGCTCAGGAGGGAGCCTGCTTTGCCCTCTCTCTGCCTATCTCTCTGCCTACTTGTGATCTCTCTCTCTCTTTCTGTCAAATAAATAAATAAAATCTTTTTAAATACCAAAAAAAACATTTAAAAAAAAATAAGACACAAGATGAGGGGTGCCTGGGTGGCTTAGTTGATTAAGCCTCTGACTGTTGGTTTCAGCTCAGGTCATGATCTCAGGATCCTGAGTTTGAGCCCCGAGTTGGGTTCTGCACTCAGAGGGGAGTCTGCTTGAGATTTTCTCTCTTCCTCTGCCTCCCACCCTCCCATGCACCTCTATGTCTAGAATAAATACATCTTTTTTTTTTTTTTAAAGATTTTATTTATTTGTTTGACAGAGAGAGAGCACAAGTAGGCAGAGAGGCAGGCAGAGGGGGGGGGGGGAAGCAGGTTCCCTGTTGAGCAGAAAGCCTGATGCGGGGCTTGATCCCAGGACCCTGAGATCATGACCTGAGCCGAAGGCAGAGGCTTTAACTCACTGAGCCACCCAGGTGCACCTAAAATAGATACATCTTAAAAAAGAAAAATGAGATAATGTTTGAATTCGATTAGAAGTACTGTTAAAAAAGATTATAGGCTTTTTAAAAATTTTAAAAAGATTTTATTTATTTGACACAGAGAGAGAGCCAGCGCGCACAGGCAGGGAGAGCAGGAGAGACAGAGGGAGAAGTAGACTCCCCTGCTGAGCAGGGAGCCTGACGAGGGGCTTGATCCCAGGACCCTGGCTGGGATCATGACCTGAGCCGAAGGCAGATGCTTAACGATTAAGCCACCCAAGCACCCCAGCTTTTTAAATTTTTATTTATTTTTTAAGTAGGCTCCATTCCCAATGTGGCACTTGAACTACCGGCCTTGAGATTCAGGGAGTCACAGGCTCTACTGATGGAGCCAGCTGGTGCTTCAAAACTATAGGCTTTTTTTTTTTTCCTTAAAGAGAGGGAACGCAAGCGGAGGTCGGGTGAAGGCAAGAGGGAGAGAGGGAATCTTAAGCAGGCCCCACACCCAGTGCAGAGCCCAATGTGGGGCTCAGTCTCAGGACCTTGAGATCATGACCTGAGCCAAAATCAAGAGTCAGATGTTTAACCAATGGAGGTACCTAAGTGTCCCTCTCCAAAAGACTATAACCTTTAATAACATTTATATTAATAAGATTTAATAAAATTTCTACATATGATGGAAAGCACTTTCATCTGGGCTTCAGAGGGCCTAGGAATGTAGTCTAATTTTTTCCATTATCTAGGTAAATTGCTTGTTTTCTAAATCTCATACAATAAGGATTGAACCTTTTATTCTTAGTTTACAGGAATATTATGAAGATTAAATGAGGTGTTAGTGTGCAGTCCCTTTGAAAAATATAGTGCTGTAAACAATGTAAGGTATTTCCAGTAAGACCAAGAAAAAAACAACTGGAATTCTGAGTATTTTAAGTTCAGCTATACAAAATAAAGTTACATTGTGCATGTCAAGTAAGAATGTAAATGTCTGTGATATTTATATGCTTGTTATCAATTATATTTATATAGGTTCACATTTATACTACGGGACAATAGACTGTTCTATAGTTTTTAATTGAAACCTTATTAAAAAATCAGAATGTTAATAGCAATTGCCTCTGCAATGGGATATAGCTAGCTTACTTGCTTGCTTACTTTCTGCCTGTCTGCTTTCTACAGTGGCATTATATTTCTTGTGTTAGAGGTTGTTTTTTTTTTAAACTGTACTCTTTTTTCCTTTTTTTTTCCCTGTGCCTCACTACTCAACTGTAGTAGAGAGGTAGTTATAATGGCTTGGTATAATGCCTCTGAATCCAGATTGTCTGGTTTAAATCTTTTTTTCAATCACCTTATAGATGTGTGACCTTGGCCAAATTATATAATCTCCCTGGACCTCAGATATCTCATCTAAAATGAGGATAAAAAGAATACTTACTTCATACCATTGTAAATGAGTTTTCCCTGTAAAAAATGTGCAATAAGTATTAGCTGTTAGTACTGTTTTTTGTTTTTATGGGTTTTTTTTTTAAAGATTTTATTTATTTATTTGACAGAGAGGAAAGAGATCACAAGTAGGGAGAGAAGCAGGCGGGGGGTGGGGGGGGAGCAGGCTCCCCGCTGAGCAGAGAGCCCAGTGTGGGGCTCGATCCCAGGACCCTGAGATCATGACCTGAGCCGAAGGCAGAGGCTTTAACCCACTGAGCTACCCAGGCGCCCCACTGTTAGTACTGTTTTACATGTTTTTTCCTGGCAAGTTATCTCCAAGATTTAAGGATTCTTTCTGATACTCAGCAAAGTACTTGAGACTGCATAACTAGTTTATTGTCTGAAGTCAGTTTTAAAACCAGAATGATTTGATTCCATAGGTAGCTCTTCACTGTTTAACTAATTCCTTGAAGTAAATTTTTCCATTCATAGCGTTACTGGTATGTAAAAATTACCTACAATTATAATTCTAGGATTATGACATTGTGGCTACAGTTTATATGATTTGTTTACCAGAGAAGGCCTTTTGTACCATATTTATTGTATTGGCTTTGGTAAATTTAAGCATTAGGTATAAAAGCAATTTTCAATCCGAAGTAAATTAAAAGAGTAATAAGTTTTGGCTGACTTACTACTAGTACAGGTAGGTTATTAATTTTAGGTATTTTTTGTTGCTTTCATATATGTTTTTGTAATCTCAGCTATTAATGTTCACATTTCTCCTGTCTTTTGGTGAATGTGTTTTTATTTTGATGCAATTAAGCAACTCTAATGTGCTTATGGGCTGTTAGTATAACCTCTTTTGGTTGCATTTTTTCAAGACCCTTCCCCAATTATTTTTTTAATTTTTTAATTTTTTAGATTTTATTTATTTATTTGAGAGAGAGAGAGAGCGAGCGCCAAAAGGGAGAGGGAGAAGCAGACTCCCTGCTGAGCAGAGAGCCCAATGCATGGCTTGATCCCAGGACCCTGAGATCACGCACGACTTGACAAAGGCAGGCTCTTAATTAACCGACTGAACCATCTGGGCCCTCCTTGTTACTCAATTTTTATTTATTTACTTATTTATTTTTTCGTTACCCAATTTTTAAAGTTTATTTATTTATTTATTTATTTATTTATTTATTTATTTATTTGACAGAGAGAAACACAGCGAGAGAGGGAACACAAGCAGAAGGGAATGGTAGCGGGAGAAGCAGGCTTCCTGCAGAGCAGAGAGCCCGATGTGGGGCTCGATCCCAGGACCCTGGGATCTGACCTGGGCCGAAGGCAGCCGCTTAACGACTGAGCCACCCAGGCGTCCCTCGTTACCCAATTTTTAAATGAGCTATCTTTTTGATACTGACTTAAAGAAGTTCTTCATATATTCTAGATACAGGATTTTTGTTGGGCATTGCATATGTCTTCTTTGGCTTGCCCTTTTTTTTTTTTTTTTTTTTTAAGATTTTATTTATGTGTGTGTGAGAGAGAGAGAGAGCGAGCATGAGCATGAGCAGGTGGTGAGGCAGATGGAGAGGGAGAAGCAGACTTCCCCACTGCGCAGGGAGCACAATGCGGGGCTTGATCCCAGGACCCAGGCAGGGATCATGACCCAAGCTGAAGGCAGACGCTTAACCGACTGAGCCACCCAGACGTCCCCTGGCTTGCCTTATTATTAATACTATGTTAAACATTTAAACTTTCCTGTTTCAGGGATAAGGGAGCTTGTCGACCCAACATATAATGAAGATATTTTAAAATGGTTTTTTGGGGGAAGCTTTATTGTTTTACGTTTTTCATTTAGATTTGTGGTGCATTTTTAAATTTTTCTTTTCTAAGGGAGGATCACTTTTGGCTTTATGAAGTTTAACCCTACATATTTAAGACTTAGTATTCAACAATTTTTAGCAACAGATGCATGGGGACTTTGCTACTTTTTCTACTTTTTCTTTTTTCTCTATACTTCAGTTTGGGTAGTTTCTATTGCTGTGTCTTCCATTTCACTGATTTTTTTTCTTCTGTGATGTCAGTACCTTCAATCTGATGACATTTTCATTGCATAATATTTTTCACCTGTTTATATTTTCCTTAAACTCTTGAGCATCTAGTTGTCTTGATATTTTGACCTCATCATTTCATCAGTTCTCTTACTTTTCCTGGTTATGGATCATGGTTTCTTGCTTCTTAGCTTATCTAAATATCTAATAATATTTTATTGGATGTTGGGTGTTTGTGAATTCTACATTGTTTTATATGACTTAACTGTCTTTAAAGAGTGTTGAACTTTGTTAATAGCAGACAGTGAAGGTACTTGTATATCAGCCTAGGGCTTTGTTTAGGGTGGGTTTAGAGTATATTTACTCTAGGGTTAGTTTTTGTCTTCTGCTGAGTAGACCTTTTTGCAGTATTTACTGAATTCTGCAGGTGTTCATTGAAGGCTCCATTCTGGCCATTTGGAATTCTCAGTATCATGTGAACCCTGAAAATTCTCGAACTTACTGCTTCCTGGTCATTCTTTGTTTGGCCTCATGAAGTTTCCCTCTACATATTCAAGACTTAGCACTCAAAGTTTTCAGCAACCAACGTGTTTGGACCCCCTGCAGACTTTTAAATTTCTGAATAGTTATATCAGCATTTGCTTTACCATCTCTTTGGTTGGCCTCATTGAACTTGATTCAGTTTTTATCTCTTCAACACTGTGTGGACTCTTGTGCTCTGCTTGGGATCCTTCTCTCTGTATTATGATCTATAAAGCAGGGACATTTCTAAGCCTGTCATTTTTAGCCCCCCCCATGGTTCACAGCCCTGTGCTGCCTCTTATCTAACGTCTGACAATAGTTATTTCAAATGTTTTGTCTATTTTTGTTGTTTGCAGTAAGTAGAAGGGCCAGTTCAACCTCACTTATTCCATTGTGGCCAAAAGTGGAAGTTCCCTTACTGTCCTTTTACAGAAATAAATTTTCAGAGGTACACCTGGGTGGCTCAGTCAGTTAAGCATCCCACTCTTGATCAGCTCTTGATCTCAAGTCCCATGTTGGGCTCCACACCAGGCTTGAAGCCTACTTGGATAAAATTTAAAAAAAAAAAAAAAAAAAAAAAATCTATCTATCTATCTATATATATATATATAAAGAAATAAGTTTTCAAAAGACTAATTGAGGATTTTAAGAATGATGCCCTTAAACCGTTCTTTGTATATAGTTCCTGGAAAACATTGACACATCAAGAGTGTCCCTTGATGTGCTTATATTATTATTGTGATTTATATATTATTGTGTCTATATTATTTACTTTCATGTTATTTTTATTATAATTATATAATATAGTTTTTATTTTATATATTTTATATTATTTATTATTGTAAGTTATATACATATAAATTATAGTTGCTTATAGTTATTATAAGAAAAGCATACTATAGTTAGCCTTTCTGCTGATTAAATAGGAACACGAAACTTACTTATGTTTCTTTGACTACATATGGTTAATGATAGCACTAAGTTACTACTTCTGCTTTCTTCCCTCCTATCCCCAATCTGGGGGATAACTCTGCCTGCCAAGTGTAGTTGATGGTGGGAAGGTTGGGCAGGGAATTAGGACGCTCTTACAGAGGAATTGGGACTAATGGTACTAGAGGATGGAAGTATGAGTAAAAGAAAGCACCAGAGATAAATAGAGTTTTTTGTTTTTGTTTTTGTTTCACATCTGGTTGGGTGAGTTAAGAGGAAAGCATCTACTGAGATGATGAAGACTTGGTGCAAAAGAGATTCTGGGGGAAAAAATTCAGTTGTGTTTTGGATATATTAAGTTTGAGGTGAGAAATAGCAAAGTAGAGATGATGAGTACGTAGTTGGTTATAGAACAGTTCTGTAGTTAGCTCTAGCATTGAGCTTAAGCAGTTGATTTCTTTCTACACTTTTTTTTCTGCTGTGATTTCTGTCATCATTTGCATTAAGTCTCCCAAATTTTGAAGATACTGTCTAAAAGTTGTGAGTAAAATTTGCATAAATTTATGACAGTGAATTCTGGCATAGATTATTACATTTTTTAGATGCAGGCTTTTCTCTGTAGCAAGTAGAATGGTTTAAAAAATAATTACTGGGGCATCTGGATGGCTTGGTTGGTTAGGCATCTGACTCTTGATTTTGGCTCAGGTCTTGATCTCAGTGTGGTGAGTTCAAGCCCTGCATTGGGGTCCATACTGGGTATGCAGCCTACTTAAAAAGAAAACACAAACATTAAAAAAAATAATTATTATTAGTTATTATTAGTTAATAATAACTATTATTAGAAACCACACATTGATACCTGAAAGTCAAATAACACTAAAACATTTATGATGAAAAGCTATTTCCCCCTCTTCTGTACCCCCTTACTCTCCACCTCTCCACTTCAGAATCAAGCACTCTTAACCATTTTCTTTGGTATATGCTTTCTTGTTGCTTAATAATATACCATTGTTTCATGGTACATGACTTTTAGATATTTGTTGACTTCTGGTTATGGAAAAGAAAGACTTAGAACTTCATCATTCACACGTTTGTCCACTTTACTTTTCCTTATTACCCTGTCATAATTGTATGATAACATTTTGATTAATCAGCACTGAATATTTACATTTTTATATTTATGCATGTATCATTCACTGTTAAGCTAAATATTACACTAAGACCATACTTTTCTCTCTTATACAAGCCTTTATTTCTCCTAGAATTAATACTTGTCTCATTCAGTTGCCTGGTTTTCTGTAGACCTATTGCTCATTTTTCCCAAATGTGTCTGAATCTCTGTCATTTGTTTATAAATAATAATTTCCATATTATGAAATATACTAGCTCCAGTTTTGCCCTTACTGGAAACCTGTGTCATGGTGGCCTTTGGTTTCCTTTTTTATTTTGAAGTGGTTGTTCCTTAGTTATTTTTTCTGCATTAAATTTATTTACCAAGTGCTATGTTGTCTTTGTTTGTTTTGATTCCTTTTAATAGTTTCGTATGGAAGAATGCATAGAGATAAAATTTTAGCTTTCTGAGAACCCTGTGTCATTTTCACATACTTGATTGATAATTTGACTGGGTTTGGAATTCTAGGTTGAAACTTGATTTCACTCTGAATTAGGAAGGTTTTCTAGTTTTTAGCAGTATTGCATTATGATTTTGGAATAAAAGTTCAGTGACATTCTAATTACAGATCCTTTTTATGTGCCTTTTTCCCCTGGAAGTTTTTAAGGACCTTTTTTTTATTTTCAAAGCTTTAAATTTCATTACGATCTGCCATGGTGTAGATCTTTTTCTTCTTCTGCATTATTTTGCACTCACTTGTTCGTCCCTGTGGCTTGAGAGATTTCTTTCCTTCAGTAAGAAGAATACATTACTTTAAAATACAATTTCCTTACCTTCATTTTCTTGCATTTTTCATTTTCTATAACATTTGCTGGGCATTTTGGAGTGAGCTGATGATTTCTTATTTTTCCTAATCTATAGTTTCATTATCTTGCTTTTACTTTCTATATCTGAATCTTCTGTATTTTTTTTTTTACTGGAATTTTAGTGGGGTTTAGGAGAATATGGAAATAACATTTGGTCATTCTGTCATATTTAGCAATCAGAATTTTAGGATTGAATTTAAAATTGTTTGCATTTCTTGCTGAACTCGATTTTTGTTTTGTTTTGTTTTGACAGAGATGTTATGAACATAAACAGTATCGAAATGGGTTGAAATTCTGTAAACAAATCCTTTCTAATCCCAAATTTGCAGAGCATGGAGGTGAGTATAAATACCACATACTATTAAGTGTAAGTAAATAAAGCTTTGCTAACTTGTCTGGCTTCACTTATTTGGGTTCTGTTACTCTCAGCTGCCCTATTTTTCAGACAGAATGAACCTTCTTTGACTCTTGTGAGGATGTTTTAATACTGTAGTTTGAATTTAATGTCAAGAAAACTGTAACACATTCTACCTGATTTCTGGTTTATTCCTGTTTTGAAGATTAGTGCTGTAGGAAAGGCAGAGGAAATTAGTAGGGACAGATATTTTTAAATTTAATAAATAAGCTCATTTAAGATATTAGAAAATTTTGCTTTAGAACTTTTGTTGAGCTGGAAAAATTTGACATTAAACTTATGTAGAAAGTGTCCATTTGGTCCTTAGCTTATGAGCTAGCATCTTTTTATTCAGCATTGTATCTTAGGTTTTCAAGGCAGTCATGTTTAAGACATTATTTGTATATAGTAATGTTCCGAAAATTTACGTATAGTTTTTACCTATGTGAAGGTAGAAGATTGGACAGTGAGATATTGGTAGGATAAGAGGAGAGTGGCTAAACTTGTGAAGATGCATAGCAAAACTAAGCTTTCGCAAGTCTGATTTGTACAGTTAGGAAACATGGCTCTTCAGTAATTAATTTTATAATCTTTCAGTGTTGCAGAAGAGGGAGAGAACAATAGTTCTCTATTGGCTCTCTTTACTCCTGTGTATTTTTACTATAGTAATAAAATTGGAGGTGGAAAGCAGGGGGAATAAAACCATCTAAATTTATCTCTCTTTTTTCGTTAAAAAATATTTCTGGGCACCTGAGTGGCTCAGTCGGTTAAGCGTCTGCCTTCGGCTCAGGTCATGATCCCAGGGTCCTGGGATGGGAGCCCCATGTTGGGCTCCAGCCCCATGTCAAGCTCCCTCTCAGCGGGGAGCCTGCTTCTCCCTCCTCTCTGTCTGCCACTCCCCCTATTGTGTGCTCTTTTTGTCAAATAAATAAATAAAATCTTAAAAAAAATTTTTTTTTTTGTTAGGGTGATGGTATGTTGTGTGAAGTGCCATAATTTAATCAAACTATTTTAATGGCACATGAAATGATGGTTTGTCTTTGACTAGCAGTACAGAGTTTTGTTAATTGAGGCACTTTTAAGATGTTTGGTAAAACTTGTATGAATAGATTTTACATATTTGACAACAAAAACTATACAGTACCTTGCTAGTTTTGCTACTTGCCAAATATATTTTGTTTGCTTCCTTTTCCTTTAAAGTTATGATTTATAATGATTTGTACAGTGATTTATAATGATTTGTACATGAATTTTCCCCCTCTCTTTTCTATTTCCTTTATCTGTATTTTTCTAATAAATGTTGATATTTTTTTCCCCACAGGGTTATACCTTTCTTTTAATCCTTACCTTTTATTCTTAATTAATTTTTCTGTAAATTATAAATTTTAGCCCTAAAATTTAAGTAAATCATAATATTTTTTATTCCTATATGCTTCATAACATGCACATTATAAAATCAGGGATCATTTTTTCTTTTCCTTTTCTGAGAACTTAGTATTTCCCTGAACTCTGTTAATCTTTTGATTTGAATTTCAGGTGCCTGACATTTTCTTTGTTGTGTGTTTGGTAGTATCCCAAAGAATCATTTAAAATTTTATGAAAATCAGAAATGTTAGACAATTTATGTGGGTGGTTTAACCATTGAACAGTGAATTTTAATCTTAATGTAATGGGTTCACAGAAATAAAGTCTGTTTTAAGGTAAAGTTTCCGTACTTTAAAGTAGTGATTAATTATATGAGATGACCCCATGGAATTCCCTTGAAGAACAATAATAGAGTCATTGTATCTTGTTAGCACAGTAATTACCAGATGTTCATGCATTTTTGTATCTTTTTATTTAGGAAAAAAAAATTTCTGGGGATGCCTAGACTATAGAAATGTGTTTCCTTGGTTTGTCAAATTTTAAAATGTTTTAATTCTGAGAGGTTTTCCATATGACCTTGAAAGTTTAAATTATTAGGATAATGTAACATTTGTTTTTGAGATTATGATTAGTTTTTTGTTAATTATTTTTAGCTTTTAATTACTTCCTGTTGTCTTCGTTTTCTTTCTCTCTTTTTTTCTTTTAAAATAGAAACCCTGGCTATGAAAGGATTAACATTGAACTGTTTGGGGAAAAAGGAAGAAGCTTATGAATTGGTTCGTAGAGGTTTGAGAAATGACTTGAAGAGTCATGTGTGTATCCTTTTTGAGATACGTTTAAGGATTGGATTGGGGTGTCTTAAGCTAAGACAGCAATTTGGGAGTCAGAAGTCTTAGATTCTTCTTACTGTGTAATTCCAGAGTTTTAAACTGAGTGACAGTTGTCATCATGGAACATTTTTATGTACCTACCCTGTACTAACATTACTTCTATTCAGATACATTGGACTTGCCTTCTAAAATACTGTAGTCCCACCTTATCCGCAGTTTCACTTTCTGCAGTTTCAGTTACCCGAGGTCACCTGTGGTTTGGAAGCACATGGTCCTTCTGATGCACTGTCAGGTCAGTAGTGGTATTACCCTACATTACAATGCCCGCATCAGTCACTTCATCTCATCTGATCACGTAGGCTTTCTTTCATCTCACATCATAAGGAAAAGGGTGAGTACAGTATAATAAAATATTTAAAAGAAAGAGAGGCCATGTTCACATAACTTTTACTACAGTGCATTATTATAGTTATTCTATTTTGTTGTTAGTTATTGTTAATTTCCTACCATGCCTAATTTGTAAATTAATTTTTAAAAAAGATTTTGTTTATTTGACACAGAGCGAGAGAGAGATCACAAGTAGGCAGAGAGGCAGGTAGAGAGAGAGGGGGGAAGCAGGCTCCCTGCTGAGCAGAGAGCCCGATGATGCAGGGCTTGATCCCAGGAGCCTGAGATCTTGACCTGGGCCGAAGGCTGAGGCTTTAACCCACTGAGCCATCGAGGCACCCCTGTAAATTAAATTTTATCATAGGTGTGTGTATGGGAAAAAAACATAGTTATATATAGTTTTCAGTACTGTTGATTGTTTCAGGCACTTTTTTTTTTTTAAGATTTTATTTGACACGCAGAGAGAGATCACAAGTAGGCAGAGAGGCAGGCAGGGGAGTGGGGGGAAGCAGGCTCCCCGCTGAGCAGAGAGCCCGATACAGGGCTCCATCCCAGGACCCTGAGATCGTGACCTGAGCCAAAGGCAGAGGCTTTAACCCACTAAGCCACCCAGGCACCTCTTAGGCAGTTTTTGAGAGTCTTGAAACCTGTCCCCGACAGATGAGGGGTACTATGTTTATGAAAGCTCTTCCCACAATTACAAATAAAGAAGCACCCTGCAGATTTCGTCATCATTATAAATTTAGAAAAAAATATACAATAGGAATAATAGAGGCAAATAGTAAACTGACAAAGAGCACAGGCTTTGGAGTATGCTTCCTTTATGTTTGAATTTCAACTTACCTTCTTTTTGTGATCTTAGGAGTTAGTTTCGTAGTATATAAAATGAGGATAACAATATCGCACTGTAATGTTGTGAGGATTTTATGATGAGATAGGTGTTTAACATGGTTTCTGATAATGCCAAGGTACCATGCAAGATAAATTTTAAGAGGAGTGTGAAGTTGGGAGCAAGTACAAATGTCTGAAGGCAGATAGAGAAAAAATTGTGGGTTGCTCTTTTTTAAACAGTTTTTTAACAAATATTTTTTTACCTATTTTGTGAGCTGACACAATTTTTTTAGTGTTCAGACGCTTAGAATTTCAGATGTTTACAAGACCTCTGGCATACTATAGATGAAGAAAAGTTAGGGATTTTTCTGTCGAGGAATCTATAGTCTGGTGAAGGAAGGTACTTACTGGAAGCATACACAGAAGCATGTTTGGGTATTACATAAAGCCTTATAGCTTGTTCAAAAATTATCACTAATCCAGTAAATCAGAAATGAGTTGGGAGTAAGCAGAAACTCTAAGGTAATACTTTTTCATCGTTTTTAATGATTGCATTGTGTTCTGTATGTATTTACTTATGATTTATTTGTGTTCCTCTTGATGAACATATGCTTCTTTAAATTTTTAGCAACATTAAACTCCTTAAGTATAGATTTATAGGCGGTGATGTTTAGAAGCAATTAAAAGCTAGTTGCAGTGCTCAAGAGAGGTGATAAAGGTAATGGGGGCCAGATTATGGAGGGTAGTACGTCTTAGGCTTTTAAAAACTTGTACTAGCCAAATGAGAGGATTGTGTTAAGCTTTACTTTGTCAATTATAGTGTGAAAGCAAGGATTTTTCAAATAAAATTTATAGTATTAAATATGTGTTTTCAGTTAAATATGCCATCCTGGACATTATGTATTTCTGTTGAGGATCCCTGGCATAAAAGTTCGTAGATTGAAAAGTTTAAATCTGAGAGAGAAATACTAGAAGTTTCTAGAAGGGAAGTGAATTATTTTCTTTTGATTTTATGTTTGTTTTTAAGAAAGGTTACTCTGGAGAGAATAAAAACAGAGACTGAAGGTAGGAGGATGGGTGACTGTGCAATAAACAAGATCTGAAGTGAAAAGGACCTGTATTAAGGGAGTGGGAATATTAATATATTTTCCCCCTTTATAGCATTTTTTTTTTTTTTTAAGATTTTATTTATTTTTTTGACAGAGAGGAGAGAGATCACAAGTAGGCAGAGAGGCAGGCAGAGGGGGGGGGAAGCAGGCTCCCCGCTGAGCAGAGAGCCCGATGTGGGGCTTGATCCCAGGACCCTGAGATCATGACCTGAGCTGAAGGCAGAGGCTTTAGCCCACTGAGCCACTCAGGCGCCCCCCTTTATAGCATTTTTTAACAACCAACTATAGTTTATGTATCTGTGCCCTTGCTAGCCTTCAAATTTTTTGAATGCAGGAAACAATCCATTTCGGTCACCTATACCCTGATTATTAAGATATTTTAATAATTATTTGCTAAATGAATTTTTATCTTATATGTGGTTTTTTATCTTCTCTGTATTGACTTTTAGGAACTTTGTACTGCACTAAGCATTCTATACTAAGGATCTTGTTAGCTAAAGAAAATTTATGTGATGTAAAATAATTCTATGTCATGTATATACCAATTTCCTCTTTTTTTTTTTTTTTTTTAAAGATTTTATTTATTTGACAGCGAGAAACACAGCGAGAGAGGGGACACAAGCAGAGGGAATGGCAGCGGGAGAAGCAGGCTTCCCGCGGAGCAGGGAGCCCGATGCGGGGCTCGATCCCAAGACTCTGGGATCTGACCTGGGCCGAAGGCAGACGCTCAACGACTGAGCCACCCAGGCGCCCCCAATTTCCTCTTTTTTCTTAAAAGTAAAGATAATTCCAGGGACATCTGGGTAACTCAGTCGGTTATGTGTCTAATTCTTGATTTTGGCTCAGGTCATGATCTAAGGGTCCTGAGATGCAAACCAGTAATATGGATGGAGCCTGCTTGGGATTCTCCCTTTCCGCACCATGTGCATCCCCCAGTCCCCCGAGTCGTGTGCATGTGTGCTCGCTCTCCTTGCTCAATAAATAAATAAGTAGGTAGATAATCCATAACATTTATTGAGCATTTATTTTGTACCAATCTTTTCCATTTAGTTGTGAAACTAGGCTGTGTAGACTTTCTATTTACATTTTATAAGTGAGGAAACATAACAAGACTAAGTAACTTACCAAGGTCACAGCTAATAAGACAATGAGACCTGTTTTCTCTGTCTCAGAAAGCTGTGTTGTTTTTGAGTGTGTAAAACTTCTATCTTTATAATCTCTCCTTTTTTTGAGAGCTTGTAATTTTATAAATAGCTGTAGTTTTCTGAGTTTCTTAAGGAATATTATTAGAATATTATTTCTTGACTTGTAGGTTGTGTCCTTAACTAAATCCTTTAGGTTGGCATGTTTATGGCCTCCTCCAGAGGTCAGACAAGAAATATGATGAAGCCATTAAGTGTTATAGGAATGCATTAAAATGGGATAAAGACAATCTTCAAATCTTAAGGGACCTTTCTTTACTACAGATTCAAATGAGAGATCTTGAGGGTTACAGGGTAAGTAAAATAGCCATTTTTTTATTCTAAAGGGAAAGTATTAAAATATTTAAAACTTTTTTGAATACTTATTGAAAACAAAGTTTCCTGTTCTTAAACAGAATTTTTAAGAAATTCGTTCACATGAGTTTCACAAACTCATGAAAATGAGTTTCATTCAATAAGATTGAATCTTATTCATCTCCTCCTAGTAGTGATTGTGTGTATGTTATGTATGACTGGACCAACCAGGTTTTTAAATAAATTATTTTACTGTGAGGCAGAATTGGATTACTCTGTAGAATGTAGTTAATTCAGTGAAAATTAACATTGATGTTCCTCAAATAGGCAATGCTTTTGTCTGCTAGTAACATGTAAATACAATCTTTAGTTCTCACACTCTACTGGAAAGCATATTTGTTTCTTCTTTTTACCTCCATTGAGACTATTTTGTGCCTATCTTTTAACCCTTAAATCAGTCTGTTAGTTCATGTAGTACCTGCTCAGTTGTTTCCTATAATCTTAATTCAATAGTTAGGTCCTGTATATTTAAAAAAGTTTTTCTTATGTACTCTTTTCCATGCTATCTCTTTTTAAAAGTAGTTCAGGAAGTATAAAGCATATCTAGTCTTAAGTTCTAAAACAGTTACAAGATTATCATTGTACTTCTTACCAAATATGTTTTGCTCCTATAAAGCTATACAATATGGATGTCTGAAGCTATTTTCTGTTATTATTCCCAGTGTTGTGCTGCAAATTACTTAACATTGTTGGGTAAATTAATATGATCTTTTTAAGAGCATTTGCTTTCATTGTAAACCTAAGAAGAATGTTTTTTTTTCCCCCTAAAGGAAACGAGATATCAGTTACTTCAGCTTCGCCCTGCACAGAGAGCATCATGGATTGGTTATGCTATTGCTTACCACTTACTAGAAGATTATGAAATGGCAGCAAAGATTTTAGAAGAATTTAGGAAAACACAACAGGTAACAACCAGAAGTTAGACCTAGTAAACTGAGTCTAATTCTAAATATAAAGAGTGTGTGTGTGTGTGTGTGTGTGTGTGTGTGTGTGTGTGTGTAGATAAAGGTATAGGTATAGATATATAGAGAGACTTGCAAACTTTTTATTTTGAAATAGTTTCAAACTTCAAAAAAAGACTTTTAGTACTTTGTACTTTTAGTATAAAGAACTCCATATAGGAGTTCAGTCACATTAACTGATTGTTAATACTTGACACATTTACTTTACAATTTTTATTATCTACTTATCTTTTTAAATTTTTTTCTTGAAACATTTGAGAGTAATGCAGACACCCTGTTCTTCTACTCCTAAATCTTTCAGTGTGGTATTTCCTAAGAATAACTCTGTTGTTACTAACTCTATACACAATACAATATAGATTATCAAAAATTAGGAAATTTTTGATTCTAACATTGATAGACTGTGATTATCTAATCCATAGCCCATATTCGAAATGTATTAATTGTCCTATTTATATCCTTTCTAAGATTTCCCCCCATTACTGGAATCATACTTTGCATTTAGTTATTTCTTTCCAGTCTCTTTTAATGTGGAATTTTTGAAGACTTTATTTGTATTTCATGACATTGAAATTTTTGAAGAGTACAGCAGGTGCTTTTGTGGAATGTCCATCAATTTGGATTTCTTTAATGTTTCTTCTTTATTAGATATAGTTAAGAATTTTTGGCAGGAAACTACAGGCGCTGTGTTTAGCCCTTCTCAGTTCATCACCTTGAGAAGCGCATAAGATCTGTTTGTTCTGTTTAATTACTTGGTTAGGGTGGTGTCTGCCAGGTTTCTTCACTAAAAAATTATTATTTTTTTCTCCTTATTTTTAGTAAACAGTTTGAGATTTTATGAGTTCTATTCTTCATCAAACTTACCACTAGTTTTAACATTCATCGATTGTGATTCTTGTCTGAATCAACTGTTCTATGATAGTTGCAAAGTGGTGATTCTCTTAACTCTCTTATTTTTTCTATATTTATTATTTGACATTCTGCTGTTAAGTAAGAGCTTTGCTTTCTCCCTTGTTTACTTATTACATGTAAGGACTTAGGGATTCTTAACTTTTTTCAGTTAATAAGTTAATTTTTTACTTATTTAATTTTTTACTTATTTAAATAAGTCATTTTTTACTTAGTTGCTCTCTAGACAGATATTTAAGAATTTTTAGAAAATGAGTTTTGTCAGTCAGTTATTATTCTTTGAGTTCTTGTATGTATTTTGAGTGTTTAAATATTAGTTTTCTAATATGAGAACAAAATTCTTACTGTTAGTATTCCTTATATCCATATATAGACATCCCCTGATAAAGTGGATTATGAATATAGTGAACTCCTTTTATATCAGAACCAAGTTCTTCGGGAAGCTGGTCTCTATAGAGAAGCCCTGGAACATCTTTGTACCTACGAGAAGCAGATTTGTGATAAACTTGCTGTAGAAGAAACCAAAGGTATTTTTAAAAATTTTTTATTTTTGGGCGCCTGGGTGGCTCAGTGGGTTAAAGCTTCTGCCTTCGGCTCAGGTCGTGATCTCAGGGTCCTGGGATCGAGCCCCGCAGGCTCTCTGCTCAACAGGGGGCCTGCTTTCCCCTCTTTCTACCTGCCTCTCCGCTTGTTTGTGATCTCTCTCTCTCTGTGTCAAATAAATAAAATCTTTTTAAAAAAAAATTATTTTAATTTATTTATTTACTTATTTATTTCAAAGATTTTATTTATTGAGAGAGCCTGTGTGTGCACAAGTGTGGGGGAGGGGCACAAGGAGACACTGACTTCCCGTTGAGCAGGGAGCCTGATGTGGGGCTCTATGCCAGGACCCTGGGATCATAACCTGAGCCAAAACCAAGAGTTGGACACTTAACTGACTGAGCCTCCCAGGTGCCCCAAAGGTATTTTTTCTTAAAAGAATATCATTTATTCTAGTATTTAGTTTTGACAAAGAGCAAGGCTAAAAAATCTAGTTGCTGCTAACTGAATATAATTCAGCTTTTTTGGTGATAGAAAATCTATTTCTTGTTCATACACTGAATAATTTGTAATGTTGGAAAATACACATTTAAGCAATGCATATTTATGTAGGAAAGAATAATTGCAAAAAATAGGGTCATTAAATGAAGTGACTCAAGATGTTTTTCTTTAAAGTGTTTTTGGCCTGAAAATATTAATAGGATTTGATCAAAATACAGGAGGTAATTGCTTAATTTTATAAGACAGGAGTAAATTTCTTAGGAACAGCTTATTAGCAAAACTGAATGTATTATTGACAGTAATATTTATTGATAATCGGTCTTTACTGAAATATATAGGGCAATTATGAGGTCTTTTTAGTTTATCTGGATGTCTTTCTCTACATAGAAAGAGTATGAATTGAAACCAGAGATCTGGCTTTATTTGTGTGGATTGTGATAAGAGGGGTAAATCTCTCAATAAAGATCCCCAATGCTGCCATTTATTAGAAGGCTGAGAAAAAGGAGTCTCAGTTTTAAAAGTTGAGGAACTGATTATGGAAAATGAAAGAAGGATAACAAGTAACTGGAAAATAGAAGTACTTTTCTAAGAATTACCATCTGAAATGTCTCTTTGCCTAGGTTAGTCCAAGGAACTGATGTTTGCTGGTTTCAGATTCCTTTGGCTCCTGTTGAAGTTGAAGACTAAAAAAGTACAATACTTGCTTACATAGTTGATATAACCATTATTTGCCAGATGAGCTTTCAACAGGATATTGCTACTGGCAAGAAAAAAAATGGAAGCCTCTACCTCTGCTGGAGCTCATTTGTGAACTATATAGATCCAGAAGAGCCTACTTTCATTTGAATTGATCATCCTGTAACACTCTATTAGTTATAAAAGGAGGGAATTTCTGACTTTATGGAAAGGTCACAAGATTGGAAAAACCTAGTTTGGGTTTCTTTATTGGCTACTATAACTAGCTGCTAGTCAGAACGCTTGGACCTTTGTTTCTTTATCAAAATACATGCTAGTTTTCAAAATACTCTTAAGTATATCATTTCATTTGATCCCTTTGATTACTATATTAGCAAGAAAGAATGACAGATCAAGTTAGGTGAGGATTCACAATTGATCAGTGGATTTTAGGAATTTGGGAGTCATTGGTGACCTTAACAAAAGCATTTTCTGAACATTTGGAAGGAGGGTGGTAAAAGCTCAAACAAATCAAGTGGAATAAATGACATTGGAAGTCAAGGAATTAAAGATAGCATGCATGAATGACTCACAAAAGGAGTTTTTTGTCTAGGGAAACAGATAAGTGGGGTTGTGCTAGATAAAATGGAATACAGAATCAAAAGTCTGTTTTGTTTTGTTTTTTTTTTTTTTTAAATATTATTTATTTATTTATTTGACAGATCACAAGCGGGCAGAGAGGCAGGCAGAGAGAGAGGGGGAAGCAGGCTCCCCGCTGAGCAGAGAGCCCGATGTGGGGCTCGATCCCAGGACCCTGAAATCATGACCTGAGCCGAAGGCAGAGGCTTTAACCCACTGAGCCACTCAGGCGCCCCCAAAAGGCTGTTTTTACAGTATGTGCTTGTGCTTATGCTTATGCACTGGAGAATGATCCGGTAGGGACAAAATATTTGATACAACAGAGTTGTGATTTAGTGGATAAATTGAAAGATTAGTTTTAGATAACAACATGAATAGCTCACAGTAGCGAGAGAGGGTGGAATATACAAGCAAGTAGTTACATAGATATAGCGGATGTTTGAGAGTTCTCTTCTAATTGCTTCCATGTTCTCAGTAAAATAGGAAACAGTTATCAGTTCATTCCAAAAAGTGTGTGTTGATGCTTACAGTGAGTCAGGTGATGGGGACGGGGTATGTAAAGAGAATAGAAAGGAACCAAGAGTAGTAGAACATTCATCTTTGGAAATTCCAGTAACAAAGGCATTGTTGGTGATCTGAATAATTTGCAAACTTCTGCAGTGGATGAGAGGGCATAGTTAAGCAGAAAGTTTCATCGTTAATTCTTATACCACCAGTTCCTTCTACAAAGAAGAGGTGGGAGAAAATTAAGGAAAGGAAATGTTGGATGGTTGTAATGTAGGGGAGAAAAGTTGCACGAATTTTTTTGTTCTCAGTGAAGTAGGCTTTTGATTAGTATAGAGCAGATTTGTCAACCTTGGCACTGTTTTGGGACTGAGATGTGGGGGATGGAAGTTTCCTATATGTTGCAGAACGCTTAATAGCATCCCTAGCTTCAACTTATCAGAATACCAGTAGCACTACCCCATCCCTTAATGTGATAACCAAAAAATGTCTCCGGATATTGAAAAAAGTGCCCTTGGCTGAGAGCCACTGATACGGATGTTAAGAATATGGGCCTTTTTAGCCAAATTCCTTGGATTCAAATCCTGATTCCAACAATTAACTATCTGAAAGTCCCTCAGCAAGTTTGCTTAAGTTCTCTCTGCTTTAAAATGATGAAAATAATAGTGTTTTGAGAATTGAATTACTTAATGCATATGAAACCTTTAGAAGTCACTGGCACACAGTAAATACTCAGTGTTCATTTTTATTGTCTAATAAGAGCAGAGGGTGCAAGGGTGAAGTCGTGGTTTGAAAATAATACCTTTGGTGGATAGAAGCCCATTAAGGATAAGGAAAAGTGTACCTGACCAGTGTTTGAGGCTCATTTGATTTTAGAGCTCATAGATTCCTAGTGAAACTGGTATCTCTGTTCTTTCATCTAATGATTTGCTTCCTTGTGTGAGAAGGTGTGTAGCAAGCAAACATTTGGGATAATCCAGGCCTTGAACTAGGTAAATAAGGGAGCCTTTGGTTTTGAGACAGATTTTGATACTTGGTGCTCTTAATGTCATTTAGGGATGAGATTGGCTGTGCAGCCCAGAAAAAACCAGCAATGAGTCTATGAGTTACTGAACGGTCTGAAGAAAAGGGAATGGTTTTTCTCTAAGATTGAAGGCTAGGATTCGTGAGACAAGAATAAGCTACACAAGACAGTGAAACTTAAAGCAAGATAGGTGCCCTATTTGGTAGTTGGCAGAGCTAGAGAAAGCAGGTTTTGAATGTGGTCATGACTGTGGATTGCTATAAGTGAAACCTTTTTAATTGATTTGGAGATCATAAGGTTAGAGGGTTGGATTGGGTCAGTAATTCAGATATGAAATTGTGTTATGTCAGGCATAATTAAATAGCAGGTGGTGACTTGGTAACTGTTTAGTGAATTTGAGAATAGCCTGGAGTTAGACAAATACCTGAATTAACTGAGGACGTGGAGAGGATGGCATTTCTACATAAAAACTTCAAAAAAAAGAGACGATAACATGGTAATCTTGTTGAAGGATATTGGGAATTTGGGAGGATACCAAATCCACTTCCCAACATTGGAGAGGTTTTAAGAGAAAGTTTAAGGAAAAGTTAAAGTTATAATCAGAAGACATTTAGTTAATTTAATTTGTTTTTCATCAGGGGAACTTCTGTTGCAGTTAGGTCGTTTGGAGGATGCAGCAGATGTTTATAGAGGATTACAAGAGAGAAATCCTGAAAACTGGGCCTATTACAAAGGTCTGGAAAAGGCACTCAAACCAGGTAGTGTTGTTTAAAACTTTTAAATCTTAATTGCTCCTTTTGTTGATAAATATTTTATTAACTCATTGAAAAGCATAACTAGAAAAATAATGGTTAAGAATTGGTTTCAAAATCTGAATACAAAAGTATACTTGCAAACTTGCATTTAATATGGGAGATTGAGCATTTTCTGAAACCTCTCTTCTACACATTTATAGAAATAGTTGAGAAAAGAATTTCAGAAACAACCTTCAGAACTCACAAATGGCATGGCAGCAACAAAAATTGAAAGGGAAATTCCTACTGACAGAAATGTCTTCTTACTTACAGAGATGTCTCCCTAAAGGAAAGAAGCAAGCTTAACTTCTGTGGCCACAGCAGCATGGCCTCCCAAGGGCACATGAATGTGGCCAAGCTGAAAGAGCAGTACTATTTCCTACGTGGGAAGAGGGACTAAATTTCCGTCACTCAAATGAACTTGGGGCCAGAGACTCTCCCCCCAACTTCCCTTCACCCTCTCCCATGAATGGGACCCACTTGTGAGGACAGACCCAGAAACATTTCATATATAAATAGGGTCCTTAGCCATGATGATGTGATTTGAGGCTGTCTCCCTCAAGACTGGAATTGAGCCATTACTGATAAATTGATATATACAAGAGAAACCTTGTAACAAAGAATATTTTACCACTCTGGAACACTGTCACAGGAATGGTAATCATTAGTACAACAAAAGGGAGTAAGTGGAGGAATCTAAGAAAAAAGGGAATTGTAGCCATGAAATATGAAGTTTTGAGAAAGTACCATTTAGGAATCTAGGCAATAGGAAGCCTACTTATTGACATAAAAATCTTGATAGATTGAATGGAAGAGAGTCTACAACTGAGGAGAAATTAGTGAACTGGAAGACTGAACTGAGGAGAGCTCAGCTGAGAGTAAAAGAAAATATAAAAGAAATGAGAAATGGAAGATGAGGGGATAGATCCAAAAGCTCTAAAATAAAGGATAGCCTGAAGAGAATAGTAGAGAAGCTATGGAAACATGATAAACAAGCCTTTTGTAGAATGAAAGTAAACTAAGTCCTTAGATTCTGAAAGGTACCTAAAGCAGAGTGGATAAAGAAAATTATGTATTTCAGATGATTATAGGTATTTAAAATATGAAAATATTAGAGAAAATATTTTAAAATGGTTGGTATATTTGGGTGGTTATTTGAAATTTTCTTTTCCACTTTTCTGCTTAATAAGAATTTATATATACTTGGAGAAATTTATAATTTGTTAAAAAACATACAAGTTATAATTATATATATAAATAATTTTTCTTTGTTTGCAGCTAATATGTTAGAACGACTAAAAATTTATGAGGAAGCCTGGACTAAATATCCCAGGGGACTGGTGCCAAGAAGACTGCCATTGAACTTTTTATCTGGTGAGAGTAATTGCAAAGGATTGAAAATGATGTTGGGGTTTACAGTTTGTTTTCTTGGTTTTAGATATATGAATGTGCATATTAGTATTAAAGTATGCGTTTTAGAGTTGTCTGGGTAAATGCAAATCAACAGAATTTTTTTCTTCCAAGGTGAGAAGTTTAAAGAATGTTTGGATAAGTTTCTAAGGATGAATTTCAGCAAGGGTTGTCCACCAGTCTTCAATACTTTGAGGTCATTATACAAAGATAAAGAAAAGGTAAAGCAAAATACCATTTTTTTCCCCACTATCATTTCTTTGCTTAGTAATCATTGCATTCTTGATTATCTGTATACATAGTACACATTTTGTGAATCTGGTATCTATTTTGTCTTGCAGTTTAAATGCTTCTGTTCCTCTTTATTTCCCTATTTTAGCTTTTATTTCTGCTGTTTTCTTTGAGTAAAAATTGGTAAGGTAGTAATTTCTTCAATATTTTCTCTAATCCTTGTTCATGGTGAAAGTCAGAAGTGATTTTTTGAACTAAGGTTTAGCTTAGTAATCTTTCTCCTTTTTTATTTGGTGGGGAAAAAATTCCGTCAGCTTTGTTTGCTGTCCCAGTAAACTAACTTACTCTTTGAGCTATGTGTATAATAATTCTCAAATTGCTTATTAAGAGGGTGTTTTAATCTTTATTTAGATTATTTTGCTTGCAAGCACAGTGACATCAAGACATGTTGGTTGGATAAAAAGAAATCAGTTATAGTGAAGAATCAGAAAGATGGGACAAATTAAACATGCTAAACACTATAACCTAAGGCACAGAAGGTGTGCTTATTTTCTGGTCTTTTGTTGAGAGGCCCAAGGTACGGGCTTAATTGATGACTTTCACTCTTCTTTTAATTGTGTAAATCACATTCATAAAATGTGGTCTCTTGTGTTCAGTATCAGTATCATGAGAACTGGATGCTAATGAAGTAGTCTTATTAACAATTTTCCCCTTTGTGGTTGTATCCTTGAAACCTAGGTTTGTTAGAAGTATCTAATTTATCTTTGAGTCTTTCCATGTTATTCAACTTAAAACAGTTTTTTCTTTTGTTCTCATTTATTAAGTTTGCGTAATATGAATTAAATTCTGTAATGATAATAAATGCAACTGATTCAAACAGGTTTGGGAAAACAAAACTCTTAGTAAGCATGTAGCTCACCTTGTGGGAGCAGAAGAACATGGGCGCACCAGAATAACCTAGCTGTGACCATTCAGTCCTCACAATTTTCTGAGGTAATGGAGAGAGCTGGTGTTAATCTGTTGAGTCAGTTGAGGTCATTTAGGAGAGCTTCTGTAGTAACAAATCCATTATAGATGGATTAAATGAAGAAGGGAATTAATAAATTAAAAGTATTTACAGATCTCTTACAAAGCCAGCAGCAAGTGGTATAGTCATGACTCAGGAGAAACCAGAACCTGGACATCCACTCACTATCCTGGATTTCAGAAACCCCCCCCACTGTTCTGTTTTTACTAATGCTTTTCCTTGGATTCTAAAATTGAGATTTGATGCTCTTTGTACTTTTGGAATTTCTCTTTTCACATAGTTTTTAATTCTTGATTCCCGAAGGGCAGGTGTTAATTCTGGGTGTTATTTATGTGAATCGAGATAAAAATGAACTCTGAGATAAGAGTCATCCACAGTGTTACCTATAGTATTACCTCTTTTTATCCAGCCTTTTCCTGATTTCTAGCTTGATGCATATTCCTTCCTTTCTAGCAGGGAAAGAAGTTGCCAGTAAGTTTTTAGAAAGTTATTCCATCTTTTTTTTTTTTTTTTTTTTTTTTTTTTAAGACTATTAGAGAGAGGGAGAGGGCAGAGGGAGAAGGACAAGCAGACTTGCCACTGAGTGCAGGGCCTGATGTGGGGCTCAGTCCCAGAACCCTGAAATCATGACCTAAACCAAAATCAGGAGTCGGGCACTTAACTGACTGAGCCATCCAGGCACCCCGATAGTTATGTCTTAATACCTTCAAAAATGTATGGTTTACTTGCTTTTAAATTTTTGTCCACAGGTTAAGAGGTTTATAAAAGGGTGTGTACATGAGTGTGTGTGTGCACGTGCCTGTTTTTGGAATGTTGGTGTAGCCCTTTTAAAATAGTAAATGACATGTTTTGTACAAGAATGATAACTGCATGTATATATATTTTATTAAAGTATTCTTGTGTGTTTGTACTCTAGGTGGCAATCATAGAAGAATTAGTAGTAGGTTATGAAACCTCTTTAAAAAGCTGCCGGTTATTTAACCCTAATGGTAAGTGCTCAAGTTTTATGTTTTAAAAACATCTTGAAATTTTTAATATATTATGAAATTCTTAATCAGAAGGTCAGTATTATTCATTATTTAGACAGTAAGCTTAGTATATTTAAACTTCTTTCTTTTTAAGATGGAGATGCATTAATTTGCACATTATGTGAAAATACTTGGTTAAGAAGAGAATCATATTATCTTACTGGAAAAAAAAAATGTAAAATTTAAAACATCTATAATACTAGATCTAATCATAGAATGATCCTCCATCATTTACCCATCATCCAGTTTTAGTAATTTTTAACTCATGAGACAACATATTTCATCTATATTCTTACCTACTTCTCTCTTTTCCCATGTTATTCTGAAGCAAATCTCAGACCCAGTCACATCATTTTATCCATGACTATTTTGGTAATCTAATGATCATAACCATAATATTATCATTACACTGAATGTTAATACTTTGTTAAGATCAAAGAAAAAAGTTCATGCTTAACATTTCCAGTTACCTTAGAAATGTCATTTCTGTCCCCTCTTTCGCTTTAAAGTTTGTTTAAATGAGGATCTATATGAAATCTGTACTTCGAGTTTGATAAGTCTCTACTCTCTTTTAAAAAGTCTGTAGGTTTTCTATTTGCTCTTTTTCCTGCAATTTATTTGTTTAAAAAATTAGGTTTTTTTCTTAAGTTTTTCCATAGTCCAGATTTTGCTGGATGGACTGTCATGGTGTTGCTTAACATGTTATTTCTCTGTCCTTTGAATTTGTTACAAATTGGTTGTTGGTTGTAGAGCTGTGCTGTCTAGTATAATAGCTGTTAGCCACATGTCACTATTAAAATTTTTAAAATTAAATAAAATTAAAAATTCAATTCCTCAGTTGCAGTAACCACATTTCAGGTGCTGCTCAGTAACTATGTAAAGCCAGTTACCGACTACCATATTGGCCAGGGCAAATACAGAATATTTGCATATTTGCAGAAGCTTCTCATGGACAGGTCTGAGTAGAGGATTAATAAGATTCACTTTTTTTTGTTTTTTCATTTTAAATATCAGGGTGGACGAGATTATTTTTGGGAGGGGTAGTATATTCTTCCATCAAGAGGCATTTAGTGTTTGTTTTGTATGTTAGCAACTGTCAGGAATTACAAACTGGTGATAGTCTATCATTCATTTTCTATTACCTTATAAGAGAAATTTCCCTTCATCTGTTCCCTGTTTATCCAGTATTTTGGTTTATATAGGAAAAGCAAGGTAAATGCTGCTTCTTTCCCCTTTATCTCCTCCTTTTTGTTGTTGTTGTTCTTTACCAGTTTTCAGAACAATGAATTCATTTAGTAGCATCCTTCAAATATTCTAGTACACATTTTTAAGGTATTATGAATTCATGGGTTTAAACATACTTGATGTTTTAAATCATTGCAGTTTCAAATGGTTCTAGCCTTCACATACCATGGTGTAGTAGTTGATGGCTTTTTTGCAGTTTGGTATGACAAGATATTCCAGTTCATCTGGTACACTGCCCATAGCAGACCTGGAATCAATTGTTATTCCAAAGGAGCCCTGGTTCTTACGGTGGGAAAGCCCAGTATGGGACCTGGGGTGCTCGTTGCTATTGGTTTGATCATTGTTTCTAGGTCTCAGATTAATTTTAATAATACTTTTTAGAAGGCGTTACCATGGTTTCATTGGTTAATCATCATGATGTTCCTTTGATTATCAGCATTTTCCTACATATTTTACAAATGTGGAAGAGGTTCAATGACATGCCCAAGAATATGCAGCACTTTAGTTGCAGATCTATCAGATCGGGAGTTGGTGAGTTCCACTCCTATTGTTTGTCCACTGAGCCATCCTGCTTTTACTAGGATAAAAATAAGCAATCTGTTGCTTTCTTTGAAAGCAAATTAACAGTTCTTAGATTTTAGATATTGGTATTAAAAAAAGTATTTTATAATGTGTGGGTTGTATATTTAACTTACACATTTTCTTGTGAGTGTATAAAAATTAAATTATGAACTAAAATGTAGAGTAAGCATTTTTACTTATCTCATTTTTGGGTTATAGCTTTTATTCAGCCTAAATTACACATCATTGTGTATCAGCATAATATTAGAATATATTAATATAATCACCCAAAACTCAACCACATCACAAGTATACTTATGTATAGTTTAGTACATTAGCTAGAAACTCAATTAAGCAGTCAGACTTTTTTTTTTTTATTTAACCTTACATTAATGGAAAATCAAAGTTTCTTCTGATACTTGTTTTGCCCCTCATAAATAACATCCTGATCTTTACAGTTTCATAGTACTAGCACAACTTGTCTCTCCCCTTCCCCATTCCTTTCAGTTTCTTTTTTAGGTAGTTTTTATATCTTCGATCTCATTTATCTGCCATATTTATTATATAAAGTTTTTACTAAATTTACGGTATTGTGATAAGGGCTATAATGATACAGAATAGGCAACATGGTCTTTTCCAAAGATCTTACAAATTTAAGGATGGTTTTATAGCTAGATACATAAATAAATGGTTCAAACTACTTTTCCGTATTAATAAAAATAAAGCCGATTTGGAGGTGGGTACTCTTTTAATATATGTAATGACTAATCTTGGTTTATTTCCTCTCCCACCCACCTCCCCCACTTTTTAAAGATGATGGAAAAGAAGAACCACCAACCACATTACTTTGGGTCCAGTACTACTTGGCACAACATTATGACAAAATTGGTCAGCCATCGATGGCTCTGGAATACATAAATACTGCTATTGAAAGTACACCTACATTGATAGAACTCTTTCTTGTGAAAGCTAAAATCTATAAGGTAAAATCTCCCTTCCCTTTTTATAAAGTAATGAGTCTTAAAAACTTTCTATAATTTGTAGATTCTAAAAACTGTAATAAAAATTATACATTTGATGGCTCATAAAACCTAGAATAAGTATAGAACATTTCTGTCTGATTACTTTTTAGATTTGTCAAGGTCATGATAATTTACTCATTTATATCTCTGTATACACACAGATATACATACATGCATGTAGTTATTCAGATATGTGGTTGTTTGTATTACATATTCTTGTATACATACACATGTCTGGTTATTTTCTTGGTTTTAAGTAGTAACAGTATAGATACTAGAAAGTAATTTGCTTCGACATGTTTGTTTCTATTAATATTGGAGTATGATCATAATCAGTATCTGGTAATCTTAGTGAAATGAAACTAAAGATTTTACTGTTTTACTTGTCTTCTTCTTGGTCTTACTTGAGAATCTCCAGTCATATGTTTTAGCATCATCTTAAAGTTGGCTCTTCTTTTTCTTAATGCAAATACAAATTAATAATAATAGATCTTAGGGAAGAGATTGTAAACTTAAAATATTTCCCAAAAAGTAATGAAATTAAGTATTATTTTGAAAGCTTTTTTTTTTTTTTTTTTAAGGATTTTATTTATTTGACAGAGACAGAGAGAGATCACAAGTAGGCCAGAGAGGTGGGGGAAGCAGGCTCCTTGCTGAGCAGAAAGCCCAATGCGGGGCTCGATCCCAGGACCCTGAGATCATGACCTGAGCCAGAAGCAGAGGCTTTAAGCCACTGAGCCACCCAGGCCACGTGAAAGCACTTTTCAAAGCCAGGTTATGCTCATTACTTTTGTGGCTTTGATGAATGGACTAGTAATGTAAATTAAAATACATCGTGGAATGTCCAGTAATAGGCAGTAATGTTTCCTTGGTTGATTTAGGGTGAAAATTTGGCCGTATCTTTGCCTTTTTTTTTTTTTTACTTTTTAATATTGATCAATAATTTTTTTTTTTTTAGAGATTTTATTTATTTATTTGACACAGAGAGAGAGAGACCACAAGGGGGCAGAGAGAGCAGAGGAAGCAGCCTCACCGCTGAGCAGAGAGCCTGATGTGGGGCTCACTCCTAGGACCCTGAGATCATGACCTGAGCCAAAGGCAGAGGCTTTAACCCACTCAGCTGCCCAGGCGCCCCAATAATTTTTTTTAAAAAATAAGCATTTTTGGGGGCGCCTGGGCGGCTCAGTGGGTTAAAGCCTCTGCCTTTGGCTTAGGTCATAATCTCAGGGTCCTGGGATCGAGCCCCATGTCGCTTCTCCCTCTCCCTCTGCCTGCCTTTCTGCCTGCTTGTGATCTCTCCCTCTCTCTCTGTCAAATAAATGAAATAAAATCTTTAAAAAAATTAAAAAAATAAATAAAAATAAGCATTTTTGTATGTTAACAGAATTTCCCTGATACTTAGCCATGATGCCTTTTATGAACTTTATATTGTTCTGACTTAAAGATTTTAATTATTTATTCTCAAATTCAGCCGTTGTTTTTGAGTATTCATTATGTGCCAGACACTGATAACAGGCAGTGAGGTATAATAGTAAACAATATTATTAAAACAAGTCTTTACTGTCAGAGAACCTATATTCTCCATGGCCAGAAAAGTATCAAAATGTATGCATTACGTTGATTAGGGTCTTAAGATCAGTCAGAAGAATACCATTTTTTCATTTGCATTTTAGTTATTTATCAATAGGTAACCAATTACCTGCATAGTAAAATTAGCATACTGACTGGTTTATTTTGCTTTTCTATAAGCATGCTGGAAACATTAGAGAAGCTGCGAGGTGGATGGATGAGGCCCAGGCCTTGGACACGGCAGACAGATTTATCAATTCCAAGTGTGCAAAGTACATGCTAAAAGCCAATCTGATAAAAGAGGCTGAAGAAATGTGCTCAAAGTTTACAAGGGTTTGTACAGCTAATGTTCTCATGAATAGTTTATACTTGTGTATTTTTCAAAATTTTTTTCTAGTATTTTTAGTATCAAAATAGGATTTTAATTAAATTGCCATAGGAGAAACAGACTGGAAACAATATTAGTATAAAACATAACTCTTTTTAGTTGGTTGAACAGTGGGTTTTTAAACTCTGATTTATATTGATGTTGTTCAGATGAATTTTATTTTAGGAGCGAAAGGAGCTAATATTAATTGTTTACTTGCTGTGTGCTAGTGTTCCCTTTCTTATGTTACTCTTCAACTCCAGTTATGTAGATCTTTTGATTATTAACAAAGGTACATTTTTTTCAGTGATTAGAAATATAATTCCAATTTCTTAAACATAATAAGTGTTCCCTTTTATTCTGAAAATGATTAAAAAGAGAAAGTGATTTTGGAAGAATTCAAATCAATTGAGTAGATCACTTCTTAAATTCTTTGGTGAAGTGGTGTATTTGGTAAGAAATGGTCTTATAATTTTTATATAGGAAGGAACGTCAGCGGTAGAGAATTTGAATGAAATGCAATGCATGTGGTTCCAGACAGAATGTGCCCAGGCTTATAAGGCAATGAATAAATTTGGTGAAGCACTTAAGAAGTGTCATGAGATTGAGAGAGTAAGTACCGTGTGTGTGTGTGTGTATGAGTTTCTCATTTTATTGTTATATGTTGAAGGTTTTGGACAACTATTGTTTTTTCTTCTTTATAATTCACAGTAAGTAAGTGATTTCTAAGTATCAGTGCTCACGTTTTTACAGTTTTTTTAGTGGAAATGTTATGGACTACATTTTCAGCAGACTTGCCCATTGTCTACTCTTTTGGCAATAATTCATGTGAAAAACTTGATAGAAAGTTTGTAGCTTGGCTGTTTATTGCTTTTGAATGTTTCAAGTTTCTGCTCCATCTTCAGTAATACAAAGCTCATTAAGTTATCCTAGAAAGCTGTTTAAGGGGTTGATTGGTGATGTAATATACCCTGGATAGTCATAACGTACAAGCTTTAAACCCTTTTTACAGTATTTCTGTAGCCTGTGTAATTCCTCATTTTCTGATACATGCATTGTTTTTTTAGTCCTCTTCCGATTTATTTCTATCACAAGTGGTTAGTTGTCTTTTTCTGTGTGTTTTTCACAGATAAAAATAATTTATGTAATTTCATGCTATTCTCTTATCAAGAGAACCCTAGAGCTTAGTTGAAATGTGTTAGGTTCTGGTTGCTTGAATTAAATGCTAATTGATTTCTCTCCCACATACCAGCATAACACTATGTAGGATTCAATTTGTATTTTTAGAAAAATTACCAAATACTACATATAGTCTTTGCAGGTCATTCTAAATATAAAAATGGAATGTTTAATGTGCAGATGTACTACGTCATTATATATATTAATAAATTATGTTTGATTTGTCGTGCTAGCTATAAGTATGATTAAGGAAGGAATAAATACATATATTTCAAATCTTGTGTTTCCTTTTCATTCAACAAATAATGCAGTGCTTGGTGTATGCTTGGTGCTGGGGGATGGCCAGTTGTATTTACTTATTTGATATGCAATGTCTTTGTGTAGGATGATTGTAATTTTTAATATCTTTTTATTTTACTAATTTTTTCATGCACAGGAAACAAGTAATTCGGAGAGTTTGATTTCTATAGTTTTCTTTGACATTGTTTTATCTCAGTATAATAAAATAAGATAATTTTGTTAGCATTTTATAGAAATCACTGATGACCAGTTTGACTTTCATACATACTGTATGAGGAAGATTACCCTTAGATCATATGTGGACTTATTAAAACTAGAAGATGTACTTCGACAGCATCCGTTTTACTTTAAAGCAGCAAGAATTGCTATAGAGATCTATTTGAAGCTTCATGACAACCCCCTTACAGATGAGAATAAAGAACATGAAGCTGATACAGGTATAATATTCAAAGCTTTCTTATTACTTGCTATGGTGTGTATATGTGTCTTTGTATGTTTGTGTAGCATAAATTTTTCTTGAGATTTTTAGTAGGCACCTGTGGGAAGATGTTACATGTGCTTAAAAAATGATGATGGACATTTTGTAGACTTCCCTAAGCAATAAAAGAAAAATACTGTTTATACTTTCAAAAGCTAAGCAAGAATTTAATTTGTAACTGATGATTAGCTTTTAAGAAGTTGAATTTCATGAGTTTAACATTTAAAATCTGGTTTACCCTGTATTGTTACTACAGGGTAACAGTTAAGTAAACTATCATTAGTGTCAGCACTCTACATTAGTGTTGGCTGTCAGTATATCTAGTTATTCTTCTTTGTAATACTTATTTATAATTAACCTACTTAAAGGTGAATATTGCTTGAACATTAAAAGCCAGCTTGGGAATCAAACGAGTAAAATTACCTAGTGATTTATCATTTGGCCACTTTTTAAAGTGCTGTTTTTATGCCATGATACCAGAATGTATAGTCTTCCGTAGATAATTATTTGGGAAGGGATCTCAGAATAAAAATGATACAGGCATGTAGAAGGAAAAAGTGTGTCAGATTTTATTATTCAGTCCTGAGTTTATTCTTCCTCTTCTGAAGAAGAGGTTGTTTTCTGTTTTCTTCTTCCTGATAAAGACCTTTGGATTCCTTTTGTTAATTTTTGTTAAAATTTAAAATCATAAATTGAAACCCTTGTATAGATTTCACTTGACCCTCTACCTGTCGTTGCTTCTTAAACTAGAAAGAAAATGCCCATAAGAATCTGCAAAACAGGGGCGCCTGGGTGACTCAGTTGGTTAAGCGTCTGCCTTTGGCTCAGGTCCTGATTCCAGGGTCCTGGGATAGAGCCCCATATCAAGTTCCCTGCTCAGTGGGGAGCCTGCTTCTCCCTCTCCAGCTCCCCCCTTGCTTGTGTTTCCTCTCTCACTATCTGTCATAAATAAATAAAATCTTTAAAAAAAAAAATCTATAAAACAATTTACAGTTGAAGATGAGAGCTGTGATCCTGTGGCTTCTTTTGTTTACCTTTCTGTTTGTTCCTCTTGCCTTTTTCCTCTTCAAATTATACAAATGATATACAATTAATTCTAATTATACAAAGTTAAAACAATTCAGAAATACACTAGCAAATGTGAAAATCCCCTTTCAATATTCTCCATAGCCATAGATAATCTTTCAAAGGTTATTCCTATAAAAGGTTCAATTGCTTTTTTACACAGTTACATATTTCAGTTTTATGTGTATGTAAACTCCACACACAAAATTCAGAGCAGTTCTTTGAGGTTGTTTGGTTTTCATTGTTTTATTTTTTTTGTCCCATAAATGAGTGATGTTATCTCCAGTATTCTGCAACTTAGACTTGTTTTTTCATAGTGTTGCTTCATAGCAATGTAACTTATTACCGTCATCAGTCATTCTAAAGGCCAAATAGGAACCTATGTGGGTTTTTTCCCCCCCTCATCATTACAGCGCTATAGTAAATGTACTTCTACATCATTTTATACTTGTTTATTTAGCATGGATTGTTAGAAGTGGAAATTACTGTGTTAAAGAGTATGAGAATTTGAAATAGTGTCAAATTGCCTTCTGTAAAAGGTTCATCAGTTTTTATTACCACAAACACTATGTTGGAGCTTATCTTTTACTTTTTTGCTAACATAAAAATTACCCATCTTTTACATTTTCCTAATTTTGGGGAAAATATCTGATTTATAATTCCTAGATTATTTATATATATATATATAGAGAGAGAGAGAGAGAGGACACATGTGGGCACACTCATCTGGAGGGTGGGGCAGAGGGAGAGAAAGTCCCAAGCAGACTCTGTGCTGAGTATGGAGCCTGATGCAGGGCTCGATCTTACATCCCCAAGATCATGACCCAAGCTTGAGAGTCAGACACTCAACTGGCTGTGCCACCCAGGCGCCCCTGTAATTCCTAGATTTTTAAGAATGGAACATCTGTATATGTTTTCATGTGGCCTTTGGCTTTCTTGTGTAAATTGCCTATTCATGCCTTTTTCCCATTTTATTTTTCAACTTGGTTTGTAGAAGTTCTCTGCGTGTTCGAGACTTTTTTTTTTTTTAAAGATTTTATTTATTTATTTGATAGGTAGAGAGAGAGTACAAGTAAGCAGAGTGGCAGGCAGAGGGAGAGAGAAGCAGACTTTCTGCTGAGCAGGGAGCCCAATGTGGGACTCAATCCCAGGACGCTGGAATCATGACCTGAGCCAAAGGCAGACGCTTAACTGACTGAGCCACCCAGGCGTCCCTGCATGTTCGAGACTTGAATCTTTGTTTATGTATTGCAGAAATTTTCTTCCTGTTTTACCTTGGTCTTAACTTTATGGTAGATATCTTTTATTATGGAAAAGTATTAATTTTTATGAGACAAAATTTCTTTAGTCTTTTATGGCTTCTAAGTCTTATATAAAACTTTTTTACTCAGAATTTAAAATATATTTTAGAAGATTTTAATCTTCTGTATTTCCTTACAGTATTCTTTTAGGTTTACAATCATCTGTAGTTAAGTTTTTAGAAGATTCATTTATTTATTTTGAGAAGGTAGGGGAGAGGGAGAGAAAGAGAGGGAGAATCCCTAGCAGACACGGGGCTTCATCCCACGACCCTGAGATCATGACCTCAGCCAAAACCAAGAGTTGGCTGTTCATCTGACTGTACCACCCGGGCACCCCTCATCTGGAGTTAATTGTTATATAATGATGTGAAGTAGAAGGTAACTTATTACTCCCAAATAGACTGCTGACTCCTCAACTGTATTTATTGATATGTTGTCATATTTCCCACTGATTTAAAAGGGGGCATCTGGCTGACTCAGTCTAAGGAGCATGCATATCTTTCTCTCTCTCTCTCTCAAAAGATATTTATTTATTTATCTATCTATCTATCTATCTATCTGACAGAGAGATCACAAGTAGGGAGAGGGAGAGGGAGAAGCAAGCTCCCTGCTGAGCAGAGAGACTGATGCAGTGCCCGGTCCCAGAACCCCGAGATCATGACCTGAGCCAAAGGCAGAGGCTTAACCCACTGAGCCACCCAGGAGCCCCGAGCATGCAGCTCTTGATCTCTGGGTTGTGAGTTCGAGCCCCACATTGGATGTAGAGATTACTTAAAATCTTTAAAAATAAAAAAATAAAATGTCACTTTTATCATGAACTGAACTGTGAAGTACAGTGTGGTGGTTCTTTTTTTTATTACAGTATTCTAAATGAATATTATTATAGTTTTGTTGGTATTTTTATTGAACTCTAATAGTAGGTTTAATAGTTTTTTGTTGATTTTTAAGTAATTTTCTGTGCAAGCTATTTTATTAATCTCTAAACACGGGTAGTTTGTTTTCTTTCAGTATTTATACCTCTCTTTTTCATGCCTTATTGTATTGGTGAAGGTTGCTAATTAGTGCTAATTAATGGAAACAGTAGTATGCTTGTTGCTTTTTTTTTTTTATCTTTAGACTTAATGTTTCCCTTTTTTTTTTTTTTTTTTTTTTAGACTTAATGTTTCTAATGGTCTGCCATAAAGCTTGCTATTTGTAAATATCTGGTAATTACCCTTTGTTTGGTTGAGAAGTTGTTGTGTTTTTATCTTTTCAGTAAACTTAGAATCTTACTACTGTGGCCAAATTTCTTTTATTTTGCCTTCTTATGTGAATGTTGATTTGGCTGTATAGAGTAGTCTAGATTTAGGTGTTATTTGCTACGTATACACATACATGCATGCATACACATACATATACACACATTTTTTTTTTAAAGATAGTGCAGTATACCAGCATAGTAGAATTCTTCTCTAGCTACTCCTAAGTGAAAATTCTGAGCCTTTATTATGTTCACGCAAGTAGTAGGTAATTCATGTAAAGTTGAGACCGTGTTTATCCATATAACCAGTGCTACATTAAGTGAAACAAGATTTGAACTTTAATTTCTGTATTAACTTCTGATGTGGTTATTCCTTTCTCTGTTTTTGTATGGCAGCTATGTTATTATGAGTTAGGTGAGTCCTTTCAAGGCAGTGATAAAATATAGAATAAGATCACAACATAGCCAGTAGGCCAGATCCATACTGCAGTTTGATTTGATAAATGAAGTTTTATTGGGCTTAGCTGGGACGATTTGTTTATATATTATTTATGGCTAATTTTATGCTACAACAGCTGAGTTTTTAGTTGCACCAGAGACCCATAGCTTACAGAGCTGAAAATATTTAGTATCTGGTCCATTATAGAAAAAGATTATTAACTCCTGGTGTATGTAGCATAGTGGAAAGAAAGAGTCCAGACTTGGAGTCAGAGTGAAGTGGATTTAAATCCTTGTTCTGATTTTATTATTCTTTTTTTTTTTTTTTTTTGATTTGATTATTCTTGAGTTAATATTTTTCCTTTGTTACCTCAAATTTTCTCATACATAAAATAATATTATACTCTAATCCATTATTGAGGATATTAAATAAAATGTATTCATGGTATCTCGGATGTAGTAAGGATGCCAGTGGTAGCAGTTATTTTACAAGTAATTAAAAGGTGAGAATTTTTGTGGTTATTCATTTATAAATGTCTTGTATTTCCAGAATGTAATTTTTGGTCCTTGTTTGAAATATTCTTTTTTAGTAGTAAGGGCTTCTTTACTAGGGAAAAGAGAAACAGGTATGTACTTGTTTTTGATGGTTGTTGTCTATTGACACACATAATAAATTTACCTAAATTTAGCAGCTTAAAACAACTATTTCCATAGTTTAGGAATTTAGAAGCATCTAGGTTGTTCCAGCTCAGGGTCTCTTATAAAGTTGTAGTTAAGTTGTTGGGGGGCGGTGGGGAGGGTGCACCTGGATGGCTTAGTTGGATAACTGTCTGCCCCTTTTGCTCAGGTACCAGGGTCCTGGAATTGAGCCCCACATCGGGCTCCCTGCTCAGCGGAGAGCCTGCTTCTCCCTTTCTCTCTCTCACTCCCCCTGCTGTGGACTCTTTCTCTCTCTCTCTCTCTCTCAAATAAATAAATAAAATCTTTAAGAAAAAAAGTTTAACTGGGGCTACAGTCATCTGAAAACTTAACTAGGGCTAGAAGATCCATTTCCCAGATGGCTCTCTCACATGGCTTTTGGTAGATGACCTTAATAATGATAGTCTCTGTAGAGGGTTTCTTCAGTTCCTCGGCATAGTAGCTAGCAGTGAGAGCAAGGAAGAAGCCACAATGCTTGTAATGTTTTGTTCTCTTGGCATAACCATCACTTCCTACATGTTCTATTTAGTAGAAGTGAGTCACCAAGTATAACCTATATTTGAGTGGGAGAAGAATCAAACAATTTGTAGACATATTTTTAACTGCCATGTTCTGCATTCTGGACACAAATTATTTACATTATTCATTCATTCATTCATTCATTTTTACGATTTTATTTGTTGGAGAGAGAGCACGCAAGAGCAGGAGCAGGGAGAATCAGACTCCCCACTGATCAGGGAGCCCAATGTGGTACTTGATCCCAGGATTCTGGGATCATGACCTGAGCCAAAGGCAGACGCCTAACTGACTGAGGCACCCAGGCTCCCTATTTATATTATTCTTACATGCAAAATACACTTGCCCCTTCCAAGGCCTTCAAAAGTCTCATTCCCTTACAGGATTAACTCGAAGTCCAGAATGTTAGTTATGTATGTATATGAGGTGCTAATGCTGATGAGATTTCTTGAATATGGTCCTTTAGTGTAGCTGGTATAGCTCTTCAAGTATAGTTCTTGATATGAAATCCTGTGCTCATGCTCTCTCTCATTGTCTCTCTCAAATAAATAAAATCTTAAAAGAAAAAATCCTGTGCCAGGTACATGTCCAATATAAATTGATTGCAAAGGAATATTTTTGGTCAGAAGGGGCGGTGAAGGGGAAATGGAAGGCACACAGGAGTTACTGGTTATGTCAGTTCTTAAGTCCAGTTGAGGATAGCAGTTCTTTGATTAGGACTCAAGATGTAGGACTAATTCTTAAATGGTTCCTGATTTTATGCTCTGGTTTCTTGGTTCCACCTTCTGCATCTTCTTTCCTTGTTCTTAAAAGTTAGCATTTGTGGGGTCCCTGGCCAGCTCATTTGGAAGAGCTTGCAACTCTTGATCTTGGGGTGAGGGTACAAGCCCCACGTTGGGTGTAGTGTGGTTACTAAAAAAGTTAATTTTAAAAAAGTTATCATTAGTTTGCACCTGAGTAGTTTTTCAATCTGCTTCCAAAATTTGGGGGTGTCTTTTATACTATCTCTATTCCTTTCAGTCCAAATTTGCTGTGTTTCTGCCCATAGAATTCTCTTAAGAACTTTGTGGATTTTGGGGGAATTTTATTGGAAGCCACATGCACAAATATCATTGTCTGCCTTGAGCTTTTGCTGAGAGGACAGCACCCTTGAGTCTCTTAGAAGCTCTGTTGTTTGAAAGGATCAGTGAATCATACCCTTAAAGTTTTTAAGAGACAAGAGCCTTTTGGGTGACCAGTAACTGAGGCACCATCTCTCTGAGCTTTAAAGGATTTTAAAGCTGAGCTCTGCTTTCCCTGTTGACATATTTTCTTGGCAGTTCTTTGAATTTGACCTTTGCTTAGCAGCTTCTGAAGAAAGAGGCTGAGAATTTTCAAAACTATCAAATCCTTGTTCCATTTGTTTCTTTCTCTTGCATTTTTATTAAAAGCTTCAAGAGGAATCAGGTGCTACCTAAACAACCCATTTTTTTCAGCTTAGAAATCCCTCTAGCTAGATCAGTTCATTTGATACATTTTATGATGTTATTAAATACATGTTATTAAACTTTCTGCCTCTATGTAACTCTAACATGTTTCACTTGCACCCTCTTGAAAATCCAGACTCTATTATTGAGCCTCATTAATGCTTTTTTCCAAGTCTTTCCCCCTTTTGCCATGCTCTGGAACCAAAGTCAGTCCTACATTTTTAGGTTTTTATTGCAGCAGCACCCCACTTCCAGGTACCAAAATCTGCCTTGGTTATCTATTGCTGCATAACAGATTGCTTACACAGAGCTTTAAATAGCAAACATTTATTATCTCAGAGTCACTGGGGGCCAGGAATTCAGAAGTCACTTAGCTTAGCTGTAGGATTTGGAAAGATGTGGTTTCTCTCAGAAGATTGAAGTCAAGATGGCAGCCAAAGGCTTCTGAAGGGATGATTTGAGTTGGGGAATCAGCTTCCAAGAGGGCTTACTTTTATGGCTGGAGGCCTTTTTTGGCTGTATGGTTCTTTCCGTAAGGTTGTTTGTGTATCTTCACAACATGGCAGTCGGTTTCTTCTGAGTGAGCCAAGAGAAAGCAAGGAGGAATTCACCGTGCTTTTATGCTCTGATCTTGGATGTCATACACTTTGGTTTCTGGAAGTGACTTAATATAGCCCACAATTAAGGGAAGGGGAAATAGGCTCTATGAAGGAAAGAGTTTATGGGCATATTTGATGATCACCACCGTGGTGGTATATTTTAGAATGACCTTATTCATTTCTCACTAGGTATTACCCAAATAAATACCAGTTGCACATGTAACTTTCAGATTTATTACTCCAAGGCTATATAGATTTTTTACTTTCTTATATAATATTTGTAATTTTCAGTCTTTTGAGACATTCCATAGTTTTTACCACAAGAGCTATTACTAGTTTTCAATGTCAAGCTTTTAATTTACCGTACAGTTACTTATTATTCCGTCAACAAATATTTGAGCATTTTCTGTATATTCTGCTAGTATTCTGCTAGGCCCTGAGAATACAAAATTTACGAGTAAGACAGGGTCTCTTCACCAAGGAGTTCACAGTCAAAAAGAGAATCACATGTATAAACGAAGTATTGTAACAAGCAAAATGTATGTCATAGTGGCAGCACTGAGAGGAGAATGAATAACTGACAAAGTTAGGCATAACTAAGAAAAAGCATAGTCTGAGGTCATAGGAATATGAAATAGCTTGTTAGATTTCTAGAACTGCAAGTATAATATTGCTGGGGGAACTTGTATGCTTTTATGTTTTGCTATGGCTGCGACACTAGGTCTCTATCTGGTTTCAGAACATTTTTTTGAAGGGATCACAGTACTCTCTGTCCAGTGTGGAACCATTAAATGGCTAGATACACATAGGCACATGAACATGTATAACATGTAATATTTTGTATGGGAGTTTTGATGAGAATGTTAAATTAGTGATTGATCATTACTAACCTGATTAATAAGCTTTTAATTAATTAACATATTGCCTACAGCAAACATGTCTGACAAAGAGCTAAAGAAGCTACGTAATAAACAAAGAAGAGCTCAAAAGAAAGCCCAGATAGAAGAAGAGAAAAAAAATGCAGAAAAAGAAAAGCAACAGAGAAATCAGAAAAAGAAAAAAGATGATGATGATGAAGAAATTGGAGGTCCAAAAGAAGAACTTATCCCTGAGAAACTGGCCAAGGTACTTAACAATAGTGTAGAGCATAATTGAGTAAAATTTTGTGACCAGCTATTATCATTTTATACTGTCTTATTTAACCAATTTGATTCTAGATTTTAGAGTGAAAAATCATTTTAATTTTTTGTCTATTTTCTCTTTCTCTCTCTCCCTCTCTCTCCTTCCTTCCTTCCTTCCTTCCCTCCCTCCCTCCCTCCCTCCCTCCCTTCCTTCCTTCCTTCCTTCCTTCCTCTTCTATCTTTCTTTCTTCCTGTCTTTCTGTCTGTCTCTTTCTTGGAATAATGATCCTGATCCAGAGTAATCTAGTATGGTATAGTGGAAGATTTGGACTTTTGAGTCATTCTGATCTGGGTCCACATATCAATGCTTATACTTCACTGTGTGTCTTGGACACTTTGTCTAACCTCTCTGATGGTTTTCTTATTTATAAAATGGGACTAGGAAAAAATCCCTACTAGGCAGGGATGTTAGGATTAAAGGAACATTATGTACAAAGAATGTAGCATCTGGTATAAGTGGTGATATGCAACTTTTATATCTAGACCAAATTGAGCTTATTAAAAATAAGTGTATATGTATCTCTCACCAGTGTGTCAGTTTACGGTATTTCTTTATTGGGCTTTGTGATTTGAACCTAATCTCCCTAAAAGGCCCTACATATCTTCTCCCAAGCCAAAACTTGTATCTGCCATTATTAACTGTTAAGCTGAAACCAAGGTATTCATTGTCAAATGAACCACTCTGATTAATAACATACCTATGCACTTTTCTTCTGGCCCTTCGTGTTGAGCTACTCCATGTGAAAATAACTGCATAGTTTATTATGTTACAGGAGTAAATATAGTATGCACATTGCCTTCGGGTTCAGTAGTAACTAGTAACTAAAAAAATCAAAATCAACTGCCTTATAACTAAGAAAAATTGTAATACCTAATAAGTAGAGTTGGAGAATAGTTTTAGGATTATATCAGAGCAGATGGATAATAATATCTCATAGCAGTATTGCTAATAACCATAGAGAAATCTAGCTTGGATTTCAAAGGGTATATTGACATTTTTTCACAAATAATTGTATAACTTCTAGGAACAAAGATACTACCTTTTTATTGTTGGGATTTTATTGGAAGAATATATAGAATAGTGAGGAAGCACAGAAAATTGACCTTTTAGGTCTCATGGAGAATTGCAAAGTTAATCAGAGGTAATACCAGCTTTAAGGGCTTTCCATCTTTATGCTTCAGCTTTCTTTATTACTGCCACTTTTACCGCTGTCACTGACTGTCTTCCACCACCATTCTTTCTACAAGTTTTCTCTATAGCCCATCATTTTTCTTAATGACTTCTTAAAATACTTCTTAAAGAGAGAATCTATTTGGATTGTTTAGTCACTGTCTAATAAAGGTTACTTAAAGAGCAAAATTCTTATACCAGGCCTCCTTATAGACTATTGTCCTTGTGTTCATTTTATCATAGTTGCTTTTGGGCCAGATGTCAAGTTATAGTCTAATTATTTATAGCTAGAGGTTTGTAGAGTCTCAGAAGAAAATAAACCCTACAGAAAATGTTTTATTTGGAAAGAGCCCAGTGAAAGGTACCTACTTTCATAGGCTGTCATTTAATATGTACTATTCTTGCCTGTTAGGCACATAATACACTTCTCTTCCTAGGATAACTACCTCCAAGATGGCCCCTTCTAATAGTAACCACACTTACTTACATCCCCAGTGTGGTGGCAGCGCTAGATTACACCAAGCCGTCATAATAAGGTAGTGCATTGTAGGCTATTTGAAAAGCTGCCTGCCAGATCTGGGTTTATAGTCTCTAGATTCTGATTTTTTGTGATCCTATATTTTATCATTCTTAATGCTATAAGTGGTATATTTAGTGTCACCAGTTCAGGATTTTATATATGTAATATAAAATGAAAGCATTATTAAGTTAGCAGTAATTCCACTTTAAAAGAAAATAGGAAGAGGTTTAGTGAGTTTAATATTCAGTTAACTGAGTATAAACCTGAAGTCTTTGTTTCTCCAACTTATCATGAGGCAGTAATTGGTATTTATTTTTTTAATTTATTTTTTATTTTTTTAAAAGATTTTATTTATTTGACACAGAGAGAGAGATCACAGGTAGGCAGAGAGGCAGGCAGAGAGAGGGGGAAGCAGGCTTCCTGCTGAGCAGAGAGCCCAATGCGGGGCTCGATCTCAGGGTCCTGGGAGAGGCCTAACCTACTAAGCCGCGCAGGCTCCCCGTAATTGGTGTTTATGAGTTCTCTCATGTACCACCTGTGCTATATGTTCTTCCTTGCCTTCAGGTAGTATTCATCTCAACTGGATTATTTTTTTTCCTTCTGTGCACACACACATTCCTCCTTATCAGTGTGTTCTTATATTCTGTCTGTATAGAGTTTAATAGTTTTATTAAACTTTCTGTTGCTACTCTGGGAGTATAGGGAGATGTATTCCTATACATTATATAGTAATACAGATTAGACTTCACATCAGTTTATAAATTTAAAAATTGCATATGATCAAAACTGCCCTTGCAAATCTCTTTATATTGCCCATCAACACAATGCATTCCCATTCTATATCTCTTAAAGTAAACTCAGATCTTCATGACTAGATAAAGTTTGAGAGACAGACATGAGTATGCATAATTCTGGCAATTTTCATCCAGTACTCCATTCAGTGAATACAGAACCCTAACTGAGTTTGAGACCAAGGAAGTACGACTACCATTTGATTAGTCCATGTCAGTTCCTGTGTGCCTCTCCCAGTGCGAACATTATACTACAGTGATTCTCATTTTGGTACTTAATATCGTTTTCATGCACAGAATGCAAAGTAGTGATATATGTATTAATTTCTATGCATCTGTCTTTACAACTTTAGGGATTTTTTAGGGGTGGTTTTGATGGTACTTTTTTCTTTTTTTTTTTATCATAAGCACTGATTTTAGAACTCAACCTTGTTGATATGCTTTTGTATATATAACTTCATGCTTCATTATGTATACATGAATATAGAATGTAGTTAGCTTTATTTGTTATGTACATATGTTTAAACACTTAGATTTAGTCTGACAAAAATCTGACCTATGTGAGGCACACAGAAACGTGGGGACAACAGGTCCAGATTTTCTGTGGTGGCATATGTTCTCCTTTGTTAGAACTGCAGGCAGAATTTCTCTTTTCTTTTTCTAAGTTTAAATACTTAAGACTTCAGTAAATATAATGCTTGTATTGACATAGCGTCCCTGTATTCCTTGTTTCCATTTTGAGAAATATCAGGAAATATCAGCCATATCTCCCTGATAGTAAATTACCCTGGTCAATAAAGTGATCCTCATTTCAGTCTGTCCTCTGAAAGTCTTAAAAAACTTGATACAGCTCCATTACAATTTCAGTTTTCAGTTCTTTCCCTGGTAGACATTTCTCCTTGCATACCACAAATCCCAACTCAGTAGGACATAAGAATTGTGGGAATAAGAAGCAAAATATTTACAAATGTGTGAGAAAGGCATACTTAGGAGGGCTCCTCTCTCCCCTTTGTCTCTTGGTGTCTACAGCTAGTAGAGTGACAGGGCCATATAGTGATTTCTTGTTTGGAGCATGTGTCCTTCAGAATAATGCCAATTGCCTTACATGCTAGTATAAACTCCTAGACATCACTTTCTTGCCTAAAGTGTTTTTTATTTGTTTGGTTGTTTTTTGTTATTTTAATGCTGTGAAATCATTTCCTTAGCCAGAATCTGTGTTGGTAAAACCACATTTACTGTATTGGTAGAGTCATGTTGGTCAGTTATGGCAAATCCAAATTCCATCAAGGATAAATCGTTACTACCTCTATGATGAGACAAGGCAAATACAGGCATAGATGTTCAGTGCCTTTCTGATAAGTATGGTATTCCTCCCTACCCCATCCCAGTCTACAGAGAAGAATTTTGTCTAGATAGTCTAGGAATATAACAGTAACACAGTTATGTAGTAAATATTATACCTGCCCAGGAATTATTACAAGTATATAATATGACCATATAATTAAAGGGTGATAGTTCGATAAATATAAATCTTCTTAAATGCCATCTCACTATTAGTATGGCATTGGAATAAATATGGGCTCTATAGAATTTGTATTAGAACAAAGCAAGATAGAATGGATATTGTATTACTTTTTTTAATAGCTTGATTGTACTTCACTTTGAATTTTAAAAAAATATTGACTCATTCTGTAATATTCTCTGTCTCTCTTTCTTAACCCCTCTGCATCCTGTTTAATATTTCTCCTCTGTCCTCTCCTGGCCCTATCCCTTGGCTACCTTACCTGTTCATCTCACTGTCTTTCTTTCCCTAGTTCTGTTTTATCTTTCTCTTTACTTGTTGGATAGTTTCTATCCTGACATAATGTAATATCTATGGTTAAAAACCTGTGAAGAGTTCTAGAATTCAAAATTCCCTTCCTTTATATTATGAGAGGTTAAAATATGACAATATTTCTGGGTAATAGGTAAGTGATTTTTTTACCAAAAAGAAAAAAACCCAGAAAGTAAAGTGTTTTTAATAGAATAAAGTCACATCCTCCCCCTCCCCTCTCCCCCCGTCTTGCTTCCATTTGTATAATATCTTTTATTTTTGTTAGGTTGAAACTCCATTGGAAGAAGCTATTAAATTTTTAACACCGTTGAAGAACTTGGTGAAGAACAAGATAGAAACGCATCTTTTTGCCTTTGAGATTTACTTTAGGAAAGGTAGGCAATTAGGGTATAGTGGCCCTGACAAAATTGATCACTGTATTTCTTAGATATAGTCACCCAAATCCAATAGTCTCACCACTGTAGGATTTTTTCCCAATGCAGCTTCTCACAGAAATGCCTTTTACATATGTAGGATATTGTGGGGAGGTATAATTATTCTATTATCTCTCCTAGGACATTAAAATCAACAATAGATATGCATACATAACTAAGATTAAGGTCAAATATAGTAGTTACCATGTACAGGTGTGAATAAAATTAGTTAATGTTACAGAGCTTTATTAGTGCTTGATACAAAGGGAGCATTGAATAAATGTTGGTTATTATTAACTATTGTTAGAAGGTGTGGTGCTTAAGGTGTATCTTGAAAAATGGATCATATTTCTAAAAGAAAAGATAGCTAGAAAGGAAGAGGATACATTAAGAAAACACAAGTATGCTTAAATAATGTTGAGGTTGTCTGTATTTCCTGAGTCAGGTTAAAAGATAATGAATGGAAAGTCTTGGTTGTCTTATTTAGAATGCCTAGACTACATATGATACTAAGACTTTGTGGTATTTGAATTGCTGTAATCCAGGTAGTTCATTGAAAACAAAACAAAACAAAACTGAAATATATCATTAAGGTGGTGCATATTGAAGGGAAGAGAAATTGGTTAGTAAGATCTGACAGAAAGTTGTTGCTCCAAGCCATGTAACTATTCTAAAAGAGATTGAATAAAATGGTACCTCTATAGAGTATCCATTAAAAAATCATGTTTATCCAAAGTAATTAAAAATGTTGGGGAAAGATTGCTATATAGCATTGCTTGGAAATAGGACACAAAACTATAGTTTGATTTTAATTTTTATTAAGGTATTTACATGTGTATGTAAGATAGAAAAAGGGCCAGGAATAAATAGATCAAAAAGTAACAGATGGTCTCTTGATGGATTTGAGTGATTACAGTGGTTTCCATTATGTTTCTGTTTTCCAAAATGATTGTGTTATAATTTGGAAAAGAAGTTTAATAAATAGTCCAGTAATTTAGAAGCTTTTCTTTTAAAGAAAAGTTTATACAACTCCCTTTTTTCTTTTTCTTTCTTTCTTTCTTTCTTTCTTTCTTTCTTCCTTTCTTTTTATTTAAATTTAGAGAGAGCATGGGAGCTGTGCAGGGGTTGGAGGGAGAGAGGGAGAGAGAAGCTTAAGCAGGCTCCATGCTGGAGCCCCGTGCAGGGCTTGATCTCAGGACTCTGAGATCATGACCTGAGCCGAAATCAGGAATCAGACACGTAACCAACTGAGCCCCATGCACCACAATACAACAAATGTTCTTAAATGGAATCCTGAAATATAAAAGAGCTGTTCTGCTTTAAGTAGGGAAGGGCAATCTGAATTCCTTACAGTTGGCTTCTTGGTTGTGTTCTAACCTCTGAAGGGCTCTTCAGCGTTTGGAATTTACTGTAATCATGTGAAATGGGTAATAACAAAGGGTCCGGCAGTATTTTTAGGTTTCTGAGTGTTGGAATAAGGGGAAAAGAAATGTCAGAAGAACCTGGAGTTTTGAATTTTGTTATTTGGAGAATGGTACCAAATTAGGCAGGTTTTAATAAAGAGGTGGTTTTAGATGGGACTTGGAAGTACAGTGAGTAATCAAGTGAAATTTCCATTCACCAGGTGGAAACAGTACTGAAGCTTGGGAAACATGGGGGTGTGAGTGTAGGGACAGGATAGAAAGATATTAGAGATCACTGAAAACATAACCTTGGTGAATATTGTACCTTTAGAGAAAGAAGAGGAACCAGGGATTGATTAAGAGAGGACACTCAAGTAGGAGGGAGACCATTTCATATGAATGTCACAAAACCCAAGAAAGGAGCTAGTTTGAAGTATAAATAATGAAGTTTTTTAAGTAGTGTGGAAAATCCCTTTATTTTTATTAAATTAGTGGGTTAAGAAAGAAATGGCTTCAAATTTTGTTTATGTGGCGTTAGTTCATATATTGTTGAATGCTATCTAAATTTTTGGTACTTCATAAAACTTTTTTTCTTAATGTTTTTTCTTAAAGAATATTGTGTGGAAATATTAGCTAATGTTGCTAATCTGAGGAAATCATTTACTTCACTCAGGTTGCAGTTCAGATGTGATTGACTCTAAATTAGTTTTTCTATTTGTAATTCTCTAAATTAGTCCTCCAAAGGAGGACAGCTTATTTTATCAAATGATCAAAATATATCTTTTTCTTTTTATAGAAAAGTTTCTTTTGATGCTACAATCAGTAAAGAGGGCATTTGCTATTGATTCTAGTCATCCCTGGCTTCATGAGTGTATGATTCGACTCTTTAGTACTGGTATGTTTTTTGTTTTACATTACTTAAGTATTTGATTACAGTAGTTGATAGTGACTGTGTAAGTGATCTATATAAGTTTGTCATAAACTCAATCATTTTAAAGCTGTTGCATTTTAAATTAGCTAAGGGGAAAAGCAGGGTTCATTTCTTTGTGATGAAGGTCTTTAAAACTAGAAATGTTACTTGATTTTAATATAGAATTGTTCAGTCCAAATATTTGAGAATCACCTTTGTTCCTGTTTCTAAAAAGTTATATGTAAGTTGAAGTTTTGAATCATACTTTTATCAAAAGTAAAGCTTTTTAATAAATTGTTCTAAAATTGAAAAATCTCTTTGAAGTTGACTAGGTATCTCCTTATTTATCTGTCTTCAGAATTCTTGGAGTCATAAAATTTTTGTTACTAAATATAGATTTTTAAAGAACTTTAAGGCAATCACTACTTTTCAAATATTTTCATAGTAAGATCCACACATTACTTTTAATTTGAAGTAGAACTAAAGAATCTTGGAGTGTAAAAGGTGGAATTTTATGCTAATTGTTTTTCATTTTATAGTTGAGAAATCTAGGACCTTAAAAGATTAAATACTTATTCAAGGTAACACAAATAATTAGTAATGAAGCAGGAATGAGAGCTCAGGTCTTGATTTTGTTCTTTCTACTATAAGAGCTTTAAATTTAAAGTATTCCTGTAGTCAAGTGATGGTGGTGGTTTTAATTTTTAAGTGACTGGAGAGGAAAAATTGACTCTTTAATAGAACAATCTGCACATACTCAGCCACATATGAATCCATACATATTTAAATAATGAGATTAAAACAGGCATCCTAATCAATCTCTTGAAAAATGCTAAGTTGCCCTGATTAAGAATGTTCTTTTGACTTTCAAGAAAAAGTAAAACCTTACTTAAATTATATTTATGCTTGTCAAAAAAAATGATTCCTGTTCTAGAAACTGAATTATAGAGACATTTTCAGTTTCTTAAATTATGAAAGTAATAAATAACATAGCCACCTTATAGAAAATAGAAGAGAGAATTGCTGTATTTAGAGAAAAGAAAAACATTTCTAGCCTCTCTTTTTGTATTAAACTTTTTTTGAAATCGTGAGTCAGAAAATGAAGGCCTGGAATAATGGTCTTAAATCCATTCTTGGTTAGGATGGAGTGGACTTAAGCTGTTTTCAAAATTAACATACACACTTTATTCCGTGTAATCAGCTCTTTCGTAAAAGGTAGTAAAATAATAAATCCTGTGGATTTGGAGACTTTTTTTTTTTTTTTTTTTTTTTA
>CM053604.1:99091398-99186751 GCA_028646535.1 Procyon lotor
TTTTTTTTAAAGATTTTATTTATTTATTTGACAGAGAGGAGAGAGATCACAAGTAGGCAGAGAGGAAAGTGGGGGAGGCGGGGTAAGCAGGCTCCCTGCTGAGCAGAGAGCCCGATGCGGGGCTCAATCCCAGGACCCTGAGATCATGACCTGAGCTGAAGGCAGAGGCTTTAACCCACTGAGCCACTCAGGCGCCCCTAAAATTGCATTCTATAGAATTCCACACATTCTAAGTCATTCTGCAGCAGATTTTTGTTGTTGTTGTTGTTGTTGTTGTAATTAGTATCTTCCTGGAAATTATAGCTCCAGTCTGCATAACATAGGGGAGCAAACAGAGTTAGCTTTTGTAATTTAGTGACAGTTGTTTTTGGAAATAGCTATTAATGGAAGTTGGGAGTTACACAAATATTTCCTCTTTATATATCCCGAATACACACACACACACACACACACACACATACATACACATATATATGTTTTTAATTGTGTGGGTTTTTTCTTAAAGCAGTTTTGATTTTTCTGGGGAGATTGTTTTAATCTGAGGAAAACAAATTTAATAAAGGTAATAAAAATATGAAAAGCTTAGCTTCCACCTGTAACCAACTCTAATGTAACTATACAGTTATTTCCCATCTGCATATAGTGTCTGGAAGGCATTTCATGCAAACTAACAAGGCCCATGGAAATAACATATTTTATAGAAAACCTGTGGTTTTGACATAATGTTCATTTTAATTGGCTATAATCTATTTTACCAACTTTTCTTTCAGTTCTGTCTGCACTCCTGCTTCTCCCAAAAAACAAATACTGATAAATTGCAAAAGTTGAAAGTACAGCCATAATGGAGATTAAGCTAAATTGTTTAATAACTCATTTAATTGGAGGGAAAAAAACAACCTCATTTAATTGAACCACTGAATTCTATAGAATGATAGAAGAAATGTTATTTAACCAACAAAAGGCATATAATTAATTATTCAGGCATATATATGTAGAATATTTCATACAGATGTTTACTATCCAAGATTTCAGTATTTAATTTTAAACTTAGGATAGTGATTCATTAGGGAGATAATGAAAGCAGTTTAGTAAGTCATTACTACCATTTGAAAATCTAAAATGGAAATAGAGTAGAAAATACCAGAATGCATGGCACAAAGTTAGGGTTAGTGTTCTGTGCAACTTTTGCTTCACATAGTGAGTTATGTACATTGGAATATGTTGTACATACTCACCAGTGCAACATTTGAAAGTGACCACCATGGTTCCTAACCATAAGGAAAATATATTTTCAGTCTATGACCGAAGTAATAATTTGTCAAATTATATATTTAGCTATTATGTAATTAGCTCTTTTATATATAACTTTTCTTTACTGTGATCATTTTAAGTTAGGTATTTCCTCAAGTTTACAGATTAAGAAATAAGTTCAGAGAGGTTGTGACTTGTTCAAGCTTAGATCCATACCCAGGTCTGTCTGGCTCAAAGCTTCAGACTGTCTCTCTATACCAAAATAATAATGAAAAAAAGCATATTAAAATTCAGTCAGATTGCAGGGGTGGTCAGCTTTTCCATCTCTAAAATCCCAAGCCCTGGGAATATGATTACTAGCATATATTCATTACAGGAAAATACTTCTGTGATCCTTTGGAATTTATTATATAGTGATAACTCAGTTTACATAGACCCTGCAAATAAATGTCAATGAAGTCAATCATGTTGTCTTTTAAAATCGCTAAATTTTGTAATGCCTCACTTGGGTATAGAAAGATGGAGGTGAAGAAAATTCTGTTGTCTTCAGCACTGCATGATTACTGTGACAGTATTTATCAGGTAGGTGTCCTCAAAGCCCCTATTTTACAGACTTGATTTAAAGTTGAGTGTGGCAGCCCTTTGGGGCTTGGAAGGCTACAGAATTATATCTTTCATTATCTATTTTGCTTTCTGTTTTTTTCTGAAAATGAATAATTTATTAATGATATGTCTTTGAATGCTATTAGAAAATCATTATTCTGCTGACAACACATTCTTTACATTTATATAAGCTTTTAAAATGTTGAATTGTAAATAGGTTTATCTCGTTTTTACATATAATTGCTTTATTTCAGTGGACTCTTCCAAGTAGATAATTTTTTAACTTCTGCAAACTATATCAGAGTATCTAACTACTAATTGAGTTTGTTTTTAATTTGTTCAGCAGTGTGTGAAAGTAAAGATTTACCTGATACAGTTAGAACAGTATTAAAACAAGAAATGAATCGTCTTTTTGGAGCAACAAATCCAAAGAATTTTAATGAAACTTTTCTGAAAAGGAATTCTGATTCATTGCCACACAGATTATCAGGTAATCAATCACATTACTTTCTTTTTATCTTACCCTTCTAAAACAAATTCAGTTTTTATCATAATGGATCACAAGGTTACATATTTCTCATGTGGAAAAGGCATTGTGATTATCTCAAATTTTTAGTCTTATGAAAATAGGCAGCTTAAATATGCTTCCTATAAATTTTGAAGTATTTTAGACAAAATTATTACTGTGAAACAAGGTCAGTAGTTTTCCTGGCTCAGCATTGTCTTTACAACAAAGCAAGTGTACTGCATTTAGCTGTATATTACATATAATGAAGGAGGGAGGAGCTTTCTGGTTTTTTCCTCCTTTAACGTGCTCTTAAAATCCACTTGGATGTGACCATCATCTTCTACTTCTCATGCTTATATAATATATTAAACTAAACAGTGCAGAACACCTGAAACCTTTTCACAGGTAGGGGTCTGTGCTAGCAGTCCAGAGCCTGGACTTGATGGGACCATGTGGGTAGTGCTTTAGTAGAATGCTTTTAGAAAACCTGGCTAAGAAGCCCAGCAGCTTCGTATGCCTTTGTGGAATTCTGAATTCAGCTTTTTGGCTCATACCATCAAGGTTGGATGTCTCCCTCCTCCCACATCCCCAGCCCCATCACATTTAGTGGAGTATTCTCCTCAGCCCCAAATTATGTTCATTTTATTTATTTTATTTTTTTTTTTAAAGATTTATTTATTTATTTGATAGATCACAAGTAGGCAGAGAGGCAGGCAGAGAGAGAGGGGGAAGCAGGCTCCCTGCCAAGCAGAGAGCCTGATGTGGGACTTGATCCCAGGACCTTGAGATCATGACCTGAGCCCAAGGTGGAGGCTTTAACCCACTGAGCCACCCAGGCGCCCTATGTTCATCTTAAAAAGAAAACTATTCATGGTCCCACTATACAAAGACAACTATTATTAGAATATTTAATTTCTTCATATTTTTTTATTTAATCCTAGTTAAGCTATTTTTGGTCTATCATCTCAGGGTGGTTTTATTTTTTTGTTTTTGTTTTTTAACTGTTTCAAATGGCTATTCCTGTTTTTCTGATAAAGTGCCTCACTCTGTGTGCACATATATATTACATTTTATATTTGAATGAACAGAGGATAAGATGCTGATTTTACTTTGAAATAAAACGAACTTCCTTTTTTCTTCTCCTTTAGCTGCCAAAATGGTATATTATTTAGATCCTTCTAGTCAGAAGCGAGCTATAGAGTTGGCAACAACACTTGATGAATCCCTCACTAACAGAAACCTCCAGGTAAAGAGTTTCTTGTAATCTCTATTAAGAGTACCTGACTACTTTTCTATGTCTCTTTTCAAGAAGAGAATAATTTTCACCAGATAATTGCTTTTTGTTATTCATGCATACTGTTTACCAAACCATTATGACTACAGACCAGAAACTAACCTTATCTTAAATTTATTTAGGATTGTCTATGTGTGCACACATACATAGCAGGCTACTTGGCATTCAAGAACCAGTTCCACATCTATTACTTATAATATTTTTTTCTAGAAATATATTTTAGTAAAATCATATATATTCCATAGTTTTAGATTTCAATTCATTCATATCTGTGCATTTTTTTTAAAGATTTATTTATTTTAGAGAGTGAGAGTGTATGCATAAGTGAGGTGAGCGTCAGAGAGGGAGGGAGAATCCCAAGCAGGGCAACTCAGTCTCACCACCCTGAGATCCTGAACTGAGACAAAATCGAGAGTCAGATGCCCATCTGACTGAGCCACCCAGACACCACCATATCTGTGCCTTTCTGAGCAAGCAGTGATCTCTGTGAGGACTTTTTTAAAGATGTAGTCATTTACAAAGAGTGCACATGCATGCATGCAGGAGGAGTCAGGAGGGAAGAGGAAGAAGAGAACCTTAAGCAGACTCTGACCGATCCCCATGTAGGACTGGGTATCACCACCCTGAGATCACTACCTGAACTGAAACCAAGAGTCAGTTGCTTAATTGACTGAACCACCCAGGCGCCCCCTCGGTGAAGATTCTGACATAGTGAAGATGTATATGCCAGGGGTCAAATTAAAACACTCATAACTTGTAACATGAGACTAAGTAGAGTAAAAGATACATGGGTGTGTTGCAAAATACAGATTATAGTTTAGACTAAAAACAAAGGACATAGTGCTACTTCCTGTGATAAGTGGCCAGATAAAATAAGCATTCAATATATTCATATTTTTTTAATAGCTAATATAAATAGCATTTAATAGCAAATGAAGGAAATATCTTCAAGAAACCTTTGACTTGTTGATGCTAATATTTTAATACATCATTTAGATTAGAACATTTCTAGAGTAGCTATGTTGTTGGATACTAAATGTCTGCAAACTACATAATGGTTTCCAAGTGAAAAGATAAATAAAACATAGAAAATGCAAGTCAACATAAAATATTTTAAAATATAAGAAGATATACTAAGGAGTTTGGTTGAAACAGTAACAGTTTTTAATGAACAAATTTTTCTTGTGTATATATGCCCTTTGGTTTGAGACCTCCTTTCCTGCTTAGTTAGTAGAGAAACCTACAATTTGAATACAAGGGTGAAAAACAATGTTTGATATTGCCACCTGTCTCTAAGCCTCTTAAAAAATAAAACGAAACTGTGAAAGGTGTAACTTAGCATAGAAATTTTGACATTTATACACAGGGCCAGCCTGGGCTGAGGCAGGGTTGCCACCTGGGATCAAGCACTTGGTCAGAGTAGTTGTGTCTTTAAATGCAGTACCCTACTATACACTTTGCTTGCCCAACAAAATTCATCCTTTTAGAATGTATGGAATGTATATGCGGGCATAAAATGTTTTTGTATATCTTAACATATGTATGTTTTAGAAAATTTGTGAATAATGAAATGTCTAATGAATTCACGGTAGAAACTTCTTTTTTGACAAGTTTTAACATGACCTTTTCTCTTTTCTTTAGACATGTATGGAGGTATTAGAAGCCTTGTGTGATGGTAGCCTAGGAGACTGTAAAGAAGCTGCTGAAGTTTATAGAGCAAATTGTCATAAGCTTTTCCCTTATGCTTTGGCTTTCATGCCTCCTGGATATGAAGAGGATATGAAGATCACAGTTAATGGAGATAGTTCTGCAGAAACTGAAGAACTGGCCAATGAAATTTGAACATCATTAAACAAGCAAATGGAATGACTTTGGACCATATCTAGTGTATAATATTTTTGTCACGCACCTGCTGCATTGCTCTAACTTACACAGAATGAGAAGAGTAAATGTTCTTGCCTTCAAATAGTGTTTTACGTTTTTTATCCTGCTGAAAAAGTATATATAAAATATCTAACATATTACAGGATATAGGTTCAGTTTCTTAAAAAATTAAAAGCTGCTAAAATTGAGGGATTAAAAAAAAGATACCTTATTCTATTCCTACCTACCCACCCATGTTTTTTAACTAATTTATATAAAATCTGGAGGCTGTTACAGCTAACAAAGCAGGTGTGTGGCAGAAATATTACTTTAAAATTTGTCTTGTGAGATTTTACTATATCTCAGACAGCATAAACGCTGTTTTAGCACTGGATTCTTTCACTGAGCACAAAGAGTTGTTGGGGCTTTAGCATCTGACTGATTTTGTTACGGGGTTGATTCTGACCATAGGAAGTATGCAATGTGAATCACTATTTACAGAGAAACCTACAACAGATGCTTGATGTTGTAGAAGCTGGGACATATAGATACCAAGCAGAACTATAAGAAACCTAGAGGGTGTTCAATACGCTTGTTGTGTTTCCAAAATTCACTGTACATGATCAGTTTGGTGTTCTTGTACCACAGTTTTTAACTGAAGGAACCAGTTGGAACAATCTCAATTTTAACTAAAACTTGAAGAACTAAAATAGCAATGCAAACCTTTCAGCATTGTTTTGGCCAAACTTGTTAAAACTGTAATGCAAGAACCAAATGCACTGTGATGTGGCACCAACTAATTAGCACGCATGAATTTTTTTCACCCGAGAGTGAAAAAAGAAAATCTACCGTGGCTTGAAGTTAAAGAGCAGAACTCCTGACTACCATTCTATGACTGATCAAGAGACTAATAGTTAAAAACCTCAGCAGGCCTTGTTCACGATATGCAGAAAAAAAGTGCTGCAGTTTAGATACCTCTGGAATTTTTCCACAGTGTCACAGGTTTGTAATACTTGAAGCCCTACATTTCTAAGAATATATTTCTTGCTCAGTTGTTTCAGGCAAGCCCAAGACTTTGTAATTTTTAAAGGGCCCAAGATTTTTTTTTTCAATAACAGACCAGCTTCTTTTTCCTGCAGTTACAGATGTAATTTCCTTTTTGTTGTCAAACATAAGGTACCAAATATGATGCAATAAATTGTTTTGAAAAACAGTTGTGTGAATATCTCAACTAATCTGTGTTGGGCTTCTGTGAAAATACACAGGTGGAAACAGAGGTGCAAGCCAGAGGCAGTGTAATGTGCTGTACAGCTAGCGCTGATGGGAGCGTTTAGGATGGGCCGAGTGCCGGTGTCAGGGGGACTCCATAATGCAGGTGTAGTGCTGCTCCTGCACTAAGATTTCATGGAGGGCTAGGATGGTGGCAGGTACTATGAATGTAATTCCTAACTCATCATTTGAAAGGAAAGCTGAAAACTGCAATTTTGATGGAGAAAACGAGCCTTAAAATGTTAAACTTAATATACTGAGAACTGGCCTCAGGCTCAATATTCTCATTGCGTTTGCAAGATCTGAGCAAATTAAAGTGACTCAATTGTATATATAATTGACCTTTTCGTGGTACTTTTAGTTTATAGGACGTATATTCTAAAGGGAATTTTCAGAAGACCTTCTGCTCCTACTGATCGAACAGTTGTGCTAAACTCAACCTTTCATAGTACGTGACCTGCATTCCGCGTCCCATTCTAACGAATTAGTGATGTAAAGAGAAGTACAAACTGAACTCCAGTGCTTTGTTATGTTTTCTTAACCGGCCCTGTCTCAGGAACATCTTAACAGATGGCAAAAAACAAACAAACTTTTTTTCAACTTCTCCTATGAGTGGCAACTGAAGTTCTTATTGTTGGGAAAGAACACTAGTGCTACCTCTGCCACTACTGAGGTGTTGGGAGGAGGCACCAGCCATATAATAGGGGGTGTGTGTGTGAATTATGTTTAAACTCTACTGTATATTGAAATGAAATTCATATATTTGTCTTGATAATGTTCAAATGATGTAGATTGTCTTAGAACGAAAATTCATAAATACTCAGAACTCTTGATGCAGATGCCACCCGTGAGGAGCTCAATTCCTAACATGTATATTGTACTCCAACCCAATTTTACTGGAACTATTGAATAAATATTTTATTTTCTTTCAGGTTTACTTGATAGTGGATACATTGTCTGGTGTCAGAAGACCTTGACAGGGTTCATTTTATGTCCAGACAGCACCCCAAAAACATTGTACTGTACTGTCTTGCTCTGAGTAGTCTCAACTGGATCATCTCACATTTGCCTCATTCACTCTATTAATTCCAAATGATACTGTGGGGGAAAACAGGGTTAGAAAAACAAGTGGGGGAAAAAAATGCAGTGATGTTGTATTCTAAACAAGTGCCTTATGTTTATTGCTGAGAACTGGTGTTATCAACCCTTTTCAGAAGAAAGGGTCCCTTGACATGTATTAACATAGGAAAGTAAAGTTATTTTTGTTTTTCTTTATATTTACTACTCTTGTCATTTCTCATTTAAAAACTAAATTCCGACTAGCTTAGTTTACTCAGCTTTAATTAGATGGTTAAGTCCTACATTTTCAACATCTTTCTATATTTATTATGCACAAAAATAAAGTGTGATCTATAATAGCATGGCTAAAAGTAGTCGCAGTATTAGGGAATAGCTTTTTTTGTGGGTTTTATCAGGCCCTTGTTTTCCAGTGATGTTTGTACTCCATGGTGTGTTGCTGTTAGAGCTGTGAAATTAAAGCTGTGATTGTAAGAGGAGGCCAGAAAGTGTGGTCTAGTTTGAGGGAGGTGGTGATAAATTCAGGGAAATCTCTCTCCTGCACAATTTCTAGGAATATTCCAGTTGCCATGTGTAGCGCCTGTTTGGGAAAAGGTAAAAAGTGTTCAATTTTCTTACAAGATACGTATATACTTGGTAATTATGAGCCTTAAATTTTGAAATAACTCTGGTTAAGAAATGAATTCAAAGAAAGACCGACCTGTCAGATGGAAGGTCGTCTTTGTGTTCTAGCTCATGCTCCACTTTAAGTTATAGGCAAAGTTTCTGGATGCCATCCGGCCACCATCTAAACTCTGTTGAATCCACTGCCGAAACTAAGTTTAAAAAGACATATGAAATGGCTGTATTGCCCCATAGGGAGTTGAAACCTTTAAGTTTTGTTCTAGTTTTGATGATTAGAAATCTCACTACTTGTAGCAATAAAACATTTTTTGAAAAGGCCATTGTTCTTTATTGAATTGCACTTTCACCTTTTTTTAGTATGCAGCCTACAGGGTGGATGTTAAAAGTAGTGTGCAGGAGGTTCTGGAGAAAATGCTCATTTCAATAAAGCAGAAGAGTATCTTACATACTGTAGGTTATACAGCTGAGTTAACACTGCTGCCTCCATCAAGACCTACTCCTTTTATGATGACGTAAAGATGGGCAGCAAGAAAGGGAGCATTATGTGGTAGAAAGTGGGTCTTCAAGGTTTCCAGCCTCAGTTTATCCAGTTGCCTTTGAGATGACACCATCTTGGGATTGTAGCCAGAAGAAAAAAAATGGTACTGTTTAAGTTAGAACTTTTACTAAATTGTCAGTGATAGTCAAGCCTGCAGTAGTAATGTTCAGTGCTCTTCATAGAGTGCTAGATGCCAAAAACAGAATATAGACTGTTTCAAGGTGGCTTTTAAGGCAAGAGTAAAGTTGATACTTGGCGCTCTAACAAAGACTGTAATGTAGTTCTTATATTTTTTATATTAGGCCTTGTGTCTTATTTTTACAGTCTGTATTATTTCACACAAGTGGTACAATTCTTAACTAAAAAATAGTGATCTTGATCCTGAATGTGTGATGGAAAATTTTCCTGTGCTATATATTCTGCTGTTGGCTAAATCAACTTGGTCTCAATAAGTACAAATTATCCTCTCATTTAGAAACAATATAGGAGCAAGGAGATTTTTTGAATGATTTGGGTCCCCTGGCTTGCTTTCAACTAATAATTACATTTGCTTTCTATATCTAGTTACTTTTGCATGTCTCAACAAACAAGAAGCCTTTCTCCACACCCTTCTATGTTATCTTTCAAGCCTACTATAGTTTCCTAATGGACTTTTATGAACTTGCCACTTGTTTACTTTCAGCTGCAAGTTTACCAGGTCCATTGCCTAGTGCTTGATGCTTCATCACAATTGAGATAGGTGCTGGGTTTTCTAAAGTGTTCTTCCAAAACTCTGGTGTTTCTTCATTAATAATGAGTAATTAGCTACCACTTTTTGTCTTTCTTTCAAACTAATTTGCCTTCAAGTAGTCAGACTACTGGTTGTTATCCTTAAAGATGAAAAGGGAGGGATGCCTGGGTGACTCGGTTGGGCAGCTGCCTTCGGCTCAGGTCATGATCCCAGATTCCTGGGATCAAGTCCCACATCAGGCTCCTTGCCCAGCAGGAAGCCTTCTTCTCCCTCTCCCTCTGCCTGCTGCTTCCCCTGCTTGTGCTCTCTCTGTCTCTCTCAAATAAATAAAATCTTAAAAAAAAAGGGAGCCACTTGAAGAAGTAAAAAATAAACATCTCCCAGATCTTTAAAGTTCTGAACTATGGATACAAAATACTAATTCTTCCCTTCACTAACTTTTAATAAAACTTACTATGCATTAATAACAGTAATAGAAGTATTCAGAAATGTATTCTGCTATTATTGTTTACTGTTAGCATAATTTGCTTAGATCTGATTTAGAGTATTCCCGTTCATCTTATGCCTCTCTGTTGCTCTTCAGGAATTTCCTCAAAATACCACGGATCCATTATATTTTACTTATGCTGAATACATTTCTCACATCTAATTTTTGTTTTTTTCCTATAGTTTGTCAATGGAATGGTTGTGACTGGCCTTGTAGGAAGCAGATGACTGGAGGACCATCCTTTAACTTTTTCAGTTGCCTGTTCATTGTCCCATAAGTTGGCAGTGAATCTACTCATCCTTCATGTCTTTAGCAACCAGCCACCCAGGTAACATCACATCCAGTGGAATTAAGTCACTACAGAGACTGTCATTTAGTAGTTGCTTTTCATCTTTCCAACAGTTGAAAGGGATTGGTAACACACACACCAACCACCTGTCTAGAGAGCTCTGTTGTCTATAGCCTACTGTCTCTACTTTTAATCATAACAAGTACAGAGACACTGGGGTAGGGTCTGCAATGGTTAATTCTAGACACATGACCTACAGCCAGTGTTCATCACAACCAGTAGATGTGGTCCACAGTTGATCTTTAGGATAGGCAATTGAATCCTTTTATGTCAGAAGTTTAACCCTGTTTATTAAAATCTCGGGGGCGCGGGGCACCTGGGTGGCTCAGGTTAAAGCCTCTGCCTTCAGCCCAGGTCATGATCTCAGGTTCCTGGGATTGAGCCCCGCATCGGGCTCTCTGCTCAGCAGAGAGCCTGCTTCCCCCTCTCCCTCTGCCTGCTTCTTTGCCTACTTGTGAACTCTCTGTGTGTCAAATAAATAAATAAAATCTTTAAAAATAAATAAAATCTCAGGGGCGCTATTTAAAAAACAACCTTCAATACCTGGGCATACCTGCAGAGATTCTGATTTGAATGATCTGGAGTCAGGTCTGGGTATGGGTCATCCGTCCTTTTCCCCGCATGCCACAGTGATTTAAAAGTGTAGCCAAAGTTGAGGCCCACTGTCCATGATGAAATTTAAAATATTTTATAGTATTGAGTTTTTTTCCTTAGTTTGAAAAAGTAAGCAACTATGTAAGTGCAAAGAGATTTACTTTCCCCCAACTTACACTAAGGGGAAGAACTTAGGTTTGAATTTTCTGTCTTTTGCCAAGCTTCTGTCAAGACTTTTCAAAGTCTGTGACAGACTTTAACCCACTTAAATCATGCTGCTACTATACTACCAGAGATACTGGTATTCAAAGAAAAAAAATCACTTCATAGTTTTGTTGGATGTCATGGTAACTTGTCTCCATTGAAGCAACTCTGAAAACGTAATTGCCATGGATAGATAGATGCTTTGAGTTTTTGAGCGGATGAATACCAAAGCAAAGCATGGACTTTTAAATAAGAATGGGTGCTAGAGAGTACTCCCTGGAAATCCATGCATACCTACCCCCAATCAAATGAATGTGTTTTTTCACCCTAAAGGACATTTTATATAAATGAGGGGGTTACTGTTACAGATCTCAGATGTGAAAGGAACCATGATTTTTGAAAAGGTAGAATTCAAAGCTAAGTGTTGGCCTGTTAGTGTAGAACCTGGAAAGGAGATTTACATAATATACAATCCTATATCAAACTAAAACCTGCTTTGTGAGATCTGTTGAAATAACATTCTGGGTAGATAACCCAAAACCATCCAATCTAGTATTTTTCTTCAGTAAAATAGGAATTGTTTTATAATCAGCCTCAATTCTATCTAGCTTGTTCTTGGCTGATTAAAGGATCTGATAAATGAGTCTGGTTTTAATTCTGTTCGTCGCCATTCTTGAGTTGATAGAGATGGATGATCTTCCCTCACCTTTGCAAACTGGAAAACCTAAATTGTTTTAGTCGTTTCACATAGAATTCTGGCCTTATGTGTTAATCACTTTTCTCTGACCCTTGTGACTAACTGTCCGCTTTGTGGCTTAGTAAAGTAGTGTGATGTAGTTGAGAACATAAGCTTTTAGGTGAGACAGAAGTAGCTTTAACTCCTGGCTCAGGTCCCTTAGGCAAGATAATAAGAATTTCTAGGTCATAGTTGTTGGAAGGATTAAGTTAACATATATACTGTATAGAAAATGAGCAAAGGCCTGACCTGACACATAGTAAGCATTCATGATAAATACTAGTAATTGCAAAAGGATGTTCTTTTCTGTTTGTCAGTATTCTACTTAGTTTTCCTGATTTATTGGCTACAGTACATTGAGCCAGCGTATTCAGGAAGTAGTTTATAATCTTTTCCTACATACCAACAGCTCAATTTTTAATTTTTTTCCCCTGGTATTTTACTTCACACTTGTGAGAACTTTACATTGTTTTTGCCTTTTCTCACGGTAGAGAAAAACACCTATAATACTTCCATCCTTCAATGATTGTTTTGACATTCACGGAAACTTTTACTAGTGTTAGTGAACTTGACAGATTTCTTGATGCTGCAGTTTAGTTATTTAGAAGGTGTGGAATTAGACCAGCCCCAGTGTCCTTCCTTCTATCTATCCAGTAGTTAATGAATGCCTACTACCCCCAGGAATTGTGCTTCATATTGGGAATAGATGACATAGTCCTTGCTCTCACATTTTTTACAGGCTAGTAAAGGAGACAGAGAAATGAAGAAATGAGTGCAGCAGCAATTTATAAGCCCCTAGAGTCACTACTCATTTCTTTTTGAATGGGCTAGGAAAAGTTTGACAGAATATTCACTAGAGCTTGGAAAGATAAAAGCCAGTTTCCTAGACATATAGTAGGTAGCATGTACCTAAAGGCACAGATACATGAAACATGTATTCAGGTACTATGTAAACAAGTGAGAATAGAATCTAGGAAATGAGGCTAGGGCTCAGATTAAAGTGTTTTAGATGATTTACTAAGACTTGATTTGATTTTATGTAAACAGGATAGTTATTGAAGAACTAGGGAAAGGTGAGAGAATTATGCTAGCAATGTGATCATGAGGGCATACTGGAGGCACCAAAGCTAATCACAACACTTAAGCTAATGAAGAATAGCTATCACTGAGCTCTTACTAGGGAGCACTCTGCATTTGTTAGCTCTCTTAATCCTTGAGACCACATGGCATAGATTGTTCCCATTTTACAGAAAACTTGATTATAATTTGCTCATGGTCACACAGTTAATAAGTGATAAAAATCTGCATTCAGGTCCAGGTGTGTCTAACTCCAAAGTGCTTGCTTCTGATCACTATAACCTCTGGCAAAAAGTGGTAAGGACAACAGCAGTAAGTATGAGGAGGAAAGCAAGATACAAGAGATGTTAAGAAGGTGGGATTTATGGGGCGCCTGAGCGACTCAGTTGTTTAAGCATCTACCTTCAGCTCCAGTCATGATCCCAGAGTTGAGCTCCCTGCCCTTCAGTAAGTCTTCTCCCTCTGCCCCTACCCCATTCATTCTCTCAATCTCTCACTCAAATAAAATCTTAAAAAAAAAAAAAAAGGTGGGACCTAGATCAGCTGACTTGTTGGAGGGGGGAGGGCAGTGCATGGAGAAGTAAAAGTTAAGGAGGTCCAGGGTTTGGGCATGAAAGACTTTGTCTTTGACAGTATCATTAAACAGTCTTTAAGAGTTGGGAAGAAGTTGAGGGGAAAAGAGAGGTCTTTTCAGAATGAATTTTAGTTATTTATGAGCATGTAAGTCCTATAAGATTAGTAGGCAGCTAGGCATAGGGTTCTGAAGTTTAGAAGAGCAGTGACTTGTAGATTTTGAGGAATTAGTTCTGAGGAGTGTAGCCTGAACAAGACTGCTCAAAAAGGAATAAACGAAGATGACTTGCAAATGCCAAGAGAAGTGGGTAGAGAAAGAGAAGCTAGCAAAAGAGACCAAGAGATAATAGTCAAAAAGTTAGGTGAAGTAGAAGATAATAATGTTAGGGAATCAAAGTTTTGCCACAATTAGGATCAACAGTGTCAAAATCAAGTTATTATAATTTCTGTTAGTTGAGGTGGTAACATTTTAGAGGTCTGAATATCAGATGTTGGCAAGGATGTTGAAAAACAACATCGAACTCTCAGGTACTGTCTTTGGGAGTATAAATTGATATAGTCATTATGAGGACAATTTGGCAATATTCATTTACTAAAATTAAATGTGTGTATACCCCTATGAACCAGCAATTCCACTAGGATATATACACACACATATATGCCCTGTAAACATTCCTACATATTTACCAGAGAGACATGGAAGAATGTTCATCACAGTATTGTTTATAATAATGAAATTTGGAAATAAAGTGTCTGTGACATAAGAATGACTAAGTTGTGCTATATTTTCATTTAATGGAATGCTATCCAGTTAAAATGAATAAGCCAGCATTAAGTGAATCAATTACCCATCAAAACAGTGGTGATTTAAAAGAAAAAAAAGCAAGTTAAATGGTGTATTTCTTGTATGTACATTTATTAATGTGAGACAATACTGTGTGGTTTATAGATATATTCATTTAAAGTAAAGGTTAGGGCGCCTGGGTGGCTCAGTTGGTTAAGCAACTGCCTTCGGCCCAGGTCATGATCCTGGAGTTCCGGGATTGAGTCCCGCATCAGGCTCCCAGCTCCACGGGGAGTCTGCTTCTCCCTCTGACCTTCGCTCCTCTCATCCTCTCACTTTCTCTCTCTCAAATAAATAAATAAAATCTTTAAAAAAAATAAAATAAAATAAAATAAAATAAATAAATAAATAAATAAATAAAGGTTAAAGGGGTGCCTGGCTGCCTCCTTCAGTAGAACATGGGACTCCTAATCTTGGAGTTGTGAGTTCGAGCCTCACATTGGGTATATATTTTTAAAGATAAAATCTTTAAAAAAAATAAGTAAAAGTTTAAAAACAGGTTTGGGAATTATAAACCCAAATTTCAGGACAGAGGTTCTCTTGATAGGAGGGAAAGGCCCATAGGTAGCCTGTAATTTTTATTTCTTAAAAAATATTCTTAAATGTAGCAAAATGTTAAGATTTGATGTCTTTGTTAATTTTGGGTCTATATAAGATACTTTCTTGAAGTTAAAATAATTTTATTGATTTTTTAAAAAAAAACTTTTTACACCCCACTAAAAAAAAATAGGTAGATAAAAATGCCTCTACAATTGAAAAAAAAAATTTCCTTTTTTTAGGGGAGAGGGGCAAAAGGAAAGGGGAAGAGAATCTTAAGCAGGCCCCATGCTCAGCACAGAACCCGACACGGAGCTTGATCTCACAACCCCGAGATCATGACCTGAGCTGAAATCAAGAGTCCGATGCTTAACTGAGCTACCCAGGCGCCCCAGATTTTGCTTTGGTACTTTTACTGATTCACCAAGAATGAGAAAATGAAGGGAAGATAACCAGGATATGTGACATAATTTTTCAGAAGGAAAAATGGCTCCCATAATATCTAAATTTATTACCCTTTGTAATTACTCATATGTAGGTATAATCCTTTCTTTACAGATGAAGATACATGTATCAGAGATATTAAATGACTTGCCAAGGGAACCTAGCTAATAGTAGTGCGACTGCTGCGTTAGGTATTCAGGTTACAGACCTGTAGATGTTAGAACAGGAACTCGAACCCAGGTTTTTTGTTTCAAGGCAAACAAAACTACATATGGTGTGTTCCTGGATCCCGCAGTTTTGCCCCGAGAGCTATTAGTGAAGTTAGATGTCTTGTGCTATTGAGAAGTTCTTTAGAAGAAAGAATTATTGAAATGAGATACAGGTATTTTCTAGAGTATGCATTTTTACACAGTATCTGTTTATCCCTTTTGATACATACCACATACTTAATGCTGACATGCTTTATGTTTCAGACTTATCTTTTTTTTTTTTGTCATAAACCCCTGTTATGCTGGCATTTGGATTTCCTCTTGCAGTGAGAAAGTGCATCTTTATGATGGTGAAGATGAATGTTTAAGATCATTTACCAATTCCATGAATTAGAACTACCATCCCTGTATCCCTCAAGTGAAACAGTGTCCTGCAAAAGAAACCACTCTAGTGGGTAGGATACCGGTAGTAAAGTGGTCAAGAGCTGTATGTTATAGATGTATTAATTATCAGAGATTGCCAGGTTTTCTTGTATTTGTACCTGGATCATGTTAACCCTTCAGATCTCAATCTATTTAATCACTTCTAGGAGATTTCAACATTCAAGTGGATGATCTGTTAAATACCCAAGTATCACAGTTCCCAGGCCACTTCAACCCATTTAGCCATACTCCCTACTTTGTTACAGAATAGTTCCAAGTGATTTCAATACCCTTCTTCCATCCATATTACCCCCACTATGCCTGATCCAGAATCTCATCAAGAGCTCTATTCCTGTAATACTGCCTTCCAGTTTATTCTTGGTCCCACTTCCTTCCATATCTGGCCTTGATCTCTTAAGTGGTCACATGACCTGCTCTCTCACCAGTGCTTTCCATCCCCTTCCATATTTTTCCTTTCCTGGTATCTCTCTCCCAAAGCACATTTCTATAACAGTGCTATATTATGCCTGGTATTAATGCCCTCAACTCCCTTCTTCCTTGTCTTTCTTTTCTGTCATCCAACTCACAATTCTGCAACAGTCCTATAATATGCCTGGCCCTGTGAGTCATTCAGCTAAGATACTAGAAACAATGATAAAACCACTATACTTTCATGATTTCCAAACTCAATTTGGTAGTTAACACCACTATTAATGCCTTTGTCTTAGTGATCTATTTCAGTCTGTCTCCTCTTTAAACCCCATTTTCACTCCTTCCTACTTGACAATAACATCAGTTATCACTTCCTACTTCACAAAAAAATAATGGGCCATATAATAAAAAACCTCATTTCACAGCTATAAATTTATTTATAACCATTCCCTTACTCCCTTAGTTTCTAAGAAAAGGTGTTTTTCAAGGCCCATCTTTTCTGTCTCCTTTGGGACTTGGCTCCATCAATTTCCTTTTTCCTTCTCTACAAGTTCCTTTTCATTCAAATTGCAAGCATGCGTAGATCACTCAAACATCATGACCCCTCTCTTTTTGATGTTCATTTGTTTTCTGCCCTGTATATCTCCTTTCCATCTCACCTCAAAACATTTTGAAAGAGTGATATTCTCTTGAAATCTATGTCCTCATCTCCCATTTCTTCAACTTGTTTTTTGGCTTCAGTTCCCACCATTCAGTGGAAATTAATTTTGCTAAGTGATGACTTTTTTTTTTTTTAAGATTTTTATTTATTTAACAGAGAGAAACACAGCGAGAGAGTGAACACAAGCAGAGGGAATGGTAGTGGGAGAAGCAGGCTTCCTGCCAAGCAGGGAGCCCAATGCGGGGCTCGATCCCAGGACCCTGAGATCATGACCTGAGTCGAAGGCAGACGCTTAACAACTGAGCCACCCAGGTGCCCCTAAGTGATGACTTCTAATAGCAAAATCTAACATTAGAATTTGTGTTTATAATAGTTTTCAGTAATGGTATTGTTTTCCCTCATTTTACTCAAGAGGAGTCACTCTTTGACCTAAAGTATAATCATTGTAATTGGGGTATAAGGTAAGTACAGATAGATCCTATATTTTTGGTTTCTGATTTTAGCAAGAAAAAAAGCCTGGCAATTCCCATTCCTTTCCAAAGCCCATCAACATATTTTTCACTTTCTTTGTGAAGCATCCCTCACCATTTTAAGCCACAGTGATGCTCCCTTCCTTGAAATTCAACTACTGTCTTACTACTCACATGAAAACATTTGATTGTGACAGCTCAAGTTTGTATTTAGTTTTTGATATACTTGGCATTTTTATTTATTGAGATATTTGCTACCAATCTGGGTTTTGCACCTGGCACCATATATTTTTCTTTCTTATATGCTTTACTACCCTGACCATAAGGCCTTACAAAAAGGAAATGGTCACTGAATATTAAATGAATGAGTTTTATCTCACCTGGAAATGTATTATAAACTTCATATATGTTCTTAATTTGATTAGCACAAGGTATATAATTTCTATATCAAAATCAGCCTGTAAGATATCAAAAAGAACTATATTTCAATATTTCTTGACGTTACAATTTTGTGTATGACCAGCTAATGGATTGCTTCAAGTAATAATATGTTAGACAACAGGGTTGGGCCTGATACATAGATAAAGCACAGGTTCAGGAACTCTGTTTTAAAAGTTTATCTACTGGAGGGGCACCTGGGTGGCTCAGTGGGGTAAAGCCTCTTCCTTTGGCTCAGGTCATGATCTCAGGGTCCTGGGATTGAGCCCTGCATCGGGCTCTCTGCTCAGCAGCGAGCCTGCTTCCCCCCTCTTTCTCTGCCTGCCTCTCTGCCTGCTTGTGATCTCTCTCTCTCTCTCTCTCTGTCAAACAAATAAATAAAATCTTTTAAAAAAAGAAAAAGAAAAAAAGCTAATGCTGTTTAGAATTTACCACAAAGTCAAGTATATCATGGGCCACTGAAATTAAATCAATATGTGAGTACTGCTCTAGGTCAGATATTTAATTGATAAGACTCTATCCCTACTTGCAGTAGCTGTATGTCATGGGCCATGGATTCTACAACCTAGAGGAAACCCTGTGTTTGCTAAGGAGCAGTATCAGCAGCATATGTGTTGTTTCCATGTCTCCAAGTTACAGGCGCCACTTGTTTTGTTTTTCATTTTAAATTTGGGGGTTGTGGGAGAAACTCAGAAGCTATTGGTTAGGTTCAGTGAAATTTTTAAAACAGTTCATGGTTCTAGGATCTCTCCAAAATACCTTTACTGCTGTTTTCAAGTCCTTATAGACAACTCTAATTCCTCTATTATGTAACAGCCAATACTTTGAAAAGGTCAGAACTAAATTCAAACCTCAAGGACCAGATGAATTCTATCCCAGGGTTCTGAAGGAATAATCAATCCAGTAGGACCACCAAGGTGGAAGTAGAAAAGGTAGTTTTCTCAAGGGAAAGCAGTTTTCCATGTAAAACCAGGAGATGGAGTATTTTGTTGCAAGGATGAGAAGTGAGTTCGTTTTGAATACACGGGATTTCCAGAGGACACGGGGATAAAGAGCAAGAAGAGGAAGGGCTTGGGAGGATTATAGGGCAGGATGGGAGAGGATGACGACCCGGAGAGCACTGTATTGGGGAAGTGCTGAGTATGATTACGGAAGTGAGGACTAATGGACCTTACAGGTCTCAGGCCGTACTTGGAAATGATATTTGAGAACTGGCCCAAGGCAAAGGCCTAGGAGGCATCAATTCTTGGAGGAAGGAAACAGTTGGCAACCAAGTCTGGGGATACATCTCCTTCTTTCCTAGCTAGTGTTAGAGACATTATGCTACTAGCAACCTTTATTCAAGTTTCTTTCATTTATTCAACATATATTGATTGAGCATTTTTTTTTTTTTAATTTTATTTATTTGACAGAAACACAGCAAGAGAGGGAACACAAGCAGAGGGAATGCTAGTGGGAGAAGCAGGCTTCCTGCCAAGCAAGGAGCCCGATGCGGGGCTCGATCCCAGGCCCCCGGGATCTGACCTGGGCCGAAGGCAGACGCTTAACGACTGAGCCACCCAGGCGCCCCTGATTGAGCATCTCTTATGTGCCAGGCATGATGCTTGATTCTAGGGGTGAGGTTACAATGGTAAGCAATAGGTACAGCCTCAGTCCACAGGAAGCATAAAACATTGTGAGATATAATGCTAATGCAATGGTTTGAATGTGTTCCACCCACATTCATATGTTGCAATCCTAATCCCCAAGGTGATAGAATTTGGAAGAGAGGCCTTTGGGAGGCTATTACTCATAAGAGTAGAGCCCTCATGAATGGGATTAATGCTCTTACAAAACAGGCCTTTGAGAGAGCTTGCTTATCTTTTCCACCATGTGAGGTTACAATGAGAAGTCTGCAACCCAAAAGAGGGTCCTCACCCACCGCTGGCACCTTGACATTGGACTTCCAGCCAGAACTGTTAGAAATAAATGTCTGTTGTTCACAACCCACCCAGTCTGTGATGTTTTGTTATAGTAGCCCAAATAGACTAAGAAAAAATATAAATGTAAGATAATTATATTTTATATTTTGATAGGGGAAGTGCAGGGTGTAATGGAAATATGAGTAATTGGGGTGGGATGCATAACCCAATTTAGGAAGATCCAGGAATGCTTCACAGAGGGAATGCTGAATAAGCTGAGACCTACTAAAGTTCAAGTGTGAAGTAGCCAGATAAGGAGAGGGGGCAAAGAACAGGTGAAGAGGAAGTAAGATTATTTTAGGTGGAGGACAGCATATGCAAAGTCCCATGGGAAGAGGAAAAAAGGCTTGAGACATTGAAAGAAGCTTGTTCCTGTCTTACTGGGTTGCCGTGAGGTTTAGCTGTGTCTGAAGAGAGTAGTGTTCAATAAATATCAGAAATTAGGGGCGCCTGGGTGGCTCAGTGGGTTAGAGCCTCTGCCTTCAGCTCAGGTCATGATCCCAGGGTCCTGGGATCAAGCCCTGCATGGAGCTCTCTGCTAGCGGGGAGCCTGCTTCCCCTCCTCTCTCTGCCTGCTTGTGATCTCTCTGTCTCTGTCAAATAAATAAATTAAAAAAAAATTATTACTGTGCCTAAAGCATAAAACTGAGGGTCAGTGTGAAAAGAGGTGAGAAATAAGGCTACGTGAATAAGCAGAAACCAAAGTGGAAGTCCTGTAAACCATGATACCAAGCATTTAGTCTTAATCCAGGAGTCATTAGTAAACCACTCACAGATGGTGAATAGGACGGTAAATTTCATGCATTTTAGGATGATGGGCAGGGAGACAAGGCAGGAGATTGTTATAACTGTGGCCTGAGTTAGATAGGGGTAGTGATGATGGAGAAACATGGATGAATTTCAAGAGGTATTTATTTATTTTTATTTATTTATTTTTTAGAATATCAGCTTTTTTTTATTTTAAAAGATTTTGTTTATTTATTTGACAGAGATATACAAATAGGCATATACAAATACAAATAGATATCACAAATAGGCAGAGAGGCAGGCAGAGAGAGAGGGGGAAGCAGGTTCCCTGCCAAGCAGAGAGCCTGACATGGGGCTTGATGCCTGGACCCCGAAATCATGATCTGAGCTGAAGACAGAGGTTTTCACCCACTGAGCCACCCAGGCGCCCCTCAAGAGATATTTAGAAGGTAGATATATTAGTTTTCCTAGGACTACATAACAAATGACCACAAACTTGGTGGTAAGGACAGGAATTTGTTCTTTCACAGTTTTGGAGGCCAGAAGTCTGAAATTAAGGTGTTGGTTGGACTGGGCTGGCTGTCCTTGGTGCTCTTTGGCCTTTGGCAACATGACTTCGGTAGCTTCTTTCATCTTCTCATGGGCCTGCACAGGGCCTTCTCTCCTGCTTTTGGGTCTCAGTTCTCCCTCTCTTTTTCTCATATAAGGATACCAGTCATATGATCTCATCTTGAGATCCTTTTTTTTTTTTTCTTTAATGTTCAAAAAAAATATTTATTTATAAAAAATACAATGGGATAAGTTTATGCTGAGAAATGCAGCAATAAATACAGTCGAAGAGCACAGAGCAACTCTACATGGATACATTGGCACAAACAGGAAGAGCGGACGTGCCGCCCAGACCTGAGCGTCTGCGGGCCGAGTGGGTTCGCACTCCTTTAGAAACACCGCTCAGAAAAGATCTTGTCAGTTTAGGGAAGAGAATGAGTACACGTAGGATCACAAATGCACACGGATCAGGACTTTATTTAAAAATTAGCAAACAATACTGCAGACAGTGGTATGTAACTTTCTAAAATGCTGCATCTTAAATTTAGTCGGCAAAGACCACATGTAGCTCTAAGCATGAGTTTAGTCCTCCACGTAGAAACCAAATACTCATCTTGAGATCCTTAATCACATCTGTAAAAATCCTATCTGCAAATAAGGTCACATTCATAGGTACCAGGGGATTAGAACGTGGACATCTTTGTTGGGGGGGCACAGTTTGATCCAATATAGAATTAATGGAACCTGATGATTGGCTGGACTGGGGGTAGGGGAAGTTGAAAGAGAAGGAGAAACCAAGAATAAAATCCATGAACACCTGGTTGAGGGTGATGGTATCATTCACTAAAATAAGTTAACAATGGAGGAAAAGTAAGTTTGGAAAAGGCAGATGAAATCTTTATGTTAAGGCACTTGGGTTGTGGAAACGCAAGTTGGGATCAAGTAAGCACTAGGTCATGTAAATTGTGAGCCCAACAGAGAGAGATATGGTTTGGGCATGCAGATTTGGGTGGTAATTGAAGCTATGGACATGGGAAAGATTGCCAAAGGAGACTGTGTAGAATAAGAAAAACCCAGATCAGAACCTGAGATACACAGAATTTTTTTTTTTAAAGATTTTATTTATTGGACAGAGAGAAACAGCGAGAGAGGGAACACAAGCAGAGGGAATGGAAGCAGAAGAAGCAGGCTTCCTGCTGAGCAAGGAGCCCGATGCGGGGCTCAGTCCCAGGACCCTGGGATCATGACCTGGGCCAAAGGCAGACGCTTAACGACTGAGCCACCCAGGTGCCCCTACACAGAATTTAATTATAAGAAGAGTAGCAGTCAGTAGCAGTCAGGGAAGTGGGAGAAAAACAATAAGAGAAGCACGTCTTGGAAAAGTTCAAAGAAGAAAATTAAAGCAGGAATGAGCTGTTTCTAAGGACTTTTGGAGAAACTAGAATGAATGAAAGGCAATGCAAAGAGGGTAAAGAAATATTTCAAAAAGCTTGACTTTGAAAAGCAAGGGAGAGAGACTGGCAGCTGACTGGAGATGAATACAGAGGGGTTTTTTTTTCTTCTGAGTTTTATTTAAAATGGGAGAGACTTGTGCCTGCTAGGAAAAATGTCTGAAGTCAGAGATTTGAATGTAAAGGCTAAGTCAAGATCATTAAAGAGGCAGAACATACAGGAGACAAATTCAGACAGGAAAAAGAAATCATCTCTCCTACTTGAGGGGAGGAAGTGGGGAAAGGAGGGCTCTAGAAGTGCTAATTTGATGGCAGGAAGTCAAAGGTTTTCTTCATGTATTCATTTAACAAATATTTTTGAATGCCTGGTATGTGCCATTGTTCTAGATGCTAGCAATACAAAAAAACAACAAAAAAACAAAATTAAGTCTTCATCTTCTCAGAACTTACATTTCATGTGGCAAGACCCAGTGAATATATATGTATGTGTGTGTTTTACGATGCCAAGGTATGGTAAATGCTATGAGGAAGAATGAGTATAAGGAGAGAGTTTTGGAGGGGTATCTTTAAACAGAGTGCCTAGGTTCAGCCTCTCTGAGGTGAGGAATGGGAAAGCGAGGCACGATGGATCTAGGTAGGAGGAGCATTCGAGGCAGAGGGAACAACAGATAAAAAGGCCCTGAGGAAGGAGTGTGCATGGCATGAGCAAACAACAGCAAGGGTATGTAGCTGGTGCACGAAAAGGGAAGGAGAGAGGTACAAGAATGGTAGGCAGGAACTGGATCACGGGGGTCTCTTAGCTTTTGGTACGGACTTCAGATTTTTATTTTTTTTATTTTTATTTTTTTAAAGATTTTATTTATTCAACAGAGAGAAACACAGTTGGAGAGGGAACACAAGCAGAGGGAATGGTAGCGGGAGAAGCAGGCTTCTCACCGAGCAGGGAGCCCGATGCGGGGCTCCATCCCAGGACCCTGGGATCATGACCTGAGCTAAAGGCAGAGGCTTAACGACTGAGCCACCCAGGCGCCCCATAACAGCACCTACCTCGTAAGTTCCTATGAAGATACAATAAGAGAATCCCTGTAAAGTGCTTAGAAAAAGGGTTCAACAAATAGTTTGTTACTATAATAAGTTTCATCAGCAGTATCACCTCAGACAAGTGGCTTCAAATTTTTGCTTTTCTTTCCTCAGCTATAAAATGATGGATAGAACTAGGTGATACTGCAGGTTTCTTTACAACTTTATAATTATGATGTTGTCTGCACTATTTCCTAAAGTGATAGATAAAGAAATAAGAAACCTCTCTGTGGTAGCCACCAGGTGGCAACAGTGAAGAGTTTAACTGGTATCCCATTTTGGGGAAAACCTCACTAATTTTTCAGGATACAAATTTAAAAAAAAACAAACAAAAAATTGTTTAATCACCTTTAATTCTTATTTCAAGGGAACTGCTATTAACATTTTGATGTATAACCTTCCATCCAGGTTATTTCTTCACCTATGTATGTAAATTATTATTTTTAAATTTTATACAAATGAAGATACTATTGGATATCCTGTTTTATAATCAGCTTTTTCTTTAACATAGGACTATATGCTAACACCTTCCATAGTAATTAATGTAACTCTACACTATATAATTCTCAAAGGCTCCATGATATTCCACAGGTATTTGTTTAAGCCATGATTTGTCTGAACCATCCTCTACTAGTGGAACACGGATTTTTTCTGTTGTTTTGGCATTACGGACCTTGCTCTGATAAACAGCTTTGCCATATTATCTAACTATTTCTTGGGAGAGATTTCTAGAACTGGAATGTCTGGGTTAAAAGATATACCTTTTTTTTTAAGCTTTTGATACAATTTGTCTTTTCCCATATTTTCTCACCTGGGAGAGAAAGGTCCCTGATTAGTACCTTTTTTCAGAATTTAATTTACTATTCTACAACACTTATTCTTCCTGATGCAATTTAAAATCTTTTTGTCAAGTTTTGCCTTTCCCTTTTCCCTAAAATTTTAGTTGGGATTTTGATTGATACTGTGTTAAATTTATAGATCAACTTGGGGCGAATTTGCATCCTTACAATATGCTTTTTCATTCAGCAACATGGTATGCTTCTTTATGTATTCAATTCTTCTGTCAGTAAAATTTGAATGTTATTTAGTTTCCATTTAATTTACTTCTGGATATCTTATATTTTTTGTTGTTATTAATAAATATGATCTTTTCTATATTTTTCAAGTAGCTTTTGCTGTATATAGAAATACTATTAATTTTAGGATTTGTGATTTTGTAATTGACCTCATTACTGAACTCCTTTAATTGTCCTAATAGTCTTCAATTTATCCATCCACTCATTCTATAAATGTTTATTGAGTGCTTAGTGTGCCAGGCAGTATTCTGGGTACTGGAAATCAGCAGTAAACAAGTCTGTTCTTAAGATCTTTATACTCTACTGAGAGGAAATACTGAACAAATAAATATATTACAGGGTGATAAGGGCTAAGAAGTTGGGGGAAGCATAGCGAGGGATGGAAAGTGACCATGAAAAATACTATTTCCGATAATGTGTTCAAAAAAGCCCCCTCTGAGAAGTTCAAGTTTGAGAAAAGACCTGAAATGATGTTGCTTTTCTTGGGTTTTTCAGGTAAATATTTATATCATTACACCCTTTCTCGCCCACAGCAGGATATCCATATCCCTGGAAGATTGTCCATCAGCAGCACCAAAGATTTAGTCTATAAAGGGAGCCTGCAGGGGGTTCCCAGTATTCCTGGATTTACATAATACCTTCAGAGATCCTTCAGCCAAAATCCCAACCAGATTTTAGGGGCACAGAGTTCAGGGTGCTCCCGGTAAGTCTGCTCCTCCAACCCCCCAGATCTCAATATCTTCTTACTTTACCAATATAAACTGTCTAAGGGAACAATCTCAAGAGACTAATTACAGGCTTAAGGAACAATCTCAACGAGGTCTAACAATAATTAGACCTTCCCTTAAAAAAATTACGAAGAACCACATCATATCGCATATGCCTATTTGCCTCTTTTTATAGGTCAAGTCCATATATAGATTCTTAACCCCAAAATGCCTTACTTTTATCTAGCCTGACTTGCCATTTCTTTTAATGTACTTGATTCTTCTGTTGGACTGAGATCAAATGCCCTGTATCTTTAACAGTTTTTCTAAATGTTCCCTTTATCTTCTTATTCTAACCAAAAATCTAGCCATTTCCTAAAAACATGGCTTCCTCTGCAGTAGTCTTTTTTTTTTTTTTTTTTTTAAGATTTTATTTATTTGACAGAGAAAGAGAGAGAGAGAGATCACAAGCAGGGGAGCAGCAGAAGGAGAGGGAGAGAGCCCGATGTGGGGCTGGATCCTGGGACCCTGGGATCATGACCTGAGCTGAAGGCAGACGCTGAACCAACTGAGCCCTCCAGGAGCCCCTCCTCCGCAGTACTCTTGAGTTGTGGGTTTTGTTTTGTTTTTTAATCCCTTATTCCACTGAACAAAGGGCCTAAAGATGAGGTAGGTGGCTTGCTTGCTCCCTATTGCCAATTCCACACCATTGCTCTCCCTTCCCAAATCCTATTCCCTCAGGTGCATACCGTTATGCTACCTTCTCCATTCTCCCTTCTTGTGACAGTCACCTGCTGTCCTGGCAGTTCCTCTGCTCTTATCACAGAAGAGTTCAGCATGTGATATCCTGCCCTCCTCTTCACCACTACTCCTGTCATTATTCTTGACCTCAATGATCCATCCAGTACCTGATCTATGGCCCTACAGGATCTGGCCTCTGCCTACTTCCAACTTCTACATCCTGCCACTGTTAAGACAGAAGCGGAAGTGTCTGAGAGGGTATCCTTCTTGTGAGCTAGCAGCTTGGCCTGCCACAGTTTCATGCATATATACTGACAGAAGACGCCAAACTCCTGAGCCAGGGACAGAGAGGATTGGTTACTCATAGCAAATAGCATTTACAGCAATATTTTATGTCAGTTCCTCACGGCTCGGTTCCTACAGGTGATAGGATGAGGGCCAGACGTATGTGCAGTGGGCCGCATCACAGGAGAATAATCTGTAAATAGGAGCCTAAGCTTTTATCAAGACTGCTGGTTACTGGATCATTCCCCCCTCAGGAGAGATTACTCATTATTTTGAAATGCAAGCAGATTTCCTCCAGAGGAGAGGAGAAAGGCATCTCTAGGTTTATTATCCTGGAATGTAATAAATATTGGTTTGGTTTTTTTTGCTAGATATTTATATTACTATGCCCTTTCCCACCCACAGAAGGCTACTCTAAACCTACCCAGGTTGATTGCCTGTTAAAACAAAAACATCAGACTTCTCAGTAGAATGTAAACAAGACCTAGAGTCTGAAAACAATATTCAAAATGTCTAGGATACAATCCACAATTTTTAAGCGTACTAAGAATGAGAAAATTTTCAATTTACATGGGGAGAAAAAAAAGATGCCAACAATTGAGAGAACAGAGATGATGGAATTATCTGAAAAAAGCCTTAAAGCAGTTATTTGTTGGGAGATAATTCTCCATCGATCTCTTGTATTTCCACATGTCTTTTCAGGGCAAAGACATTAACAGCTTTTTTTCCTGGACTATCTTTTCAGGGATGCTTGTCTAGCAAACATCCTTGAAAAATAGAGATAACATCTTCCTCTGAGGATAAAAGTAGATTTGTTTGCTGTCCAGGATAAAAAAAGACCATGTCTGTCTCCAGGGCACAGCTGGATAGGTCTGCTAGCCCCTTATTAGGGGAGTTTCCCGTGGAGTTCCTCTCTTGTAATGCAACTCACTTCAGGTACGGGTATCACCTTGTCCTCGAGGCATCACTCTGTGAAAACTGGGACTCAATGAACTGGCATAAATGTTGATGCTTTGCTTCCTGCTACTGCTGTGGGTAATGGATTGTTCTTTGTTTCGGGCCCAGGAGTTTTCTGCCACTATCTATGAAACTGCGGGCGGCCTACTTTAATAATTTGCAAGTAAGGTAAAACCTCAGGCCCTTCAAAGTTCTTGACTATTATAAAAATTCTCTTACAAGCCGAGTGCCTGGCTGTTCAGTCGGTCTAGAATCCGACTTTGGCTCAGGCCATGATCTCAGGGTCCTGAGGTTGAACCCTGCATCTAGCCCTGGCACTGGACTCCGCAAGCAACAGGGGATCTGCTTAGTCCTCTGCCCCACCCCCAGCTCATGCTCTCTCTCAAATAAACAAACAAAATCTTTAAAAAAATTTCTCCTGGGGCGCCTGGGTGGCTCAGTTGTTAAGCGTCTGCCTTCAGTTCAGGTCATGATCCCAGAGTCCTGGGATCGAGCTCCGCATCGGGCTCCCTGCTCTGCGGGAAGTCTGTTTCTCCCGCTACCATCCCTCTGCTTGTGTTTCCTCTCTCGCTGTGTTTCTCTCTGTCAAATAAATAAAATCTTTAAAAAAAAAAATTTCTCTTACAGGCAATCAAAGGCACTTTTGAAACCAATGAAAAAATATAAAGTATTAGCAAAGATATGAAAAATATAATGAACACCAAATGGTTATTTGAGAATTAAAAATTATAGTAGCCAAAATTTTAAAAACTCAATGAGATAATCTCAGGAGCAGAGAGGAGATGACAGAAAAAAGTGTCAGTAAACTTGCAAATAAGTCAATAGAAGTTACCCAATCTGAACAACAGAAAAAAAAAAAAACAAAACTGGCTTAACAGTGAATAGAAGCTGAGGGATCTGTGGGACAATAACAAAAAGCGCTGAAAATAAATTTTTTTTTTTAAATTTATTTGTCAGAGAGAGAGAGAGGGCAAGTGCATACAGGCAGAGGAACTGCAGGCAGAGGGAAGAGCAGGCTCCCGCTGAGCAGGGAGCCCGATGCAGGACTCGATCCCAGGACCCTGGGATCATGACCTGAGCCATAGGCAGACGCTTAACCGACTGAGCCACCCAGGTGTCCAGCTGAAAATAAATTTGAATAAATAATTAATGAAAAGTATTAGATTTGGCAAAAGACATAAATACAGAGTCAGGTTCAATATAGCCCAAACATGATGAACATGAAGAAATCTCTGCTCAAACACATCATAACTGAAATGCTGAAAAATAAAGACAAAGTCTTGAAAGAAGCCAGAGAAGTACAATGTATTATCTGCAGGGTAACAATTTGACTGCAGATTTCTTCTCATCAGGAGTCATGTAGTCCAGTAGAAAGTGGCACAAGATTTTTTGAGTGACAAAAGAAAAGAATGGTCAACATATAATAGTATGTCCAGTGAAAATATCATCCAGAAATTAAGGTGAAATAATGGATCCTCAGAGGACGAAAACTGAAAGAATTCATTGCCAGCAGACCTGTTCTAAACAAATTGCTAAAGGAAATTCTTGAGACAGAAGAGAAGTACACTGGAAAGAAACTTGGAACATCAGGAATACAAGGACGGGCACCAAAAATGGTAAATGGTAAATGTCTGTATAAATATAGAAGACCATTCTCCGTTTGAGTTCTTTAAAATATGTTTGACATAGAAAGCAAAAATTACAACATGGAGTTTTCAACATATGTAGACGTAACTGATGACACTATAACATAAAGAGGATAGGTCGTGTGGGCCTATTATGATGGTAGGGTTTCCACATTTCACTTAAAATGGAAAAAATTATGTTGATTCTAAGTAGGTTTAAAAAATTTAAATACATATATTTGCATTTCTCGAACCTTGTTTTTGTGTCAGGGTCTTTGTAGTTGCTTCTTCCTTTGCCTGAAAAACCATTACTCCATATATATTCATCACCGGCTTCCTCACCTATTGGGGCCTCTGCATAAATACCAGTTCCTCCTAGTTTTCCCTTAACCACCCACATGAAATAGCTGCCTCTTCCAATCACGCTCTCTCTTCTTATCTTGCTTTATTTTACTTATTTCACTTATCATTAGCCAAATTTATGATATATGTATCTTTAAAGACTCATTTATCTGAGAGAGAGAGAGACAGAGAGAGAGTGAGTGGTGGAGAGGGTCAGAGGGAGAGAGAGTCCTAGGCAGACTCCTCGCTGAGCATGGAGCCCAACACAGGGCTTGATCTCAGGACCCTGAGATCATGAGCTGAGCCGAAACCAAGAGTCGGACACGCCAACCACTGTGCCACCCTTATTATATTTTTGTTAAGATGTTTATTTCCTCCTCCAGCATACAGGCTTTCTATGAAGGTAATGTTTTACCTCACTGACTTCAGTATACCCAGTGCCTAGACCAGTGTACTGATTTTTTTTTGCTTAATCTGCCAAGAATTGAGAAGATTGCCTGGAAATTTGCCACAAAAATCTGTAGTATCTTTTTTTTTCCTTTTATATATTCCAAGTCCATTTTATTAGTTAGAAACAGAATTTAGAATTATTTTATCTTTCTGGTGAATGAAACCTCTTTTCATTAGATAATGATCTTTTCGATTTCTAATAATGTTTTTTGTCTTAAATTTTTTTCTCTGATATTAATATAGGTAGGTGAGTTTTCTTTGAATTAGGATTTGCCTGATATGTTTTTCTATCCCATATCTTCTGTTTTGAGTGTCTTATACATGCCAAATAACTAGATTTTTTTCTCTTTATTTTAATCTGACAAGTTTTATCTTTTAATTAGTAAATTTAACATACTTACGTCTATTATGATTTTTTATATATTTGGACTCGTTTTTAAATCTTATTTTTTTTGTTTATGTTTGCCCTTGATTTTTTTTTTTAAGATTTTATTTATTTATTTATTTGACAGAGAGATCACAAATAGGCAGAGAGGCAGGCAGAGAGAGAGGGGGAAGCAGGCTCCCCGCTGAGCAGAGAGCCCGATGTGGGGCTCGATCCCAGGACCCTGGGATCATGACCTGAGCTGAAGGCAGAGGCTTTAACCCACTGAGCCACCCAGGCGCCCCTGCCCTTGATTTTTCTATGCAATTTTTTTTCCCACCCTTTTATTTGCACTTTTTAAGATTGAGTTTTTGGTTAGATTTTTTTTTAAATTCTGTTTTTTTCTCCATTTATTGGGAATTCATAATTGTTCTTTTTTAGAATTTTTCTTATAAATCTAACTTTAAAAATGTAAAGGTAAACATTTACCTCCTACCAATCCTCCTTCCAAACATTTACCTCCTTCCAAACAAAACAATTATCTTAGAATAATTTAACTCCATTGACCACTCCTCTCAACACCTACATGCTATTGATATTCAAGATATTAGTTTTGTTTTTTAAATCTCATAAATCAGACTTTTTTTTCTTAAGACAATGTTTGGATTGACAAGCTTTTCTACTGTTTGATTCACTCACCATTCTACCTTGTATCTCAAATATTATCCTAGGATAATTTCCTTCTTAAATTTTTTTAAAAAGCTCTCCAAAGTATTTATGTTCAGCTTTGTACTAAATGCTTTATTTTCTGTTAACTAATTTAATCCTCATTTAACAATTCCATGAAGTATATACTATTATTGTCAACATTTTACAAATGAGAAGACTGAAGCCCAAAGATACTAACTCACTTGTCTAATGTGCTACAACTAGCAAATAGCAGAATAGGGATTTACATGTAGCAGTCTCCACAGTAAATGCTGCCACTCAGATCTATTATTTAGCAGTTCCCTTAATGCAGGCCTCTGAGGTAAACTCAGTTCTCACTTATCTTTAAATGTTTTGATTCCAATCTTATTCTTGAAAGATAGTTTGGTTAAGTACGCAACTTAGTTATTCATTATTTTCCTTCAGCATTTGAAATGTATTATTCCATTAACTTCTGGTTTCCATTGATGCTGGTGAGAAATCCACTATGATTTTTTTGTTTTGTTTTGTTTTAAGATTTTATTTGTCAGAGAGAAAGAGAAAGAGAGAGAGAGACTGAGCAGGCAGAGGGAGAAGCAGGCTCCCCGCTGAGCAAGGAGCCCAATGTGGGACTCCATCCCAGGACTTTGGGAACATGACCTGAGCCAAAGGCAGACGCTAAAGGGACTAAGCCACCCAGGGACACTTCCCCTTACCCCCCCCCCCATAGTGCTTTTAATTGCTGTTTTTTGGGCAAATGATCAGTCCTTTCTCTCTGACTGTTTTTAAGATCTTTTCTAGTGAGTTCTTCAATTTCTTTACAGTGTGTTATTATGTATTTCTTTTTACTTATCCTATTTTGGTTATGTGACTCTTGAACCTCTAGGTTCATGTTTTTCATCATTACTGCAAAAGTCATGGTACTATTTCTTTAAATATTGCCTCTTATTATAGCAGTGGCTACCAGCGGGTTGTAGGGGACAGGGTTTGAGTGACAAGGGACATGAGGGAACTTTCTGGGGTGATGGATATGTTATTATTTATTTATTTTTCTTAGTAGGCTCCACTCCCAGCATGGGGCCCAACTCAGGGCTTGACTGAGACACCTTGGTGCCCAATATGTTGTATTTTTTTGATAGGAGTTTGTGTTACACCAGTATATGCACTTGTAAAAGCTCAGGGAATGATGCATTTAAGACTTGTGTATTTTATTGCACATAAATTTTACCCAGCGGGGGGAACCCTATAACACAATATTGGACACTAGTTAATGGTAAACATCTTAAGGGTGATGACTACAATGTACTCTGAACTTTTTTGAACATTATATCAAAAAATATAATGCATTGATGGATAGGGATGGAGAATGGATAAAGTATGTACTGTATGAAATAAAACGTTAATCTTAGGATCTCGGTGGTGGATATGAATGTTTGCTGTAACATTTTTTCTACTTTACTATATGTTTGAAGTTTTTCAACATTTGAAAAATGTTGAGGAAAATATTGCTTCTCTTTTATTAGGTCCTCCTTTGATTCCAATTAGTTATGTGATAGACTGTCTCCTCCTAGCCTTCATCGTTTTTGTTTGTTTGTTTTTAAAGATTATTTATTTGAGGGGTGCCTGGGTGGCTCAGTTGATTAAGCGTCTGCCTTGGCTCAGGTCATGATCTTGCAATCCTAGGATAGAGTGCCACATTGGGCTCCCTGCTTGGTGGGGAGTCTGCCTTGCCCTCTCCCCTGTCCCTCCTCCCTGCTCATGGTCGCTCACTCTATAAATAAAAATATCTTTTTTTAAAAACCTTATTTGAGTGACCAATGTGGGGGGCAGTGGCAGAGGGAGAGAGACTCTGCACTGGCCATGGAGCCTGACATGGGGGTCCATCTTGCGACTGAGATGAACTGAGCCAAAACTGAGTTAGATGCTTAACTGACTAAGCCACTCAGGCACCCCCTAGCCTCTATCTTTTAATATCTTTTCCATATTTTCAGTTTTTTGTCTTTCTATAGGATATTCTCAATTTCTTCAGGTATATCTTCTCATTTATTAATTCTCTCTTCATCTATATCTAATTTATTCTTTAATCTTTTCACTGAGTTTTGTCATTCCAGTAATTGTATTTTTCATGTCTAGAAATTCTCCCCTCTCCTGCCTCCCAATCTGCCTGTTCTTTCTTGGTAGTCTCTTGCTCATCTCTGTGATTATATCTTTACTTTTTGAAACTTTTGGAACACAGATATTCTATACTCTGTATCTATCAATTCCACTCTATATGGTCCTTGGAGTTATGTATCTACTGAATGTTACTCCTACAGATATCCATAATAGTTTCCTTTCTTAGTGCTTGAGTTCTTTGATTGTGAGCTCATTGCTTGACCTTAATTTTGAAAGTCCTCTTGACCTAAATTGGGGATGTTTTCTTCCAGAGAGATTTTGCTTTTATTTCTGCTTGTACCCAGGGAGCAACACAGACTTCATATTAATTCAGTTCTTTATGGGAGGGTGAGGATATCCTATGTATGGCTTCTTTACTTGGCAGCTAGTCCAGAGTTCTGTATCTGGATTACAGCTGTTATTAGAGACATGTCCTCCTGTCTGCTTGTTGATCAGCCTCAGCCAAGGGTTTGTGTGTATGTGATGGTAGTGAGGATTCCTTAGGACTTTCTCAGTCTCTTGCGGACCAATTATGCCCTTCAGAGCATGTTTCATGTAGATTATAGTTGTTTGGCATCAGGGTTCCTCAAAGAATCTTACCAGCCATACTTCAAGAAGAAAATGTTGGATATCCTTTATTAGAATCCTTCTATCTAATTTACCAAGGATATTAAAATTAGACATGAATGTTAAATTTTACATCAAATACCTTTTTAGCATCTGTAGAGATGATGACACATTTTTCTCCTCTAAACTTTTATTAAGAATTGTTCTATCTCGGGGCACCTGGGTGGCTCAGTGGGTTAAAGCCTCTGCCTTCAGCTCAGGTCATGATCTCAGGGTCCTGGGATCAAGCCCCCCATCAGGCTCTCTGCTCAGCGGGGAGCCTGCTTCCCCCTCTCTCTCTCTGCCTGCCTGTCTGCCTACTTGTGATCTCTTTCTGTGTCAAATAAAATCTTAAAAAAAAAAAAAAATTGTTCTATCTCCTAGATTCATTGCTTGTCCTAAAACTGGAACTAAGCTCTTTAAATATTTTTCCTTTGCCAGCTGGCACAGTGTTAAGCTCTGTTAGTAGAGGATGCTGGGAAGAATTTTCCTTCCTAGTTCTCGCTTTCTTGGCTGGCACTTGCAAACACATAGCCTCTCTAGCACCCCCTATCCTGCACTGCCTACTTTTCCTTTGCTTGTTTCCTTTGTAGTGCCAGGCTCCTACAGTGCAGTGGATCCCGTAGCACGGGGCTCCTGCAGTGTGGGCAATTTCTCCAGCACCCAGCAGCTCCCACAGCTCCACCTTCAGACTGTTTTGTCTGCAAGATACCTACCCAGGAACAGCTTTCTCTGGCACCCTAGAGGGTGGACTTTCAGGAAGTTCCAAAGGGTGGATTACCATCATGTTTCACTGGCACAGTACCACAGCAAATCCTTTACCAGTCATTTAGCCAGGGCCTTGCCCTCTGTAACGAGGTCTAGATCTCAGCCTGGAGCTGGGGGCAGGGTGTGTGTGTGTGAGGTGCTTTGGGGAGTCTATCTCCACTTAGGGGTAGTAACTGCTTCTTATATCTGATATCCCTAGAATAGAGTTCTCTTTACTTTCTACCAGCTAAGCCCTTGTTACTTCAATGCCTTCATAGTTAATAATTGTTTGTATTAAACATTACATGGCCAAATTATTATGTGGTTTCTATTTCCTGACTGGACATTGATTGATACAATTTTCAGTTACTTTTACATTTATTGGGAATTTAAAAAAAAAAATCTCCCAGTTTGTGTTCTGTCTTGGTGAATCTTCCATGTGCATTTTGAAATAAATATATATTCTGCCATTGTTTGATGTAATTTCCTCTGACTGTTAAAGTCTTCTTTATCATTACAGATTTTAAAAAACTACTTGTTTATCAAATACCAAGAAGGAAATGTTGAAATTTTAGCTATAATTGTGGATTTGTCTATTTCTCCTGTCAATTTTTACTTCATGTAATTTTAAGCTTTCTTGCTCTCTTCTTGATGAATTGATCTTTTTATATTATGAAATGTCCTTCTTTATTTCATCCTGAAAATAGGCCAAACTCCTTTTCCTGAAGTCTACTTTGTCAGACTTTAGTAGATATTCCAGCTTTATTCTGTTGGCTTATCTTTTTCCATCATTTTACTTTGAACTTGTCTGTCTTTATGTTGATGATGCCATCTTTTTTTTTAGTAAGCACTAGTACATAATCAGGCCTTGCTTTTTTATTTAGAGAGGTATGTCTTCCTTTTAATTGCAGTGTTTAGGGGCGCCTGGGTGGCTCAGTAGATTAAAGCCTCTGCCTTCAGCTCAGGTCATGATCTCAGGGTCCTGGGATCGAGCCCCGCATCGGTTCTCTGCTCAGTGGGGAGCCTGCTTCCCCCCCCCCCCGCCTGCTTGTGATCTGTGTCAAATAAATTAATAAAATCTTTAAAAAAAAATAATTGCAGTGTTTAGACCATTTACAATTAATTCAACTTTTGATATATTTTTCTATTTGTTCAATCTACATTTTGTTTCTTTTTCTTCTAGTCTCCTTTTGGATTAATTTGTAGTATTTCATTTTCATTTCTCTGTTGGCTGCTTAGCCATGCTTCTGTGTTTTACTGTAGCTGTTGTGCTAAGTCTTACCATATGAATCTTTAATCTATCAGTTTACCTTCAAGTAATATACTACAATACACATAATGTGAGATATACAGTAGAAGCTTAAACAATGCAGGGGTTAGAGGTGCCAACCCCTTTTTTCTCTGGTATTGTTAAACAAGTTCCACAAATTGGGCCTGTTAACCACAGTATCTTTAGCAACTCATACAGTGCCCGTTTTTTATGTGGTAGGTGCTCGATAAAATATTTTTATGAATACCTGGAGTTATACATAATATTCTCTTATATTTAAAATTCCTGGGGTGCCTGGGTGGCTCAGCCTGTTAAGCATCTACTCTCAGCTCAGGTCATGGTCCCAGGGTCTTGGGATCATGTTGGGCTCCCTGCTCAGCTGGGAGTCTGCTTCTCCGTCTGTCTTTCTGCCTCCCCTGGCTTGTGCTCATGCCATGTGCTCTAATAAATACATCTTTTAAAAAGGTAAAAATAAAATTCCCTTTGGGGTTGTTCAGCTGGCTCAGTCAGTGGAGTGTGTGAATCTTAATTTCTTGGTTGTGACTTCAAGCCCCACAGTGGGTGTAGAGCTTACTCAAAAAAAAAATCCCTTTGAATCTGAGTTTAACTCCTTTTTCATTCTTAACATCTTCTGATTTAAAAATCTTTGCTATTTTTATTTTGCCATATTTATTTCATTGATCATTTCAAAGAACCAGCTCTTTCCTTTTTTATTTATTTTAATATTTATTTACTTATGTATTTATTTATGTATGTATTTTCAACTCTTTCCTTTTTTCATCTGTTTTGTTTTTCTGGATTTAATTCTAAAACTCAGTAAGCTAACTTATGGAATGATAGTAATTTACTGCTTAGTAAAATGCTTGGTACTAAAATAAAACTATGCTATTTATACTGTAGTATCTCTTTTATGATATTTGGGCTTACTGTTAAACACAGTGGTATGTTAATCTGGTGGAGGCTCATAAGACCAATTCTGTACTTCTCTGGGGAATTAAGAGTGCTATCTTTAAGCAAGAGGTGACTCCTACCATCACCTGGGATGGACAGGTAACCAGAACTGTGAGGATAGTCCTGATATAGGCCAGTGGTTTTCAGGAAGAGCAGGGAGGTGGCACAGATTTGCCCCTCAGGGGCATTTGGTAATGTCTACAGAGGGTTTAGGTTGTTACCACTAGGAGTGGAATACTACTGGCATATATTTGGTGGTAGCCAGGGATGCTGCTAAACATCCCACAATGCACAGGTCAGCGTCTCTCAACAAAGAATTATCTGGCTCAAAATGTCATCAGGGCGGAAACTGAGAAACCTTTATCTGGGCAAGCAAGAGAACTCTCCTTTGTCCTCCATGCTCAGTCCTATGGAGTGATTTCATTCATATGAATGAAATTGCCTTGTAGCTATTCCATGTTAAGATCAGTTTAAAAATGCTCTCTGCCACAGGGAAGTAGCATCTCTGCAGAAAAAAAAAAAAGCTGAAAGTAAGTAGTTATACTTCATACATAAGATTACCCTTATTTTGTGTTTCTAATATTCATTCACTTTTTTCTATTAGAAAAGTATTTTTAAATGTACATCTAAATAAATACCTTAAATTATAAATCTATAAACCTAAAAGAGTACCCTAAACCATTTATAATGTTCCAGTTTAAGTTGAATTAAAAGTTCAAATTTAGTCTCTTTTCATCTATGTTGCAAAGTATTAAGAAAAAGTAACACGCTGATACTTTGAGGTCAAGTGGTAGTGACAGCAAGTAGTGAAGAATTCCAAGGACAAAATGAATTCTCAGAAAACAGGGTTGCACAATCCATCCACTCTTCCCAATGGCAGAATCTTGAAGTATCAAACCTGAAGGTTCTGGGATTATTCAGTTAAGAACAGTGACACACTTCAGTCACACAGAGTCCCTCAAACTTCATGCTGAAAACACAAAACACTTTATAACGGTGTCAAGTGTCTATAGTATTTCTTCTATTTAAGTAGTGCTGAAATGTGTATAATTGGTAAAGCATTCAAATTGACAAACTTTATGCAAGAACCTTTCTCACTTCTTTACTTTATTCATCATTTGCTGAAAAACAATGAGCTTTCTATCAGTAGTCAAGAGCTGACAATCTGGCTGGTAAGACACAACACATAATTATGAAACTTAAACCGTGAAGACAGTATTCAAGACCAAATAAGCAATACCCCAAAAAGCACAGAACATTCTGAACTGAGGTAATCAGGAAAAGCTTCACAGAGGTGAAACTTTTGAAATATGAATAGGATTTGGATAAAGAGACAAAATTAATTTCTAATAGTTTAGAAATTAAACTATTATTAAACTATTAAACTATTCTAGCCCATATTAAATAGTAAGAGCTAAATTGAATAGGCTAGAATACAGAGGAGAAAGGGTCTTACCCTGCAAGGATGCTAGTACTTTTTTTACTCATCCTTTGCAATTACCAAATTATCCAGAGCTTTGAATTCTTCAACTGGTTTTTGTCCTAAATCTTCAGCTTCTTTGAATGGGATAGGTCGAGTAAATTAGAGGAATATATTCCAAGGCCCTTTAATAGTGTCTGGGATGATCAATCTTCACAGAAAAATAACCTGACAGATAAACAATTAGAATTTTCCAGCCCATATTTTAGTTTCTCTAACAGGATACTGAATAAATGTAATTGGCAAACACGTTTAACCAGGTGAGTAAACTTTTATTCCTGGCTAACATAACGTGCTATATTAGTGACTGTATAGTTTTTCTACAGCAACAGAAGTTACTTACTGTATATTAAGGCTATGGCAAATTCCTGTTAATTCTGGGTAGCCTCGGTTCTTCCACTAATTTCCTCTGACTACATTTTCATTTTACCGAATGGAATGAGCAATTTATCTCCTTTCCTAGAACTTTTAGTGTTCTACTGTTCCCCTCTCTCTATTAAATCTACCATGTCCTCCTCTCCATAGGCCTTGACTTTACAAGCGGCATTACGATTTGCTCAAACAGGAGAAAAAAAACGCAGTCTTCCCACTGCAAAACAAAACGACTTTTCACAAAAAACAAAGTTTGCACATTTTGGACCTTTTGTCTGAGTTAATGTATGGGCGGTTTCACCTGACGAATCCCAGGGAAGATTCTTTACGGTGGGGTGGTCTCGTCTATTGTTTTTCTTAGTGTGCAAGAAACTTCTTGCACTTCTGCGTGCGCTCAGGAACACCGAACGGCTACATCATCATCATCACCCAGGCATTAAGACATAACTAGGGCATAATGGGTCTTATTCTCACAAGAGAAGTCGCCTGAAAACAACTCCCGGTTCAATGCCCCTAAGTGACCCACCCGTGATGTGCTCTACTTCTTGGGCCTGGGGCACCAGCAAAACGAGCCCCGGGGACCAGAGTCCCGCGGATACCCTCCCTTGGCCTAGGGGACGAGGAAATCCTCCGTGCCACGGCGGCAGGCGGCCTCGACCTCCCCACCTGCTCACTGACAACTCCGCGAGGCCCGGAGCTCGCCTCCACCCGCGTCCAGCGCCTTCCGGCGGCGCCTCACGCCCCACCCCCTACAGTCCTTGCTGCTGTCCGACTCCCGGGGTCCAGACAGCCCGGAGTGGGCAGGCGGCACAGCCGATTCCGCGGCCCCCGGCTGCAAGCCGAGAGAACCCGCTTCCACCTGCAAGTCCGGGGAACCCCCAACGACGACGACAACGGCGCCGAAGCCCACATCCCGGCCTTCCGAAGACCCTTCGGCCCCGCAGCAGGCACACGCCCCCGCTGAAGGCGGCTCTTCGGCCCTCTCGCGAGAGAGTGCCCGGCGGTATCTCCTCCTTTCAGCTGTCTTTCTCTCCCCGCCCCTAGAGTGACTGCGCGGCTTCCTCCGGAGGGCGGGAGCCTTGGACGTGGCGAGGCCGGGCCAGCCTGGGTGCCGAGCCTAGGGCGCTCCGCTGGGCCGTTCTGCAGGTTGGCCCTCCGCACCCGCCGTCCAGCCCCCGGCAGGTCCCCGGGCCGTCAAGCCTTTCCAGGTAGACCGGGGCGGACGCGAGGGCCGGCGGGGCGGAGCCGCGGGCGAGGTGGGAGGAGCAGCCAGACGGGCCGGTGGGCGCCACACCTGCGCGACGCGGGGGCGGGAAGGTGCGCACGCGCGCTGCGGGGCTGGAGGGCGGTGGCTCCTGCGACGTTGCGCCTCCGAGCGGCCGGGCAGGCAGGGCGCGCTCGCTCGAGGTGGCGTAATCTCTGTCTTTCCGCGTCTCCTTTCCTCCGCCTCAGTTTGGGGCGGGTCCGGAGAATGGCTTCGGAGATGGAGTCGTCTCTGGAGGCGAGCTTCTCGTCCAGCGGTGCGGTGTCCGGGGCTTCAGTGTTTCTGCCTCCGGCTCGCTCGCGTATCTTCAAGATAATCGTGATCGGTGACTCCAATGTGGGCAAGACGTGCCTGACCTACCGCTTCTGCGCCGGCCGTTTCCCCGACCGCACCGAGGCTACCATCGGGGTGGATTTCCGAGAACGTGCGGTGGAGATAGATGGGGAGCGCATCAAGGTGAGCGGAGCGGGCAGTGTCAGGGAGGAAGAATGCCTTGGGGTGACAGGTCCCAACCCCACCGTGGGTTAATCGCTGGCCCTGTGCAGAGTGTGCGCTCGGTCTTTTCTCAAGCTGTTGTAGAGATTGGAGCTGGGGCTTGGAAGGATTTATATATATAAAACTTACAAAGCAGTGCTTCACAAACTTTAATGTCCCGCGATTTACCCGACCACTTTGCTTTTTTTAAAATGCAAATTCTAATTTAGTAAGGTCGCGGGTGATGCAGATGCAACTAGTCCGTGAACCACAGTTTGAATAGCAGAGCGTAGAGTGTAGAAGGTATCTATCCATTGATTCGTTGGCAGAGTCTTATGTGTTGGAAGTCAGTGAAGTAAGGCTGAAGCCTTACAGTGAAATTTCTCAAGCATGGAAAACGATAAATATTATTTATTAAACAGTTGTCTGAGCACTGCCTTAGATACTGTGGAAGTAAAAAAGCCTTATTGCCTTTGAGGAAGTAGTTAGATGTTCTCTTGCATGCAGTTTGCTTCACAAGTTTCTGTATGACATTGAGTTGTATAGAAAAATCTATTTTCCTGCAGAAACATTCTGTACACATCAGTTCCTACTTGGTTTGCCAAAAAGCGTATTCTTAGGGCCACCCTCTCCCAATTCTTAATTCTTATTGGTGGCTCCTGAGACTAGGGAGGCAGTTATAGTGGACAAGGGAGTAGGCCCAAGGCCAAAATTAGGGTTCTGAGGGGTTGGAATGGGCACATTGGAAAATGAGGATCAGTGACAGGGCTGAGACCTGCTGGTGGACACTTCTTCATTTCAGACCACCTCTAAGTCTTCGGCCACTGGCTGATACCACCCCTTAAAACATGCAGACCCCAGAAAAAAGCTCTACCTTCCTTATGCTGTGTTACTTTTTTGCTTAAATTAGGATATTTATCTTTACCTCAGTCCCCCTGTGGGGGAAAAAGCAGACTCATTTCTTCATTCCTCCTTTCACATCCTTGAGGCAAAAACAATTAATTTTTTAGTTCTCCAATCACTGCCCTTCACTCCCCCATCCCCAGAGGGGTTTAAATGTTAATGACGTAAAGGAAAAATAGAGTTGAAAAGAAATCAGCCCTCTATAGGCCCTTTTGCCTTGTAGTTTTTATTTTAATCTTACATCATTCCATTCAGGCTGCCAGTGGTGGTCCTTTGGGTACTCTGTATTAGGGAGTTAAGAAAGATCTATATATACTACAGAGGAAAAGACAGAATAAGAAAAGACTGAATCTTTTTCATCAGAATTAGGTTAGGCCCACAAGAGAGTGAGGAAAATAACGGGGCTTCTGAGGTTTGAGAAGGAGGTTAGTTTGGGAAAAGCAGGAGTCCTGGGAGAAAGCGCTTGGGCTTTGGAGCCCAACTGACTTGGCCCAAATTTGAACCTGTGAAAGGGTAAGGATGAGCTATGTATCCTTAGATGGGTGACCAGTTTTGCCCAAAACTTTGACAGTTTTATTTTACTTTTTTTTTTTTTTAAAGATTTTATTTGTTTATTTGACAGAGAGGGAGCAGAGGGAGTGGCAGGCAGAGGGAGAGGGAAAAGGAGCAGGGAGCCCGATGCGGTGCATGATCTCAGGACCCCGTGATCATGATTGGAACCAAAGGCAGATGCTTAACTGATTGAGCCACCCAGGCACCTCAGGACTTTCCTAGTTTTAAAACTGAAAGTCCCACATCTCGGGAACTCCCTCAATATCAGGCGCTCTAGGGGCGGAGAGAGGCGTAGTCGGTTACTCTAGTCCCTAGGGCAGGTTTTTTAATCTTTCAGGGACTATTTTCTTTTCTGAAAAAATTGGGATGATAATACCATATGAGATTAGATGAGAGGATTACATGAGACCATATATGTAGCAACTGGTTCATAATTGGTAATCTTAACAAGATTCTTCTTCCTTGGTAGCTTAACATCATTATTCCTCTTTGATGGCATCATTTCTGTGGTTGTGCACTTAAAGTGTGAAGTAGAGATAAAGTAGGGCATAAGCAGACAGGTGAAGGTGAGAGAAATTACCCTAAAAGCATGATTTTAAAGATATAAGTAGAGGGAATCAAGGCAGGGGAGGAGTTGGGATTTTCCTCCTTTACCTACTTATGGATTGCCATTTGTACTTGAACATCTCAGATGAATCAGTTGCAAATTTGAGATACTTAAAAAATATAAAACATGTCCAGCATCTAAGCTGAATACTTAACTATTGGGGTAAGTGCTGGCAGTGATAAGTAAACCAGAACCATAAAATGTGATGAATCTGGGAGCACAGAGCTCATTCTTCTGATTGAGAGCGTAAGGAGAAAACATGTTTTTCTGGGATTATTCCTTCTGAGCTTTAGCCTAACCTGTTTGGTTGGTAGAGACCTGGATACTGAATTTCTTTTTCTTCAAAGGCCTTAGCCATCATTGACTTTAACCTCCAACTTTTAAGACTTGAAAGATTTTTATTGTGGTTGAAATGACTCTAACAAATATTCTGAGATTTCTGTAGGAGAAAAAGATACAGCTGTATAGGATATTTGCTTTCACAAAGTGTTAAGAAACAAGGACATTTCAAAGCAGCTATACATTTTACATTGGACTTTTAAAAAAAGATTTATTTATTGTGAGTGGGGAGAGGGGCAAAAGGGGAGGGGGAGAATCTCAAGCATACTCCCCCCTGAGCAAGGAGTCCATGTGGGGCTTGATTTTAGGACCTTGAGATCATGACCTGAGCAGAAATTAAGAGTGGGATGCTTGACTGACTGAGCCACCCACACGCCCCAGGATATTTTTTTTAAAACTGTTTTTAAGGGCACCTGCATGGCTTAGTTGGTTAAGTCTCTGCCTTTGACTCAGGTTGTGGTATCAGGGTCCTGGGATCAAGCCCCCCTAAATCAGCCTCCCTACTCAGCAGGGAGTCTGCTTCTTTTACTCGCTCTGTCCCTTCTGAGTATTCGTGCTCGCTTGCTCTGTCTCTCTAATAATTAAATAAAATCTTCAAAAAAGACTTTTTTAGTGTCTTAAAAAAAATTGAAGTGAATATAGAAGAGCTTTATTCCATGTCCTGATTCTGCTTTTTTGTTGTTAACCTGTAATACATCTTCAGTGCTGCTCAAATGGTCATATGTATTTTTTCTTTGGAAAATTTTTAGCCTAATCTGAAATGACATGTCTTTTCATTTTTCATCTTAAAGTGAAAGCTGGAAAGTTTTATGTTACTTTACTAATAACATGGCATTCTAGACATTTTTATTTGGTAAAAGTGAGATGTGTTAAATTTTTTTTTTTTTAAGATTTATTTATTTGAGAGAGAGAAAGTGTGTGTGTGTGCGCGCACGCACACACACACACACACACACACACACACACACACACACACACACACGTGAGTGGGGGAGGGGCAAAGGGAGAGAATCTCAAGCAGGCTCCCCACTGAGCGGGGAGCTGGACATGGGGCTCTGTCCTACCACCTCAAGATCATGACTTGAGCCAAAATCCAGAGTTGTACACTTAACTCTCTGAGCCACCCAGGTGCCCCATGTTAAATGTTTTTAATTGTGGACTGGAAGTTTTTTAGAAAGAATGTCTTAGGGCAGTGCCCTTTCAGAATCAGTTAAACTGTTTTATGAAATGTAGCAAAGTCTATATTTGTTCATCTTTTCCTAAGTACTATATATGTATGGTTGAAAAAGGAAAATCTTGTTTGCAGAATTTTGGAAGTTGAATAAAATTATAAAATGAATTCTTTAAATAAAAATACATTTGATTTTTAAATTAAGACTCTCAACCCTAATCCTTATGCTCCTTCCTTGTATGTGTATCCCCATCATAACTAGCTTTATTCCTTTCATACAAGCATTTTACAATGGCAGACACCAACAGGATAATTAAAGCCTCATGTTACATTTAATCCATCTTCTCATTAGGGGTCAGCAGTTTCTATTTGAACCTTGGGATGGCTTACTTATCAATTATAGAGGTATGACGTTTTGCCATGTTAAATACAAGATGTTAATATTAACTAAAGGAACATAATCAGACACCTCTCTCCCTGTTGGTAAAACAAATATGTAATGAGTTATTGCAGGAAAGATGACATTTTTGTTAGTCACAAAGAATTATGATACATCATAGGGGTTGGCAAACCATGCTTGAGGGCTGAATATGGCCTGCTGCCTGTTTTTATATGGCCTGCAAGCTAAAAGTGATTTTTACTTTTGTAAATGACTGGAGGGGGGTATTGTAAGAATATGACTTTATGACAGGTGAAAGTTATGTGAAATTCACATTTTAGCGTTTATAAACGAAGTATTGAAACACAACTGTGTTCTTGTAGTCACATATTGTGCTTGCTTTTGCACTATAGTGGCAAGAGTTGGGTAGTTGTGACACTGTTAGGTCCACAGAGCCCAAGATATTCACTCTTTTGACCTTTTATAGGAAAAGTTTACGGACCGTGATATAATGCATAGATGAATTGCTGTCCCAGATTGCAAGAAGATGTATATACCTAAAAAGGTGATCAGCAAAACCAGGCGATGAATGAGTGCCAAATTATTGTTTGGATGTGGGTGGGAATCATTTGTGTTTGGAGTGCTAGGTGAGGTTTTACAGAGGGAGAGCAGAGCTGAGAGGGCTTTTCTGAAGAGGAACATCAGCAGGATGCTCCATCAGGATCCGAGGTTCTATGGAAAGGTGGCGAGTGTGTGAAGGTGTTGGTAGCAGCATTTGTGAAGAGTTTGAAAAACAAAGCTGAAGAGTGTAGGCTTCATTTTGTATACTTGGTAAAAAGTCTCAAGTGTTTTAGGAAGGTAAATGTGGCAGCAATAGAGAATGGATCTGGAGTGAGACTCAGTCTACCCCTTGACCTGGTTTTCTATCTACATTCTCTCCTTTGGTAGTCTCTTGACTGTGGTCAGCTGTCAATCCATGAAGATAACTTCCATATCTTTGTTTAGTCTGCCTTTCTCCTCATCTCACTCTGCATTTCCTACTGTCTTCTAGACATGGCTATTTGGATAATCCTCCTTTGCCTTGAATGTCTGAAGTGAGTTCATCTTCCTTGGCAAATCTGCTTTTCCTGTTTCTCCCCACATCACCTCCTTATCCTCAAGGCCTCATCCCTCTCTTTTGTACCTAAATCCAGCTGGTTCTCTACATGCATGATTCTCTCATCTACCCTTTGTTCAAAATCCTAGATCAGGTCTTTCTTACCTCCCTGTGAACTGTTGCGGCAACTCAACTCATTTCTCATCCCCAGTCCTCAGTGAGCCTATTTCGTACATTGTTGCCAAAATGCCAGATTAGTGTTACACTTTAGGGAGATTAATGTCCCCTGCCTCAGATGTCCTGGGTAGTTCTCCATTATATTGTAAAATTCCAGCTTTAAAAAATTAATAGAAGACTTCCTTTATTTTGCTCCACACTGCTCTTCAGACCTTTTTCCCCATTACTTTCCTTCAGGTACCCTGTAGTCCAGCTGCTTATTTACCAATCCATATGTTTCCCCTTGCATGCCCCCCTCTGCCTGGAATATTTCCTCTGCTCATATTTCACCACATGTAATTCTTCCCTATTAAACTCAGTGTGTCTATCAAAAATATCCCATCCTTCCTTCTCCATTCTATTTCTTCTTTCTGTGAATTCCCTCCAGCACCTTACCCGAGCCTTTAAATGATCTCTTAACTCACTGTACTGTGTAGATGTCTCTACCTCTTTTATTAAGTCTTCTTCAGTCTTACTCAGAGCAGGATCCATGTCTACTAGCTCAGTTTCTAAACTAGGTAGTACTCGGGATACACATCGAATGTATGGAAACAAGGACATCAATTGGGAGGCTACTCTGGTGAAATCCAGAATTGAGGGGATAATGGAAACTAATGGAAATTTATTAGCTGATCAAAGAGGGAAGATCATTTGGGTTAATACCTTTATCATTTTCAGTCAAGCAAAGACATTAGTAAGTCAATTTAGCCAGATCATTTCTCATTTTGGTCATAAAACTACTAAAAGAAATTTCATCAACAGTAAGACTCTACTGTTGGGGGGGCGCCTGGGTGGCTCAGTGGGTTAAAGCCTCTGCCTTCTGCTCAGGTCATGATCCCAGGATCCTGGGATCGAGCCCCACATCGGGCTCCCTGCTCGGTGGGGAGCCTGCTTCCCCCTCTCCCTCTGCCTGCCTCTCTGCCTGCTTGTGATCTCTCTGTATAAATAAGTAAAATCTTAAAAAAAAAAAAAAAAAAGACTCTACTGTTGGGAATTAGCAAAGAGCTAGGTTGCTATTTTTTTGAACTTCATACTAGAATTTAGAATAGAGATTTGTGAAATATTATTAAAATATATTTTATGTTGTCCTTATAATGTGTAAAATGGGAGTAATCCATGGGAGCATGCATTGGCCATTTTTCATAAAACGTTGTTAAACTGGGAAAAAATTGCTCTGAAAATACTTCCTAATTTTACCAAAGGCATGTCACTTCCTTAGGTTCCAAAGTGTTATCCTCCTTTGTATCACTCTGTGTATCCTTTGTATCTGCACTGTGTATCACTCTACTCATAGCTAAACCTCAAGACTTTTCTAAGCTGTCACGGGGTTTATTCTCCACTGAGTATCTCCCTATCTGTCTCTCTCTCTTTTGGTCAAAGTTTCCTCTTGCCTTTTATGACTGACAATGTTTATCATTTGTCCTATCCTTTCTTTGCTGAGTCTCTCTTTGCTCGTCCAAGTCCCAATGCCCTCGTCTCAGGGTCCCATGTAGGCCTTTCCCCGAGCCTTTACTGTTTCAGCAATTCTGTCAGTGAAATTTTGAAGCTTCTTTTTAAATACTCCTTTGTGGGATGCTTGGGTGGCTCAGTCGGTAAGCATCAGCCTTCAGCTCGGGTCATGATCCCTGGGATCCAGTCTCTATTAGGCTCCTTGCTCAATGGGGAGCCTGCTTCTCCCCCTGTTGTGTTCTCTCTCTCTCTCCCTCTCTCTCCCTCTCTCCCTCTCATAAAGAAAAAAATAAAATCTTTAAATAAATAAATAAATAAATACTCCTTTGTAAATGTCTCTTTAACTTAGTAATTACTTTTATGACTTTCCGATAAAGTGCGAGAGTTACTATTTTAAACTTCTTGTTACGTGGAAGTCTTGAATAGGGTAGAATGCATAATTCTGAACAGGACTGGTGGAAAGGCAAGTAGTGTTGAGTATATCCCATCATAAAACAAAAACAGTTTTCTTAGGGATAAACAGCGTCATCATCACCACTTTTATTGAGGACTTTCGCAGTTCTTTGAGGCAGGTCTGAATTCTGGGTAATTATTATTTGTTTTATTTTATTTTATTTTTTTATTATTTGTTTTAAAGTTTAGTTTGTTTTTATAGAAAAAGTGGTTGGTTGTTATAGAAAACAGAAAAGTAGAAATAAAGGGGGGAAAGTGCTTTAAAGACAGCATGGTTATTTGGTATCATTTCCTGGTGTGGTTTTCATTTATTTTTTAACTTATAAATATTGTTTGCTTAAAACATTTTAAATCATTATTCATTGATGAAATGGTTTTTGAATACCTGAGCTACAGGAAATCTTATTAAAATAGAAAAGATCAGCTCCAGTTTCTTTGGACAGCTTTTATATGTCATCCAAGTTATTCCCCAAATATCTTTCTAAATGTTAAAGATACAGCGTAGAGTGGATTGGCTTTTTTTTTTTGATCACTCTAAAAAACAGATATAATCCACATGCCAATAAGATTTACCCTTTCAAAATATACAATTTAGTGGTTTTTAGTATATTCACAAGGGTTAGTATATTATTTACTATCATCACTATCTGATTACAGAACTCCGAAAAGAAAGCCCAGGCCCATTTTAACAGTCACTCCCCGTTCCTCCCCTTTCCTGAACCCTGGCAGCCACCAGTCTATTTTCTGTCTTGGATTTGCCTCTCCTGGACATTTCATATACATAGACATTTTTTTTTTAAAGATTTTATTTATTTATCTGACAGAGAGGAGAGAGATCATAAGTAGGCAGAGAGGCAGGCAGAGAGAGAGGGGGAAGCAGGCTCCCCGCTGAGCAGAGAGCCCCATGCAGGGCTCAATCCCAGGACCCTGAGATCATGACCTGAGCTGAAGGCAGAGGCTTTAACCCACTGAGCCACCCAGGCGCCCCATACACATAGACTCTTACAGTAAGTGGCCTGTAGTGTTTGGCTTCCTTCACTTTCTAGATTCATCCATGTTGTAGCATATATCAGTACTTCATTCCTTTTTATGGCTGAACAGTACTCCATATAATGGAGTATTGAATAATACTGAATGGTACTGAATAATACTCCATATAAAACAAACAAAAAAAACCAAACTCTGTTTGTTTCTTTTATATTTATTAAAGATTTTTTATTTTTATTTATTTGACAGAGAGATCACAAGTAGGCAGAGAGGCAGGCAGAAAGAGAGGGGAAGCAGGCTCCCTGCTGAGCAGAAAGCCTGACTCGGGGCTCCATCCCAGGACCCTGAGATCATGATCTGAGCCAAAGGCAGACGCTTAATGACTGAGCCACCCAGGTGCCCCAAGATTAACTATTTTAAAGTAAACAAGTGGCATTCAGTAGATTCATGTTGTAGAACCACACTTCTATCCAGTTTCAAAATATCCCCATCACTCTAAAGTAAAAACCCTCCCCCATTAGTAGTTTCTTTCCAACCTCAAGCCCTGGCAACCACCAAATCTGTGTTCTATCTCTATGGATTTCTCTATTTTGGATACTTTACATAAATGGAACCATAGAATATATGTCTGGCCTCTTTCATTTAGTGTATTTTAGAGGTTTATCTTTGTTGTAGCATGTATCAGTACTTTGTTCCTTTTTGTGGGTAAATCATAGTCTGATTAACTTTTTGAGGAACTGTGAAACTGTTTTCTAAAGTGGCTGTACCACTTTACGTCCTCACTAGCAATGTGCGAAGGTTCCAGTTTTTCTCCATCTCCACTAACCCTTGTTATTGTCCATCTTTTTTGTTTTTTTAATGACCATTCTGTCACATAGTAGGCATTGAATTAATATTTGTTACTTTAAGTAGTATTCGATGTTAGTAGTTCTTAGTTTGTTTTGCTGACAACTGTTTGCTTCTTTCTCTGATTTATGTGATATTGAGTCTTTATGGCCTATTAGCCATTTCTATTGCTTACATCACAAGGATGGTATTTTATAATAATTTACTTTGTGACATGGTTTCTAGGAAGGCATTGAGGCAAAGCCTTGTGATTTAGTGAGTAAATGTGAGTATAAGGGGTAAATAAAGATTTTTAAACAGTGTGCATGGTAATTAATTTTAGGATGCCGTTTAGCTACATGTAAGAGAAATTCAGCTATGATTTAACCATGTAAGGTTTTCTTTGTCTCCTGTTATAAGGAGGCAGCAGTCTGTGCGATGGTAGCCTGTCAGCTGGATTCCAGGTTTGTGTAGACTTCTGCCATTCTTGTGTGTGGCCTTCTTCATGCTCATAAGATGGTTGCTGAGCCTCCAGTCATTATATCCCATTCCAGGCAGAAAGGGTAGGGTGAGAGAGGTGCAAAAGGCACATGCGAAATGCTCTTTTTTAAATCATGTATCCATAATTTTCTTGGAAAACCCCACTGAAAGACTGTCTACAAATTATTGGCAAGAACTATGTCATTTGGCTTCCCTTAGTTCCAGGAGAGCCTGAGACATCAAGTTTGTATAGCATTTTATATTTCTGCATAGAGCAAAATTTGGTTTATGTTAATTAGAAAGAAAGGGAGAATATTAAGAAAATGGAGAAATTTGGTCTTAAAAAGAACAAACAAACAAACAAACAAACCACCAGAGCTGATACAATTTAAGATAGCGTGGCAGTGCCTGGAGGGCTCAGTCAGAAGAGCATGCAACTCTTAATCTTGGGGTTGTGAGTGCAAGCCCCACATTGGGTGTAGAGATTACTAAAAAAAAATTTTTTTTTTAATTAAGGCACCATGGAAGAGATTGGTGATGAATATTTTCATCTCTAATCACATGTTTTAAAATGTATTTATTCATTTATTACATCTTAATTGAGTTCTTACCACATGCTACCATATTCTGAGCACTTTATTTATATCTCATATCCTTCTTACTTTGTGGGCCATCTACAGAATCCCCTTATTTCCCTCTACTTCTGTGTCGCTCTGTGAAAAATCACCAGTTTAGACTTCTCTGAATTTATATAAATAGTACAAGTATTTTGGTCAAATATACCTCTAGTCCTTTCCACCCTTATCACTTAACTGTTTTAGGAAGTAAACAAAGGCAGGGTAATTCAATGTTTTAAGAGAATAACACACGACTTTTATTTAGCTTTAGATACTATTTTCTTCAACCCCCTGGCCCCCATATTTCAATTAGAAGATATTGGGATATTGGAATAGCTTATTGGTAGAGATTTTTAGGTTGAATAAGTGATTTTCTAGGCTTTTAAGATTTTCAAGGGGGATTTCATAGAAAAAAAATATATATAAATGGGTTTGGGGACTAGACCTAATGACTCCTAGCATCTGTCCTAAGTGTATTATTTTAAGTTAGTCTAGTGGAAGGTGAAGAGAAGGGCATATAGTAACCAGATTTACAGGAATTAGACACTTAATTGGGGTACCTGGCTGGCTCAGTTGGTTAAGCATCTGTCTTCTGCTCAGGTCCTGATTCCAGGATGCTGGGATCAACCCCTGCATGGGGCTCCCAGCTCAGTAGAGAGCCTGCTTCTCCCGTCCCTCTGCCCGTCACTCCCCCTGCTTGTGTTTTCTCTCTCTCTCTCTCTGTCACATAAATAAAATCTTAAAAAAAAAGAAATTAGACACTTAACATTTTTGTTAAAACCTGATATATTTTTATTTACCATTTTATTTAAATAGTTTTTTTTAAGAGATTTCATCTATATGAGAGAAAGAGTGAGTGAGAGAAAGAGCATGAGAAGGGGAAAAGGGAAGGGAGAGGGAGAAGGAGAAGCAGGCTCTCCACTGAGCAGGGAGCCTGAGGTGGGGCTCCGTTCCAGGATCCTGCGATCATGACCCGAGCTGAAGGCAGACACTTAACTGACTGAGCCACCCACATACCCCAAATTAATATTTTAAAATCAGTTTTTTTTTTTTTTAAAGATTTTATTTATTTCTTTGACAGAGAGATCACAAATAGGCAGAGAGAGAGGGAAGCAGGCTCCCTGCTGAGCAGAGAGCCCGATGCAGGGCTCTATCCCAGGACCCTGAGACCATGACCTGAGCCGAAGGCAGAGGCTTTAACCCACTGAGCCACCCAAGCGCCCCTAAAATCAGTTTTTAAGGCATAATTACATCCAAACAATTTTAACTTACTGAAATTTAAGTGCTGAATTGAAATATTTGTTCTGATACTTGTATTAATTATGAGGTAACTATTGGATCGTGAAGTCTGGATCCCATAAACTGCACTGAAAAGGCATTATGAATGGGAACAAAGTAATTTAAGTGAAAAAGTACTGAGGACCATGTGGAATTGATTGAAATTTTCAATATGTATAATTAGAATGAAATTTTCAGTTTTCTCCTTTTTTTTTTTTTCATTTTCAGATCCAGTTATGGGACACAGCAGGACAAGAACGATTTAGAAAGAGCATGGTACAGCACTATTACAGAAATGTCCATGCTGTTGTCTTCGTGTACGATATGACCAATATGGCTAGTTTTCATAGCCTGCCATCTTGGATAGAAGAATGCAAACAACATTTGCTAGCCAGTGACATACCACGGATTCTCGTTGGAAATAAATGTGACTTGAGAAGTGCCATCCAAGTACCTACAGACTTGGCACAAAAATTTGCTGACACACACAGTATGCCTTTGTTTGAAACCTCTGCGAAAAACCCCAATGATAATGACCATGTGGAAGCTATATTTATGACCTTGGCTCATAAACTCAAGAGCCACAAACCGTTAATGCTTAGTCAACCCCCTGATAACGGAATTATTCTGAAGCCTGAACCAAAGCCTGCAATGACATGCTGGTGCTAAGTAACAGTCTTTATTCTACTATCTAATTTTGACTAAAGAAATGCTTTTGAAGTATGACAGTGATAAGTCATAAGATTTAATCTCAAATATAATGGATCATCCTGACATTTTACTATTTATCATTGTCATGCTAATTTTTGTACTTTGTATCTACTTAATTACGTTTGTCATTTTGACAACACAGGGCAAAAGTTGGTTTTCAGGTGAGGTTGAAAATGAAGTAAAGGTAGGATGAACCAGAATATCTTCCCATTGAGAGCCCAGTGAAGGAGGCTTCAAATGAGAGCATGATGGTATTTTAGGAGTAAATGATTGTACAATCCTGTGTTCCTGGGATTGAAAAAAATTAAGGGTTTAGGACATACTTACTAGGTATGTCCTTTGAATGGGAAGTGTTCTCATTAGTACAAAACTGGTATTTGCCTCTCCCTAGAGTTCTTTCTTTGTATTATTGATGTATTTTATTGCATTCTTATTGGTACATTTGAGAGCCAAGACTGTATTTAATTCCAGTGTGGGGAGAAGGCTTAGAATATTTTCTGGTTCTCAGTGCATAAAGAATGACTTCCAGTGATTCCAGATGCTTGACATTTCTAATCAGTATATGAGTCAGATCTATAGAAATCATTGTTATTTTTAGGAAAATAATTTGAATTGTTTTCTTACTAAATTCTATTAAAATATGCAAAAGTAAGTCTGACTTTAATGTAAATGAAGTGGCATAATAAGGTGCTTTATATTTTATTTTGGTATCTTTCGTGAAAAACCAATTGAAAGCATTGGAGGAGTTGTAACTTGGGCGAAACAGATAAATGTGGTTCCTGGCTCCCAAGACCTGTTCTTAGCTCTTAGTAATTCCAAGCTGTGTATCTGGCATAGTATCTCTTGCTCTCCCCCATAGTCAATTTAATGACTAAAGGGTGAATTATCAAATCAACTTCTATTTGGATTGTAGCTCTGAAGGTATACCTCTAATTCCTCAGAGTCTGCATATATTTCTGTAATAGTATTGTGTTGCACTGTATTGGTTTTTAAAATCTTTAAATTTTATGGTCACAACGAGCTATTCCTCCTCAGTATGAAAAATGAAGTAGATATTGAGAAATACCTTGTCTCTCTCCCTCAGTGGTGTAAAGAGTAGTTCAAGAAGTTTCTTGTCCTAAATACGTTTATTTTGAATTTAAGACTTTGCACATAGAAAATAGTAAGTTTTCATACAAAGCTATTACATGAATGGAATGTAAGCCATGAACTTTAATTGAAGTGTGCACATTCACTAATTCTGATAGATTGATGTCCTTGATAACTTTGGAGGTAATTAAGCCAAAAAATGATTATACTTACAATATTTTCAGAATGTGAGAAATCATATGTAATATAATAGAGTTTAGGATTTTTATTTAATCATCATGGTGATCCTAATTGGATAATTTAATTATAAAAACAAGATAATGCTATTAAATGAACTGAAAAATAATTAAAGGAAATAATTATTCAGTTTTAAATATTAGATAAGGAAAAACAAGTTGGCTTTATCTGTATTTAGGGAGATTAATCCATTTTTCCTATCATGCTAGAATTAAAAATGGTTTGAATTTAAATTGTTGATTTGTAACTATTTTTGTAGTAAAATAATGACAACTGTGCTAATTGTGGTGGGTGTAACAGTTTTTTAAAGAAGGGAATCTGTTTATTGCTTTTAAAACATTTTCTAAATTGTGGGAAGAAAGTTTACACACTTTCCAAACACATTTATGTTTTTAAGTGCTATTAATAATGGTTAAAAAAATAATTTAACTGTTTGTTTTTATAAGAACATAATGTAGGTATCATTTACAGTTCTGTGAAAGAACTTATTTTTTCACTTTAATATTTATTAATTTTAAAATATTTGTATCTCATTTGTAATGATTTACTGTTTTAATTTTTTCCTACACATGTTTTTATTTTTTAAAAGAGCATACTTATCAGTTGAATGGGGATAAAGGTTTTAGGTATTTTCCAAAATATTTATAAAACACTTGATTGCTAAGAAACCACTTCCAGAATGGTGGCTATCAAACAAATAATTATAAATTTTTAAAGCACAAGTCACACATTTTGTAACTCCTCTGTGAATTTATTTTAATTGTGACGCTTAACTGAAAACATCAGGTGTATTTTGGGAAAGTATTAATTTGAGAACAACCGAAGGGGACTAATCCACAATCTGATGTAGTTAGCTATTAATGATGATGCTTTATTGACAGTATATTGCTGATATGTTTCCTCATGAAATCTAAAGTTAAATAATTTCATTATGGAATAGTGTCATTGTAACATTTCCCTTATGACTTAATAAACCAGCTTTGCCATAAAGAAATTGTGTTTTATTCCCTTTGTTTGGTTATTAGGATGATTACAGAGTAAAATAAAAAAATCTTTTTTCCCCTCTGGCTTGCAGGTAGTGTATAATACATCAGAAACAAACAACGAACAAATCTATTTGGCAATACATTTGGGGTTAAAGAACTTTTCAGAAAAAAACCCTAAATATTAAAATTAGATGATAAGAGTAGATTTTTCATTTGTGTGAGTGAGCAATCAGCTTGTTTAACAGTATTTCAGGGCAAACACTGTAAGAGTGGTTGACATCTCCAGATTCAGAGGTAAAACAATTTAACAAAATGAATAATTATAAAATACATGACAAAAAGAAGGAATTGTGTTGTCTAAGATCACAATTTCTACCTTTGCGTTCCTGATTCAGGCCCTTTAGGAGAGTGCGGATTGGGGCTCGGTTACCTGAAGTTGATACTGCGTACCCCGCCCATTTATTTCATATGTAAGTTACTCTTCCTCTCAAACACAGAATTACATTATTCATGAAAGACTGCTTTCTTAATCAGATATTAAGATAATAAATTGGTCAAGTCTTTTGAGGGCAAATTTTTGAGAGCCTTTGTGGCAAGAGTTAATTGATGGGAATAACCTGATTTATCAAACATTTGTCAGGTGCCTGCCATGTGTTTTCCAGTTGTGTCAGGCAGTGAGCTACATAAATGAGTAAGACGGGGCGCCTGGGTGGCTCAGTGTTAAGGTTAAAGCCTCTGCCTTCGGCTCAGGTCATGATCTCAGGGTCCTGGGATCGAGCCCCGCATTGAGCTCTGCCGTCAGCTGGGAGCCTGCTCCCCCTTCTCTCTCTGCCTGCCTCTCTGCCTGCTTGTGATCTCTTTCTCTCTGTCAAATAAATAAATAAAATCTTTTTTAAAAATGAGTAAGACCTTAAGTCCTTGAAGAACTTAAAAAATAATATATAAACAAGTGGGAATTCACTTGGTAAATGTAATCAAGGAGATAAATATTTAGGGCAAGGAGCACAGAGCATGGAGCCATGCTTTGGCTCTGATGCAGGGAGTGAGTGCAGGGGAACGAAGAGCTGGCTGGTCAGAACAATAAGTGAGGCTATCAGGACAGGCCGCCACGTTGCCATATACAAGGGGGGATTAGGACTGATTTGGGTGCAAGAATCAAACTCTTGTTTGAACCAGCCTACTAAGGAGGTATTTATTGAGAGGAGTTGGACTTCTCCTAGGGAACTCTAGGACAAGAATGCAGCTGGACTCAACGAAGAGCTAGGATTGGGCACTCAGTGTCTTAACTCTAGGCTTAAGCTCTGCACATCTTCATTTTTTCTCTCTTTTGTAACTGGCTTTCTCTTCCCTTTGCTGGTTCAGTTGGCAGAAAATGTGGCCACTGCTTCGGAATTTTTGTGTCTTGCAGACATTCAAAGAGAAATGAACTGATTGTCAGTCCCAGAGTCGAAAGAAAGAAAGAAAGAAAAAGAAGGAAAGGAAGGAAGGAAAGAAGGAAGGAAGAGAAAGGGAGGGAGGAAGAAAGGAATAGATCAAATAGGCAATTTCCACATTTGAAGGGAAAGAAATGTTGGAGACAGGAAGGAAAAAAAAGAATAGCCACGTGAAAACATTTGCGCTTTGGGTGACTAATGACAGTGTTGAAGCAAAGTGGTGATTGGGACCATCAAATTTATTCTGGAAATTCCAGTTGCAGTGGGATGGAGAGGTAGGAATGGAGCCTCGGTGGCCAGTTACTTTAGTGTAAGAGCTTAAAGAAAGCTTTCATTGGGACCTTGGTGGAAGAATGTGGATTGGAGACATGTCAGGGTTAAAATCCTGAGGAGTTGGAGACTAAATACAAGTTGATAAGGTCAAGGTCAGAAATTTAATTTCATGAAGCAGTTAGTATGGTTTTTTTTTTTTTAATTTTATTTATTTATTTTTTTCAGTGTTACAAGATTCATTGTTTTGCACTACACCCAGTGCTCCATGCAGTACGTGCCCTCCTCAATACCCACCACCAGGCTCGCCCAATCCCCACTCCCCTCCCCTCCAAACCCTCAATTTGTTGCTCATAGTCCACAGTCTCTCATGGTTCATCTCCCCCTCTGGTTTCCCCCTGTTCACCCTTCCCTTACTTCTCACAATGCCCTCCATGTTTTTCTTTACGCTCAGCACGTAAGTGGGACCATAAGGTAATTGGTTCTCTCTGCTTGACTTATTTCACTCCACATAATCTCTAGGTATGGTTCTTCCTTAGGGTTGCACACTGCTCTTATGAATGTAACTAGATGTTTTTAAAATGAATATTTTTAGTCTTATTTTCTGTATTATTGTATTGCTTTGAACTACTTATACCAAAAGTTTGATTCCTGTGACCTGTCATTTCCAAATTTGTTTTTCAAACTTTTTGAGTCATACGAAACTTCTCATTTGAAATTATTAGCTTTTGGGGCGCCTGGGTGGCTCAGTGGGTTGAAGACTCTGCCTTTGGCTCAGGTCATGATCTCAGGGTCCTGGGATCGAGCCCCACATCGGGCTCTCTGCTCAACAGGGAGCCTGCTTCCCCCTCTCTCTCTGCCTCCCTCTCTGCCTACTTGTGATCTCTCTCAGATAAATAAAATCTTTAAAATTATTAGTTTTTATACTTCAATGCTATTAGATATTAAAATATTTTCATATTTAGTTACGGAAGATTTTGTATATTTTTCTTGAAGTCCCAGAACACTCTAAGTACTAAAAAATTGAATTTTCATATCGGTCCTTCCTTCCATAGACTTACGGTATATAAATGCATTTCATTACTTCTCTTGGCTCCTCAATCCTTTGAGAGGTCTATTTATCTGTAAAACATGACAAGTAATAGGGCTTTTTTTCTCTAGATTTTTGTATAGCAAGTATATTCACATGGTTCAGTATTTGGACCATGTACAGATGAGTAAACAATGAAGTCTCTTTCCCCGCCCCTCTCAGTTCCCTGTTTCTTCCACTGCAAACAACCGGGACCACGAGTTTTTTGTTTCTGTACGTAACAAGATATCCTGAAGATGAGTTCATAGTCAAATACGTAAGGATCATTTCTCTCTTAGGCCTCATGGATTTCCTTCAGTTGATCAGAATTTAGACAGCCTTCTATTGGTGGACACTTGAGTTGTTTCCAGTCTTCTGCTATTACAAACAGTATTGAGATGAATAACTTCTTACATAAATCATTTCATAAATGTGTGAATATGTCTGAAGGGCAAATTCCTAGAAGTGACGTTGCTAGAAGAGAGGTCCGCGCATTTGCTAGTGGGGTTTCTAATTGCCCTCCTCAGACGCGGTGCTAGAGTGGGAAGAGTGTTGTTTCCTTATACTCTCAGCAGTGCAGTCTGTTACCAAAGGTTTTGATCTTTGCAAATGAATAGGTGAAAAATTACCTTTCTCTTATCATGAATAGGGCTGAGCATCTCTTTAATGGGCATTTGTAGTTCTTTTTCTGTTGAATTGTCTGTATCTTTTGTTCTTTTTATTGATTTGTGGGAATATGTTATGTATTTGAGAAGTTATTCTTTTTTTGTGATAGGTGTTTTAAGTCTTTTTTCTAGTGTGTTCTTTGCCAGTAGACTTCTTATAATGGTTTTGGCATGAAAATAATTTTAATTTGCCAAACCTAACGATCTTTTTTATAATTTAGTTTTATGTCACAATTAAAAAGATGTACCTTATTCTGAGATAACATAATTCTCACACAGTTTCTCGGGGCTCCTGGGTAGCTCAGTCAGTTGAGCGTGTGACTTGATTTTGGCTCAGGTCATGATCAGGGTCCTAGGATTGAGCCCTGCTGGGGCTCCATGCTCAGCAGGGAATCTGCCTGAGGATTCTCTCTCTTCCCTCCCCCTGCTTGCACACTTGCTCTCTCTCTCTCTCTCTGTCTAAAATAAAAATGAAAATCGATAAATCTTAAAAAAAATTTTCAGTTTCTTGTAGTACTTTTTTTTTTTTTTAAGATTTTACTTATTTATTTGACAGAGAGAGAGATCACAAGTAGGCAGAGGCAGACAGAGAGAGGGGGAAGCAGGCTCCCTGCTGAGCAGAGAGCCCGATGCGGGGCTCGATCCCAGGACCCTGAGATCATGACCTGAGCCGAAGGCAGAGGCTTTAACCCACTGAACCACCCAGGCGCTCCTCTTGTAGTACTTTTATGGTTTGTTCTTTTTTTTTTTTTCACATATAAGTCTTTGATCCAGTTGAATTTTATTTCAATGAAAGATACAAGCTATGAACACAAATTTTTCTTTTTAGATGACACTTGACTTAACACCATGTTTTGAATAATCTATCCTTTCCCCTTGGACTTGAGATGCCAACTTGATCATTGCCTAAATTCTGTATATTTTTAAACTTATATCTGGATTTTCTCTGCTGGTCCATTACTCTACCTATTCACGTGCCATTTAATAATTATAGTTTATTGCTTTAATATCTGGTAAGATTAGATCTGTTTTTACTCTCTTTTCCCAAAGTTTTCATTGTTCTTGCTTATTTTTCCACTGGAACTTCAAAATTGGTTCTAAAGCCTAGAACAACAACAGCAAAATCCTGTCAGTGTTTTTATTAAATCCATGTTCAACTTTGGGATTAAAGAGATTTGCTTTCTTTGTGCTTTGAGGCTTCCTGTTCAAGATCATGATGGGTCTTCTCATTTGCTCCACTGTTCCATGGAACATTTAGAGATTTTTTTTTTTCATATAGATAGTCCTCATTTCTTGAGAGGTTTATTTTTAATACTTTATCTTTTTTATTGCCATTTTAAATTTATGTTTTTGGGATTATTAGGTGTTTTGAGAATGCATTTCAGAACTAGTCTACATATTTGGTCAAGATGGAGAAGTTGAACCCAGATCGTCTCCAGGTTTTTGTGTGTTTTTTTTAAGATTTTTAAAATTTATTTTACAAGGAGAGAGAGGGGAGAGCACAGGGGGAGAGGGAGAAGCAGGCTCCCCGCTGAGCATGGAGCCTGATGTGGGACTTGACCCAAGACCCACAGGAACGTGACCCGAGCCGTAGACAGATGCTTAACCGACTGAGCCACCCAGGCGCCCTGATGGTCTCCAGTCTTGAACAATTAGAATTTTGGACAAAATATATGAAACACCAGTTTTTAGACAGTGGACAAAAGGCAGCGCAGGACTTGCAATCCCAGGCAGAAGGTAAGAGAAAGAAGTCTGGCATGGCCACGTATGCCCCTAATTAATCCTAGGCTCCCTTACAACTTGGTTCGGTCACGTGCCATGGTTCTGGCCAAAGAGATGTTAGCAGGTGCCTGCCAGGGATTCCCAGGTAAGTTTTGCTCTCCTGCAAGGAGGACTACCCTTTCCTGCTTGCTTCCTTCTTTTTTGTTCCTGTACGGCAGGTGAAAGGGAGACTGAAGTTGGAATAGGTGTCTAATTTAAAAAAAGTGGTCTGGAGAATGGCATCCAAATGCTACTAAGCTCACACTACTTACCTCATGATTTGTGGTGAGGAAATAACTCCAATTCTGGGGAGATTTCATTTACATGTAGCTTAACACATCCGCCCCAGAAGGACACTTAAGATGAAAGACTGAAGGAGACCTGAGGACACGGGGATTAGGGCTTCTGAAGAAAGGCTGCCCTAACCCACTCTAGGAACTCCCTCCCCAAGTAGGCAAGGAGCCAACTTGGTGGCCACAGCTGTCCTGGTGCACTAGTCCTTCATGGGGAGGAACTTTCTGGAAGAGTCTCAGTCAGTGCCATTCCGCTGCCCTCCAAACCTGCCCCACGGAAAAATACCCTTTTAGGAGCTTAGTGGTGTGAGCCAAATGTGTAAGCCAAGCAGATATTACCCCTAGGCAACATCCTAGGATGGGCGGAGCAACAAAACAGAGGAGGACCTTGGGTCCTGGATGCTGCCAGCGTAAACCTGGATGGCTAATGCCAAGACTATCGAATCAGAGTCCAGTAGAAGACTTCTATCTTGTTTAAGCCAATATTATTTGGGGTTAATTGATTTCTCATCCAAGTTATCCCAAGAAAGCATATCTAGCTTCGAATTGTTAACATTTGTCAGTCCATGATAAAATTAAGGGTATAAAATTTTACCTTTGAATGTAAAGCAATATTTGTGTAAAGTCTGATATGGAATGGGTATACTTTAGGGAACTCTTCTAGCTTGTTTATGATGCAAAGGACTTTTTTGAGGGTTTTAGGTACCTTACAGAATCTCCAAGACCTCTAGCCAAGATTTGGATGCTACAAAGACAGGAAAACCAGCAGCCAAGAGAAATGCCTGGGTGTGTGCCAGAAGGTCCACCATATACTATCTCCCCTCAGCACCTGTGACACTCAAGAGCTGCCACCAAAGTGTCCCCAGAGCTGCCCCGGAAGAGCCAAGAGCCGAAGACTTCAACCTCATGCCGGCCAGAAGGGCCATTCTCCCTGTCACTCTCTTACTACACGTTCCCTCCCTTCCCAAATAGTAGGCTTGCAGGGCCGAACCCAGACCACACCCCGAGCTGAAGCTGCAAAGAAGTCTGGAAATTCCAGATCTGAACATTCTAGGCTCTGCAACAGGAAAGCACGAGAGCAGGACTGAGAGGCACTGTGTGAGCCAGTCATGCATCTCCTGCAGAAAGGGGTACCGACTGGGCCTCTGACAGCTTTGCCCTGGGAAGTGTAGCACACTGCATTTTTCCATGCCTTTTGGAAATACGTCTGAAGCGTGAACTAAAGAGATCCTCAGGGACACCTGGGTGGCTCAGTCTTTAAGCGTCTGCCTTCGGCTCAGCTCATGTTCCCAGGGTCCTGGGATCGAGCCTGGCATCGGGCTCCCTGCTCAGTGGGGAGCCTGCTTCTCCCTCTCCCACCTCCCTGCTTGTGTTCCCTCTCTCACTGGGTCTTTCTCTGTCAAATAAATACATAAAATCTCTAAAAAAATAATAAAGAGATCCTCACTGAGGTGGTGATTTGTTATAGTTCCATGAACTTCTTATGCAAATCAAATGTAAGATTAATAAATGTTGCCTGTTTCTGGGAGTCTGTTATTCCATTATATGTCTACATATGCAATATAGCACACGTTTTTAAAAATTTTAATTTCATTCCAGTTAGTTAACATACAGAGTAATATTAGTTTCAGGTGTAAAATATAGTGATTCACCACTTCCATACGGCACCCAGTGCTGGTCACAAGTGCCCTCCTTAATCCCCATCACCTATTTCACCCCTCCCCCACCCACTTCCCCTCTGGTAATAAATCAGTTTTTTTCTCTATAGTTAAGAGTCTGTTTCTTGGTTTGCCTCTCTCTTGCCTTCCTTGGCTTGTTTATTTCTTAAATTCCACATATGAGTGAAATCATATGGCATTTGTCTTTCTCTGACTGACTTATTTTGCTTAGCATAATACTTTCTAGCTCTGTCCATATTGTTGCAAATGGAAAGATTGCATTCTTTTTTATGGCTGAGTAATATTCCATTAAATATATATACCACTTCTTCTTTATCCCCTCTTTTTTTTTTCTTTATCCACTCTTTAGTTGATGGACACTGGGTCTGTTTCCATGATTTGGCTATCGTAGATACTATGGCTATAAATATTGGGGTGCAGGGGTCCCTTTTAGTTAGTATTTTTGTATTCTTAGTGATGAAATTGCTGGATCATAAGATAGTTCTGTTTTTATCTTTTTGAGGAACCCCCATACTGCTTTCCAGAGTGTCTGCACCAGTTTGCACTTCTACCAACAGTATGGTGGACATTTTTAAATTCTGAAAATATTGGGAACTTAATTACATAAGGTCATGTGTATCATAATCCGGACAAGGAGGAACTCCCTGAGCCTTAGTCCTTCCTCTTTTTCCCTGGCCAAGGAGCCTTTCCCCTTATGATCTCACCTTCAGGAAACACTTTGATTCCCCAGCCTGCTTTCCAGGGCCTTGAGGACCCCTGAATACCTTTTGAAGTACCTAGTGGCACACCCAATAAACATGGCCAAATCCAAACTCATCAACCTCCTATCTAAACCTAGCTTTCTTCCTCTGTTTCCTCCAAACGTCTCCTCAAGAAGCTGTGGATGCCGCACGTAGACCACGAGGTCCAGCGACGTGGGGATTCAGTCCCTGAAATTCTAACGGTGAAACCTCTCCACGCTGCCATGTTCTCTCGTCTCTGAAAGGGAGCTGCCAATCACAAAATGGTTCACGGTGAAGGTGAGGTGAGTTCATCCTGTGCGATGTCTGTTGCTGCATATGGATCTCCTCCAAGACTGAGCGGAGCGAACAACAATCACCGATGATCTTTGCTGTTGGGGCAGTGGAGAATGCGGGCGTGCTCAGCTGGGCAGTCCTGCAGTGGGGCTCTCTGAGGCGGGGGACAGGGGGGACACTCAGCCCTCTCTGGGGCTGGCACAGCTGGCGCTCCTCGGGCATCTCCCTCTCTCTCTCTCTCTCTCTCTCTGGGAACTCTGCATGGTGGAGGCAAGGTAGCCAGACTTCTTATGCGGTGGCCGAAGACACCCAGAGCAAGGGGCCCAAGACAAACCTGTAGAAGCCCCAGGGGGTATGTAACTGAGCTCGGGTGTTCTGCTCTGGCCACGGAGAGGGGCCATCCCTAGAAACCTGCCTGGGGTCCGGGGTGGGGCAGGGGTATGAATTCCGACTATGCATGGAGGCCTCTTGAAAAACTCGTGGGCTTATTAAAAAAACCATCACAGTGAGTGACCGTAAAAATGTTCCAGGCCATCCGGATGATGCAGTGGTTAGCTTCATGGCACAGTAAGTAAAAGACTGACTCAAAGATGCGCTACACATTTTTCTTTCACAAAGAGACATGGTTCAAATTGCTGGTCACTTCTATAGCACAAATGTCTGCAGGGTATGTCATACTAAAGAATACCTTTCCTCCTTGAGGTATTTTTAGGAAAACAAACACACTTCCAATCTCGCTTCCTGATTGGTGTTTGGAAACGTTTCCATCTGATGTTCTTTCCAAAGTCTGTGTCACCTTTAAAAATGCTATCTGAGGGGCACCTGGGTGGCTCAGTGGGTTAAAGCCTCTGCCTTCGGCTCAGGTCATGATTTCAGGGTCCTGGGATGGAGCCCCGCATTGGGCTCTCTGCTCAGCAGGGAGCCTGCTTCCCCCTCTCTCTCTGCCCGCCTCTCTGCCTACTTGTGATCTCACTGCCTATCAAATAAAAAAAAAAAAAAAAAAATGCGATCTGAACATTCCGTTCCAGCCGGTCTTAGGGGTTAACTGTCTTCAAGCTGATGCACTCCTTGCCTGCTGACCTAAACCCCACAGTTTGCAGCAGAACCCATCTATTTCCCTTGAGATCCGGCAGACTGCTGCCTTTGGGGACTAAAGAGGCAGACTTTGGGGAAGATAAGGCCTGACCCCACTTCAAAACGGCTGCCGCTGGCCATAGAGAGTCTCGATTCCTGGTGTGGGAGGGGAGCAGGGGGAGGTCTGGACTGCCTCGCCCGGATGCAGCTAGTTGGGCTGCGGAGGCATCCTTTACTGAGAGACACCTGGCCGCCGGGATTGCTGGCCCAGCGGAGTAATCTGGGGGCCTTGCCAGAGCAAATGATGAACTGCTGAGCGCTAGCTTCTCTTGCGTGAGGCCCCGTTACCTTTGCCAGCGACTTCCTCTTTAAAAGCCCTCAGCTTCACCTGGACTGGGAAGACGGTCTATGGAATGTTAGCCCACCGTCTTCCCTTCAGAAAGCAAACCTTCCCACCAGCCAGGCTCTTGAGTATTGGCTTTGGAGTGGCCAGTAGCCAAATGTGGGTTTGGAACTGGTTCTCTGCCCAATAACCATTTTAAAAGCTAGTATTTTCCATTCTGTTTAAGAATCTTCCTGGGACGCCTGGGTGGCTCAGTTGGTTGGGCGACTGCCTTGGCCCCAGTTATGATCCTGGAGTCCAATGATAGAGTCCCACATCGGGCTCCCCGCTCAGCCCGGGGTCTGCTTCTCCCTCTGACCCTCCCCCCTCTCGTGCTCTCTTTCTCTCACTCTTTTTCAAATTAAAAAAAAAAAAAAATCACAAAAAACTTCCAAACGAGGACTGACTTACACTACTACACCGTGGATCCATTTGTTAAAAATATCAATGCAACATCCAGGTAGGTTACAAGAACAAAGTGGAGAAATGGAAATCTAGCACATGAATTCCAGTAAAAACCTTTGCATAGTTGACAGGTAGGACTGAAACCTCGGCATCAGGGTTTACTAAGCCACTGGTCGATGATGCTCTTCTATTTGGACCCAAGATTCTTCATGAGGTCCCCCCCCACTTCCATGGTCATTAAACGCAAGTATCAACACACTGGGCTTTCGCCTTGCTTTATCATGAAGTGTTAAGATTTTCCAAACAAGGGGTGCCTGGGTGGCTCAGTGGGTTAAAGCCTCTGCCTTCCGCTCAGGTCATGATCTCGGGGTCCTGGGATTGAGCCCCTCATCTCCTCCCTGCTCAGTAGGGAGCCTGCTTCCCCTCTCACTCTGCCTACTTGTAATCTCTCTCCCTCTATGTCAAATAAATAAAATCTTAAAAAAAAAGATTTTCCAAATAATAAAGTATTTATTATTACTAGCAAAACAGGCCTTTGTGTGTGTGTGACAGAGAATAAAAAGGCTTTTTAGGATGTAGGGAAAGGAAAGAAAATCATTTAAGAATATTCTTTATGTCACCTCCTCCTTCAAATTTCTCTTTTGTGTATGTTTCTTAATCTCCTGAGTATTATCAGTACAGTTTGTGCCGATGATTTTAGGTGAAGCCGTGAGCATGGCATTGGGAAGTGCTGACCCACGTGCTTCTCCTGATAAGGACGTCATGTGTGAGGAGCTGGAGGACACTGAGGAGGACTCTGTCGGCGGGCTGGAAGATGGCCTCAGCAGATGGCTGGGTGCCCTCAGCTTCGCAGCTTCGCGTTGCCCTGCCTCGATGGTGTGCGAAAGGGCAGAGTCAGGAGCCCTTGCTCGAGGGCGAGGGTTCCTGCTGAGCATCATCCCCTCCCTCCCTTCCTAGAACTGGTGGAAAGGAGGAGGAACAAGTTTCATTAATTCTCCCTGTAGCAGCCTTGATTACGTACGATTGTCCCCACAACGTCGTAGTCAGTCTCTGTGAAAGTCATTTGTTTCCACCACAACCACCCTCTTTCCCCAAGTGTTCGCCTTTTGGAAATCACTCATGTTCTTAAGTGATTCCTCTGGATTCTAGCACAATTTGGCTCCAAGGGCTTTCAAGAGGAAAAATTTCCTGATGTGATGGTTGAGTCACGCTTCGTGAAAATGAGCAATTCATTCCCAGCACGCGCTCGAGTAACAGCACATTACGTTTGCCGAGACCATGTGTCTTCTGGGAGTTTTGTTTCATGAAAGTAGAAATGAAGTCACTCTGCTTTTAACTCCTTTGACAAGCTTAACAGAACAAAGCAGCATTTCTTAATTTAAAGATGATCATGAACTAAAAGGACTGAAGTTCTCCTTTTTTTCTCTTGGATCCTGATGGCAAGCGAGGTCCCATTCCGCCAGCTGAAGCTTGGCAAGGCGCCTACAAGCCATGTTACGCTGCTTGGCCTCAGTTTCCCTATCTGCAAAACAGATGCCCCCTTTATGCCTTGTTAGAACAGTTAATATTGGATTGACTTATACTAATGAAATTTTCTTAGAAGCCCAAGTGGGACTTCATTCTGCAATTGACAGTGCAGTTTCTAATAGAAGTTTCTAGTTTCGCTCTATTTTGTCTTATGTCTCCTTCATTCCCAAATCTCCTACAGCCAGAATCTTTTTTGGCCTTATGAACTGAATGCAAATTAGATACTGTCAATTTCAGAAAACGATCATAAACTTCCAAATGGCGGCCCTGATCTGAAGCTTGCTCAGACTACCTCTTGTTACTTCTTTTTTTATTTTATTTTTTATTTATTTTTTATTTTTATTTTTATTTTTTATTTTTTTTTAAAGATTTTATTTATTTGACAGAGAGAAACACAGCGAGAGAGGGAACACAAGCAGAGGGAGTGGCAGCAGCGGGAGAAGCAGGCTTCCCGCAGAGCAGGGAGCCCGATGCGGGGCTCGATCCCAGGACCCTGGGATCATGACCTGAGCCGAAGGCAGACGCTTAACGACTGAGCCACCCAGGCGCCCCTATTTTTTATTTTTTAAAGATTTTTTATTTATTTGACAGAGAGAAACACAGCGAGAGAGGGAACCCAAGCAGAGGGAATGGTAGCGGGAGAAGCAGGCTTCCCGCAGAGTAGAGAGCCCGATGTGGGGCTCGATCTCAGGACCCTGGGATCATGACCTGAGCCGAAGGCAGACGGTTAACGACTGAGCCACCCAGGTGCCCCCCCCCCTTTTTTTTAAGGTTTTTTTTTTCCTCTTGTTACTCCTTAAAGGCTTTTTCCCTCAGAGGTGACCCAGAAAGTCCAGGCAGGAAACTGATGTCTCTTAGAAGTAGCTTTTCTCCTCACCTTTTCTTCCTCTCTGAGCCTCAGGGCTTCTCGCTTCAGCCCAGTTTTTGGAACTTGGGCAACAGCCGCTGCTTCAGGGAGAACGAGGTTCTGGGCTTAAGTCTGTTTCTATTTCGGAGGTTACTCCCTGAGTCACCCTCTGACTCGGGCACCCTGGGCTGCCCCCAGCCCCCAGCAAGCTCTCTTTATCCATTAGACAGCTTCTGCACGGTGCCTAGGACCGAAGAGCTTCCTGCAAAGCTATGGACATTTTTGAGACCGGACAAGAGGAAAGGATTGACCTTGAAATATAAAAACAAAATTAAGAAACATTTAATTAAGTGTCTACAAACTAAAAATTAGGCTGACATTATTAATTGATAAATGTTAATATTCATATAAATGGTAATTAAATTGGAAAACAATTAGTATTATTTCCCTTGATCTTTTTTAAAGACTTACTTATTTTTAGTAGAGAGAAAGAGCAGCAGAGGGAAGGAAGAGAATCTCAGCAGACTCCCCACTGAGTGTGGAGCCCAAGGCAGGGCTTGATATCAAGACCCCGAGGTGGTGGCTTAACCGACTAAGCCACCCAAGTGCCCTAGGTAAGTTCCCTTTAAAAGGACTTGCTGAGAAACTGACTACATATTAAATGGTTTCCTTGTAGCTAAATCATTTTTAAAAGTTTTTCAGAAAACCAGTACTGTGTGTGCATTTTAGGATATTTGATATGATGTGTAGTGAGACCTTCAAAAGACTGAGTGCTTGGAAACTATAATACAGACTATGTGCTAGATGGTGTTAGTCAATGATTGTTAATTTCCTTAATTGTGTGGATGGTATTGAGGTTAAGTGGGAGAACCCTAGGAGAGACATATGGAAGTATATAGGGGTGGTGTCCTGAGGTCAGCAACTTGCTTTCAAAATGTTCTGCAAAATAATAACAACTAAATGGCGAAAAGGATGAGGAAACGGTCTCATTTATTCTGCTCATAGTAGCCTTGATTATGGATAGTAGTTTCCATATCTTTGTGGTCAGTGTCTTATATATGATTGTCATTTGTTTCCTACACAATCATCCTCTTCCCGAGGTGTTTGTCATTTGAGACTCACTGAGCATGCCAGCCACCTGCTTTCAACAGGTTTTGTAAATGATCATACATGTGTGTGCATAAATAAATAAATAAATAAATATATATACACTACACACACATATATAATACATATATTACACACACACACACACACACACACACACACACATAAAGGGAGAGAAGCAATGTGGTGAAATGTTAACAAGAGCTTTGAAGACCGGAATAAACCGGGTTAAGAAGATAAAGAATGGGTAGCATGGTCAGGAAAAACCTCTTGGAATAGTACTATCTAAACCAGATCGGAGTGAAGTGAAGAAACAGGGTATACAAAGATTTGAAGGAAAAGTATTCCAGGCACAAGGAAAGGCATATGCAAAGGCCCTGAGGCAGGACTTAATAGAACTTAATAGAACTTGGGTCTGGCTAAATTGTTGTTGTTAATCTGGTGAGAAGAAAATGTTCTCTAATGATCCAAATTTGTATTTCCCTGCTTATTTTTAATATATTTATTTGCTATGTGTGCTTAATTTTCTGTGAAATTCTTGTCAAGACTTTTGCGTAGTTTTCTACTGGGTTGTCTTTTTCTTATTGATTTATAAGAGTTATTAATATATTCTGGATATGGCTCCTTTGCCTATTATATGTGAGGCAAATATATCTTCTCCCACTTTTACGGATTATCTTTTCATTCTTTTTATGGTGTTTTTCCCTTCCTTCCTTCCTTCCTTCCTCCCTCCCTCCCTCCCTCCCTCCCTCCCTCTTTCTTTCTTTCTTTCTTTCTTTCTTTCTTTCTTTCTTTCTTTCTTTCTTTCTTTCTTTCTTTCTTTCTTTCTTTCTCTCTTTCCTTTTTAAGATTTTATTTATTTATTTGACAGAGTGAGAGAGGGAACACAAGCAGGGTTAGGGAGAAGCAGACTTCCCACCTAGCAGGGAGCCCGATGCCGGGCTTGATCCTACAACCCTGCGATCATGACCTGAGCCGAAGGCAGACACTTGTCTAGAATGTCTAGAAAGTGTCTAGAATGACTGAGCCACCGAGGCATCTCATTTACGTGTTTTTCTAAGAACAGGTGTTCTTTGTCTTAATATAGCTGGATTTATCAATCATTTTATTTTTAGTGTGTTTTTGTGTCTGATTTAAATTTTTTCTTATCCTGAAGGAAGAAGAGATGTTCCATTTATATTATTCTGAATGTTTTGTGGTTGTGTTTTTCATATTGAGGCCTTCAATCCACCTAGAATTGAGTTATGTATAATATGAGGTAAGGATCTAATTTTGTATTTTTTTTCCGTATGAATATTTTAAGATCTTATTTATTTACTTGAGAGGGAGTGAGCGAGCACAAAGGGAGACAGAGAAGCAGACTCCCCGCTGAGCAGAGAGCCTGATGTGGGGCTCGATCCCAGGACCCCAGGATCATGACCTGAGCCGAAGGCAGACGCTTAACCAACTGAGCCACCCAGGCGCCCTTAAGTAACTTTTCTAAAATAGTATTGCTGGAAAGGGATTGGGCAAGGTTTGTCTTTTTTCTTTCCCCAGAAATCTTTGCTGCCTTCTCCTCGGGTTGAAATCTGTTCCAATAGAGGGAACTCTATGGGGATGAATCAGAGAAGTTGATCCGAACAGAGGAGGCTGTGAGGAGAGGAAGTGAAGAGAAATGGGAACTTAAATGGACGCGATTTAAACATGTGATGCCGAATATGTGGGAAGCAGGCATTTCACCTTGACTGACTGGATCACCTTCACATCCAAACGTCTTCTCTCAAGACTCCCTCGGGTGTCCATAGCCACGGCAATCCAGGTACTTCTGGGCCGATGAGGGCCGCAGGGTGTTTCCCACCGTGCGCCTCTCTCAAGCTCATCACAAGCGCTCCTTTATTTGGTTTTGTTTGGTTGCTCCCAAGTCGGCTCCCCTGATTACGCTTCCTGGAAATCATCTCACTGTCCTACATATCCTGTGTTAAGCGCTTGTTATTCCTGCTACAACCTCTTGGTTAGCCTCTCATTTCCTTTGATGAAAAAGTAATAAATAGGAAATGGACACCCGCAGGGAAGATGCATTCATTTGTTCCGCGCGTCTCCAATGAGTGGAGACTCTCCAATGAGTGCCTCACGTGCCGCAGTCACCATGCAAGGGGCTCAGGTTGGGGCTAAGTTGTTATATAGCAACAAATAAGACTGACAAACCCCACTGAGGCTTATATTCCAGTGACAGAAGACAGGCACCAAGCTAATAAAAAAATACACGAAATAACTGTGGATTGGAATAAGGGATAACCGTGTAACAAACTGGGTAGAGAGCTAGAGGGTAAATTGGCAGGACTTCCGAGACGGACCGGTCAGGGAAGGCATCTCCAGCTCACGCTGGAGGAGTTAAGAGCTGACAGTTCAAAGAGACAGCATGCCATATAAGGAGCAAGAGGGGAGCCCTGGGCAGAAGAATCAGCAGGTGCACAGGCCTGGGGCCAGGAAAATGCTTGGCAGGTTTGAGGAACAGAAGGCCTGGCTGGAGTACAGTGAATGGGAGAACGGACTAAGTGACACTGGAGAAGGGAGGGGGAGCCTGGTCATGGCAAATCGTTTGTATTTTCTTCTCACTGCAGTGAAAAGTCAATGCAGGGTTTCAGCGGGGCAATGGCATGACCTGCTTTGCTATTTTGAAAGATTTTACTTTGGGTGCGGCGTGAAAAGTGGATGGGAGATTAGGAGATGAAGGCAGTATGCCTGGGAATGTTTTTTGTTTGTTTTTGTTTGCTTTTTTACATGGTTTTCCTGGAGGCTCTGCTCAGTGACCCTCTACCCTCCCCGTGCATCTCATTGGTCAGGTGGTCAGCCCTAGCTGCAAGAGATCCTTAAAAGGTGACTATTTTAAGCACAGGAAGGCAAAGGGAACAAAGGTTTGTGAATGGCTTTTGGGTAGCCTGCAGCCTGGGTGGGGCCATTTTTATTGGGCTCCTTCCTAAAGGGGAAACACTGTTAAAACACACCGAGCTCACAGGGCTTGAGTCCCAGCCTCCTGACCTCAAATCCAATGTGCTCCTCTCACTAACTTTCATTTTTCTGGGCTCTGCAGAAGGACGACCTTTGTTGCATTGTCACATATCCCCCTTGTCCTGCTGTGTCTACAGGTGAACAATTCTTCCAACTCTGTGTTCAACGTCCGGCGTCCCTGAGCAGTTATCACGGCTGAATGGGCACCGGCGGGGTGGGGAAGGCCAGGTTATAGGATCGCCTTTGGAATGGAAAGAAGGCTTTCAAAAATGAAAAGAAAAAAATACTCTCTTGGATTATACTCTGAAATACTGTTCCACTGAACAAAAGGATAAGGTAGAGACACCCTAAGGGGTGTGGAAGACAGTCCGATGGAGTGTGGGAAGGATACTTATATCTTGGGTTTGTATGGCTACGGATGCCACAGGTGTGGAGGTTTAGCACTGCTCATATTTAATACATGAATTGACCCGAGAGGTTGGGCACAGCAGCTCCCTCTCTGTGTTTCCTTTCAGTGGATTGTGACAATATGTGCTTACAAGTGCCTGCTTCAAAGGATTTACCAGTAATAGTATCTTAAATGGTAAACTATAATTCTTTGGGATGAGATGGGGAGGGTCAATGAAATTCTACTTAGAAAAACAATGGCTAATAACCATACATCTATGTCTTCCCATGGCCCTGTAGCCAGACTGTGGCATTATAGAGTCTAGTCAATGAGTTTTTAACACAGGTACATTTTTTCCAGATTAAGGAACAATCTCGTCCATGCATTCTTTTGTATCTTTCCCCCTCCTTCAAGCAGTTAGGATGGTCATATTTTCCAAGTAATGACATAGCCCCATATTTTCTATCATGAAAATTCAGTGACCTAACTAATGGATAACTAATTAGGCAAGGAATGGATAACCAGAATCCTAGACTAGTCACAACTAATGAAGAATATGAAGAACAGCATGTGGGCCGGGGATCTGGGCTAGCGCGAGCAGAGCTCTGTCTCCCTGAAGGCAGATTGACAATCAGAGGATTGCTTTGGTGCCCGAGGAATCAGAATGAGGGGAGTTTTCACATATCCATGTAACGTCTAATGCTATCTGACAGACCCATTCACAACAGCGTTCACTCGGCCAGTGGGACCAAGGAAATTCAAGGAAGGCAGAATTGGACAGAAATTAGGATGGGTAATGCTGGCTTCTGGGACACTTGTTTTTTTGATATGTTTATGACCACTAACTTTCACTTTTTAAAAATTTCTTTTTTTCCCTTCTCTTTTTATTGTGGAGATTTGGAAACATATAAAAATACACAGTGTAAAAGAATCACCCCTCCCCCCCACCGCCATGGACCCATCACCCAACTTCAATCATTATTCACACAAGGTCAGTCTGGTTTTTTCTACATCCCCAGCCCCTTTCTCTGCCTCTTGTATTGGAATTGGAAGTAAACGCCCAAATCCTGATGGTTTCTTAAGATACTTTACGGAATCAGCCCTGCTGGTTTGACAGCATTTCTTTCTCTAGTGACTGTAGATGTCTCTGATCTTAAAATGGCTCCCAGAGAGCCATTTCTGAGTTCTTGGAGGAAGCCTGTGTTCTGACAACAATTACCATTATCGTCATGCAGAGTACATTCCACTTACTTTCATCTTGCCTTAATCACACAGGAGCATCATTCTCAGATCCCTGACAAGGCTGCACTGTGATGCAGAAATGCGGGGCTTTCTGGGTTCTGCCCAGGGACTCGAGCCACATGCCGGATCTCTGGGCCTGGGGTCCGAGAGTCTGCACGTTAGCAACCTCTCAGCTGACTCTGCCCCCTCAGTTGGAAAAGCAATGGCTGAGCGTGTTCTCAGAGGCTGTTCGAGTTCATAGGTTTTTGAGCCATGGTGCCGAGAAAACCAGCCACATTTTCCAATGCTTCTCCCTCCGCTCTCTCTTGCTGGCTCCCACTTCTCACCGGTCAGAGGCTCTGAGGCTGGAAGGTTGACATTCCGCGGTGGTTATGTCACGGAGGGTCTAGAGAACAAAGGGCACGAACTTTGAAATAGCTAGTGGCTGCCCAGAAGTCACTTGCTTTCAGATTTCTGGGTGTGCTCCACATAGCCATGGGGCCTGCAAGTCTTCCCTACGTAAGTGATGTCCCGGTATACACACACATACACGCACACACGCACGTGCGCACACGCACATGCACACACACGCCCGCACACACACACCTGCACATGTCTCTGTTAAATAAATACATAAAATCTTAAACAAAAATTTTAAAAGATTTTATGTATTTATTTGACAGAGAGAGAGCGCGCACAAATAGGCAGAGAGGCAGGCAGAGGAAGGGGGAGAAGCAGACTCCCTGCTGAGCAGAGAGCCGGGCTCCATCCCGGGACCCCAGGACCTGAGCCAAAGAAAGCCACTTAACTGACTGAGCCACCCAGGCACCCCAACTCCATTTTTTATTTTAAGCTACTTAAGATTCTCTTGTTTTGGAGAAACTATATCCTTCTGCCCCAGCTATGAGCTAGATTCTAGAGGTTAGAAAAAACTCGGGCAGCTGCTCATTGGTGAGGATATCTTAAACACCTGCATTTGGTTCTGCATACTTTGTGCTTATGGTTCACTAGAAGGTAATGTCCCTGGTGATCCACGACTCTCTCACAACTCATGGTTGACTCATGGAAGGAAGGAAGGAAGGAAGGAAGAAAGAGGGAAAGAAAGTAAGAAAGAAAGAGAGACAGAGAGAAAGAAAGACGGAAAGAAAGAGAGAGAGAGAAAGGAAGGAAGGAAAGAACGGAGGGAGGGAGGGAGGAAGGAAGGAAGGAAGGAAGAAAAAAAGTGATAGGATAGGGAAATACAAGATTAGATTTATTCAGGACTATTGAATTTATAACCCATGTTTTGCAGAAAATTGTGATTTAGCCAGATAGAGATATTAAAGAACTACATGACATGAAATGCTTTGGTTTGTTTTAAAAAATAAACAAGTTCTGTTCAACTTTGTTTACTTTAGGCTTCAAACGTGCTATTGGCTCTTCTGAACTTTTGGGCTTATTTGAAAAGTAAAAAAGTCCTGAAAGTGGTGTCTTCAGTTGACTCATCAAAGTTCCACCTGATGATGGGGATAAACTTCAGCACAGGGTTTATGTTTGTCTTTGCAATGTAGTGAATCTTCTTTTTGCTGAAGTTCTTTTTGTTTTAGCTTCAGGTCAGAAACAGTACCACATCCTTACCACAAGAGGGAGCCGGACCATGAAGAATTAATGAATTGCTATGGAACTAGAAATAAAAAGAGGGCGCATGTCGGTGATTTGAGATAAGACCAGTTCAGTGATTGGGGAATCAAAAAAAAAAAAAGAAAAAAGAAATTAAAAAGAGAGCTACCCTATGACCCTGCAATTGCACTACTGGGTATTTACCCCAAAGAAGCAGATGCAGTACAAAGAAGGGCCATATGTACCCCAATGTTCATAGCAGCAATGGCCACAATTGCCAAACTGTGGAAAGAACCAAGATGCCCCTCAAAAGATGAATGGATAAAGAAGATATGGTCCATATATACAATGGAATATTAGAAAAGATGAATCTCCATCAGAAAAGATGAAAAGATGAATTCTCCATCAGAAAAGATGAATACCCAACTTTTGTATCAACATGAACGGGACTGGAAGAAATTATGTGGAGTGAAATAAGTCAAGCAGAGAGAGTCAATTATCTTATGCTCTCACTTATGTGTGGAACATAAGGGAAAACATGGAGGGCATTGTGAGAAGAAAGGGAAGGGGGAATGGGGGGAAATCAGAGGGGACGATGAACCATGAGAGACTGTTGGACTCTGAGCGACAAACTGAGGGTTTAGGAGCGGGGGTGGGGTAGGGGTGGCAGATGGGTGAGCCTGTTGGTGGGTATTGAGGAGGGCATGTATTACATGGAGCACTGGGTGTGGTGCATGAACAATTAATCTTGTAACACTGAAAAAATAAAATAAACATATTTGGGGGAAAAAAAAGACCAGCAATGGAGACAGAAGTTATTCCTTAAGTGAGTACCCCATTCTTGCAGTTGCTTAAACCAAAATTCAGAGTTAGCCTTGATTTTCTAACTTCCCAACATATTAAGCCTGTTCCTGTACTCTGTTACTTTGACCGGCCCTGGGCTACCATTTCCTAGCGAGAGCAAACATCTCATGCCTCTTACACGGTGCCCAGCAACCACCTCGGAGCCCACACCACAACTGGCTGCTTTGCTCCTGGCTCTTCCAGGCTCTCGCTTGCCAGGCCAATATCACCCCAGGCCAGGTACCGGGCAGCTAAAGGCCCCCCTGCACCCCAGAGCCTGTTGAAATTATTCCGAGTAGTCAATCCTAAACCTGCTCATCCTGCCTCACCTGTTCCTTCCCCCCAAATCATAATAAAGGTCCCTGTCCACCTGTTCCCTCCTTCCTTGTGACCAACAGTCATCCTTCCTGGTGTGGCTTCCCCGCCACCCTCCCCCCACACCCCCTCCTCCCACCCTCACGCCAGCTCCCATGAAGGACTGGGACAGAGTAGATCATAACGGTTAAGAGAACTTGGGCAGTCACCCCAGGTTGAAAACCCAGCTCTGCCATGTCCCAACTGTGTGACATAACTTCCTTGTGCCTCCGTTTCTTTATTCGTAAATTTGTAAATTTTACAGTTTTTGTAAAATTGCACTAATAATGATACCTGGGGGAAATAAGAAAGGAAAGGCTCACTAACGGTGCCCCTACTGCCTCGGAAAGCCACTTTCCAGGCAGAGCCAAAGCCGCCTCCTTTTGAGAAGTCCCCAGTGAAGACGCCTTGCCCCGGGCAGCTGGCCTGATTCTCAGGACCCACTGTTCTCTGAACCCCGCAGAGGCCGAGAGGCCGCACCAAAGTGTGTGCTGCGTATCCTAGACTGCCGAACGTGTGAAACCACTAGCTTGCTTCTCCCTTACATGACAGGCTTTTGGGAACCAGCAAGTGTATCTTACTGGATGCATATGAAGCAGTCTCCAAATATTTGAGATGAGAATGACTGGGCTAGAGTGTCTTTATTTTAAAAATCATGTTCTCAGTTTGCTCATCCGTTAAACATCGATTTCTTAAGCTTTACCATGGAACGGTCACTATTCTAGGGCGTGAACAACCCAGCAGTGCACAATAACAAAGTCCCTGCCCTGTGGGGACACTGGCCAGGGAAATGCTGTCTCTTCAATCCCAAAGCACCCCATGCAGCAGGGTTCATCCCCATTTGCTGGAGTGCAACCTAAAGCCCGATGTGGTGTAGATAGTGGCAAAGCCGATTAAAACCAGGCTGACTCAAAAGCAAACCATCTGATTAAAAAATGGGTGGAGGACCTAAATAGACATTTTTCCAAAGAAGACATCCAGATGGCCAACAGACACATGAGACAATGCTCAACATCACTCATCATCAGGGAAATACAAAGCAAAACCACAGTGAGCTATCACCTCACACCTATCGGGATGGCTAGTATCAAAAAGATGAGGAAAAAACAACTGTTGGCAAAGATGGGGAGAAAAAGAAAACCCTCGTGCACTGTAGGAGTGTAAATTGGAGCAGCCATTATGGAATATAGTTTAGAGACTCCTCCAACAATGAACCCTAGAACTGAATGATCTAGCAACTCTACTTCTGAGTATGTATCCGAAGAAAACCAAAACACTAATTTGAAAAGACACATGAGCTCCTATGTTCATTCCAGCATTTTTTAATGATAGCTAAGATACGGAAACAGCCTTAATGTTTACAGATTGATGAATGGATAAAGAAGAGGTGGGCTATATACACAGTGGAATAGTACTCAGCCCTAAACAAGAACGGAATCCTATCACTTGCAACAATAGGGTTGGACCGAGGGCATATCGTGTGGGGTGAAATTAGACAGAAAAAGACAAATGCCATTTTATTTCACTTATGTACAGAATCTAAACACACACACACACACACACACACACCAAACAAAATGGAAACAAACTCATAAATACAGAGAACAAACTGGTGGTTGCCAGAAGGGAAAGAGTAGGGGATGGGCAAAGTACGAAAAACCAAAAATACAAAGCATAAAACCAGTCCTCTGCCTATAGAGCCCAGCTCCTCTCCAGCACACGGCCCTCCCAGGACCACCAGGGACCCGCAGGAATGGTGAAGCTTCGTCACTGAGGGAGCTGCATGTGGTGGGGGTGAGGGATGGGAAATGAGATCCAGGCAGAAGGGGGGTGGGACCTCTGGATCCAGGCAGCAGGTGGTGAGAATAAAAGTATGGGAAACAGGTCTGGTTGTCCCACTGATTGGCTCGAGGAGGGGCCACAAGCCGTGAGATCAGTTGATTGGTTGGCTAAGCAAATGATCAAGGAAAAGGAAGACTAAGGATATTAATGATGGCCTTAGCATGTGAAGGGCAGGAGGAGAAAGGAGCTCTCACAATCCTGCTTGAGAGAACAGCCCCAAAGGGCGCCTGGGTGGCTCAGTTGTTAAGCGTCTGCCTCTTGCTCAGGTCATGATCCCAGGGTCCTGGGATCGAGCCCCGCATCGGGCTCCCTGCTCAGCAGGAAGGCTGCTTCTCCCTTTCCCATTCCCTCTGCTTGTCTTCTCTCTTTTGCTGTGTCTCGCTCTATCAAATAAATAAAATCTTTTTTTTTAAATAAATAAAGTCTTAGGAAAAAAAAAAGAGAACAGCCTCGAGCCCAGCCATCTGGCTTCATACTCTGCTTCTACCCCTTCCATGACTATTACTTAATTGCAAGTTACTTAACTTCTCTATGCCTCAGTTTTCCCTTCTGTAAAATGGGATAATAGCAGTACTCATATCATATTACTGTTAAGAAATCACCTAAACATTTAAAACCACCTTATAAACTCCATATAAATGTATCTCTGTAGAACCTCTCCCATACCCTCTACTTGAGAATTCTCTAAATTGATGTGAATTAATTTAAAAATCCATTTATTTACTTAAGAAGACTAACCTCCTTTCTTCTCCAAAGAAAACAAAACCTGTGTTGCAGACTAGGCAGATACTGTGGGTGGATAGCCCAACTGTCATTTCTCCTTTCTTGCTTGCTGGGAAAACTCCAGCTTTGTTTAGGCCACCCATTCCTCTCCCCGCAGCCCTATGCTTTCCTCAGATAATCATGGCACCCCCATGGCCTTTGCAAGTGATTTGCTTAGGTTTCCTCAGTGGTAGAGAGAAGAGACTTTCCTTTTCACCTACCAGATGCTGGCTGTGATGTCTGGAACTGCAACAGCCATGCTGTGACTGTGAGATGGGTGGGCTCCTTAGAGTAAGGCTGACAAGCTGCAAATCGCAGGGTGGAAAGATAGAAAGGACCTGGCTGAGCTGCTGAATCAGCACCTCCAGGGTCACCCAACAGCATCTCATTATGTGAGGGTCTTATTATGTGAGGTTATAAGTCTCCTTTATTGCTTAAGACACTTTGAGTTGAGTTTTTATGTTTCTCGAAGCTGGAAGCATTCTGATACTTGTAAAAATTTAGTAGCAAGCTAGATAAATAGATTCATCTTTTTCTATGTATAAGAAGTGAATCTCTAATTTCAAAACCATGGCTTCTAGCTTTCACAAAGAAACCAAATTTTAAGAAAAACATAGCAGCATTATGGTTTTTTTTCTTTTTCTTTTTTTTGCATTATGTTTTTATATAAAAGGCAACAGTTGTTTTCTAAAGTAGTTTTGGGGAAGAACTTTCTTTTTGAACTACCCCAAATCAGTCAGATGCTGAGCTGAAGTTAAATGTTGAGCACAGGGGGGCCTGGGTGGCTCAGTCGGTTAACTGTCTGCTTTCGGGTCAGGTCATGATCCCAGGGTCCTGGGATGGAGCCCCATTTCGCATCAGGGGGCTCCCTGCTCAGCGGGGAGCCAGCTTCTCCCTCTCATTCTGCTGCGCCCCCTGCTGGTGCTCTCTTGCTGTCTCTCTCTTTCTTTCTCTCTCTCTCTCTCTCTCTCAAATAAATAAAATCTTTAAAAAAGAATAAATGTTGAGCGTAGCATAAAATCCTTCCGAATGACTTATCTAATTCTGGATATGGCCACTGAAATAATTTCAAGTGTAATACGAACCAGCAGGCAGAACGGTCTGGAATATTCAAACCTCAAGGCAGACATTTAGTGAGAGGTATATGTGACGATCCCTGAGACGAAAATAACCTGGTCTCGTTCTTCCTCACCTTACCTTATTTTACCACCCTTGACTCCACACCAAGTTTAATACCCAAAAAGTTGCCTGATCACTTCACTTTCGAGATTTATTTTTAATTTGTTAGTTTTTACTTATTTATTTATTTTTTTCTCACTTTTGAGATTTTAGCTTCTCAGACTTACACAATTTGCATTAGAATTTTAATCTCATCCCCGTTTTTCCTGCAAGGAGGAAGAATACTAGTAATATCGTGGGTCAGTGGGTGAAACTCTTAAAGATCCAGACACGGACGTGTCTCCATCTGCATCATAAAGCTGATCCAGCGTCAGTGTGGATTTTGTCGTCTTACCTGCTTCCCTTTCCTTCCTTGGATGGAAGGAAGTGTGAGAAAACCAAAGACTGGTCAATGGAGGGAGGGAAGATAAAGCCGGAGGTCTCAGAGCCTGCTTCGGTTTGATGCCTAGCTGCACCCCCCTTAGTAACGCCCCGCTTACCAGAATCCACTGCTCAGGGTCCCTGGGCACAGGTGCAGCTGGTGGCAAAGTACTATTTTTACTTGTGTGTCGTTGGCCTTTGGGAACGTCATAGGGGCGAGTTCGGGAATGTGAGCTGCGATTTGGGGAGGAACAAGGGGTCCCTGGTTTCCTGAGCTCAGAGCTGTCCTAAGAAGGCCCAAGTCTATCACATCAAATAAAATTCCTATTATCTTCCTTAAACCGTGAGCAGAAGCTTCCTGTCCTTCAGCTATTTCCCCTGATCATTTAAATTTAATACCCTTAACATTTATGTACTTAATTAGACTTTGGGTGGATGTTGATGATTCTTCTGGATTCACAGGCGTATGTGGAGTCATGCTAAATAAATATAAATCTCCTAGTCATTCCACACTGGTCCTCTCTTCTCCTGTCCTCTTGTGCTTTGAAAACGGTAAATGGCTGATAACATTTTAAAACAACTCAAAATGGGGGAGCCTGGGTGGCTCAGTCGTTAAGCGTCTGCCTTCGGCTCAGGTCATGAACCCAGGGTCCTGGGATCGAGCCCCACATCAGGCTCCTTGCTCGGCAGGAAGCCTGCTTCTCCTGCTACCATTCCCTCTGCTTGTGTTCCCTCTCTCGCTGTGTTTCTCGCTGTCAAATAAATAAAATCTTAAAAACAAAAACAAAAACAAAAACAACTCAAAACGTAAAGTTTGCTTAGTAATTTAAACCCGTAGGTAGACACGGCATAATGGGGTGGTTGAGCGCCTGTCTTCGGCTCAGGTCATGATCTCAGGGTCCTGGGATGGAGCCCCGAGTCAGGCTCCCCTCTCAGCGGGGAGTCTGCTTCTCCCTCTACCCCTCCCCACCCCCACTCTTGCTCGCTGTCTCTCTCTCAAATAAATCAATCTTTTAAAAAATATATTAAGAAAAAAAGAAAAACAAAAAAAGTTACTGCCTTTCTGCCCTAAATGACCAAAGGAAGACAATGAGAGATGATTGTATATTTTGTTTAATACTTGCATTGTTTCTATAGCGCAATTATAGCAATCTTTAAATTTACTTTTCATTACAAATATTTGTCAAGTTTTGTTTCAGAAACATTTTTCCTACTCTCTTGCACATGCACCCAGACACACTACAAAAAAACTCATTCATAACACAGTAAGGGCAAACATTATTCATGTAAACATCTTTCATTAATTTCCCATAATTTAAAAAAATCATAGAATTATAGATATTTGAATAAGGCTCATAGATTTAGTTCAAATTCCACAAAAGACCAATCTTTTGTTAACTGTGATGGGGTTAACTTTTGCTTGCAAGAAATGCTGAATGCATACCCCTAGGTTCCGATCCTTAAACATACCTCACAACCTAATAAACGCATTTCAGGATAAAAAGAGAACATAGAAAACCCAGGAGGAAACCTTTTGAAGGAGGAAGCTCGGACCACGAACCTAATTTCTTCCATGATAAGCAGGCATTACACATCCCTGTGGTTTCCCAACACAAGAATCAAGGTTAATGACAGTAACCCAAAATATAACCGAGTCGCTATGATAAGATACATTGGCATGTGTGTACATATTGCTAGTAGACACAGTGAAAATTTTGTCATATTTATCATTTCGTTATATCCAGGACCGAAGCAGAGGGGTGGGGGAAAAACCAAAACCAAAAACAACCCACTCAAGTTGAATACCATTGTAAAGGAGTATTCTAGTAACGTAAGAGTCAGGAGAGTTGGGAGGTATGTCCCAGAGATGTGATTGGTCTTGATATTAAAACGACTTCTAACAACAGCGTGTAAAGTCACAGACAGAGGAAGCAAGGGTTTGCGTTATCCGAGGACGTCTCTCTCTGGTTGGAAGTTTGGTGGTTAGGTGCATAGTCTCCCAGAGCCGAGACAGGAAATGTACTGTGCTGAGAAATGGGCCCCTTGCCAGCTGCTCCGGCCTCCTTCCTCTCGGTGAGGTGGAGGCCAGGAGGCCGGGACTGCTGGCAAAACCGTGAAGTCCCACCCCGGGGTCGGAACCCCAACTCCACTGAGGGCAGCCTCCCTGACACGTGTGACTAGGCAGTAAGGGTGGCGGTGGATGGTGGCCAGAAAACCCAGCTCCGAGGTTCACGGGGCCACGTCTGGCTTCGGATTCTGCTGCCCTGCAAAGAAATTGTGCTCCGGGTAACTGCACCAGTGTCTCTAATGCCTCTGATTCACTCGCGGGCCCTCGGGGGCCGGGAGCGACATCACTTAAAGGTAGACGTACCTCCATGAGCACCTAACTTACACCAGGAAGCGGCTGAGGCACTGGGGAAGCCTACGAGCTCTCTCCGTGTCAGAAGCAACCCCGTGTCAGAAGTTGCCGTGGGTCAGAGTTATCGGTAGGCTTTTGATTCTTTTAAAAATCAAAACTGATCTGCATTGGATCTCGATAAATTTTGTAATTTGTTTAAATAGCACTGGAATAATTCGACTTCATTTAAATATAGTCATTCTACCATGAAAATATTTCATACAAACATCTATTTACATACAAACACATTAAAATTTGTGAAAAGGGTTTCTTTCCACCCCTGTGGTTGTATGGCTTGAAATAGTTTCATTGCTTTGAATATGTATGCACACATTTGGCAAAATAAAACTATCACAATTTAGTATTTTTTTTTAAATAAAAAAGTGACACCAAGGGTCCAAATTCCTGAAGGGAGAGATCAAAGAAAAAAAACAAAAAACCCATCTATCAAGGTACCTCAAGTAAATTCAAAACTGTAAATTTAACTTCGTAAATTGAAAATATTTTGTGAACCTTTGATCTGTGGCAAATAAACATTACACCTACCAGTCTTGCAACATAGTTTTGCTTGTTTTTCTAAAAGAAACGATGTCTGGATTCTAAATCACTACTCTTAAGACAGAAACTTGAGGCAACGGTTTTTAAAACAAGGCAAAACAGAAAATTCTACCTTCTTGGAAGATCTTAAATGCACTTTGCAGTGAGTGATTTAAAATTTCATATAGTGAAGGAAAGTTTTTAAAGTGTCACATACTGTCTCACTGAGAAGGCAACCCTTGAATTCGCTGTTCACAGTTACTGCCGTCTTAAGAGTTAAAATTCAATGTTGTCAATGGTGACACTTGCCAATCCAGGTTGTTGGTGATAAGGAAATCGTTTTTCAAGTGTGAAGAACCCCCGGAAGGCAAATAAATTTAACGATATGCCCCGAACAGGTTCAAAGAGGTCTTGGGAAACGAATTTCCTTCTTCGTTTCTCAGGTAGACCAGGGACGAAGCAGGTTAAAACAACTGTAGGTCCTCCAGAACTCAAGTCCTCCCTGCTGCTTGCCTCTTCACCTCTGCTTTGCTTTGGGTCAGAAATTCAGTCCTTACAGCGGTTCTGTCAGTCCATCCAAATGCCCACGTGGGGACATACTCCTACAGATTAGTTCCTACTCCTAACCCAAGAGAAAATTTTTTCACAGAGAAGCTGCTAAGGAAAGATCTAGTCATGCAGGCGTGGGGCTGAGACAGCTCTGAGTTAATCTCCTCGAGACTATGGCGTCATGCACGGGGCCCAGGCGGGGTTGGGGAGGAGCATGAGGTTCTTTCTTTATTCCCCACCACATGGAATCTTCCACAGTTCTGCTGTGATCATCACACCCATAAAACTACCAGATTCGGCTGCTTCCTGACACGTTTCCTTCCACGGCGGATGTAAAGAATCAGTAGAGAAATACAACAAGGAGAAACCCTTCCTTCCTCACCAGTTAATTCCTTAGGGAACCTCACCCCCTGCGACTTCTTCACTTACCTGTGGAACACAGTGAATCTCAAGGGCCCCTCGGGATTCCACCCGGTGACAAAGTTTTCCATTTGGGAGTGGGGGAGGGGCGGGGGGGGGAGCAGGAGCCACAAAGCCAGGCAGAGACGCGGAGTGAAGGCACAGAGGTGCACACAGAGGGCCTCGCAAGAGAGGAGAGACACTCAGAATGGGGAGGGAGAGGCCGGAAAAGAGCAGGAGATCAGCGGGACAGGGACATCTAGGCATTCTCACAGATGACAGAGGAAGTGGGAAGAGCTGGGACAGGAGAAAGAAAGGCCAGAAGATGCAAGAAGAGAGGGGGGAGAAGGACAGAGAGGCTCAGCATGGGTGTGCTGTTTCCTCTGATTTGTCTGAAGGTCACAGACATACTGCCCAGTTTTAAACTGAATGCTGTCATTCAAGATCTAATTTGAAAAATGGATTCGTTGGTTAATTACTACTTAGAACTCTTCAATCCTTTAGATCAAAAGAAAGGAAGAAAGAAAGAAAGATTCCATTTGAGTGGGCGTTAAGCAGAGTAACCCATAAGGACAGAAATTATACCCCTAGTGCGGCCTCAGCAGAAGGTATCACCACCAGGAATGAAATCCTGCAAAGGGGAGCTGTGTTGGAGTGTGACCGGCTCCATTCCGACCTCCTCGCTCACTGACCTGGCTCCACGACCCAGCTGCCTGAGGCCACTTCAACCCGTCTTTCTCCTGAAGACAGTCACTCATTTTGGGACGCATTTGAATTAAAGCACCCATCAAAATACAAGTCCCGAGACTGTCCATCTGTCACAGTTTGGGGAATGGTCTCTTTCTACAGAATAGAAGCTATCCTATCCTGGGGCGTTATCTTCTAAAAACCCTACTCGATTCCCTTTGCGGGAGATCCTTCTGGCAGCCCTGACAACTTGTCACGTGGGGAACGTCAGCTTATATCCCCCGGCCCCCACCACTGTAGGCTAGCCGCACACCTCGCACTGGCCACATGCCCTGGCACCGCTGGAGGGGGGTTCCGGGAAGCCTGTCCCTGCAGAGGAGGGAAGGGCCCCTTCTGTCACTGCCTCGAGGGCTGAATCCCGCACCCAGGGTGCCGTCTGAATGGAGAACTGTGAGCAAGCCCTGGGTCAAGCACTTCTGTTGTATTCTTTCTAAGAGCAATGCCTACCTGCCAAGAAACAGCAAACTTCCTTCCTGCCCGTTTCTTTACTCTTCTCGCTGCCGGGCAGCGACCTCTGCTCGGCCAGAGCTCCCTACCAGCTGTGGCTTGGCAGGCTTCAGCTTTCAAGGCCAGACTGGCTCAGGCGACAGGTGCCACCGCTGGCAGCGGCTGCTCCCCACCACTTCCAGCAGCCTTGTCGAGGCCTCCAAAGAAGACACAGCTATGGCACTGGTGGGGGGGGGGGTGCTTCTGAAAGCCCCAGACTTGCAGAATTCATTCAGAGCCATCCCAAGTCCATTACATATCTAACCAGCTAAACTAAAAAAAATAGGGGTTCTCGCCTTATTTCTGCAGTTCTGATTACATGTGGCTTGCAAAATGGCTGAAATGCTATTGGTATCATTGCTTTGAAACTATACAGGTGTTACTCTTAATTCACAATGCTTTGAAGCAGGTAAGTGCTTTGAAAATACAACAATGAAGAGTTTTAGCATTAAGGTTCAATTTGTACCTAGTGATCGGTATGTCTCTCCTAACAGTAGCAATTAAAAAAACAACAACAACAACTTTAGAATTCCACGTTAGAATTCTAGGTTGTTGTTTGACTTCTGAATTCAATGCACTGTGCCACAAGCCGGACTGCTCTATGTTATGTACATTTAATGTGTACACGAGGAGAAGAAATTACTAGCACTATTGAAGAGACTGCAAAATTGCCACAGTTACTGCTTAGAGATACTAATCTCTAATTTCTCTCTCTCCTTTCTTAAAGTATATATTACAACTCTCCCATAACTTAACGCAGACAAAGTAAATTCATTTCTTCTCACATCTTAAAGCAAAGGTATCTTTGTTTACATGCGAGAATAATAGTTCTATAATAATATCCTGGCCCTATGAGCCAGTTCTTTATATTAGGACATAATAATGAAACAATGATATAGAAAGAGCCAGAGAGACCTACGTACTGGCACTAACACGAAATCCATTTGGAAGTTTTTTCTCTTATAAAAGATATCTAAGATAGAGAACGGGATTGAGGGGTGAAATGACTCAAAAAAGTGGGGTTCTGTTCGCTAGGGAAGAAAAAAACAAAGTCATTCTATTGCAAGATACAGATCAAAGGTTAAAAGGCAAATTATACTACATTTAGAGAATAAAAATGTAGTAATTCTCTATCCTCCATACGACCTGTATGCAAGTGTGAACACACACTTCCTGTTGGCCGTAGGATAAAACCTCATGGAAAATCCACGTGGACTACAAACGACTGAAAAGCCCCCTTTCCCTTTTTCAGTCTAATCATTTGGCATCTCTGAGTGTGGTACAGATTTAGACTTGAACCACCCAAGAGCATCACGCTGTCTGTGTCAAGTGTGCGACAATACCTCTCAGTAGGACGTTGTTGCAAGGCTAGCTAATTTTAAATCTGGTATGAGTAATACAGTCAAACCTAGTTAGTATGCGAGAAAGTCGTTGCTAACGCGGAGTGAGAGGATGTGATGTCACAGCATGAGCAGTCCCTGGTTGTCCCGTCGTCGGAAAACGTAGTGCATAGATCCAAGTTTCTGTTCCAGGTCTCGGAAGCCCAGGGCTGAGCTTTTCACTTCTGCTGGGCGGCCTGGAAGGCCTTCAGCTCCACCTGGTACCACTCCGGGGCTTCGGGCCCGCTCTTCCCAGGGGGGCTGTGGTCGTAGCCGTAAGCCACGGTGAGCTCCTCGTCTGCCTCCACGGCTCGGAGTGTGCGGATGCATTTGATGGGCCCGAAACGGGGGTGGACAAACCTGGACATTAACACGAACACCGTCATTCCTGGGTCGGATCGAGAGGTTAGAAGCACAGCCTGAGGGAGGGGGGTGCAGCGTGGGTGGTAAGGGGGGTAGGAATCACCCAGGAGCTCTCCCCGGCCTCCGAGGGTAGGTCCTCACGTGTGGCTAGCAGCCGTGTCACCTGGGTGCTGCAAGACACGGGGGATCTCAGCCCCGCCCACACCTGCTGACTCGGTGTCTGCATTTTAACAACCCCTCCAGGCGATTCATATGCATGTTCAAGTTTAAAAAGTACTGCTCCATCCTCCTCTTTGAGCATATCGGGCACTCCGTATTTATAAACTGACAACACGGGCAACCACAAAAAACCCAGCCTTGATGAGAAGTTGGATCTGGCGCGGCCAGGAGGTGTCTCAATCCACTTGGCCGTGGCATCAGGTTACCTGGCTGGACCCTTGTGGACAAGGCTTTACCGGGGCACTTTGGGGGGTGTAAGGAAGAGCCCTGTGGATTTTCAAAAGCGAAAAACTGGATTCCACCCTATGCAGACAGAGGAAGTATTATTTTCCGGCATAAAAGTAGATGGAGACTTCCTTCCAGGAGCAAAGCCTAGACCTCTCTGCCAACCTGCATTTTAAATATTTCCCTGTGAAGCATCTTGTGAAGGGAGCAGCTTCGAGCATCTCGGAACCCGAGGCAGGGCTAACGCTCTCGACTGTGTTCCTGTGCCAAAGGCTCCCAACCTGGTTCACCCCTACAGCCCCTGCAGGAGAGGAGGACACAGATACGGAACAGATTTAGCTCACCTAACAGCTTCGGAAGCCCAGAACGGAAATAACGTAAGGCATGGCCAGAAAGAAACGCGCTCTATGTTTATACGCATCCGGTCAAATCAATCTCATTCATTCATAGTCACATTTTGAGCAAAGGACATTGAGACACCATGGGAGAAGCTTCCAGACCCTAAGTCAGAACAGCACATGGGGCATGACAGTAAATACCAGCTGGCTCCCTCTATGGGTGGTGGGGAAAGGAGTGTGTCTGCGGTGTAGGGACATCTTCTATGTGGAGAACAAAGGAACGAGCTCTCCCGAGGGCCTCTACATCCACCCCACTTGGGGCAAGCACACTTGACCTGGGCTCAGAGACTTTGGCACGAGCCCTGCTTCCACACATTATTCCTGCCCCCTCTCAGAAAGCTCACGTCTGTATCTCTGAATCTCACTTTCCTCACCTACAGATTCACGGTAATACTAGCAATCCTAATTGTGTAAGAGTTGTCACTGTGACCAAACAGGGTCCCCTGTACGAAGCACCTCACACAGGGCCGGGCACAAAGTGAGGACTGAGCTTCTGCCAGTGTCTAGGTGTGCACGTCTGGGCGTGAGTGTGCATGGGCACAGAATTCGCATACTGTGCTCCATCACGGACACTCCCGTACCGGGGATTTGGGAAGTCCTTATTAAAACTTGGGGCCCCCAGGTGGCTCAGTCGGTTGGGTATCAGCTCTTGGTTTCGGCTCAGGTCGTGATCTCAGGGGTCTGGGATCAAGTCCCACATGGGGCTCCCCACACAGTGGGGGGACTGCTCGTCTCTCTTTCCCTCTTCCCCAGCTCGTGCTCTCTCTCTCTTTTCAATAAATAAATAAATATCTAAAAATAATAATAATAAAATCACAACCTCTAAATTAAAATACTGCTTTAAAAAATAACACCCCTGAAGCAGAGCTCTAGCTAAGCTTCTTGCACATGGACAGAATCCCAAGAGAAGCCTAAGACTTCTGGTATAATCCTCTTTTATCTTCATTTTCCCTGCTTACTATCATTATTCTCAAAGGGGAGGAAAAGGACAGACTGAAAAGGAGGCTCTCCATTTCAGGTGCCAATTCCCCCAGGCGGCACGGGGGCACAACACTTAGGGACACTTAGCTGCTGTGGCTGAGAGTCCTGCGGTTCCAGTTTCTGATGGGGGAGTGGGGACAGTAACGGAGGCTGCCCTGCAGAGGTCCTGGGAGGCCTAAGTGAGAAAACTCATGAGAAGCCGATAGTGGGACACGGGCCTGAAGGGCCCAGTCAATGCCGGCAACACTATGAATGGTCAAAGCAGACCTCTGCCCCCAGTGCTTTGGGCCCTTGGCGACATGTCACCTCTATGGACAACGAGGGCAATAGTTCGTGTCTGCTTGTCCACTTGGATTTTGTAGCAGACTAGAGCTTATACAGGGATATTGTTTTGCTGATGTCAAAGTGTGCGTAACGATACCAATGATTCTAGAAGCAAATGAATGTCATGAATCGGTATCTGAATTTATATTTTATTATTTTTCAGGGAGTCTTCTCATTACCCCAAATAACTAATTGTTCACGTTGGGCTGGGAAGGAGATGACCCCAAGGAGCCTGGGGACTTGATTTTGCACAACTGCTTCCCTCCCTTGTCTCCTGCGCAAGTCCTTCTTTTTGGTGAGAAAAACCATGTTCTTGCAGCTAAATCACAGAACTCATTCATTTTAAAAGAGTAGTCTAAGTAGCATGTGTTACTGTTAGTTACCACTGCTTTAAAAGACCGTTGGGAAGCTGTGTGCAGCCTGGAACGATGCTTTGGCCTAATTCACATTGGCCGCGAAAGCCTTGGAGTTAATAACAGTGTCAGTTTCATTTCACATGACACATGTCCTTTGCCATTTCTACCTGCCCTTTCAACAGAAGTCAGAGCTCCAGTACTTGGTGCTGGCTGCCAAGGAGAGCAAGTAGCTGCCAGGACCATTTCCAAGCCGTCTCAGGGATGCGAGGAGGGACATTCAAATCCTGGCAATTCTCCTACAGATTAAATGCACATGATCGGATCCTGCTCCTGTTAACAAGCAGTAGACAGGGGGACTGCGGGCTGTCACTGAGCAGAAGAGATGGCATGCAGCCTCCTGGCTCCCTGGGGGGAACCGGTATTTTCTGGCCGAGCTAAGGGGATCAATTACGATGGTCCAAGGAATGCCAATGTCAAGGAACAATCAGAGATGCTTGACTTTGGAAGGAGAACATTAAGGGGGCAGAGGAAAGCTTCTAAAATATTTGTAGGGCTACTGTGTTGAAGAGAGACTGGGATAGTGCATAGGGGAATAAATACGGCAAAGGGCTGGATGTCACAGGGAAACCCATTTGGGCTTCATAGAAAGAACGTTTGAATCATCAGAGCCCAAAAGCTAATTTCATAGTATCTACATCAGTCTGTCCACATAACTGTCTTTGTGGATAACAGTAAGCTCCTCATCAGTGGAGGTCTACAAGAAGAGATCAGCGAGCCGTTGGAAGGGGAGGCTCAAACTCTAAAAGGGAGGACTATTTGACTTTTTAAAAGTCTTTAAGAGATAGCTTTGTTGAGATGCAACTAGTATACCCTAAAATTCACCCATCTGAAGCACACAATTCAGGGGGTTTCAGGCCGGGGACCATCACCACTATCTAATATTAGTACACTGCACTCCCCTCAAAAGAAACCCCATGACATTAGCCATCAGCTCCATTTCCCTCCACTGCCCCCGGCCCAGGGCAACCACTGACCTGTACTCTGTCTCTCTGAACTTCGCTGTAACAGACAAGTCATCTCAATAGACTCACACACTATGGGGTCTTATGTGACTGGTTTCTTGCACTTAGCACAATGTTCTCAAGGTCCATCCACGAAGCAGCATGCCACAGTATTTCTTTCTATTGTCAAATAATGGGAACTCTGATTTAATCAGTCTTTTCCAACACCAAGACCTGGTGCTCTAGGCTTAGCATTTTCTTTTCTTCCTTCCTTTTCACAACATCAAAGAGTTTCCGCATCTCCACGGTGCAGAATAATTTTAATTTTTCTACTCTTTCAGATAACACTCTCCTTAATTTTCCAGAGTGAGACCACCGAAGGAAAAAAAGCATCGACGAGGCAGCAACCAGGAAGTGTGGCGTTTCCAGATAATTTCTACCCTTCCATCCAGATGGCGCTTTGCCATCTCAGAACCTACCAAGGCCAGGGAAGGGGCTATTCAGATTCTGAGAGTCAAGCCCTATCCACGAGGCCTCTGGGGGAGGAGCCTCAGGAGCCCAGAGGGAGTGGCCTTCCCCGTGACACGCCCCCGCAGACCGGTCATCTACCCGACCCACCCTGGCCCTCGCTGTCATACTCACATATCGTAGATGCAGTTTGGAGTGAAGGAGTGATTGGCCTTGTGTCCCAAGGAGGCACAGTACTTGGACACGTGGTTGTAGGGCTCAGGCACATCAATGACCGTTTCTTCATCGAGGGAGAGGGTATTCCCATTAAGGGCCCAGTCCCTGCTGTCCACCTGCAGGAAACAAGGCGAACGTTAGAGAGGGCCTCTCTCCCCCCGCCCCCATCTCGAGGCACATCAGCATCACTGACTCATTTCCCCTTACGTTGCGCGGTGTGAGCTCCACATGCGCAAGAAGAACCCAGATCACCCTGCCACACATGGATGGTGCGAGAGCCGACGGCGGGCAGCTCCAGGCGGCTTAACTTACTACCTACTGACTTTTCCTCCTCTCAGAGGAAAGAAAGGACCTAAAGTCCCTGACGAAGACATGCAAAAATATAACCAGATATCCTTAGGCAGTTTATTTCTTCACTGCAGGCTGAGACCTGTTACCTCCAAAGAACATTTGGTCTTGAGCATCAAACTCAAGTTTTGACACATCCAGTTATGTCTTCAGTAGTCCAAAGCAGAATTTTAGCCACTTTGGGTGGACTTTCCTTGGACATGTGATCCCATATCTGCTAGTAGATTAGACACAGCCCAGTGCCACAAAGCCCCCAGACTGCCTCCTCCTTCGGGGCACTGTGGCCCAGAGACTCCTCACCCTACTACACGTCACCTAGACACGTTGGTCCCCTCTCTGACCCGCTCTTTCCTGGGAGTCCCCTGCCCCCCTCCTGCTCCGGCGATGGCCCCTGGTGGCCACAAGCCTATGGACCGGCTCAGGCTGGGAGGGTGTCCCCTCTCTCGCCTCCCTGGCCCAGGGCTGCTGGTGTCAGGAAAGCCTGCTGTGTGTCACTGCCTCCTGTGGTCGGATCTGCAGCTCTGACCAACCCCCGGGGTCCCTGGAAGCCCTACTGTGAAGAAGGTGAGGCAAAAGGAAGAACATCAGATGGAACGGGAACTATGAGGAATGCAAAACTGCTTCAAGCAGAGGCCCTCACTTTTGTTACAAGTGGGGATCCGTGTGACCAGTGTCCCTCATTCCCAATGTGCTGTCTCATCTACAACAGCACTCACTCTCTGCAGGGCCCCAGCACCCTTCCCTTCTCCAACCCACACCCCAGCATCTGCTGATGTCAGCAGAGCAGTTTTTTGGAGAAAATAGGATTATGTTAACCATTTTAAAAAATATTTTATTTATTATTTTAGAGAGAGAGAGCAGAGGGAGGAGCAGAGGGAGAGGGACAAGTAGACCCTGGAACCCTGAGATCATGACCTGAGCCAAAACCAAGAGTTGGAAGCTTAACCAACTGAGCCACCCAGCCGCCTCTAGGATCACATTTTTATATAGAACTGTTAACTCTCATGGGTGTACTGCCTCTCCTGCCCCTAAACTACAAATATGCTGTAATTTGTATCTGATTTTCATTCAACAAGTATTTACTGAGTGCCTATCACATGCCAGGCACTGTTCTAGGCATAGGGGATATAGTAGGGATGAAAGTGAAAAAAATCTTCACGGATCTTAATATTCCAGCCCTGTCGTGTGATACTGATATATGGTACTTGGTACTATCTACCTTATGTTGCCATTAGTTGTGTATTTTTCTTATCTCCCGAACAGAATCTAAAGATTTACTTATTAGAGAGAGAGCGGGAGGCAGAGCAGAGGGGGAGAGAGAGAGAATCTCCAGCACACTCCCCACTCAGCACGGAGCCTGACGCAGGGCTTGATCCCAGGACCCTGACATCAGGACCCAAGCCGAAATCAAGAGGTCAACTGACCATTCACCCAGGCGGCCCTCTCTGACAGAATCTAAATTTCATGAAGGCAGGGAGGGTGCCCCATTCATTTCCACGGCACAGCACAGTGAGTCTCGCTGGGAGCCGGATTCTGCTATTTGACCTCCTGCTCGCACTCTGCGGGTTACCGTACTTGTGACCTTGGACAAATGGCTCACCCGATTTCCTGGACCGGCAGGACTGCGGACACAGAGGTCCGGCCACCACCAGGGGATACTGTGTGTCAGAGCATGGCTCAGTTTGAGGGCCAAGCCATCTTTGTATGATGGCTGTGAATGGGCAAAACCTTGATTATTTCATGGCATTTCCCCTACAGCATTCCACAGCAATACGCGAAAAGGGGAAGTATGTGAATGGGGGATATGAGCAAAAAGCCCGAGCCCCATATGCTTAATGCAAGTGAGACCAGATGGAGACTACAAGCCGTCCCAAGCAGCGGACTTTTTGCCCGAGTGTGGACACGTAAGGAAGTTAATTATGACGTGAAGAAGAAAAACAAAAACACCCCAGAGTTCTGGAAAATGTATCCAAGATTGTATTTTAAAGGCAAGAGGTTTTAGCTTTAAATTTTAAAATAAAAAGCTTTTTATTTTCAGCTTTTTGGGTAATAGAACCCTTCCTGCCTGGATGGATATAGGCTACTGTATGACTTTTGCACAAACAGAAGTTGGGGGCCTTCCTGTAAAGCTCCCTGTGCAAGATCATGAATTCATTACCGACAGAATCAACTGGATCTCAATTTTTCAGACCCTGGCTGTGGTATGGTACAAAGCAATTGCTGTCTTCTTGATGGGCACCATCCCCCTTTCTAGAAAATAGCTGTGAAACTTACAAGAGATCCCAGAGAGTTCCCCTGCCCCTCCCGCCGTATACGGCTATTATGAGAAGAGAGTCATTTATGAACCCGGAAGTGGTTTCTGACCAGACACCACATGTGCGGACACTGAGATCACACACTGATCTTGGATGTCCAGCCTCCAGAACTGTGAGAAATAAATTTCTGTTGTTTAGAAGCCTCCCACTATATGGTATTTTTTAAAAAAAGATTTTATTTATTTGAGAGAGAGACAGAGAGAGAGAGAGAGAGAGAGAGAGAGAGAGCGCACAAGTAGGGGGAGCGGCAGGCAGAGGGAGAGGGAGAAGCAGACTCCACCTGGCCCTCCAGCAGGGAGCCCGACACAAGGCTCGATCCTAGGACCCGGGGATCGTGACCTGAGCCGAAGGCAGATGCTCAACCGACTGAGCCACCCAGGTGTCCCCAGTGTATGGTATTTTTGCTATAGCAGTTCGAAGACTGCTATAAGACAATATCCCATCAATTTTACAAAAAAAGACTATTTATGCCCTCATACTTCTAGCAAATACTAAAATAAAGGGGCTGATGGGGAAATGGAAGAGTATCTGAAGCCAAGCCCTGTAACCAATCAAGTTGATTCTCCACTTCGACCCCACTCACCTCTTGGTGTGTAATGCGGACTCCATTATAAAAAGACATAACAGTATTAGGTCCCACTGCTACCTTTGAAAACAGTCCTTCTCCAGCACTGGAAATGAGAGATTCAGCAACATAAACCCTAAATAGAAAAAAGGGCCAAATCACGGTTCTTTTCGTTTGATATGTCACTCTTTATATCAACCACCAAAATATCAGTATGGCTAATGAATCTGAAGCATCAGTTCATAGTAATCCAGTGAGGAAGGAAGGGACGGAGGATGAGAAGTTAAACCACAGTATTTGGCACCGGAAACTGAAGAACTGGTACTCCTTTATCTTTAAGTCAGGTGTTTAAAATCTCTCTAACATGGGGATTATTCTATACAGACGGCCCTTGAACAATATGGGTGTGAACTGCAGGCCATGTACCCGCAGATTTCTTACAGTACTGAAAATGTCTTTTCTCTTCCTTATGAATATTTTTTAAGGTTTTAAGTAATCTCTGCACCCAACACGGGGCTCCAACTCACAACCCCAAGATCAAGAGATGCACGCTCTGCTGACTGAGCCAGACAGGGCCCTCCCTTTCATGATTTTCTTTAATAACATTTTCTTTTGTCTCGCTGACTTTATGGTAAGAATACAGTGCATAACACATATCACATACAAAACAGCTGTGACTCAACTGTTTATGTTATCGGTGAGGCTCCAGTCAACGGTAGGCTCTTAGTAGCTCAGTTTTTGTGGAATCCAAAGCCACATGTGGATTTTCAACTGCATGGGGTAGGCGTGGGCGTTGGTGCCCCAACCTGTGTTACCCAAGGTTTCACTGTATTCATAAAGCGCTTGATAGAAGGTTTTTTTGTTTTTTGCTTTTTAAACTTACGTTTTTTTTTTTTCCATTTTATTTTATTTTATTTATTTTATTATTTTTTTAATTTTTATTAACATATAATGTATTATTTGCCCCAGGGTACATGTCTGTGAATCGTCGGGCTTACATATTTCACAGCACTTAACAGCACATACCCTCCCCAATGTCCACAACCCAGCCACCCTATCCCCACC
>CM053604.1:99187251-99202132 GCA_028646535.1 Procyon lotor
GCGAGAAACACAGTGAGAGAGGGGACACAAGCAGAGGGAATGGTAGCGGGAGAAGCAGGCTTCCTGCAGAGCAGAGAGCCCGATGCGGGGCTCGATCCCAGGCCCCTGGGATCTGACCTGGGCCGAAGGCAGACGCTTAACGACTGAGCCACCCAGGCGCCCCTCTCACAGTGGTTTTGATTTGTATTTCTCTGATGTCGGGTGATGCGGAGCACTTTTTCATGTGTCTGTTGGCCATTTGGATGTCCTCTTTGCAGAAATGTCTGTTCATCTCTTCTGCCCATTTCTTGATTGGATTATTTGTTCTTTGGGTGTTGAGTTTGAGAAGTTCTTTATAGATTTTGGATACTAGCCCTTTATCTGATATGTCATTGGCGAATATCTTCTCCCATTCTGTCAGTTGTCTTTTGGTTTTGTTGACTGTTTAAACTTACGTCTTTAATGAATGAGTATTTTCACTGTCTTCCTGGATAAGTAATCCCCTTCCAAAGTAATTAAAGCTGTACCCAAGTTTGTCAACGCCACACAGGAGGGAAGGGCTGTTTTAATTCAGCCCCAAGATGAATCTTTCACATGAAAGAGTGACAATTAATAAAACATATCCAATAAGCACTTTCCAACAAAAGAGTTTATACTGGGGTCTAGCAACTATGGCCTCGGGCCCACATCTGGCAGCTGCGCCTTTTTGTAAATGAAATTTCATGGAACACAGTCACCCCTATTTATTTAGTGTTGTCTACTGCCACTTTGGGGAGACAGAAGCAGAGCCGAGCAGTTGCAATAGACCCACAAAGCCTAAAATACGGAAAGTGCGGCTCTTCACAGAAAGAGTTTGCCAATCCCTGGATTTACAGGAAGACCGCGCTCGTGACTATTGAACTGCATTTAACAGGAAGGTATGTGCCCCGTCGACAGCTACGTCAGATCTCTGGGCACTGGGATGTGATGACTCTGGTGGAACTGGTCATCCCCAGTTTTTGTTACATGGATCATACGCTTCTTTTGTAGACTAGAGGACTGCATTAGTGGTTCCGGCTCTTTCCTCCTTCCCTGTGGTAGAACGACACGTCCTGCTACTTTGCTGCATGACCCTGTGGTCCTCCTTCGGAGTGGGGACACGATGTACCCCTGCCTGGATCCCTCTGGCCTTGGCCATAGGATCTACTTTGGTACTTGAACACGGGCAAGAGGACTGCGTGCCAGGACTCAGGTGGTAAGAGGCACGGGGAATTTCTGCCAGCCTCCTTGAACTCCCATTCATCTCCACAGGAAGAAGATGCCCCAGGGGCTGGTGCTTCTTTAGCTGGAGTCTCGGAATACAGACGTATGAGACAGACCTGAGCCCCTCTTGAAATCTGGAGTCCAGCCTCGTGCAGCTGAGCCAAGGGGAGCCAAGAGGAGCCCAATCGAAAGGGGCTGAAGCTCAGCTAACCCACAGAACGATGAGTGGAAAAGAAATGTGCATTCATAAAGCACCTCGATTTTTGAGGACATCCTTATACAGCCTCATCTCAACGACCGTAACAAAAAGGACCGACACACGAGATGATTGCACTAGTGTGTTTCGGGGCTAACAAGAGACCAAATATTTCCCTTTGTAAATGGACCAGGGCTCTGTATCCAGAAAGAGGCCATTCATTCACTGTGACGTGGTGTGAGCCTTGTCAGTTCAACCAGGGAAGACGCCTATTTTTCAGATGGGAACAGGACAGGAAGCGAATGGAAGTCATGCTTTGTAAGGCACGCTTACGAACAGCGAGGCAAAGAGAAGACGGCCTACCGGCGGCTCTCTGCCTCGGGAACAGGCCCGTTGTTAGGGGGTGAGAATCTGGCCGAGTACCAGGGAAAGCCACACCCACAACGGAGGGCTGGAGTTTAGAGAAGATGGAATGGAACGGGACTTGACACTTGGGGAGTGAGCTTATCAAATCAGGAGCCTGTCATTTGTACGCTGGTAGCTTTTTAGGCTTCTTATGGTCTTTCTTTGACTGCTATTCTCCCTTTGTACATCAAGAAATTGTCTCACGTTCCAGACCCCAGTGGCTGGGCTGAGCAAAGGAGGCGTTCTAGTTCCTGCCCAGGCTAGGGGTTTAAGGAGTTCGAGATGCTCCCCTAGAGGCTAGCATGTGGCTGCAGCATCAACTGTACCAGGGCCCCAAGAAAAAGGGCATCAGGGCAGGGCACAGCGGGCTCTCTAGACGTAGACATTTCCTTCTGGGACTGACCCATGGCCGTTTGTGCTTCCTGGGTGGAGAAACTCTCTCACGATATAAGCATAAAAACACTCTTCCTCAGACTATATGAATATTTTCTTCTGCTCGGAGGGCTACGGAGGAGGAATAAGTCCCCCCATGAGGGTTATTTAACTTCCCATACACAATGCTGTTCAAGCCACAAGGAAAAAAGTTACCTCTCTGATTCGTATGGATCTGGAAGAAGAGCACTGGTAGAAATGCAGGACGATGTCGATTTGTCAAAGTGGTACACCGAACCTGAAAAGCAAGCGAAAATCTCAATCTAGAGGTTACCCAGTTAGGGAAGAGCTTTTAAAGCAGGAGTTAAATAATGAAAAATGTTCTTCAAGTTCCACAGACTAGGATAAACTCTTCAATATAAATGCACTGCTTTTAGATTTGCTTTTGAGTTTTATTTTTAGGTCTTAATGAACAGCCCTCAGACGTATCTCTTAAAATCCCATTTTTGCCTTTGAATTTTCTTTTTTCACAGAGTTTGCAAAGTGCTTGGGCAATTAAAATTTTTTAATCAAGAGCCTGCTTTGGCATGAAATTTTGAGATCTCTCTGGTCAGATCGGATTGGATAATGGTTTTAAAATTTTCTTTGGTTTTCTTCCTGCTAGACACACTTCTGTTGACTCCAACCACCCAGCCCTCCCTGGCAATTGTCCCTTTCACCAAAAATAAACATTCGCCTCATCAGAATTAAGAACAGAACTGCTTTTGATAAGGCAAAAACAAAGTCTTCTTATTTCTGTTCAGGTGGTTCAGAAGCCAATCAGTAATTTACTCCAGAAACTCAACTGTTCTAGAATTAACATTGACTCTCTGCAAAGGATTAGCCTCCGAGAATTCTCCCAGAGCACAATGAAGACATCTGATGCTCTAAACCCTCATAAGTAAAGAAACACATTTTAGAACCGAAGGGCTTACTCCCGTGAAGTAAATTCTTTCAGGCACTGAGGTATCACAAATCATCCCATTAAGCAATCCCTCAGCGGTCACCAGGTCCTCCTTCTGGATTTTGTTTGTTTGGTACGATCACAAAACCCAAATCAATGTCTCAAACTAAAAGTTGAAAAGCGATCCAGATCAGTCAGTGTCTAGCTAGGAAACATTTCCATATTCCAAAGAGAGAATTTCATTCAGGGAATTGGTTATATGGAGCATGGAGGAACTGAGAAGCCAAAGGGACCAGTGAGGAGCCCAGAAACTGGCGGGAGCTGGCAGCCTCGTAACCCTAAGCCGGAGGGACAGCGGTGGAGGTGGTGTGCCTGGGGCTCGTGAGCTGGGGTATACCCACCCAGGGAAGCTGGGATGTGGCGGGGAGGATCTTCCTGGTGGCAGATGGGATCAGGAGACAGGCCCCTGCTTGGAGACCCTGCTGACACAGAGACAGCTGCTCCCTGATGCCTTCCCTCTCCCTGCCCCAGGCCAGTGCCTCCCAGTGGCCAAACCCAGACAGAAGCCAATGCACGAGAGCCTAGGAAATGTGGCCTGCAAGGGGCAGAAGTCCCCTGCACTAAAAGCAGGGCAGGAGAACGACGAGAAATGCATCTGAGGGCAAACTGGTAAGGGACCAATGCACAGTCCGTTCTAGGAAGTCAGCTGACAAAAGAAACAACCCACATTTTAATATCAAACTGTTCTGTGAAATACTTGTTCTATTGGGCAGAAAATCTCTGGACTTCCCCCTCTCTTCCCTTTAGACTAAACCTTTCATCACAAAAGTCCCACATGCCAGCTACATGGAAAGCCCCGTGTTGGGGATGGGACAGATGCAAATGGGGGAAACATCTCCACTGCTTTCAGGGCGCTGAGGTCGTCTTTTCCAACACATGCTGTCCGTTCCTGTTTTTCCCCCACTGGCCAACGCTCGGGGCAAACAGAACAAACCCTTTACTTTTCCTCCTCTCCTCTGTAATTTATACTACGCCCTTTGACCAGAATCCATTCATTCCCTTGACCGACATGAATTCTAAGAGGTGAGCCAAGCCTTAAGGACCGCACAGGAATTACCAGAGAAAGGAGTTCCTTTGCGGAGAGGCAAAGAGATGAGGTAAGAAGAAAATCCAGTGTGAACCCACCACAACCGGGAGCTCTAAGGAAAAATAACCCTTTGAGAATTATCACCCTCGCTTCCCAAAATCTGTTGCTTCCTCACACCAAGGAGAATGCAAAGAGAACAAAAACTTCCCTTATGCTGTTGTATAGTTAGTGCCAATAGCTGTGTTTTATAATGAAGAAACGGATTCTGAAGGGATAAACAACTTGCCCAAGTCCATACTATGGTAAATGTTGACACTGAAACCCAAATCGGGTGACTCTCAAGTTCATGGCTCTTGCCACTAAAACACGCTATCGCTTCTGAAGCTTTAAAATGGACATCATGCAGTGGGACCCTCCCCTGGACCGGAACCCCTCACTTCTAAACACGGAGGCCCTGTTTCCATTCAGAACTCATGTGAGGAGCACAGACAGTTGAATTTGAAGTGCAAAGATGACTGTTTCACTTAAAATTTTTTTTTTCCATTTTGGAACCATTTTAAACTTATAGAGAAATTGCAAAGATAGCACACGGCGGCGCCCCAATACTCCTCATGGTTTTATAATGGTAACTTCTTACTTTACATGGTATGTTTGTCCAAATAAGAAACCAACATAGCTATGTTACTATTAACTAAGCTTCAGACTTTATTCAGATTTCACCAGTTTTTCCACTAATGCTTTCTTTCCATTCCAGGATCCAATCCAGCATCCCTCACTGCATTTAGGCTGCCTCAATTTTTAACTTAAAAAAAAAAACAAAAAACCCACAAAACTTGAGACATTTAAAACAACCAAGTTGGACCTAAGTGTAAATGCTAGATTTCCTATTTTTGGACATTCTCCTCTGGAGATTCTCCCTCAGATCACAAATAGCTAAATATTATTTAGGACTATTAATGCATAGATTTATTATCTTCTCTCCTTTTTTTCTCTGTATAATGTAACTTAGATTGGACACACAGGCATATTTTGCTTTCAAGGAATCAGACCAATTTAACAGATTTCGTTTTTTATGCTACCCAAAATACAAAATCTTGGGTTTTTAAAATTTTTTTTTTAAAGGTTTTATTTATTTGACAGCGAGAAACAAAGTGAGAGAGGGAACACAAGCAGAGGGAATGGTAGTGGGAGAAGCAGGCTTCCTGCAGAGCAAGGACCCCGATGCGGGGCTCGATCCCAGAACTCTGAGATCATGACCTGAACTGAAGGCAGACGCTTAACGACTGAGCCACCCAGGCGCCCCTTTTTAAAAAAATTTTTTTTAAAGGTTTTATTTATTTGACAGCGAGAAACAAAGCGAGAGAGGGAACACAAGCAAAATCTTGGGTTTTTTGCCTTGTTTTTTTTCCAGACTTCCTACAGTAAATATTTTATACTCAGAAAAAAATGCTAGTATGCCATACTGTACTTCTAAAAGGAAATAGGATTTTTTTCTAACATGGATTCCACTGGGCTCACCCATGTATCCACTGTGTGTGCTGTGAAGATGCTGGGCTCCGGAAGGAGGCAGGGGACACCAACATGGATTTATCTTTCCCAATCAGAGCTCGGGCTGAATCAGCTTTATAATACCTCCCCAGAGATCTCCCTAATTTGATTCTCAAATATCACTAAACTGTATTTCAGGTTTTTTCCGAGATTTAACCTTTTGAAATTAGTCAAATTACTGCTATCATTTCTTCACTTCTTCCCTGTATTGGAATTACACGGCTATGCCTTTATCGTGACTTTTTAGCACCTGCTACTGAAAAGCATGGTATCTATTTCCCATCTCACTGATATTTGGCTTGGATGTGTGATCTGCTTTGACCAGTGAAAAGTGGGTGAATGTGACATGGTGTCCATGTCAAGCTAAGCTTTCAGAAGCAGCACAGGTGTCTACTCATGTGCTGGTTTCTTGGGACCCACCTGGGAAAATCTTGACCCAGGTCACCAAAGTCTCTTCAGACTGGGCCCCAGAATTAAGACCTTTAAGGCATAATAAGATAAGAAGCCTCAAGTCCAGCCATGTCCAGCCCAGCACAGCCTAGCCCAGCTGGAGTACAGCTCACCAGCCACACTGTATTTGAGGTGTTGATGTGTCCATTATGCAGCAAGGCTGATTAATACATGATTCAAGTGGACTAGACGAAATTCATTTCTCTCAAATATGGCCCAACAATGCGCTTTGGACTTGGAGCAACCCATCTGAAGCAGATCCGACTTACTTCCCGGCATCAGCTCAAAGTGAGGCCTTCCTTCTTCAGTGGACATAAGGGTAGCCAGTTTTCCCTCTATCATCTCTCCATCGATGAATTTTCCATAAAGCGCCATCCTCTCATCAGGGTACACATAGGCTATCTTCTCTCCAGTCATCTCCCCATCTTCATTTACTTCTCCCACAAGGCTGCCTCCATCCTGACAGGAGAAACCGAAAGCCAGAAAATATTATATGTAGTATTTATCCACAAGACACGACTTCAAGGAATTTCTCTTGTGCACTCCCATCGTTGATAGCACTAACGTGACAGTTGGAGAACTCAAAGCTTTCATGTGAGTGAGAAGAACATGATGCATACCTCCCCAGCCAGCCCTATACAAATGAACTGCTAGAAATTACACACACAGAAGCATAGAAGCCTGATTTAGGGAGTCAGAGACTGAGCCTCACTTTATAATCCCGACAAGTTATCGACATTCCATTTTGGTTCATCATCTAAGAAGCAAGTGCATTGTATTTGCAATATTAGTTACAAACATTTCGAGGAAGTGTCACTATGTGTTAAAGTGTGGGCCCATATCCAATGTGATGAGGAGCTAGAGCAAGACGGTTTTAACCACTGTCCATACCATCTCACTTCTCCATGTAGGATTTTGGATTTTGGGTAGTTAAGAAAATCTTTAGTTCAAATGTATCTAAGAATTAATTTAGCATACGTGAGTGAAGAGTGTTGTCTGCGTGTCCTAGGAGATAAACAAAAGGACTTGTGGACACTGCCTCTGTGAGAATCCTGCATGGTCACTATCTAAGGCATTTCAAGGAAAAGTGAAAAAAATCAACTACATTTGATTCCCTTCTCCATCACCTCTTTCTTCCCACTTTTCTTTCTTTACAGCTCCCTTCTGTCTCCTTCCAGGAGGGAAGCCAGGTTTACTTTCTGCTTAACTATCACTTGCTTGCATTCCTAGGGTCATTAAATACTTTAGGGCAGAAGCTCTGATATAATTCTGCATCCTGGTACGTGCTAGGGACACAATAGGTGATCCATAAATGCTTTTTGAATTGAACTGGGATTCCTGCAAAATAGCCTAATAATCAAAGAATAATTGGCTCTAGGGCCCTTTGTTCCCCCGATGCAGAGGGTCTTTATGGTATCACTGAAAATCTGAGAACTATGTGGCTTCGATATAATAACAGGAATACCGTGACATCTTCCAAAAGCTTGGTTATTTCTCCAACTCAATGGTTCTGGAAACAGCTACTCAAAGTCAGCACAGTAGGGTAGCTTCTGAGTGATCTCAAATGCTGCTTACTGAGAGAGGGCAGGGATCAATAACATCAGGTTCATGATTTCTACAGCTCCCCATACTCTAATTGCTCTTTGGAGAAAAAGGGTCATGAATTTAAAAACGAACCACAGCACTTTCATAGAAAGAAAAATGCTTAGCAGCATTTTTAACGCATAGAAAGTGCATTAAAGCTATATGATTGTTCTTGATCCTCCCAGGGTTTATTCTTTTTTTTTTTTCTTTAAGATTTTATTTATTTATTTGAGAGAGAGAGAGCAAGCAAGAGAGAGCATGAGAGGGGAGAAGATCAGAAGGAGAAGCAGACTCCCTGCAGAGCTGGGAGCCCCATGCGGGACTTGAGCCTGGGACTCTGGGATCACGACCTGAGCCAAGACAAGTCGCTGAGCCAACTGAGCCACCCAGGCACCCCTGAGTTAATTCTTAATAAACCAGCATAAATGGGATGATACATTCTGAAGATCTGCCTTCAGGCTTTCAGCGCTGATTACTGAGCTGAAGGGTGTTAGCACATTTGCGCTCCTAACGCAGCGTAACTAATGTGAGCCAACATCACTCCTTATTCGTGCAGAATTCAGTCTTTCTAGGCTCTTGTATTTTTTTTTCCTTAAGTACTTTAAACTTTTGGTCGGGAGGTGGTGAATATATTTGTCTAGTATGACAAAGCAGAGATTCCTCTATTGTTTTGAAAAGAAGGTGTGTATTTATTTATTTATTTTTATTTATTACTATTATTTTTTAAATTAAATAATCAAGTTTCTTCTAGTTTTATTTTTTAAATATTTTATTTATTTATTAGAGAGAGAGAGAGAGAACACAAGCAGGCAGAGAGGCAGGCAGAGGCAGAGGGTGAAGCAGGCCCCCTGCTGAGCAAGGAGCCCGATGTGGGGTTCAATCCCAGGACCCTGGGATCATCACCAGAGCCGACTGAGCCACCCAGGCGTCCCAAAGGTGTATATATTTTTTAAAAAGATTATTTATTTACTTATTAGAGAGAGAGAGAGAGAGAGGCAGAGATAGTGAGAGAGAGCACAAGCACCGGGAGCCACAGGCAGAGGGAGAAGCAGACTCCCTGCTGACCAGGGACCTCCCTTCCATCTTCCCCCCACCATGCGGGGCTCGATCCCAGGACCCTGGGATCCTGACCTGAGCTGAAGGCAGACACTTAACTGACAGAGCCACCCAAGTGACATCACTGTTCCAAGGTAAAACTGTGAAAGAAACAAGCTGTCCCGAGAGTAAGCTTATAAATACCATAAGGCAAATCATGATTTTCCCTCCTCTCGTTCCTGCTCTGACCTCCGATCACAAAAGCATCCTTGTATGCTGTGTCAGGAAGTGTCGAGGAGGAAGCCGCTGTCTTCTGTCTTCTGCTCAGTGGCCGCTCTTCACGGGAGAAGGAATCATTCACTTCATCAGTGAGCAGGCAGGGTCTGACACCCACTGACACCCACGATATCTCTTTATCGGGCGGGGGTGAACAGGGGATAGCCTGTCCACCTGCTGTTCCCAGAGGTCCTGCTCCATTTTCACTCACGCCGTCCTGGCGGCTGTCGGGCCCTGCAGCTGCGCCAGACCCCCTCTCCCATCCCGTCCTCTCCTTGGGGAAGCTCCCCAGGCAGGACCCACTCCCCCGGGGGAGACCTGCAACTTGCTAGAGCTCAGTCTGCCACTGGTCCAACTGTTCAGTTCAGAGGGGGAAAGCGTAGAAGCCCATTTGACTTGGGGTCCTCATCTCACCTCCCATCCACCACTGCCGTTAGATTAAATCCCTTTGATCTCCGACATCTAGGAAGGACACGGGTGTCTTAGTTGAATCTGAATCCAGAGAGAAAAGGGGGTGACTGGCTCCCTCGCTGCCAACAGATACCATATATAAAGCAAGTGTTATCCCAAGTTAATTTTGGAAGCTTCCAACTCCCTAGTGCTTCTTTCCTAAGGCAGACTCTCCTCTTGGCATTTAATAAGATAATCATTAACACCAAAGGCTAAAATGTAGGCGCACCACTTAGATGTCAAGGTGCCACTACATTGAGTGAAATGGATCCAGTCATCTTGATGCATCATGGATCTCTTCGAGAGACTTTCATCATCACAAGTAAGATGACAGGCAGGAGGAGGCTCTGGTAATCCCTATTTTGCCTCTTTCCTCTACCCAGCCTCCTGCAGAGAGTTCCGTGTTCTCTGACTTCATGGCTCACTGTCATGTTAGCAGATCCCCGGTGCGGGGCGGTAAGATGCTCGACCGGCCTCCTCACGAGGCAACAGAAGTTTCAGTCTTCGTAAGCTGGTAAGCACCGACCCCAGGTCCCTCTTCCTGCCTTAGAGGCACTAACCGAAAGGACTTTGGATCTATTGCAGAGCCTACCAAGAAGATATGTCACTGCTTTGGTCATTATTTTAAAAGTTTTATAGTCTTCTTTCCTTAAGCCCTGTTCCCTAGAGTATAACCTGTATTTAAAGAACAATAATATGTAAGGAGATTTAGCTGGGGCTACTTTTCCTGTTACACATATAATAGATCATTTGTTTTTATGAATTTTTTTCCAGCATAACAAGATAGGGTTCAGAGTAAAGAAAATGGTCTTGTATTTTGACTGAAGGCTCTGGACAAAATAAAACATTACTATTATTTTTAGTTATATATATTTTTTTAAGTACGCTCTATATCCCACGGGGCTTAAACTGATGAGCCCAAGACCAAGAGTTGCAAGCTCTACTGACTCAGTCAGCTAGGTGCCCTGGACAAAATAAAACAGTAGACAAAATATTTTCCAAGGTCTATTTCCTGACACATTTTCTGAAAATTCACTAATAACAGATGGGATATTTGAAATGCAAACAGCAACTAGAGCATTAATTCCCAACCTGATGGGTTGTGCCACATCATTTTGCTCTAGTAAACTCCAGAAATATTGGAAAATGTTATCAAATACTCAAAAGCAAGTTAATTTCAATCACCTTAATTTAAGCAACATAAGCCATAAACCACTTATAAAGTAGGGAATAGGGTTGTAAAGTCAAGTAAGTAATAACAGTGCAGAAGGTCCCAAAAGATGGGAGATTGCTAGATCAGTTCTCCTGTAGGAGAACCAGAGTAAAATTAATAGCAACAATGATATATTCCACCATCTCTTTCTATATACCAAAAGAATATATATATATATTTTTTTAATTTATTTTTTTGAGAAAGAGCATAAGCAGGGTGCGCAGCAGCAGGCGGGGGAGAGGGAGAAGCAGGGAGCCCTATATGGGGCTCCATCCCAGGACCATGAGATCATGACCTGAGCCAAAGGCAGATGCTTAACAGACTGAGCCACCCAGGCGCCCCCCAAAAGAATATTTCTAAAAAGCATATATTTTTGTCTTTATTAGTGGTACAATAAAGCCATTTTGTCCCAATTTGCTTGAATCGTGACTATTCATTCCTTTCCAGAACAACATCGAAGAGCAATGAATAGTAGTTGTGATATCAACAGTCTAAGAGGATAGCGAGTAACCGTGAGGGGCACACCTCGGCAGCCAGCAGCTGGGGGCTTCAGCTCCTGTGACTCTCAAGTTTCACAGCTTCACATTTTCTAACACAGAGGATACATTTTACTCTTTATTGCCAGGAGCCAAAGCATCGGCTTAACCCATGTTCCGTTCCAGCAAAATGAACAGTCACCAGGCTTACTGGGTAGTATATCCAGCAGACTCCATGCCGAATGTTATCCTTGTACTGCCCCTTGAAGATCAATCTCCCATCCGTGTCATACTCCTGGGCGGGCCCATTCAGCTCTCCGTCTACATATGTGCCCTGGAGCACGCCCCCGTCCTCATAAGTGTACACTCCCTGGCCCTGCAGGGCATCGTCCACATAATACCCCTCCAGGGTGCTGTGAGAGAAGGGAGAACAAAAGGGAATAGTCAGACCATGACTCCACTCTCTTAAAAGAAAGGATCACATGCAAGGAGCTGCACACCCAGCTCTGTTTCGCTGCTGACCCGTATTCAGTGCATCTCCTGAATTCCCTACATCGCTAGGAAAAATACTCCGGAGATGTGGGCAGGATTAGGGACAGAGGGGGAGTTCATTCTTAACTTCCCGGTTCCCGTTCATTCTTTATCTCTGCTAGCAGAAATAGAGAAGAGCAAAGCCGCAGGTGGAAACTGAGACCAAGGCTCATCTGAGTATGTTTTTAAGGTGAAGACACTGACCAATACCAGGCAATAGGAATGGGGGCATTACCCTTTTCAGATACAAAACACCCATGTTTAATTCCCTCAAGACTGGTCCAGATGTCACTGGGTTCTCAGGCTCTCTCAGATGGCTTGTATACAGTGGTCTTTAATAATACAATAGTGGTTTAGAATGTAAATACCTACATATTTATTGAAGTCATTAATGTATTATTTATGTGTGACAACCATAATTGATATCCAGTCAAAAGAATCCCATCTATCTATTTGGATGATATATAGGGATTTACTTTAGTATATGCATGTGCGTGTGTGTGTGTGTGTGTGTGTGTGTGTGTGTATGTACATGATCAGGGCAAATAGGAGCCCGTAAGGAAGACTGCAGGCTGAGTCTTGTTAATATCATTAGCAGCCTGATTGTGTTGAGATCCCTCCTTCCACAGCAGAAGAAACTCACAAGGGTGCGGCTCATGGTCAGTTTACAAGAACCTCCCTGTCTCTCCCTCCTCACAGAACACTTTTGGCATTTCAATATGTTTTCAGGATTAGGTTCTCAAAGGCCATTATACCATGAAACTAACTTTACCAAAAATTCCCTCTCTGTACTACCACTTGGAATAAGGGAAAGAGTAGTTCAAATAATTTTTTAAATTTAAAATGTATGACATTTAGCAACAGTGACCGTTGATTTTAACATCTGCAGATAGCACTCACCCATTAATTCAACTAACAAACACTCAGGGTGCCTTGTAAGTAGCAAGCACCGTGGGAGGTCCTAGAGCGCACAAGGAACAGGACAGGAGAGGCTGGCCGGCACACAGTGTGTCGTGTGAATAGACGGGGGCCATGGGGACTGAGGTGGCTGCACCTGCCTTCCTGGTAAAGTCTGGTCTTGCTTACTGAACGACAGAATGATCTGTGATCGTTAAATGAAAAGCACGAGCTAAATAAGCGTAGCCTCTGATCACATTGTAATTACACTATGGGTAGTCTCCCAAGGAGAGAAATGGTTGTTTCAGTTTTGTTTGTACTACCACTGGTAAATAGGCTGAGTAAATTCATGAAGGGAATAAAGTGTACTTTAGCATCGCCTTTGCATAAATAATCAAAATTCTCTATCAGGGAGGCTGGAATTAATGAGATCTGACTCCCCTCATGGCCATTAGACTCCCTCCATGGCCAAAGAATGTATGTATATAAAAATAAGAACAACCTTGGGGAAGGATAGCTAATCAACTCACATCATGATACAATAGTGCAAAAAACTACTTACTCACCTATCTTCCCACTTAGGTTGGCCAGATAAAATAGAGGAGGGTCAGATGGGTTTGAATTTCTGATAAACAACAGATAATTTTTTATTATAAACAGGTCCCTAAGATGGAGCGGAACACACACTTACCCTAAAATATTTTTTGTTGCTTATCTGAAAGGCCATTTTAAGCGAGTGCCCTGGATTCTTATTTGCTCAGCCTAGCAACCCTATTGGCTAAGTTCTCAAGAGCATTCAGAACATGCCTGTGTGTGTTTGAGCAGAATTCTCCCTGACACACTAGTCTGCCAATATTTCTCAGGTTATGATCAAATCTACAAAGCATGGATCTTGCAAATCACTAACAGTAATGTGGACTTGCACATATATCCCCTAAGTAGCTCGTGCCATCGTCCCTAATACTGGAGCCCATCCTTACTAGTCTCGTAACACTAAGAATCAGTAGCTATTTCCTTTTGAGCCCAAATGACAAAGTTGCACAAATGCAAACTCCCAAGGCGCTGGAGAGCAAAACTGACTGCAATATTTTTCAGCAACTGCTTGAGGAAACGGCTCAGCTCTCTTAGCCGGTCTGTAGGATAGCTTGGATGAAATCTGATGACCAAAGGGGCATGCGATCTAATGAACTGGGTCCTCCAGGGCCAGAAAAATAAGGCTTTGACATCCTCTGTCACCGAGGAAACCAAATAAGAGCTTCTGAGTCTGGAGTCAAGGGTCCCGCTGTTCTTTCTTTCTCTTCCAGGGGAGGTTGGCAAACCATGGCCCGCTGCCTGTTTCTGTAAATGCAGTTTACAGCCACGCATGTTCCTTCCCCACGTCCTCTGCGGCTAAGCTGAACCAGGCACTGTAAGTGGCCCAAAAAGCCAACAGTGTTTACCGTCTCACCCCATACAGAAAAAGTTCGCTGACTCCTGTTCTAGAGTCCTCTGCTCACAGTAGTGTATTCACTGGCCCCAAGCCCACTCACCTCTCTGTATCTTAGCTCCCATATAATGGCATCCTTGCTTCTGCTTTTGAAACATATTTTTATGTTTTAAAACATAAAATAAAAATATATAAAAAATATATATTATGTTATATATATTTTATATAACATAAAAAATATATATTATGTTATATATATTTTATATAACATAAAAAATAAAATTTGTTCCTCAGAGAACAAATCTTCCCTGAGGACACATTCAGGAAAAAAGCTGTGGCTCACATTTTCTTTTTTTTCTTTCTCCCTTCCTCCCTTCCTCCCTTTCTCCCTTCCTCCCTTTCTCTCTCTCTTTCTATTTTTTTTTTTTTTTTTAAGATTTTATTTATCTGACAGAGAGAAACACAGCGAGAGAGGGAACACAAGCAGAGGGAATGGTAGTGGGAGAAGCAGGCTTCCTGCCGAGCAGGGAGCCCGATGCGGGGCTCGATCCCAGGACCCTGGGATCATGACCTGAGCTGAAGGCAGACGCTTAACGACTGAGCCACCCAGGCGCCCTTCTTTCTCTCTTTCTTTCTTTCTTTCTTTCTTTCTTTCTTTCTTTCTTTCTTTCTTTCTTTCTTTCTTTCTTTCTTCCTTCCTTCCTTCCTTCCTTCCTTCCTTTCTTTCTTTCTTTTCTTTCTTTTCTTTCTTTCTTTCTTTTTCTTTCTTTC
>CM053604.1:99202232-99243878 GCA_028646535.1 Procyon lotor
AAACAAAAATAACCTTGGGGTAATGGTGAATATTCTCAAGCCTCTGGCATTTTTCTATTCAAAAAAGAAATATGCTGAGACAATGGCACTGTTTTGTGGCCACTAAATTGTTAATATCAGAGAATATCGGAGAGGAAGCTACAAACAAGTAGCTTCCTCATCCTTCTTGCTGAAACTGGATGGAGAGTTGCGTTTTGGAGGAAGTCTGCTCATACTGGCTTAACTGGACCCTCCCGGGCCCTCTGATCTCCTTGGAGTCTACCCTGAGCTCCACGCCCAGGCCACATTTCTCTCTGGAGCCTCACCATGAACCATCGTGGAACTTTCCAGATGTTGACCGATGGTCACCTTATGTGTCCTATTTCTCTAACTAGATTGTAAGCCCTTCGTAGGAACAAATTAGGCATTATCCATCCACGTATCCCTCTCGAACACAGGAACACAGCCTATCTTCAAGTGGTACTTCCTAAATGAAAGGATGGAAATGGAAATTGGGGTAATTCTGCTTTGAGAAGAGAGGACTGAGAGGGAACGCAACAATGTTACGCAAGGGCAGGGCGTACTCTTTCTGCTAATCAGGGAAGTCTCTTGAACTCTCCCTGCTTCATTTCTTCATTTGTAAGAGGCAGCTACAAATAGGGTTATAAAGATTAAATGGATTAATATATATCAAGTGCTTAGAAGGTGATCTGGGACATAGTGATTGCCCAAGTAAGTAATAGTTATTATTATTAAGCATGCACACTTATAGGTATGCTGGTGAGCTTTCTACTGAGAAACTGGGTTTAAAACAGCATCAGGGAAATAATTAAAAGATACCGGAATAGTCAAAGACATTTATGAAAACTGCTTTAAATCTCCCAGGGGAAAAAAAAACGGGCAAGAAAGGGTCCTCTGTCTGGAATAATTTATGAGTGACCCATTGCATGCCAGAAGGACGAAAATAAATGCTTAAGTGAAAAAAGTAACACGTATTCATTGTAAAACAAAAACCAAATCAAGTGTCACAAAGATGTAGGAAGTAGAAATTCCCACTCCTCTTGCTCAGTTTGCCATATATCATTTAAGACCTTTCCCCCATTTATAGATCATGCCCTTTCCCACCTTTGTTGTTTCTGTTTTAATGAAAATGAGATCATACTATATACAGTGTTCTTGACTGGTATTTCCTAAAGTCTCTTTCAACATCTTGGCAGATTCTTTATATGTTAAGAAACTTCAAAAATGGTCTTTCGACTGTTAGATTTTTCTGGCACCAGCATCTGAATCAAGTAACCAGAAAATGTGGAGAAAATTAAAACGTCAACTTTAATTAAATTTCTTTCTGTACATATACACACAGACCACTGTTACCTGTTTTATCAAAGCTCTTAAAATTAAATGTCTGTAATAAATTAAATTAGGAAATCTAGCTTTAAAAAGAAACTGGGAATTTTTATAATTATTTACCTAGGCTGACACCTCTGCATTTCACTCAAATATTACTCTATTTTCTTTTTAAAATTATCTTTACTATCTGAATACACCTAAGTGCTCTTAGGAGATGTGAAAGCTTTGGCCTTTCACTGGTATTCTGGGGACCGGAATGTTTCAGGCTTTTCACCTTGTGAGGCATAAACTCTGGGCCACTCTGCTCCTTTCCTTTCATCAGCTATTGTAATATAAGAACCAAGAGGGAAATTTTAAATGAATCATCAGTCTACTTTAAATTCCCACTTCGAACCAAATTAAATTGTGACTCTTAGTATTAAAACACCGTTTGAGCAATTATTTTATGTGACACTATATATTACCTCTTTAAAAAAAAACTGAGATGTAATTGACATATAGTATTATATTATACATTATCTCTTAAAATACTGAACGCCAGATAAAGATAAAGAAGAACATCCCCCACAAACCCTAACCATCTGCTCTGGCTCTCTCTGAGAGAAACTTCAACTTCTTACAAGGTGTGATAAGCAAGCTGAATGGAGCACTACCACGCCTTCCCTGCGATACAGTGTGTTGTCTATCTTGAAAGTTTTTTTTATCCTTTAGTAGAAGATCTGTGAGTCTGTATCATCTGATTTTTATAAAAACTCAAGATGGCAGTAAAATTTCTGAGGAGCAGTTAGTGAAATTGAGTTTTGCTCTCCAAAAATCAATCCTTAGGGGCTCAGTCGGTTAAGCACTGGACTTTTGATTTCGGCTCAGGTCATGATCCCAGGGTTGTGAGATCGAGTCCCTCGTCTGGCTCTGTACTCAGCGGGGAGTCTGCTTGGGATTCTCTCTCTCCCTCACCCTCTGCTTCTCCCTTCTTCTCTCCCCTGCCTAAAAATAAATAAATAAATAAATAAACACCCTTAAGAAAACTCTGCCAGCTATTGTTATCAACAAATAATAGTAACAGTAATAGTGAGAAATCATAATAAAAATCCCTCCTTGATCTTGAGGGCATTATGTTAAGAGAAATAAGCCAGACAAAGACAAATATTGTCCTGACTTATATGTGGGATCTAAAAAAGCCTAACTCATATAGAAACAGAGTTGAATGGTGGTGGCCAGGGGCAGGGGGCGATGGGCAGCTGTTCATCAAAGGAGACAAACTCCAGGCTAGAAGATGAATAAGTTCTGAGGATCTAGTGTACGGCATGATGACTATAATTAACAATACTGTGTTATGTACTTCAAAGTTGTTAAGAGAGCAGATCTTAAATAATATCACCATTAAAAAAAAAGGTCATTGTATCAGGGGATGGAGGTGTTAACTAACCTTATTGTGGTAATCACCTCACTATATAAATGTATCAAATCAGCATGTTGTATACCTTACACTTACATATATCATTGTTGATAATATCTCAATAAAGCTGGAAAGATGTAGATACAGAGCAATAGGAAACGAACCCATGTTTTCCCATATGTGCCTCCTACGTACCCTCCACTCTGCAAGGTCTTTACAGGTTTTCTCATTCAATCTTCACAACAACTTGGAGAAGTTGGTCTAATTATCCCTACTTTACAAATGAGGAAACGAGTTCACAGATCAGAGTTTTTCTGAGCTGCCCCAGCTCATCAATTTGCCAAGCTCCTACCAAAGTTGTTCAAGCCCCTCCAAGACAGTAAATAAATTCACCCCAGCACTCTTCTGAACTTTTCACAAATTACAGCTCATGAGCGACTTCAAGAAAACTTAAAGCAAGCAAGAAAGGCAGTCGGGATCAGAGCTATTTGCTTGCTTCTTGTTAGAGGAGAGTGGTTAAGTGTAGGGAGAAGAGGAGGGCTCCAGAATTGAGCTCACTTTGGCTTGAATCTCAGCTCCAACTCTTACTGGGTGACGGGGCAAGTTACTAATCACTCTGTGTCTCAGTTTCTTCATACGGAGAATGGGATTATAAAGCATACTTCACAGCTTGTTCCGAAGGGAATGTGTCCAGTGTTGAACAGATGATAGGTGTTTTTCCCACTCCCTATCCTCCTGTATCTCAAAAAATGTTTTGCCTTAATCAGAACAGTTCATTAGGATACAGACAAATATAACTGCTGAGCCCGGTTCCAGCAAAAGCTGGATGACTGTCAGAACATAGAAAGAACTTTGGCTTGTGTGGGAGACACGAATACATGACTTCAGAAGTCCATCCCAACTCCAGTTTCCCTGAAATGTGACCAAGCACCTTCTAAAATCCAAACACAAGGAATCATGCCTGAGCCTGTCATCTGGAAAATGTCAGCCTTTCTCAGTGGCTCACTGAATGGACAGCCTCGCTTACATTATTTGGCCAATGATAAACAACAAAAAGCCCAATACAAGTGTTTTTACTACTAGGAATAGTAAATAATACTTTGAAATCTAATTGGCGCATTAAGGGGAAGCATCAATAGTGTAAGAAATATATTACTAAATGAATTAACTCACCTTTATCTCACAGTCAGGCTAAAAACCACACAATTCCCTAATATTACCCAGCCCAAAGCTAAGCTGCATTGAAATATCTCTTTCTTGTTACCATTCTAAAATTTCAAGTATTTCTGGAAAAATACCTTTGTATACCTATAAATTTTATACCTATAAATTACCTATAAAATAAAAATTGCCTATAAATCTTGGTTGAAATGAGAACAATTCAGGAAAAAATGCATTGAAATGAACATCCAGAATTGGGGATTAGTATAAAAATTAGAGATGTGGGGGCGCTTGGGTGGCTCAGTGGGTTAAAGCCTCTGCCTTCAGGTCCTGGGATCGAGCCCTGCATCGGGCTCTCTGCTCAGCAGGGAGCCTGCTTCCCTCTCCCTCTGCCTGCCTCTCTGCCTAGTTGTGATCTCTTTCTGTCAAATAAATAAATAAAATAAAAAAAAAATAAAAAAAATTAGAGATGTGTACCTCAAAGTACTTTACATACTAAGTACTTTCCTAATACACTCCCCACCCCACCAGTGTCCAGTGTCTGTGCACAGACAGACCCCAGGACCACAGCAATGAAGCTTCTGGATCCCTTCCTCCTCACTGCATCAATGCCTTCATCTCAGGACCACAGCAAATGTTAAGTCCCAATGACCTAATCTTAGTGTTAGGACATTTTCCTCATTTTTATACAAAGGGGGAGAAAACAAAACAATAACTGCTTGAAAAGACAATTTAAAAATAAGGTCAATTTTCCCATTCATTCCTAATTCTTGGGATAAATTATCTGTTAAAGAACAACTGGTCTGACTTAAGCTGGTTTTAGTAAGTTTTTTTGTTCTAACATTTTGCTATAAAGGACAGACCCACTGTTGATGAAAATCTCAAAACTGCATTATCTCTGAGGCTGAGATAATGGGGAGGGACAATGTACATTTTGGCTATTTAAACTGATTTAGAAAAAATAAAATAAATAAATTGATTTAGAAATAAATAGCAGTTGCCTTATTTTACCTTGAATATGTTTAATTAATATGCTTAAATTCTCTGCCAACAGTGGTCACCTCTGTGATGTAGGAGGGTGAGGGTATAGAAAAAGGGGAGGCATATTCACCTTTTACATTGGTGTATTTCTTCTTTTGTTTGTTTAAAGATTGATTGATTGATTGATTGATGAGGGAGCACGCACATGCATGGGGGTGGAAGAGAGAGAGAGGGACAAGCAGACTCCCTGCTGTGTGCAGAGCCCAATGCAGGCCTCCATTCGGGGCTCAATCTCAGGACCCTGAGATCAGGACCTGAGCTGAAACCAAGAGTCAGATGTTTAACCGACAGAGCCACCCAGGCGCCTCACATTGGTGTATTTCTTGAAGTCTGTTATCCTACCAAGTATTTGCTCTATGTGCAATTTAAAAATATTCTGCTTCTATCTAGGAACTTGGCTAAAAAATTTAACAGGGCCATTTTTCCTGGAGATCTGAATATTTAAAATTCTTATTCAGGGTTATCATAGTCTACATAAAGCAGAAATGTGATCCTAGAATTTCCCTGATACAAATTTGTATTTGTTTGCAACCCTCTCATAAATCACATACGTAGCTTATGGCATAGACCGCGTTAGGTCTCATGAATATATACTTACCTCCAAGTTCATCAAGTTGTATATATTCAATACATACAGCTTTTTGTACGGGAACTGTACTGCAGTAAAGGGGGTTACAGAAATCCCACAGCCCCGTTCAGGTGTCCTACAAGATCAGAATGCACCAAGGCCACATCTTTTGTCACTATACTTTGCAATTTTCCAGACAGGTTCTGGCAATTGCAAACAAACCCTCTGATGGGAACATAAGCCTATATTACAGGCTTGGACGGTTTTTAAAAACTCTCGCAGAAACTTTTTGTTTCCTAACTCGATGTTTTAAAACTTTGGTTTCAACCCTCTTGGGAGCAGTGTTTTCAGACTAAAGCCTCCTGACCAGCAGTGAAAGCACAGGGTCCCCACTTCGTCTTACCCAATACATCAGACCCTAAAAATTGGGAGCAGTTAATAGGGAGAACAATTAATAGACAAACGTAAATTAGGGTACTGTTCCATGGAGAAATAGCTGACTTTTCCAAGACCACCTCCTGCACCCTCCTTAAAAAGACCCAATAGATTCCACAGCCTTTTTTTTTCAGTCATAAGATTATCTCATTCATGTTTACGGCAAATCCTTTTAACAGATGTCTCATAATATGCTCAGTATTGGGCTGAAGAAAGAAGGTGACAGTGACCTTTTGAGAACCTGTCACCACACTGCTACATCATAAAAGCATCCTTCCCCTCTAAGTATTAGCCCCAATCTATCCGAAGAAGGGTACAAAGGTAACCTCTTGAGGTCTGTGCTAGTACCATCATTCTTTGATTCAGTCTGACCTAAGTCTCTACAGATTGATCGGTACACGCTGGGACACGCATGCACAGGGCTGCAGGGGGACGGGGGTCAAGCGACCGGCCGCTAGAAGTGACTAGCCTGATGGAAGGCCCCGCTCAGCTCCTGCCACGGCCAACAGGGTCAGTATCTTTGAGCCAACACAGCTCACGCCTAGCACGCTGGTGTGGAAGTGAAGTCTAACCCTTCAGCACTGCGTGTCAGGTCTGGGAAGCAAGCAATTCGGCAACATTTCCATCAGCCGACCCCGCTTCCCTATTTCCCCTGAGTCCATGACCGGGTAGGGTCATCAACTACTCAACTACCAGATTTAAACTATGAGAGAGAGGGAGAGAGGCGGAGTGAGTGTTTTGGGTGAATTCTACCTTCTCTTTCCACTTCCGTACTCATTTAGCAAGACAGGTTGTTGTTGTTGTTGTTTGTTTGTTTTTTTAGTATCACATTAAGGGAAAGTGCCATGAAGTGTAGCAGATCAAACAGCCTCTGTCCTCAAGAAAACCTCTGTCCTCTAGGGGAAATAAGACATTAGCACAAATATACATGTGTTGAATGGATAGAAGAGTAAGTGCAGCATGAGGGAAGAAGTAACTTTTCCAGAAAAGAGGTATAAATAAACTGCCATGAGAATGAGGCAGGAAACGTTTCCCTCTGGACAGGCTAAAGGAATCCTAAGAGAAGAAAGTATTGCAAATCTTGCAAGAGTCCTGTGTGGGACTCAGGTGTCCACCAGGTTCCACAGGAGGGCAAAGGAAAGACAGGAAAGTACCTATTATGTATTAAAGTATCTATTAAATCTAAACTATCTATTATCTATTAAAGTATCTATTATGTATCTGTTATATGTATTAAAAGGTACAGTTTGTGGGGCGTCTGGCTGGCTCAGTCGGTGGAGCGTGTGGCTCTTGATTTCGGGGTTGTGAGTTCGAGCCCCATGCTGGATGTAGAGATTACATAAAAGTAGTATCTTTTAAAAAATGTACGGTTTATAAGCAAAGCTCCGCTGAAAAGAGAGGTGGTGTGGGGTTGGGGAGCATGGGAAAGAGAAGGCTGGGATTAATAATGAAAATGAAATTGTACTCAAGTCCTATGATGGGTTTTTGTCACTTTCCTCACTCCCTGTATCAGATAATGGAGGGCCTGAAGAACTGTTAAAAACTTTAAAAACAACCCACTGCAACTACAGAAAAGGCATTCTGGGTCACAAGCCAGTCCCTCGGTCACTCTTGAACTGTCAGCGGAGACATTCCCTTTCCCAGAGGAATTCCGGGGCTTAGTAGCTTCGGTTATTACCGATGTCCAGAGCTCAGAGGCAGCTCTCTACCCTACAGAATCCGAGAAGCTGCTTTAGCCAAATCCATTTCCCTATTCCCCAGTCAGGCGGGCAGACAGAGAGCTGGCCGTCCTGTCTCTGGATTCCTGTCAGTGCTTGAGAAATTCACCCGGTCGTTCTCTGTTTCTGAAACTGACATGCTTTAAAAGCCAGGTGGGAAAATTGCGCCCGTACAATTCCATCTTTTCTTGAAAGAGAAAGTCATTTCTACGGTCTTTCCTGCCTATTTCAAGAGGGTGAGGAGCTTCTGCCTCACTGCGTTCTCAGACGGGAGGTGAAAGCAAAATAACAAGGACCCTGCGTGGAACATACTTTAGCAAGAAGTAGAGCGTCGGCAGTAGCAGCTGGGCTATCAGCACGGAGGGACCGCACATACTGACGGTCATCCCAAAGGGCAGCCTGTCAAACACCCCGAGTCTGGCATTGAACACCCTGTGTTGACCTGTCCCGTGTCTCCCTGCTTGACCTGAGATGAGGCAGCTTTCAAGAGCCTTGCTAAATATTTTCTTGACCCGTCTCATGAGGACAGGGCATATGCTGAGAAAATTACGGAGCTGTGGAACCCGTGAGGTGGCCGCATCATCCTGCAGCGTCTGAAGGAACCAGACCGTGACGGCAGGGACAGAGAGGGCTGCGTGCGCTGGAGTGAGCGTGTGTTGTCCTTGAAAAGAAGTGAGAACTGGTCGCTACCTGGGCTGCCCGAACCGGCCCCCTGACAAAAACAACCCCACCTGTGTGACTTCACGGAGACTCGTCAGATGGACAAGCAGGTGAAATCCATCAGGGAACTGGGTGAGCCCCGTAACGAACGCGCGCATGGTCGGGGCTCCCCGACTCCGGCACAACAGAGGAGCTGTGGCAAGCCCAGCCTGGGAGGCAGTGATGACAGACCTAAGCCTCAGGCTGGCTCCCCTGAGCAGCAGGGAGTCCCCAAAGCAGGGTATACGTGTTGGGTGACTTTTGCCTCTTCTGTAAGTGGCACCAAAACATCCACTTAAATTCTTTCATTTGTATCATTCCTTCAAGTAAAGTAATTTGGTACCCCCCCCCCAAACAAGACAAAACCCAACAAAACTGTGAGGGCTACCTGCCATCGAAGAAGAAGAACTTCCCTCGGCCGTTCTTTTCTCCATGAACAAAGTTCCCCTCAAATCTGTCCGTGGAGGAGTAGGTCACGGTGCAGAACCCGTGTGGTAATCCATCATCATCCAGGTGCCCTGGAGAAAGGGAACCACACGGCAAAGCTTAACATCTTCAAGGCGCTCCCACCACCATGTCTGTGCCTAGATCCTGCCAGCATGTTCCCTGAGCAGCCAGAGGGCCCCCTGCCTGCCCCGGGGGGGTGGGGGGGAGGAGCGCCTGCCAAAGGTTCTGGGCCTGCACCAGCAGTTATCAACTGGTCTGTTACGGGGGCCACAGCAGACTGTCCATTAGTCCATTTCAGACTAGGAACCACAAAGGAGCTGGCATTTTCCTGGGGACTACAGGTGATTCCCAATACTAAGACCTGCATGTTGCAATTTACCAAGTACTTCCCTATTCCCTACACGCTCATCTTTGGAATCAATGCCCCCAGACTCTCTTACTTAATTGAAAGAGAGGGGCTCAAGAGAGCCCCATTTCATAGTCTATTGTAAGGTACTTTGTCTTTGCAATAAGTTATCTAGTTGTAGAACTCAGCATACAATATAATTTTATAAATCATTATATGGGATGATGTGGAGGACTGCTAGCCGGGTGTCTTTTGAAACTTACTGCTTGCTCTGTCATACTCACACAATAAGGGACATAGCCACATCTCTGAAACTGCCCTAACATTCACGCACCTAACATTGTACTAACACATGAACTCAGAGTCCTTCTAAGCCTGAACTTAAGCTTAACCTTGAACTTACTGCTTTCCTTTACAGTGTCTTTCAGCTTTGAATGTTTAGTGATAACCTTGCCATTTACCCTCTACCACTACCTTCAGAGGGTTTGTGTTTTAAATGCAGCTAGAAGTAGCCATGTGGTCATTTCAACAGTGATTTTGAATATCAGCAGCTCTTATTATGCTGTGACCTTTAAATTGCTGGTTCTTCCTGAGTCACAGACTGGTATATTCCAGTATTTATGTTTACAGTCAATATTTAGGTTTTTATTATTATCTACATATTTCACAAAACCCAGAAGTCACCTCTTTGGTATCTCCCCAATTACTGTGGTGAGCTAATTTTATGGAGGTGGGTGGAAATGAAGGCAGTAGTTAATCTCCCAGCCTTTTCCTGGGTTAACGACCTGGGTCATGGATGAAAAAAGTATGAAAGCATTAAACACGGTGTGCAATGCAGGGACATGAAACACTTAAATGGGGCTTCCAGATGGCTCGCGAACATAAAGGAAAATACAAACCATACCACCATAATGAATGCTTTAGTCTCCTAAAGTGGTTTCTTCTAACATGATAAAAAAAAATCACCCCTTAGAAGAGAGGTTAAGTGTTATTATGAAGAACAAAAAAGCTCTTTATTTGTGTTATTGATTATAAACATAAATTAACAATGAACAAATACACTGTTTTATTGCTACATCTAATCTGTATAGAATGAATTACCTAGAATATTACAATAAAACATGACTACTTAAATCACAATGGATATGGTTCCTTTCCTCTGAACATAAACTTTTTTCTACAAAGGGGCAGGAAATTAATGGTTAGAAAGCAACTAGGCCATAATTGCTGTCTTCTCATTCAAAAATTAACTATACATGGCATAGTCAATGATACTTGAGTCATATGAAATAATTTGGACAATTATTTTCTAAATACACACTGGTAACATTTCTCTCGTTGAAATAAATGAAATATACTTTTTTTCTTTTCATAAAAAAATCTACTCCGTGTATAGCTGAAAGCTTGCTTTTATGAAATGTTGGGATGAACATTTCTATGAGTTTAGCATTCTACTTATGATTCAGGTACATCAGAATAATCATTTTAGCCTTATACTGAAGTGGTCACTAATTAGTTCAAAGTGCTTTCCCCACAGAAAACAGCTCACATATTTCAGACTCTAAAAAGTTAATGTTTGATGAACTTTTTTACTGTACTTTAGATCAAGAGATCTATTATGGTAAACATGAACACTAAGGAGGAAAAAAAACCCAGTGCAAAAATTTCATTTCCACCTTTCCTCATTCACAACAGTCTTGTCCTATTTCTGAATCAAACATTGCAAGTGCATCCCCAGTGGTGCAAAGTTAGAGAAAATTTAAAGCATCATATGGATACTTCGCATGGAACATGCTAAAAGCACTCGAGGGGCAGTACTGACCCCAACTGAGATGAAAGCAAAACCATCAGCCCCACCCCAAGAAGGATGCTTATGTCAGTGTGTCTTTCAACAGGCCAGTGAAAAGTCATCCCATCACCTCCTCAGCCTCTAGAGGGACAGAAAACTCGAGCCATTTCTTAGGTGACACTGTGTGTTTGGAAAGATGTGGACGTGCACAGTTTCCCTCTCCCTCTATCACTGCTCAGCAGGCCCCTCTTGTTGGGTTGTTTGTTTCGTTTCCCCTCGTCTTTCCAAAAGGAGGACGATGTTATCAATTAACAGGATCAATTAAAAAGAGCAAGAAATTAAGGTCTGTGATCATTCGAGAATTCCACCCCGAATACTTGATAGTCTGGAGTGGTTTTCCCAGCAGTAGAACCCTGTATCTAAAAACCACCCAAACAGTTAACAACAACAAAGAGACTTTCCAAAGAAAGCAATGTAGGGAAGAGAATAGATTAGGCTGTTTGGCCCTCACACCTTCTGTGAACATTAGGGCTTCCACAGGCCATCTTCTGGTATAGCTCCTGTTCAAACACCATGTGGATAATAGCATCACGGAATAGTCGTCCGGCCAGTATTAGTCAATACCGCTGCCGTAGGGAGAAGAAAAGTCTGCATGCCTATTAGGCATCTGGCAACCGAGGCCGTCTTTTCCTGTTATCGCAAGTAAACCTCACAACAAGCCCCCGCATTCCAAGCCTATCTCCTCATCTGAGGAAGCCCACGCCTTGCACCCAAGAAACACATTAACCACTCTGAACACGCTAATGAATACTGAAAGCCTCTTCCCCAATTCTTTCCGTCTTTTTCTCTCCAGATAAGGGCAAACTAGCAGCACACTCTTTCTTCCCGGCTGCTGGTGGAAGAAGGTATCCCTCAAGAGGTGGGTATCCTCGGGACCCAGGAAGAGAAGTGGAAGAAGCCTTTGGAGTTAAGGTAGTTCTCAAAAAACCACCAGGATCTCCAACCGCATGTCCCGCTTGCACATTCCTGTCCCTTCCCTGTGTTACCTAACTCAGAGAGAGGCGCTGGTCCTCCTTGCTTTGATTGAGGTCAATTTGGAAAATGCTCCAAGTCGGCCGACAGCTTTCTGGGCCAGTTCCCACTAAACAGAGGTTGAACACCAGACTCAAACAGCAGGGAAAATTCACTGGAATAACTTGTGTGTTGATAATGCAGTTCCAACCCATGTGCTGTAGATCTGTCCGCAAAAGTGATTTTAAATATTTACAGAGGTTAGAGAAGGAAAAAATATAACAGTCTCATACTCTTACTTTTTCACTTTGTCCTAAAGATAATTATCTACTGAACAGAGAGAAAGTTAAAATTTCCTCCTTGAGTTACCTCAGAGCTTCTTTTTCTCTCTTTTTTTTTAAAGATTTTATTTATTTACTTGACAGAGAGAGATCACAAGTAGGCAGGGAGGCGTGTGGAGAGAGGGGGAAGCAGGCTCCCCACTGAGCAGAGAGCCCGATGTGGGGCTCGATCCCAGGACCCTGAGATCATGACCTGAGCTGAAGGCAGAGGCTTTACCCCACTGAGCCACGCACGTGCCCCTCGGAGCTTTTTTCTTAACCTGATGAGAGCCAGGCCTGTCTTCTGGGCAGTGATCGTCCATCTCAGCAAAGGAAATTCCCTCTGGGTCAGACACTTGGCAGCTGACTGCTCAGGCTTACCCACAGGAGATCTCAGAGTAGGGCCTGTGTGTTCGTGCTCATGTGCGCATGTGTCTAGTGTGTTTCCTTCAGAACAAGAGACCCTTACATGCGTTGTTGGTTTTTTGAATACAGCTGCTTTAAAAAGTAATAATAATAAAAGGCAAACTGATTCTGTTTAGTGCAAAGAACATGCCCCTCGTGATGATGCATTTACACTGGGTGTTAAAAGCATACTTTGGGGGCGCCTGGGTGGCTCAGTGGGTTAGGGCCTCTGCCTTTGGCTCAGGTCATGATCTTAGGGTCCGCATCACTCTTTGCTCAGCGGGGAGCCTGCTTCCCCCCTCCCTCTGCTTGCTTCTCTGCCTACCTGTACCTTTCTCTCTGTCAAATAAATAAATAAAATCTTAAAAATAAAATAAAATAAAAGCATACTTTGATTTTTGAGAGTAATTCTTTGTGAGAGCTCAATTATTAGTTGTGAGGGTCATAATTTCAGTGTGTGGCCCACGAGGAAGGGGTGTTACCCGTGCACTTAGCATGCATTTTCCCCAAGTACAGAGCACGAGCCAGCCTTATTAGAGACCGGCAGGTAAGATATTAGGGGGACTTAAAAATATTTTTTATATTTTGTGGAGCTGGGGGCAGTGAAACACTGACTTGCTTGATTTCATCCTGGCTCCTTATTCCCAGACATTCTGATATTTCCTTTTTCTGGAGTATTTTTCCTCAGCATCACCTATATTTTTCCAAGCCTTTCCATTTTTTTCCTGCCTGCTTCGCCACATGTCTGGATTATTTCAAGGAACCTTCTAGGTGATCCCTTCTCCTGCTCGCCATTGCTGGTTCATCTTCCCAGAGCAGAACTCTGCTCTTGTCTTTCCCAGCTCTAAGAAGCCCCCTGGCCTCCCTTGGCTTTCAGCACACAATCCACATTTTCAGCCTGTGACACAGCCTCTTCCCTGTCTTATCCTCCACGTTTCTCCCAGGCCCTCTGTTCTGCTAGAACCAAACGCTTAGTCTCTGAATGTGCCTCCATAATGACATGGTGCCAACCTCTGTGTTCGCTCACTGAGGCCCCCTCCCAACTAGAAGCCACTCCACACCACCTCTTCTGGGAAATCTTTCCCCACCTCCCTCCCCAAGCTGGAAGTAATTTTTGCTGTCTCTCAACCACCATAATTCATCTGTCTGGATAGGATAGACGTATTTAAAACTCTATTAGGGACCACATTGTATTCATCTTTGTTATCTACGGGTAGACAAAGAAATAAATCTAGTAATAAACATGACTTCCTACTGAACTAATGAGCCTCGAAGAGTTTTTAAACAGCCACTGCAGGATGTCAGGTGGCTTTCTCGGGCCCTCTGAGGCCAAGGGCTTGCTGTCTCCCCAGCAGCAGTAAACAACTACTGCCTCCACCGTCCCCCGCCCCTCGGGATTCATCCACTCAGGGCCTAGAACTTCACCCAGGCTCCGGTTCCGTCCTAACAGAGAACCAACATTTCAACTCTACTCGGCAAAGACCAGTTTCTTCCCCAGGATCAATTGCTAAGGAGGAAGAAAAAGAGGGATAACGATGTCTGTTGTAGAGGCTGTCAGCTAAATTCTCTTCCCCCCAAATACGTTTTTCTGAAAATCACTGAACTCTGTCAGAAGCAAGCTCTCGAGTGATAAAGATTGATACTGACGTAGTACTTAATTGTGGCTTCCAAATGCAGTTACCGAGTATCGCATATATTTGACTGACTCACTAGAGATTAAAAAAAAAAAAAAGGAAAAATGTAGGGGGACAGTCTGGTATGTTGGAGTGAGGTTCCGGAAGTCTAAGCCTGTCTCCTACCTTGCCGAGTGTCCCTGGATTAGATCTTAACTCTCCTGTGCCTCAGTTCCCTCCCCTGTAAAATTAGGATAATATTAGTGCCTACCTCATAAGACCAAGTGGATAATGTGTGTGTGAAACATTTAGCACAGAGTCTGAACACAGTAAGAACTAAACAATTACAGCAGTGATCATAATAGTGAAGACAACTGAACACAACCGAAGAGCGGAGACCAGAGGCTCTGTTTATGGAGAGAGGTAGATGATACTTTAACAGCAAGATATTCAGACTAGCCTTTTACCAGTCTCCCAAGGTTGTGTTAAATGATAAAGATTGTTACGGACGGCACTAAAAAGGCCAACAATGGCTGGAGAAATGCCCACTGGTACAGTTCACTTCGTGTACACACACACACACTCTAGACACTGAGTCTGAGCCTTAGATGCTCCTAAGGACTCCGGAAGATTCTGTGCTACTCCAATTGTTTACTGTCAGGTACAACTGAGTGACCATGTGTCCTGGATTGCCCCCAAACATTCAAGGCTTAAACTAGTTGTGCCAGCATGAGTATTCCTAGTGAACCCCTCACCCTCAAGCATATTCTTGATTTGGGACAATAATGTATACGTTAGTCCTGTAGAACAGATTCTTCCTTGTTCGTATAAAGAACTAGCCAATGGACAACCTCAAAAACAAAAGACACATTTCTAAAGCTGCTTGTTCACATTCTGCAAGGAACCCAGGGACCATGGACAACCGGTCCTTCTGTTTCTAAACAGCTTCAAAAAGGAATGTGGTTTTTAATCTGGGGAGCACTGCCTGTGATCAAGGGTTTGCATTAAATTTTTACAAGTAAGCTTTGAAGAATGAGAACGAGCCCTAACAATTTGAAAAGAGCACATTTTTCATTTATCTTTTGTAACATGAAGGCACAAGGAGTCAATAATTTAAATTAAACAAAGGCTCCCAGTGGACCCTCTCACTCACTGTCTCTGGGGCCCCCAGAAGCCCCCAACATTGAATCTGATTGTTAGAGAAACAGTTCTGTGAATTCACAACATTGTGAAATTAAAACAACAACACCTAACACTCTTTGAAGCCGGATAGAGAAATAAGAAGTTTTAACAGTTACAGCAGGATGGATATCTTCCAGAGAATTCAGAATTATAATTATACTTAATCTCACCGTAAGACCTCGAGATCACTGCAAAAGGAGTCAATTATGTTTTATGAAAACATAAAAATTGATTTATTCTCCCAGTGTAGCAATAACTATATATCCTTATGCATTTGTACAGTATTGCTACTTTCTTTTTCTTTACCTTTTATAACAACTTGTTTATACAAATTAGATAGAAACCAGATTCAACCAAAAGCTTAACATTATTTACTTGGACGCTTGGTTTAAAATATTCTGGAATAATACCACACAACATTGCAAAACATCACGACGTGCTGTCTAGGGTGGAATCCAATAAGTAAACATGCTAAAGAGTATTTTCCAGTATTCACTGTTACAAAATCATAACATCTCCTGATACAAACAACTAGATTGTATAACGTCCCCACCTCGCTTTTTAGAACTAGCAAAAAAAAAAAAAAAAAAAAAAAAGAGGTGGAGAAACTCAGCAAAACAAAGTGGCGAGAAAAGTCGGGGGAGGGGCGCTGGAAGAGAAGGGGCGGAGAAACACGACACCGAGGCGGTGATATCACCCACAGCCAACGGCATGGAATTCAGAAAGTTAAGTGTCACCCAGCAATTTCGGTCAGGGCTTGCGGCGCGCCTGCACAGCGTGGCGGCGGCGGCACCCGAGCTCGGAAGCAGGAAGGGGGAGGGGCGGTTTGCCCGAGTTCGCTCAGGGGCAGCAGAGGGGAGGGCCTCCCGGTCGGCGTGCGTTCAAGCCCCGGGTCCGGAGCGTGGTGCGTTGCCCTGCAATGATTTCATCTTTTCCGAAGAGCGGCAGCCGCGGCCGCGGCTGCCACGTGCCTGGGTCGGCTCCGTGCGCTGCGCCAGGGGACGGACCCGGACGCGGCCGCGGTCACCGCAGGTCGCCGCGGCGAGCGGAAGGAAAGGGCTGGCAGCAGGAGAGGGGCTCGGGCTGCCAAAACCGGGCGGGGGGAGCGCTCCGCCGAGACTGCGAGTGTCAGGGGGCTGTCCTCCCGCGCACCCCCACCTTCCATCCCCGAAAGCGGGGAGGCCAGAGTGCGGGGCAGCTTCGCAACTCCGAGGGCGGATGCAGGCGGTGGCCCAGCGGGCTGGAGCGGCCGAACCCTGCCGGGGGCCCCAGCCCCGCGGAGCCCAGTTCCCGGCCTGAGCCCCGCCGCGCAGTGCGCGCTCCCGGCGGCGTGGCCGTGGCCGCCCGGCCCGTGCCCGAGCTGGGCAGCGGGCCACCCGCGTAGGGGACAGTGGTGGCCGCGGGGCCCGGCGCCGCGCCGGTCGCAACCCGCCACTCCTTCCGCGTTCCAAGCCCTCGGCGTCTCCTCCCCCAGGCCCAGAGAAACGCTGTACCTTCCACCGCCTCCTCCACCATCTCGTCGTCGCTATCCATGGCGGCTGGGGACCGTGCCCAGCTCGGGGCCGCGCGGCTGCCTCCCGTCCGTCCGGGTGCTCCCGGCGGCTGAGCGAGCGCTGGGGCTGAACCCTGCGAGTTTGGAGGAGGAGGAGGAAGAGGAGGGGCAGTCGGGGCTGGTTCGCACTGCCTCCCCCTACAGCCCTTTCAGTTCCTTGGTCTTAAGCTGCTGCGGCAGCAGCCGTTCCCCCCCCCGCTCTTCGCCCGCTGGCCCCTCGCCTCCGAGGCTCCGGGGTGCCGCCGTGGCCGCTGCCGCCGCTGCAACTTTCTCCTGTAATACCCCCTCTTTGTTATCGAGCAGATGATCCGCTGACATCACCCAGCGCCGGTGCGCTCCCTCCCTCGCTGATTGACAGTTCCCTGTCCCTTCCCAGAAGTAAGGCTTCTTAAAACGAAAGGCGCTCCCGGTCCGCGCTGACTCTGCGCCCCAGCCGGCCAGCCCCCGGGCCCAGCAGGGCTTATCTTTTGCTTCTGCTCGGCTTGGTGCGCTCCGAGCGCGCCACGCGGTCCGGTGCACCGGGCTTCTCGCGGGTACTTGGGACCGCTGGGGTACCGCCCTCGGGGGGGGTCAGAACTCCCGACCTCCAGCTCTGCCGGGGCAAGTTGGAAGTCCGCGGTGCAGAGCCCTCCAGCCCCGCCTCGGGACAGCCTCCAAAGAGCAAGGGAAGCCAAGGCAGCGTTTCTGACGCTCCAGCACCGCAACTTCCTCTCGCCTTCGCCCCTACTTCACCCCGTTTGCCACCCGGAGCTGCACGAGTGCGGCACGCAGGGGAGCGCAGGTGTCCCTGCGTCGCGGCATCACATCCGCGAGCAGGTTTCCCGGACTCCACGGGGTGACATCCAGCCCCGATTCCGCCGAACTGGGGCTCCCACCCCAGCGCGCCGAGTCCCCACCCTCCTCGGGACTGTCGGGCGACTCGGGTGATTCAGAAATCAGCAAATCCAAATGGCAGCGGGCTCGTTATCAGGCAGGAAACAAGCCGCGCGGAAGGCCCGGCAGGTTCCCCCTCGCCGTTGCGGTAACGGAAAAGGAGCCGCCGAGCGGAGCCAAGGAGGAAGGACCCTCCGTCTGGCTCGCCTCCTTCTCGCGCCTTCCGCTCAGTACCTGTGATGCCCCAGCTGTCTCCCTGTTCCTCAAGTGCCAACCACTCCATAGATTCGGGGTCTTCAAGTGGAGAAAATCACGGGGCTCCCAGTCCCCGGCCCAACCACTTAGGCTCATTATGGCATTGCCTCTTACAGGTGGCGGTAAAGGGCGGCTGTAAATAGCTGGTTAAATGGAGGCAAATGTACACAGTGTACCGTGGAATTACAGGGTGCTGCTCTGGGCAGCTGCCAAGAACAGCTACGGCACGGGAGGAGGGGACAGGAGCAAGAAAAGTTGTTCCATTTTGTTTTCTGAACAACGAATGAGACTTTGGGGACTTCAGAGTACTTCCAGCACCCAGGCGACCACGCCTTGTTTTTGGCTTTGTGCTTACATGCCAGATATTCTATCGAGTATTTTGAGTTTCTTCTTAAATTCATGTTCCCTTTGTGAAAAAACAAAACAAAACAAAACAAAAAACAAAAAAGAACAATGCTCCTTCCATACACTGCCAGGAATTTCAATCCCTTTGGACTGTTTTAGAAACAGAGGGAAGAGCCCTGGACCAGGAGTTAGGACACTTGGGTCCTGATCCTGCTGACCTGCAGGGGGACCCTGGGAGGCCCCCCCTCTCCCTTGCCAGCCTGAATTCCCCCTGCAGGAGATAAGAGGCTTAGGCTACTCTGATATAAGGCCTGCCAGGGCTTAGGCCAGACGACTCTGAGATCCCCAGCTTAGGGGAGAGCACTCAGAGATTCCTTGGCTTAGGTTAGACTACTCAGAGGTCTCCTGGTTTAGGCTAGACCACTTTGAATTCTTCCTGCTCAGGCTATGCTGGTAGAAGTTCCCTCCAGCTTAGTCTAGGCCACTCAGAGTTCTGCCGGCCTAGGCTTGACTACTCTGAGGTACCCCCCTGGCTGAAGCTAGATTACTCTGAGGTCCCCTGGCTTAGATTACAGCCCTCTGAAGTCTTCTGGCTTAAGCTGAACCTCCTTAAAGTCCTCAGTGCAGATACCTGGGCTCTAAAGCTACCTCGAGTTGTTCCTTTTTTTTTTTTTTTTAAAGATTTTATTTATTTATTTGACACAAGTAGGTAGAGAGGCAGGCAGAGAGAGGGGGAAGCAGGCTCCCTGCTGAGCAGAGAGCCCGATGCCGGGCTCGATCCCAGGACCCTGGGATCATGACCTGAGCCGAAGGCAGAGGCTTAACCCTCTGAGCCACCCAGGCGCCCCTACCCCGAGTTGTTCCTACAGTGGGAGACGAAAGAGCCGTTCCAGGTTACGTCATTTTCAAACACGAACCACAGAAAGAGTTTATTTCTGATTTTTTTTTTTTTTTTAAAAAGCCATCAGGTACTGAACTTGGTCACTCACTGGTTTTGAGTTATATGATATTTGTTCTTAGTTCCCCCTTTTAAGTATATCATTTCCACCCTTTTGTATTCTATGGATGCACAAAAATGCACCAGATACCCATCTTCTCCAGTTTACCGGGGGGCAAAAAAAGATGCCGAAAGCTAAAGGAAGCAAAAATAATTGATTCCTTTACTCAAAGGGAGCTCGAGCAGGGGAAAGGTGGGTTGGAAGAAATCGCCCCTCACCACACACAGGTGGAACCATAGACACGCAGGCAGGTATATGGGGATGTGGGGAGGAATCCCGTCCCAAGTGTCCTGCCCCAACTTCAGGTTCAGAGGAGGATGTCCGACTGTCCCCCGGTGCTGCGAGGTTCCCCTCCCCCCACCGTCAAGTGTTCACTTTCCACCTGCTACTTTGAAAGCACCTGGAACCCTGCACCCGGCCCCCATCCCTGAAAGCAGGGCTCCTCCAGACTGTAAGGGTGGGGGTGGGAAGCCCCGGGGCCTTCCTGTCAGAATGGGAAGCAGGGAGTGAAAATTCCCTGAGAACTTTCCTCAGATTTGCACAGGAGGCAGCCAGTGGTGGCTGGCGGTGGGGACACAGCCAGAGGCCCCTTCCCCTCCCATTCATCCCTGCTGGCTCTGGGCCCAAAGTTTAGGCAAAATGGTTCTCATGGTTCCCTTCAGAGACATTTACATTTTGACAAATCATTCCGCGTGCGTTTCTGATCCTCTTCTCTAGACTACTTCTTAGTAGCTCCAGACCCCAGCACAGTGCCTGATACAGAGTGAAGGTGAAGCACTGTCCGTGAGGATTTCACAGAGAGGAATATTTTGTTTTATATAAACAGCGCCGAGTCTCAGACTGGATCCTCTTCCTGTGTTTTGGCAAAATGCTTTGTTTCAGCTCCAGTCTGAAGAGCGATTTTGAGTTGTTCTACTTTCCCACATCTACTGGCCCCAAATCTGCTTCCATCGCATTCTTTCCCACAGTTTCCTTCATTGAGAGCTCATTTCATAAACCCTCTTTGCACTTGGCTCCCCGCCATTCTCCTCTGTCGTACTCTGTCCCCACCAATGTGGTCACGGGCTAGAAAATCAATCAAGCTCTTAATCACCATGTGTGGCGGTGACAGCACGGCCCAGCTCCTAACTCAGCAGATCCGAGAGCACCACAGCAAGCAATCCCCACCAGGAGGAGGGGGCCCGCGCAGGACCTGGGGCAGCCAAGGGGTGGGATTGCCTCCACGCTCCCACCGAGACGTGACTTTTCTAAGCTGCTCGGTCTTGCCTCCTTGGCATCTCAGGATATAGTCTTCTCTTCACACTCAGCTTGGGAAACGTAAGTCCCTCTTCCACTGCAGCGAGCAGTCACAATACTGAGTTATCTTCTTCATTTTACCGCCCATGTCCTTCCCCCAGAGAGGGCTGGTGCTTACTTATGAGACTCCTGGAACTCTCGCGATCAATAGATTTTTAGCGGCATCTTGTTTTTTATGCACCCTCCTACATTTAGGGGCGAAGAGTCTATCAATTCATCACTATGCACTAAATGAATTGTGAAAAACCTAGTGACTCCAGGACGACTGATCCCTCAGCGAGCCCTGCTGGTAGGGCTGGAGCACACCCCTCCCCCCCACGTGGTCTTCTGAGCCCACACAATCCCCCGGAGGCAGGACTATCTCAAGTGTCCTGGGGGAACTCTGGCTGATACCCTGGCTCGGCTTTGATTATTTGTTTATAGTGCCAACAGGGACACAAGAGCAGGATGGGTGAGGGAACTCTTAAATAAGCATCACGTCTTAATTTGGCACTGCTCGCGCCTTAACAAGATTGTTTCCCACCAAGCTGGCCAATTTGATTGAATTTTCACCCCATTTGTTTTGTATCCTTCAAGAGCAAACCATGCGACTGGGCAATTAAGCTCTCTGGACCTTAATTTTTCCATCTGTAAGTGGGCTCTAAAAATTCTTTTCCTGGGGAAAGTTAAATAGAGCGTGAAGAGCCCCAGGGACGTGCACAGAAGAGGGAAAGGGGGAAGAAGCCAGGGCAACTCTAACAGACTGGATATTCAAGACCCAAGTCATCTCAACTTAAGGGCACTGAGATCTGGTGGGCGCGAGAGAGAAATCTTTATCTTAGTCTAGGAAGAAAGACCTGGGCCTTTCAGGAGAATCAAGGTGCTTGGATCCTGAATTACTGAGTCACTAATCAAGTGGCTGTGTTAGTGACAATTGCAGAAGCTGAAGGGAGGGGCAGAGAGAGGAGCAGCGAGAAGGAGAAGGGTGTGGGGGAGGAGATGTGCATGAAAGGGAAGCATTTACAGCATGTGGTGCACAGCAAAGAGCAACAAGGAACATCAAGGGCATCCAATAAAGGTCTGGGGAGCAAAGGAAGAGATGGCGAAAATTCATCCTGCTGGAAATAGACATGACTGCAGTCATGAAGAGGACTCCCGAATTCAGGGTGACCTGATTTGATTACAGCAACAGGAAGTTCGGGAGAGGGCAGAATAACCCGACCTGAGGAAGTGAACTGAATAATAGAGAAGACATCATAGTTGCTATGGCATTAAAATACCACACATCACACTAAGCTGCTTTTTCCCCCCCCTTTTGCTTGATTCTTGTTCTTGCAACATGTTAATGTCATTGCAGTATATCCAGTAAACTAAATTTAGATCTTCTGGGGCACGGGGAAGGGAAGAGGCAGCCCAGCTCTCCCTATTTGGGTCCACTCTGGGCAAGTACTCTTCCTCGAAGTGTGCCGTTGCGTGGTGGGATATGAAAATCCGCGTTGGGCTTAGGTCTGGTGAAGCTGTCGAGTGACAGAATTTGGAAAAAAAAAAAAAGAAAAGTGGGAAACAATTTTCAAAGAGGCACCTGCTCTCAAAATTACTTTGGAAAAATCAATAGGATGCCAAAATTTGAAAAACACAGCTACCATCAAAACCAAATGCATTTTCCTAAGTATTATTTGATTTTCCTGCTTTATAAATTATTTTACTTGGTTATAATTAAGACTTTTAGGTCCTGCCATCATTCATATGCAAATGCGACCATGGCAGGGGTGGGTATGTTGTACACTCTATTGACATTACTGTCCATCAAGTGAGGAAAAGGGTATTTCCAGCTGACTTATTTACCACAAATGACACCACATTCACTGAGGCCCTGCTCTTGCCCCTCCTCAAATGGACTCACATTAACCAGACCTCAGAGACTGATGTATATACCCAAATTATGACCCACAGACCAGAACATCCACATTGTCATGGCAAGCACAATCTTCCTTTGTGGATACATGTACTTGAGAAGACAAATTCTATCCAAATGTTTGCTTCTTTAGCCCAAAGAGAACAATTGAGGTTAGTTGTGTGGTCCCCAAGAGAAATCCTCCCTCCTGACATGATGTCCTGAAATTATAAGGCTGCCCACCTGCTCTAGTCTCTTCAAACCGGTTTCTCCGCACAGCCTCCTGTGTAGCCAAATAGGCAGATTTTAAAGTCATAATCACATTCTATTTCTACCTTCCCGATATCACAGTCAAGTCACTTTGATGGGGATTTGAGGTTTCGCCAAATTCCTCAGTCACAAATTTAGTCACTGTCTCGGTTTACTCCCTCTGAATTCTAGTCAAATCCCTTGTGTGTGCCGATTCTGCCAGTCTAACTTTCTGAGGGCAACGTGGTCTATGAGAAGGACCACATTTTTGCTACATGGGCCACCGACAGCACCTAACCTTCCTTAGGTTACCGGGCACTTTGGATAAAGTGGATAAAGGCTTATTAAGATCCAGATATTCTGGACTGTTATAGAGTCGTCCATGTTTTCTTGGGTATCCAGCCAAAGGATAGTTCCCCTCCTCTGTTGGGGAGGTTGAGAGGTTGGCCTTTTGCTGTGATGACTTAGGCTGTGAAATGTCACCTTGAGGGTGCAGGCACCATCCGCACGGAGATGCAGAGCAAAGAGGGCTCCCCTTTGAACAAACAGGACTCCGACTTCGAGCTCATGATTCAGAAATGGAAATACTCACATGGCCCTGTTAGCTCTAGTCACAGATCAGGACAAGTTGATGACATGTTTGGGATCCCTGGCATCGAAATGACACCTTTGGCCCATAAGCAGCCCATACCCAGAGGAGCTTCATACCAAACCGTCCCTTTTCTGAATGTGCTTTGCTGGGCGCCAGGCTTTTTGAATGTAAAGTGTCCTTTCAGGTCATTTGAGGTCCTATTGATCCTCCTTGCTGAGTCTATTGCTCAATTCCCACAAAAAGAGGCGGTAGGCCAAACTTTTGGACTATCTTTAAAGAGCCCAGCTCCAAAGCTCCTGTGGTCAAGATAGAGGAAGACGGACAAGGGTCCTGTGGCAGGCCTCACTCTCTGTTTCCACAGAGAACAGTCCTAGCTGAGCAGCCTGGGTGTGGGGGCTGGTCTTCTGTAAACCCTGAGCATCTCTGCCCAACCTGGTATCTGGTCTGTGCCTCAAGCTTGGGCTGAGCACGAGCTCCCCATCAGAGTGGGCAGCCTTGTTATAGTTCGGCTGGGAAGGTGGGGCCCTCCCTCCCCAGAGCCTGGGCTCTCTCTCTCTGGACCGGCTTCCCCTGTGAGTCTCTACCCATTCAATGTGGCCAACGGTGGTGAATTGAAGCAGGTTATGTTCGTTCATTCTCAGTTGTATATAAGATAAGAGAGAGGGGCAAGTCAATTTTTTTTTCCCATCTGCCAATCCTGTACAAGATTTGGGTATTTTGCAATTAACTTTCCCATTTCAAAATGGTCCCTCTGAAACTGTTTATTGAAAGTTTTTGGATTATACAGTGTATTTATCTTATTTATAGTTTTATTTTCATCCAAGGGCCCTTTTTCCTATTACCATTCTCTCCTAGTTTTTGGAGAGCTTTATCTCTCTTTTTTTTTTTTTTTTTTTTTAAGATTTTATTTATTTATTTGACAAAGAGAGAGATCACAAGTAGGCAGAGGCAGGTGGGGGGGTGGGGAGCAGACTCCTCACTGAACAGAGAGCCGGATGGGGGGCTCGATCCCAGGATCCTGAGATCATGACCTAAGCCGAAGGTAGAGGCTTAACCACTGAGCCACCCAGGTGCCCTGGAGAGCTTTATCTTGAATAAAAAGTAATTTGGTATCTGTGACCTCATTTATATTCAAGAGTAATCTCCAAGACCATGAAGATTCAAAGACTTGTCCAGGGTCCTACAACAAAAACATGGCCAATTGGGGCTCAAACTAAGGCCCATGGGGCCTTCACCCATACCACACATGTCAGTGCAGAGATGGAGATCCTTGGAAAGGTGGGCATGGGAGGGCAGGAGAGAAGCCAGAAGGGAGCATTTGGGGCAGTCTACTGTATCCCAGGAGCTGGATCCTGATGATTTCATTTAATCCTGAAAATGATCTTCCCAAGATTATCTCCGAATAAAGAGGAGGAAACCTGAGGGTCAGGGTCTAAATAACCTGTCGGAGGTTGCGTAATTAGTGGTAGTGGGCTTGGAGCCGGGACCGTCCTCCCCACGGAGACGCACAGAAAGGAAAGGGAAGTAACGGGACAGTGGTGGAGAGACAGTTCTAGAGGAAGGCAGAGTAGGGGAAGAGTTCGCGGAGAAGCTTCCCATCGGATTTCCTGGTGTCATGAAGCTGGACGTAGGCGGGGCACCTACATATCTGACCTCGGCTGGCGGAGGCATTCATCTCTGGAAGTACGCTGTTATGGAGTCTCTTATTTGAAATGACTCTCTTTTTCTCTGAAGATTTTATTTATTTGAGAGAGAGAGAGAGAGTGAGTGAGAGAGAGCACATGAGTGGGGGAAGGGGCAGAAGGAGAGGGAGAAGCAGACCCCCTGCTGAGCCATGTGGGGGCTGGATCCCAGGACCCTGGGATCATGACCTGAGCAGAAGGCAGACTTTTTGCGGACTGAGCCACCCAGGCGCCGGGACTCTCACTTTTTTAAGATGACCTACTACTGGGGCCCAATTTGTTCAGTTTTTCTGGCTACAGAGGCTGAAGTGGAGGGCAGAAACTGGGTCTGCTGCTGCTGCATCAGGCCGCAGGTGCCGGGCTCGGTGTTGGAGGTGTGGAGGTGCAGGAGAGGAGCGCAAGCGGATTGCCCCGGGGAGTCCTCGGCCACTGACCACTGGCCCACCCAAACAAGCCCACCGGAGCAGGTGGCTGGGGATGGCCATCTTGGGAGCAATTTCTGTCTGACACATGATTTTTGAATGGTCAGCACAGAAAGGGACAGAAACTTACTTTTTTGGAGAACTTCATTATATTAAAAAAAAAATCTGATCTTACACTATAATTTTAAACCATCATTTGCTATGTATTACGATTCAACATTTTTTTCATACTTTAATTCAAGACGGATTTGTGGATAGTATTTCTAAAATTAATAATAAAAAGTAAAAATCCTATAATCTAAGAGTTATGTCACATATGAGTAAGCAGTCCTATGGCTTTTGAAAATACTAGATAATATATTTCCCCAACACAGCACCTGTGAATACAGGAACCAAAATGTTAACAGTGGTGAAGTCAGAGGGATGTGATCTCAACTGATATAATTTTTTCTTTTTGTCAGTTAAGAAAGTTTGGTTTTTTTTTTTAAATAATAATTATTATTAACGTACATAATTAGAGAGGTTTTTTTTTATTTTTTATTATTTTTTTTTTTAAAGATTTTATTTATTTGACAGAGAGAAACACATTGAGAGAGGGAACACAAGCAGAGGGAGTGGTAGCGGGAGAAGCAGGCTTCCTGCAGAGCAGAGAGCCCGATGCGGGGCTTGATCCCAGGACCCTGGGATCTGACCTGGGCCGAAGGCAGACGCTTAACGACTGAGCCACCCAGGCGCCCCTAGAGAGGTTTTTTTTAAAATCCTACTAGACGGAGGCAAGTTTCTTTACTTTTCTAGATTTTATTTTTTCCTATGTATAATATGGAAATTCTAATAATTTCCTTTGGAGAGACCAGTTGTGGCGGATTAATCAATGTATTGCAGGCAAAAGCACTTTAAAAGAGTTCCAGGCACAGGGTAAATGTCTAGCAGCTAATGGCCACCGCCATCCTGACTGTCCTCATATTAGTGATAGCTTGTGGTTCTACTCTTGCCTTCCCATGGAGTAGGAGTGTGGCCTTTCAAGTCAGATCACATAAGCCGTTGTCCTGCTTCAAGCCTTCTGGAGCTGCCCTTGCACTCGGGACCAGATCTAACCAGCTCATCCTGGCTGTAAGGCCCTACAGAATTTGATTTCTTACCACCTCTGCAAACAATTCTCACTTTACCCTCCCTCCTCATTTGCTACACTTCACTCACACTGACCTTTTCATTCATGGAATAAAATCAAGTTCTGACCAACCTCAGGGCCTTTGCACTTCCTGTTCCCTTTGCTTGGAATTCTCTTCCCTCTGTCTGTTTATAGCTGGGTTTTGGTCTCGGTGTAAAAGCCCCTTCTCAGAGAGGCCTTCCCTGACCATCCAACCAAAAGTAGCTCTCCAAGCACGCTTCTATTCAATACTTCTGCGGCTTGATTTCCACTGAAGCATTTGTCACTACTTTACATGTTCTTATTTATTCCTTGTATTCTGTTACCTAGTGTCAGTTTCCCCCATAAAGCTTGTTCATTTGTCGGAGGTTTCCAAGGAACAGCTAGAGCATGTCTAGCATATCATAGGTGCTCAATATATGGTTGTTGGCTGCTTTAATTAAGTAGATGATCATTGTCAACTGAATGAGCAATTTAACCACCACCTCCCACCACCTTCCCCCTAGAAGACTGGTATTTTCCTAAAGAGGAAGAAGGCAATCAAATCACTGTATTTCTACACCTCTCTCCCAGTTAGAAAAAGGATGATAGAGGGGCGCCTGGGTGGCTCAGTGGGTTAAAGCCTCTGCCTTCGGCTCAGGTCGTGATCTCAGGGTCCTGGGATCTAGCCCCACATCGGGCTCTCTGCTCAGCAGGGAGTCTGCTTCCCCGATCCTCTCTGCCTGCCTCTCTGCCTACTTAGGATCTCTCTCTCTCTCTCTCTCTCCCTCCGTGTCAAATAAATAAATAAAATCTTTAAAAAAAAAAAAAGGATGATAGAATCAAAACTGTCTGCTTCTCAGGGTCCCCTACATGTGGCCAGATTCATAGCTTTCTCTCTCAGATTGAGACTTAAAAAAAAAAAAAGAAAAAGGCTGCCCAAATGGGAAAGGAAAACACTTGTATGCTTTAACTCTGATACACCAGCCTGGATAGGCAGTCCCCACTCTACAAAGAGGTCGTGTTCCCAACATTTCTTTGTGTATGTTGTTTGTTTCCAACACAGAATGCGTTTTTCACTGGAAACAATGTTCCCAGACTAGCCCACAAAAGCCTATTTAACCCACAATGCTCAGTAGAAAAAAGCATGTTGAAATTCTAGGAAACAAAATGAGGGAAATGAATGCGAAGTACCATTTAAATGTTTATCTTGAATAGGAGTACTTGAGGAAAAGCAGCTTCCCACAAAGGAGGTTGAGCCGAGAGCCCGGGGTATGGAAGTTTCAGAGAGCAGAGCAGACGCCCAGCTGCCACCGCCCCACAGGGCTGAGGGGCTGAGGTTGCACACTGCACAAGAACTATGCGCCTGTCAGGACTCCTCAGGCATAGGCCGGTCTGAGCCTGTCCAAAGGAACATTCCTGCAGGTCTGCATGCAACAGAGAGCAGGAGGGAGCCGACACCAACACTTCCACCCATTAAATTTGAATGGCTAGATTCAACATGTGAGAATTCTTCCATAAAACTGAGATCTGAGTATGCAATAATCCGTGACTCAGGAGCTTTCTCAGGGAATTTCTGCTTGAGTTATCTAAGTATAAACATGATAATACAACTTAAAAAATCATAGGTTCAGTTTTGGTTTCATCTTTGAAAATCACTGAAATTCCCATGAGGTGATTTCAGGCATTTTCCCCCTTGTAGCTAATCTTTCTGCCACTATCTTGAGGCCAAAGCTTTTAACACCTAAAATTGAGGCCTTGCAAAGAGGAGGCAGGAGAGTCTCCTTATAAGGGCCTTCTAAAATTCCTCATGTTATTTTGAATAAGAAAGTATTCTTATGGGAATAAGAATTGGGAATTCTTAATGGGAAATACGCATTAACCTGAAACAATGCCAATCAACCCTAATTTTGGAAGCTTGTGGAGAGGATCTCCTGGTAGAATTGATAAAGAAGGAAGCAAAGAATTTTTAACAGATGGTTGGTCAGTTATTAGTCCTCGAAAGAAGACCTCAAGATTGCTGTGCTGTATATTACTGTAAATGAATTCTTCAAGGTCATTTTAAAGCAATAGTGGTAAATAGTTATACTTGTAGCAAGTATACTTGTAGCAAGTACTTGAATCTAAATTTAGAGGGCAAATATAAAAGAAGGTAGCATTTCCAACTACGTGTCCTATGTGGAATTTTAAGTGCTTAGGCAGGAGAAGAATGTGCTCTGGAAAACTGTGTTAGGTGATTCCAAAAAGGGCTCTAGTGATGATGAAGCCACTAACATTGAAGATGTTGGTGAAGGATTTGAATACAGTTGTCTCATGAAATATGAGATTGAAAATAGCACTACTTCTTATATAATGTGTAATTTAATTATATGTGCAACCAAATTAGTATCTTTTTTTCAAGATTTTATTTATTCATTTGAGCAGGGGGGAAGGGTGGGGGGACAGGGAGAAGCAGGCTCCCCGCCACACACGGGGCTCGATCCCAGGACCCTGAGATCATGACCTGAGCTGAAGGCAGATGCTTAATTGACTGAGCCACCAGGGCACCCCCCAAATTAATATCTTAAGTATTATGGACATTTGACTCTTTCATCTACAGCCCTAATAGTTTATATATCTGTCTGGGCAAATTCAGGGGGAAAAAAATCTCATTGGAAAAATAAGGATCACATCATATATGTGGAACATATCACACACACGCTTGCTTCTAACAGAGGCAGAACATACTGGACTAAGATCCAAGAGGTTCTGCTACCCAGGTTCTAGGTCTAGATTTGATGCAGCCACGTCCTCTGGGCAAGTCCCTTCTTGCCCCGAAGGGCTCAGTTTCATCGACTGTAAAATGGAGCGTGTCGTAATTTTACATCACTGTTTTTATCATCTTTATAAAACATGCAGACTCAATTATTGATTAATTTATACCAAGAGCTAGAAGCAGGGTTGGGACAATCTCAGATGACTTAATTTAAAACCATTTTACATTTACTTAGTATTGTGTGTTGGTATTTACCTTTCCTCTCTGACCTGCAATTTTACTTTTAGCAAAATAGTGAGACAAGGCCATAAATACCAGCCTCAGCGGTGTTCTAGGAATAGCTGAGTTTTCTCATCTAGGTGTGGTTCTTCCGTGAAGCCACCTCTGTAATGTCACCAGCAACCTACCACAGAGGGCTTTGGGGTCAGATGGCCCTAGACCAGATCCTTTTGAGCTGTCTGATCTTTGGGAAATGTCTTAATCTTACTTAGCCAGGCTAAGGGCTCTTTTCTAAAATGGGGATGACAGTAAAATGAAAGTGAGGATGATAAACCCAGTTCATTGGGTTATGGATAGGATTAAATGAGATCACACATGTTAAGTCCTGGGACCGATGGTGGCCATTGCTGTCGTTATTTTAAATTCCAGGCCGGTAACTGTATTTGTGTCCTAGCATTGCCACAGAGCATGACAAATTCAGTAGCTTAAAACAACAGAAATGTATTGTCTCACAGTCCTAGGGGCTGGAAGTCCAAAACCAGTGTGTGAGCAGGGCCTGTATTCCCTCTGCAACATGGGGAGTCCTTCCTTGACTCATGAGCGTCAGATGCTTGTCCGCCATCTTGGCTTGTAGACCCATCATGCCCGTCCCGTGTTATCTTCTCCACGTGTGTCTGTCTCGGTGTCTACATTTCCCCTTTTTATGAAAACCCAGTCCTGTTGGATTGGGCCCCACACAAGTGACCTCATTTTGACTTGATTACCTCCGCAGAGATCCTATTTCCAAATGAGGACATGTTCTGAGGTACGAAAATTTGGACTTCAACGTATTCTTCATTTTATTTTATTTTATTTTATTTTTGGTAGGGGACACAATGCAACTCCTAAGAGTGATCGTTCTGTCTTTCAAACATTCACCAAAATAACTGGCGTCTTACATTTTGCTCTCGATAATCTCTTCCCTGCAAGATGTTATCATCACAGAGACTTTGCTCAGCAAGAACGTTGAGATGGAAAAACAGAAACTCTTAAGTTGGTTCTGTTTGTCAATACACTCGAAAGCAAGGAATCTGCTGTTTAAAGAGGAAGGCATTCTCTCCAGCAGCACTCTGTCCAGAGTATGCGACAAATCGTCACTATCAGGCTGCAGATAGAGTTACCTGGGAGCTGTCTTAGATACCACCTAGTTCAATGGTTTCCCAATCTGGCTGTAGGTAAGGATGACCCAGGGAACTTTGAAAGATTTCATTTATTTATTTGCGAGAGGGAGTGAGCAAGTGAGCAAGCAAGAGAGAGAGAGAGGGAACATGAGCGGGGGAAGAGGCAGAGGGAGAGGAAGAAGCAGACTCCCTATGGAGCAGGGAGCCTGATGCGGGGCTCGATCCCAGGACCCTGTGATGGTGACCTGAGCCCAAGGCAGACGCTTAATGACTGAGCCACCCAAGGCGCCTTACACAGGGAACTTTTAAAGCATGTTGATTCTTAGGCTTCATCTGTAAGACATTCAATCAGAGTTGCAGAGTAGAGCTGGATACTGCAAATACTGGCGGTATTTGCAAGGAGAGCACAGATGCCCTCTCACTGCCCGGAGTGGTTCCAGAGAGATTTTCAAGGTGTAAAATAGCTTTGCGATGGGCTGTACCTGTCTCCTTCCAAGGGTTCCTGCTTTTTTGTTCTTTATTCTGACATAACTTTCCACTTCACTGAATCATGCTTCCACATTTTAAAATACAAACTTGTTTTTTCCCATTTTTTTTTTCAAAAGAACTAAAGGGATAGTTGTAAAGAGCCATCAACACCCTTCCACCAGAAACCACCCATGAAAGGCAGAGAGATTAAAGGAAGGGGGGGCAGCCCAGAGAGAAAAGTGGCAGGAAGTCAGCTTCCCACAGAGGTGAGGGTTTGGTATGCGGAAAAGGAGGAAGAGGCCACTGTGGGACACTCTCCAGCTCCCTCCAGGAAGATATTGTCTGGTACCTTCTCGGAGGTAGGCTGACTGGGCAAGAATGGGTGAGTTAAGAACATGGGTGTTAAGAACTCGGGTGCCAGGCAGGCCTGGGTTCTTACTAATCAGCGGGCCACTTACTAAGGTCTCCAAACTTTCTCATCTGCCACGTGGGGGTCCTACTGCCCCATAGGGTGTGGGGAGATGTGGAGTTCCAGACTCCTGGTAGACCTCATACAAACGGTCTCACTATTCTCAAGGAAGAATTATGTTTTGAGGACTCGTGGGGGACCTTTTCCTGTCCCTTGCTTGAGGCCTTCTGTGCGGTATCTTTCTGCGGGAGGACAGTGGACCTGCCTCCCACTTTAGCAGAGGAAGTGGTAGGAGTTGAATGTGGCCTCGCTTTGCTAGCAGAGAAGGAGGTGCTGTTTCTGGCCATCCATCCCCCTTTCTGGTCCACTGTTGGTGGGTCTGGAATAGAAACCCTTTTCTTTGCTCAAATGAGATCAAAGCGAGAAGCAATTTGTGTTTGGGAGGGGAGATCAAGTGGGAGGCCTGGGTCGGAAAAGGGTAGCTGGCTGTGAGGAGGTATTGGTGCCAGGTCAGAGAGGGTAAACCCCAGACCCGGGTTTTGGGGCAGGCATGAGGCTCAGGTGACCACTTCTGCAAGCAAGCAGGGCAAGTAGGAGTGGCGGGGTGGGATGCGACAAAGGCCAGACGACCTTGTACATCCTAGAGTTCTGTCCAGGCCCACCCTGCTGGGTGGGCTCAGTTGTAAACTTTGAATTCCTCCCCTGATTATGACTGGCCCACCTGGGCAGGCTGCTCCTTTCCAAGCCCCTAAGAAGGACAGAACCCAAGCCCTCCTTCATAAATTGATTAGACAAGTAAGCAGGGGATCAAGAATGGCTATAAAAGTCTGGATTGTATTCCTTACACATTAAGAGGTGGTGAAGGCACCTTCCCTCTCCTCCGGAGCTTTGAGAGGGGCAGTCTGTATCCCTGGAAAGGACTCAGGCAGGCCTGTGGCAGCCAAACAACATCATCCCTGTTTTCAAAGGCTTTATCTTTTGCTCTCTGTGATTGCAGCTTAGTTAGTGGGGGGCGGGGGGCAGTGCGCCATTGGGTGGTCATGTGCTCTTCATTTCCCAAGGATGACACCCAGATGTTATTTATATCCCAAATCCCTTCTTTGCTTTTAAAGTTTGCCAAGTCCTTTGATATAGTGATTAGCATCCAATCACTTGACCTACTGACAATGATGTTTCTAGACAAAGCACAGATCCAGGTCATTTCTTCCCCTCGAGCTTCCCTCTACTATGTAAAGAAGGTTGTCTGAGCCACAGCTAGGGCCCCTCATTGCGATAAAATCCTACATCTCAGGAAGCACGGGTCCAGGGCAGTCCACAGTGGGGATAACGCAGGCAACCCATTGGTAGCCACAAGAAGCAGGCGAAAGGAGGGTAAAATGTGTGTCAGGTGCTCTCACAAAGGGGAAGAACAGATCCATTCACTCTTCTTTTATCTTTCCTTCAATAAACATGTATTGAGCTCCTAGAATGTGCAAAGGAATAGCAAAGCTAGGGCATAGTTCTTAAGGAGTTCCCAATGGAAGGAAAGGGGGGAAGGCTACAGACCTCTTGCAAGGGCCTATGCAGGAAGTGGGAGTGGGTCGTGAGAGAGATCATTCAGGAGGGGACAAGGAATGCAACCTGGGCCCTTTGGTTTTAAAAATCCTGTCTCCTTTCTCCATTGGTACCTTTCATTTGTTGGGCATGCACCACTCTATTTTTTTTTTTAAAGATTTTATTTATTTATTTATTTGACAGAGAGAGTGAGAGAGAGAGCACAAATGGGGGTGGTGGGGGGAGCAGAGGAAAAAGGAGAAGCAGGATTCCTGCTGAGCAGGGAGCCGGATTCAAGGCTCCATCCCAGGACCCTGAGATCACGACCTGAGCTGAAGGCAGCCGCTTAACCAACTGAGCCACCAGGTGCCGCAATGCACCACTCTGTTGGGCTTGAAATGTTTGATCATGGTGGCCATGGGATAAGAGAAAATCATGAGAAGCACCGCCCACTTCTCCTCATCACGCCCAGAGTCAGAGGGACAAGCCAAGGCCTGAAGCGGCCCCATTGGCCTTGACATTGGGGTGGGTTCTGGGTTGGCAGCTCAGGTTATGCCTGTGGATGAGCCGGGGGTGGGTGGGTGGGGAGTCTTTAGGGTACTGGCCCTTCCCCAGTATCTTCCTGAGCCTGAGAGAGTAGGGTAGTGATGGGGCTGCGGTACCTAAGGGCCAGCTCTGCCTGAGGCTTTTTCTTAAAACTTCTTTCTAGATCATATAATGAAGCCACTCACCATTTTGTGGTGAAAGAAGGAGCGGTTATTGTCTCTCCCACTCCACGCACAAGAATACTAAATTACGAGCTTAAGTAATGTTCCCAAGGTCAGACGGCGATTTAGGAAGAGGGAAAGGGAAAGGATTCCAGTTTCTGGTCCTTCCTGTTTCGTTGCCTCAGAATTAGATCTCGCTGTTTCTTTAAAGTCCACATTTAGTTAGGATTAGGGGCTGTGACAGTGAATTGTTTCCACCTTAACCTTCCTCATTAAAAAAGGAAAAAGCTGGGCAACTCTAGAGCTTTCCTATTCTTCCACTGCAAAACCCGCTGTATGACTTTATGGAGCGAATGATGGTCGCATTCCCTACTCAGCACGTAGGCAATACCCTTGTTCTGTCGGCTGTTGGTATTCTGTACCAGCTGTGTCTTACGGAGCCCTGAGAGCTCCAACAAGGATGGGCCGGAACTCCAGCTGCTGGTGAGCAAGTGTTCACTATTTATAGCGAGAGGGGGCCTGCAAAGCAATGGAATTTTTTCCTTCTGAGTCGTTTTGCTGCAACCAACAGGAAGTGGGCTGTGATAGATGCTAAATTCTCTGACATGAATGAAGTCAGTTGCAGTACGTTTCAAACTTGGTTGCGCATCAGAAACTGCTGGGGGGCGGGTGTGCTTGTTCGGACGTAGATAGCTGGGCCCGGCCCCTCGAGTTACTGCTTTAAGAGGTGCATTGCTGACAAGTTTTCAGGTGATGCTGGTGCTCCTGGTGGGGGGGCCACTGCTCTGTTATAATGGGGGGCGAGGGGACAAGGAAGGGCCATCCCCCAGGGCCCGGATTGAACCAAAGCAACGCACTGACAGGCACCAAAAGACTCTCATTGGTGATCTTACTGTCCTTGTCAGATCAATTTCTAGAGCAAAAGTGTTATTTCCTAAGCAAAGAAAGCTGCATTAAATGTAAAGGATAAGACTCATAAGAAATATGTATGCATACTATTTAATAAAAGTTATTTTTTATCTCTTTCTAGTGAAAAGATGCAATTTACTTGGGGATATTATCACATCATAATGTTTGGAGTGAAGGCATTGGCCCTCCACCTTCAAGTTCAAGCAGAGCCAGACCTGGGCCCTGTTGACTGATGAGGCCATCCATCCTTGGTCAAGGGCCAGGGAAAAGCGAGCAGGGGGCACTGGGAGAAGGTGGCTCATCCACCAAGCAGATCAAGACCTTGGCTTTGGCCTTTGATTTCTTCCATGAGATTGGCCTGTTAAGGTTTTCTGCTTCTTTTGGAATGATTTTTGATATTTTATGTTTTCTTCAAAAATTATCCATTTCACTCAGCTCTTCAAAATATTAGCATATATTTGTTCAAATGATTATTTTATAAGAATGATAGTTTCCTTTATACAAATATTGAATCATTATGTTGTACACCTGAAACCAGTATGTCAATTACATCTCAAATCGATAAATGCAAGTTTTTTAAAAAAGAATTTTAGTTTCTTATACATGTGCTAATTCACTTTCGAATTCCTAAGTTTATTTGTATTTTCCCCTTTTTTCTTTTCTTTCTTTTTTCTTCAGGATTTTATTAATTTATTTGAGAGAGAGTATGAGTCAGGGGGAGAAGCCAAGGGAGAGGGACAAGCAGACTCTCCACTGAGCAGGGAGCCTGAGATGGGGCTCGATCCCAAGACCCTGGGATCATGACCTGAGCAGGAGGCAGAGGCTTAACAGACTGAGCCACCCAGGTATCCCTTAAAATTATTCTCTTATTTTATCTTATTGAATAATCACTTCCTTCACATGCATTCTTCTTCAACTAAGAAGGTTTTTTAAGATTGTAACTTTTCCTCTGAACAAATCTTTGACCACATCTCATAGATTTTAAGCGGTATTTTCAGTAGATTCTCCCAATCGCTATTTGCTAAATTATATAGCTTTTTTTTTTTTTTTAAAGATTTTATTTATTTGACAGCGAGAAACACAGCGAGAGAGGGAACACAAGCAGAGGGAATGGTAGCGGGAGAAGCAGGCTTCCTGCCGAGCAGTGAGCCCGATGCGGGGCTCGATCCCAGGGTCCTGGGATCATGACCTGAGCCGAAGGCAGACGCTTAACGACTGAGCCACCCAGGTGCCCCTACTTTTTTTTCTTATTTATGGAAGTCAAAAGCCTTGAACAAAATTAATCATTTTGAGTCTCTTTGGTCTCTTGGTTCACTCTGGAAGCTACTGTCTTTTCTTCAGTCCCTTGGATTTAATAGGATCTCTGTGACTGGTGTGCTAAACAAGGTTAAAAAGCACTCCATTGCAATTTAAGAGGAAATGGAATTTGGAATATGAAGATTCGAGTCCTGACTCTGGCACTTCTTACTGGGAACCAAATAAACCATGCACTTGGAGTCTCACTTTTGTCCACAAATGGAGGATTGAATTACATGATGCCTACTGTCCTTGTCAACATATGACTCTAAGTCATGTGGACTTAGTTTCAGTTAAAGTGGTGGAATGATTTCTGGGCTGACTTGTTAGTTGAGACAGAAACCGGAAAAGCTGAGTTCAACCCCCGCCATGTTTTTTTGTGTGACACTCTTGGAGGAGAGAAAATCACATGGACTTGGGGGCTCATTTCCTTCTTTTTTGTAGTAAGAAGTCAGTTCAGTTGCTGGGAGTTAGCTCCAGAAAGATGAGGCTCAGGCCAGAGGCTGAGCCCTGGAGCCCCTCCTTTCTTAACAAAGCTGTTTCATGGCTCAGGAAATACCATTGCTATAGAATTTTCTAGATGGTCCTGTGCTTCTCATCCCAAATGTGTGTGGAGCACTAATGGCACAGGTTTTCTCTCCTTGGATCTTTCCAGGGTTGTGTCTGTCCTCCTATGCTGAGTCCTACACACCTCTCTGGGGAATCATGAGACCTCAGGGTCTCATCCACACTCATTATTTCTATGCTTGTAAGCTTTTCCCCAATAAATCCTGTTTTTCATGTACCCCATGTGTGCTGTTAATATGTGTTCCCACTACAACACACCTTATTTAATGATTGTACTGCTGAGTGCTTACATACATAGTCTCATCTAAGCCCCACAACAAGCTTGATAGTGAGGCATATTAACCCCATTTTACCAACAGAGAAAACCTAGTGCTCAGAGAAATGAAGCCATTTGTCCAAAGTCACACAGCAGGAAGAGGCAGGGCAAGAGTTTCAATCCACATTGGTTGAGTTTTAGGGCCTGTGTTTTGAACTCGAAGAGGGTTCTACTCACATCCTAGATGTCATATCTATTTTTCCGCGGGTGGTGCTAAAGGGTCTTATTCAAACAAAGGTAGAATAGTATGACAATTTTTTAGGAGAGAAAAGTAGAGCGTAAGGGACAACTTTTCAAATTTGTCCCAAAGCACCGTATGGATGACAGCAGACCTATATCATAGAAGGCGATTAATACGTGGTGGTGAAATCATATATTTTTTTTCAAATGACATGAAAATTCATTTGAATTCATTTAATTCAAGATTTGTTCAGCACTCAGGAGAAGGCAAAGCCAGGTGTTGGAGGGGGAGGGGAGGAGTGGAGGAGCAGGGCCAGCGGTGTGGGTTCAGCGAGTCCAAAACATGGACCTCAGAGGCCCTAAGGCCAGTGCATTCAAGAAAGCTCAGCTTCTCACTCTTTCCTCATTGCGCCCTGTTGGCCCTTATTTCTCGAATCTTCTAGGACAGTTACTGGGGACTAGTGTGTCTGTTCCATAGCATTGCTCCTTGAAGGCAATACCTACTGTCAATATGGAAGGCTCTGACCAGGAACATCTGTTTTATAAAGGCAGTTGGGGGAAAAAAATCTTCATTGTAAAGAAATGAACTTTATTATCTTTCATGAGCTAAAAATGACCCTTTGGATCTACAGCGCTTCCGGCCCACATGGACTGTAGAGATCCCCTACCTTCTGAATGGCATTTTGTTACAAAGTATCCTTTAATGCTTTTCCATAAGGCTCAAATGTCCTACTTCCACAAGCTATTTTCAGTTTTTGTGAGCAAAATACTCTTCTGAGATCTGCCAGCATCCACATTAACTCATTCCGTGCTTTTCTCCCCGTGGCTCAGCAAATGACAGATTCTCTGGGGTCCAAGAAAGGCCCAGCCTTCTAGATTCCCTCTTGACTTCAACATTCATCTGGTTTAAACAGATTGTCACTTTCGGGCAGCCAGCAGTCCTGAGTGGTTCTCACAGTGCCCCCCAAAAAACTCGTGGTAGTTAATACCTGTATGTGCTTTCAACACTGGCTACGTACATGGATGTATCCATGGGCGGCTAATGGGCCTAAACTGTGAGGTGAAGGTTCACATGGGGCTTGTCAGGTAAAGCACAAGACTTTGCGTCACACTCTAAATCCACCATGTAAATGCAGGTGTATGGGGAGCCCCACAGAAACATACACACATCCATATGGAAATAAATACGTTACCTAGAGAGAGCACATAGATGCATGGGGTCTTCCTGTAAGAGGCATATAAAATGCCTCCATAGACTCCTGATTTAAAGGGATCCCGGGGTGGGGACGGTCACTGGGTGGCTCAGTTGGTTAAGCAGCTGCCCTTGTCTCAGGTCATGATCCCAGAGTGCTGGGATCGAGCCCTGTATCGGGCTCCCTGCTTAGCCGGGAGCCTGCTTCTCCCTCTGCCCCTCTTCCCACTCTTGTACTCTCTCTCATTCTCTCTGAAAGAAATAAATAAAATCTTAAAAAAAATAAATAAAAGGATCCTGGAATTTAGGAAGAAAGTAAAATTGGTGAAAGTTCGAGAAGATAACTGCCTTGATGAAAACAGGTTCATAGATAGCCAAAGACAAAATAATAGGGCACTGGAATTTCATGTGAGTGTAGTTCCTAGCTTGGAGTCTAGGGAAGGAACGATTCCAATAATGTGATTAACTCTCATTCTACCAAGGGGGGGAGGATCTTTGATTTGCACAGGAATGTCCGTGATAGGAAAGTAGTTTTATGTAAGTTGTATGAATGACGTGTGTAAATGTCCTTTACATCTAGGTGGTTTCCATTTTACTGATCCCAAGTTCTTCTATATAAGCCTGTGGATAATTAATTTGGTCCCCCGAAAGCATAAATACTGCTCAACTCAACAGAATTTTAGTAATAGCGAAGACGGTTCCTCTTGGAATTTTTTGGGGCACTTCCTAGGGAAATACTAAGTCAGATGTATCTCCTACTGTGAAAGTAATAAGTGTATCCTGGTGTGTAAATGAGTCTCCTGGGAGTTTGGTTCATACAAATTCATTCGGTAGAATTCGAGCTAAGAAAATTGACTTTCTTATCTTTAACATCAACCAAAATAGCGCTTCCTCAAGCAATTCACCCCACCTCCACAGAAGTAATCCCATAGCTTTCGTTCATTCAACAAATACTTATTTTGCACATAATCTGTGTCTGGCCTCTTTCTAGGGAGGGAACAAACCCCAGAAAACTCTTGTAGAGCTTGTATTTTAGGGGAGACAGCGCCTTGGGCTCTTTCCCTGGAGCGTCACTCAGGGTGTGGTTACTTGTTTGTGATCCTTTGATTGTCAGATTTTTTCTCTCGTGTGAGGTCTTCGAGGCCTGGGTCAGTTTCGCAACAAAGCATTGCACATCCGGCATTAACACAGTACCAATACGTAGAAAGCACTCAATAAATATTTATGGGATGAGTAAATCAGTAAATTCTCAAAGCTTCGTAACTGGACTCTGGGTCTCAGGGAACTGATCCCAAACCCTCAGGACCTTTAACAACCGAGCATGCTTGGAAATTATTAATGAGCATCACTCTCTTGGTACACGAGCTCTGTGCCATCCTGTCTCGGGCATAGCCATAGAAAAGTAAAGCAGTCTGATCACGAAAAGAGAGGCCCTGAGCTTAGCTTTCCTGAGCTGCCCGTAGCTCTTACATGGTGCAGAAGTTCAACTGAGAGATGGTGGTCTTACTACGGGGGCCGTTGTGAACACTGGATGAGTGGCCCCGCAGCAGGGCTTAGGGCAGACCAGCTGGCCATACGGGCTGGTGGGAAGCCTGGGATTTTGCAGTGAGAACTGAGATGAGGCTGGGTTGATAAGAGAGGAGTCCCCTGCCCTACCTCTGCCACGTCCCTGCATTGCCTGCCTGGAGCTGCTGAGCCAGCATTGCCGATGTCAGCATCTGAGGCCAGTAGCACCGAGAGAAAGAGGCGGATCGTCTAGAGACCGGGAGAATGTGATCAGCACGTCGCCAGACAACCACACCAAACCAGGTCACATCCTCCACCCAGGACCACAAGGACAGTCAAACACATGTGCTAATGAAGCTCATCAGAAAGACGCCAAACAAGTCTCTAAGCTGGCTGGTTATCCTGCTATGGTGCAGGTCATAATGTCGGTCAGTTAGGGAGTGAACGACAGCAAAGGAAGAACTCTGGAGCACAGTTACACTGGGACAATACAGGGGGTAGTGCTGCATTCTGCCACTTGGGTCATACCAATCTAGAAAACCCTACCCCTCCCCCCTTGGGGAGGCAAATGTAGGCCCCTCCCATTTCCTTGTCTTACCATATCCCATATTCCTCTTCTGTGGGAGGCTTGGCTAGACGCTCTGTCCCAGGACAAGCCAGGGACGCGAAGTTCTCTTCCCTCATATATCCTGGGGCCATTATAGCAGAGAAGCAATGGGAGGGAAAGGCTATCTGAAAGAGTGAGATTTTAAAAGTTTTTATAATTAACTTTACTTTTTTCATACTATTTTATATTATATATTGATTATATAAATTATTCATAATATTTTCATATCATTTTGAAAAAGATTTTATTTATTTGAGAGAGAGAGAGAGCTGGTAAATGTGAGCGGGGGAGGGGAGGAGTGGAGAGAGAGGGAGAAGCAGGATCCTCACTGAGCAGGGAGCCCCATGTGGGGCTTGATCCCAGGACCCTGGAATCATGACCTGAGCCTAAGGCAAGATGCTTAACCGACTGAACCACCCAGGCGCCCCTACTGAGATATTATTTACATGTGATGAAACCACAGATTTTAAGTATATAGTTTGAATTTTGACAAATGTACTCACGAATGCCCCAACGAGGCACTCAGTGAATGTCCCAATGAGGACGTAGAACTCCTCTATCCCCACAGACATCCGCTTAGTCCTGAGGAGCGAGCACTTTTATCTGAAAAGACTGAATCCTAAAAAAGAAAAAAAAAGATTGAATCCTAAAAACACATACACGATCAGATCAAAACAAATTTAAACGTGGTAGACTCTAGTTAATTTTTATATGACATATTCACAGTTTTAGGGCCAAGGAAGATCAAAGTAATTATAGGGGTGCCTGGGTGGCTCAAACTTCATTCTGTAGTTCTTTGCATACAAACTGCCCTCCCCTACTACAGCATAACCAACCTAAGGGCATCAGGTAGGTCTTCCCTCTTCACTTCCCCCACCTGCTGCTCCCTCCCCAACACACACACACACACACACACACACACACACAGCTCCTAACCCAGTACCTAAACATGGCAGTCATTTAGCAAATCTATGAAGAGTGCTAATTGATGGTCATTTTCCACTGAGCTTAATTCGGTGTGATCACAGAGGTTACTCCATCCATGCTTATTGATTAGCTTGTTGCCGCAAGTCCACATGCCAGTTACCACCTTGAGTTG
>CM053604.1:99244378-99398592 GCA_028646535.1 Procyon lotor
GGTTTGAAGCAGTCACCCTGGAGATCAGGAGATCAAGAAACAAGGTGGGGCTGTCGATGTCAGAAATGTTGCCTGGGAAGTAACTGAGTAAGCCAGTTGGGAGGGTAACAAGTTACGATTCTGTGTATTATTTCAGAGGAAGAGTGGGGCTGGTGGGACGAGGTCAAGGTGTGTCCAGGAAATGAGGAGCTCTGGTCAGCAGCGTGGATCTTGAGGTCACCTAAGATGCTGACAGCTCTTGGGGTGGAGAGAAAGAGCTCAAAGCAGATGCCAGGATCTTTGCTGGAAGACAGAAGCCTGTGGGTCTTTAAGGCAAATAAATGGAAGAGTCTTGGTTCCAGGAGGCTGGACAGGGGAGAGGTGTTCCTCTGGCTGATGAAGTTCTGTAAACCGGTCTAAAGATGGGCTACGTTTTTTCAAACTGTGATAAAAGCTCATGAAAATGTCTTAGCTAAAAATGACCAAAAATTATCTACCAACTTATCAACTTATCCATCCATTCAGTTTGAAGTAAATGGATGCAGCAGGAAAAAAAAAAAAATCCATGCAACAGTCAATGGTTATTTTCATGAAGACATTCCTTTCATAAGCGTCAATGACCCCTGTCCAAATACAAACAGTTCTTTACCTTATAAACTGGTTTGTGTTACCAGTTTCTTTTATTCTAAGTGTGTTTAATCCGGAGTTGGCTAAATCTCTACTTTAAATGCCGCGGTTAAGGCTCGTTTCTGTCTCATTGGAGATGGAACACAGCTGACCACTGTTCTCATGATCAGAGAACTAATATCCTTACTGAAGACAGCTATTAATTTCACACACTCTGCCTTTTTCTTTTCTCAAGCCAAATCCTGCTTCTGTTAACTCTTTCACAGTGTATACCCCTTAATAAGTTTATGTGTAGCCTAAAAAAAAAACCCTCCTTTAAAAAAAAAGCAAGAGCTTTGATAAGACTCATGTATTTATTAAGTGTGTCTAAAATGAGGTCAATACTTGAGCACTGGAGATACCGCATTTAGGAAACTTTCTACTGTAACAAAGAATTTGTATTCTTTTACAGATAGACTTTTTGGTATCCCAGGGGCAAGCCAGGGTCTCTCTTTCTCTGATCTTTAGCAGAAAGAAAATTAGTCCAGGATGAGTTTATTTTATACTTAGTGCAGTTGTCCCAGTGAGTCCATGCCGTTAAGTGAGAATTTACAATATGCCAGGCTCTGGGCTGAATTCCTTATATACACCCAATTTAAACATCACAAAACCCCCATCAGGTAGGTATTTTTATTATCATTTTATGGACAAGAGCACAAGCCCAGAACTCGAGTAAATGCCTGATGGACATGAATGAAAAGTAGAACTTGAATTCAAAGTTAGATTAGTCCAAGTCCAAAGTCCATGCTAGGAATGAACTGTTGCCCACTATGACAAGAGCGCAGGGCTAGCTTGCGCGTGCGCATCAGTGTGCCTGTGTGTGAGAGATTTTCCCTGAGGATTTGGGAAGGCAAGGATAGGTACAGAGAGAGTAGAGAGTGTGTGAAAGTTTAGGGGAACAAGTGAAACAAAGAAAACACTAGAACTAAGGAAAAGAAAGGAAAGAAGCACAGATATGTATTTAATGGCAAAACTACGAAATGAGGTGTGGGAGACTTATCCCTTAGAGGATATGCTTTTTCACTTTTTTACTCCATGAAAATCCCAGGGGATTTGGGACTGCCTGGAATAAAGTTTTTATTTTATTTTATTATAAAGATTTATTTATTTGACACAGAGAGAGAGATCACAAGTAGGCAGAGAGGCAGGCAGAGAGAGAGGGGGAAGCAGGCTCCCCACTGAGCAGAGAGTCCTATGCGGGGCTCGATCCCAGGACCCTGAGATCATGACCTGAGCCGAAGGCAGAGGCTTTAACCCACTGAGCCACCCAGGTGCCCCATTTCCAAGGTTTTTTTTTTTTTTAAAGATTTTTATTTATTTGACAGAGAGAATCACAGTGAGAGAGGGAACATAAGCAGAGGGAATGGTAGCGGGAGAAGCAGGCTTCCCGCAGAGCAGGGATCCTGATGTGGGGCTCAATCCCAGGGACCCTGGGATCATGACCTGAGCCGAAGGCAGATGCTTAACGACTGAGCCACCCAGGCACCCCTCCAAGGTTTTTTGATTATCACTCATCTCCTGTCATTTTCCCTTCCATTGCCATTATTTTTATGAGTTTTATGTATTTTTTAAAAGATTTTATTTATTTATTCGACACAGAGAGAGAGAGAGATCACAAGAAGGCAGAGAGGCAGGCAGAGAGAGAGAGAGGGAAGCAGGCTCCCCACTGAGCAGAGAGCCCGATGTGGGGTTCGATCCCAGGACCCTGGGATCATGACCTGAGCCGAAGGCAGACGCTTAACGACTGAGCCACCCAGGTGCTCCTGGAATTGTTTTCTTAATTTCACTTTGGGTTTGTTCACTGTTAGTATACAGAAATACAGTTGACTTTTGTATATTGATATTGTTTCTTGCAACTTTGCCAAACTCAGTTCTTAGCTCCATAGTTTTTTGGGTAAATTATTAGGATTTGCCATATACAAGATTGTGTCATCTGCAAACAGAGATAGTTCTATTTCTTCTTTTCCAACTTTTATTTAACTTTCTCATCTAGTTGCCCTGGCTAGAACCTACAGTGCAATGTTGAATAGAGGTGGCAAGAACAGACATTCTTGCCTTATTCCTTATCATCGAGGGAAAGCATTCAGTTTTTTTCCCCTAAGTATGATGTTAGCTGTGGGTTTTTCCTAGATACCTTTTATTATTAAGCTGGGGAAATTCCCTTCTATTTCTAGTTTGTGGAGTATTTTTACCATGAAAGGAATCAGGTGTTGAATACAAGAAAAAGACCTGTCTGTGTTCCATCTATCTTTTCCTCTGTATGTGGAGCAGACCCACTCTTGTTAGAGCAGAGTGAAGGGAAAGCATATCTACAGGGACCCTGTTGCTAGAGCTTTGATATACATTATAGGATGTTGTATCCATTACGGTTATCTTTGAATGCAAAAGAATACTGACCTCAGTGGCTAAGCCATATTGTGGCTCATTTTTCTGATGTAACAAGCGATTTGGAGGTGGTCAGTCAGGGGATAGAGGCTCATGAATGTTGCCATGGACCCAGAACCCTTCCAGATTCCTACCCTAACCTCATTACATTTGGTGGTCATCTTTACTGGATGGCTATCTACCTCCATGACCACTGTGTTCCATGAGTGAAATAGAGGAAAGGCATGAAAGGCAAAGGGATGAAGTAGGTGAGTCTGTGCTTTTTTTTTTTAAATCTATGAAAACAGTAGTATTTCCAGAAACTTCATTCAGCAGAGATTTCTGCTTTAATGTCATTGATCAAAATGAGTCACAAGGTCATCTCCAGTTGCAAGGAAGAAATGAGTATTTTTAATGAGGCACATTGCTACCTGTTTAAAAATTATGGGTTCCATTGGCTAGGAAGAAGGGGAGAATGGATATTGCTTAAGTTATTAGCTTGTAAGTAGAATTGCTGGGAGTTAAACACAGGCAGTTTGATTCCAAAGTTCATACTTTGCATTATGGGTTATCATAATCAATACATATATTTTCCTTTTATTTATCAATCAATCATTAGCTATTTATTTATTGGGCTTAATATACCTCAATAAGCAAAACAGATAAACCCTCTGTTCTTTTAGAGGTTTACCTTACAGTGTGGGATGGAGTGGGGGCCAAGAAAATACAACAACCGACAATTAACACATTAAACATATTAAATAAGTCAATCATAACGTATGCTGGAAGGTGTTAAGTATAATACAAAAAAAATAATAAAGCAAGGGTAATGAGGACTGGGAGTGGGTGTATGTGGATAGGATTCCTTGAGAGGGTGGGTTTGAGCACAGATTGAAAGTGGAGAAGGATTTCTTTGGAATCTTATCCAATTCCTTGTTTTCTATACTTCTAAATAGTTCTCAATGAAATTTTTTTTTTTTTTAAGATTTTATTTATTTGACAGAGAAACACAGCGAGAGAGGGAACACAAGCAGAGGGAATGGTAGCGGGAGAAGCAGGTTTCCTGCTGAGCAGGGAGCCCGATGCGGGGCTCGATCCCAGGACCCTGGGATCATGACCTGAGCCGAAGGCAGAGGCTTTAACCCACTGAGCCACCCAGGCGCCCCTAAATAGTTCTCAATGAAATTTAAGCTACCTCCAATCTATAGGGTGATACTGAATTTATAGCACCATCTGAAAGTTCACTAAGCAGGAGAAATCAAACTGAAATATCAAGTTACTGGAAACTGTAACCAGTAGTATAAGCTTGGTCTCAACTATTTGAACATCAGATGAAAACAGATACTCCTCCCCCCATATCTGAGCTACATACGTGTGTTGACTCAATCCAAAGGGCATCTATGAAACTCAGGAGCAAGATAACGTAAGCGACTGGCCTAGAGACCCAGAGGAGACGCTATCAAACAAGAAAGCCAAACACTTGGTTCTCCAGCCTTGGCTGCCATGCAAATTTCTTCCAGTGAAATCAGCATGATAATACCTGGGAAGTACTGAGGGGTTTTGGGTGTGTTTTGTTTTCACTTCATATGCTTGGTGTCCTGACATAAAATATTGAACTGTTTGGGAGAAATATTTTGATGTGCCGATTGTTAGCCCCCCTCGCCCCCCACCAAAAGGGACTAAACTGGCACCTACATAACCGCCTGGGCTGAGCATCCCATTAGTTTCAACCCTCCACTGGATTGGAAACTCGGTGAGGATAGGCGATGTCTCTGTCTACGTGATGCTCAATACTTGTTTGCTGAATTAAAGGAGACATGAAGGAAGAAGAAAAGAAAAAAAAAAAAAAAGCCAAAGGAAAGAAAGGAATTGAAAAAGAAAGGAAGAAAGGAAAGAAATGAAATTCTCTTTATTTGACCGCCTTCGATATGCTGAGTGGTATTTGAGTGAAGGTCATGTAAGACTTTGCTGCGGGGACAAACATTTGTTTAACTTTGACACCGTGTGTGTACTATTTGTTTTTACTAGGACAGTTGTGAGAGAGGAATTTGTGCCTGAGAAGGCTGACACTAATTTACTCGTCTTTGAAACATTAAAGTATAATTGAGATACAACATTGTATTAGTCTTGAGTGTACAACATAATGCTTTGACATTTGTCTTCATTGTGAAACAATCACCATATTAAGTATATTTACGATCTGTTACCATACAAAGTTACATTTGCTTTCTTATGATGAGAACTTTTAAGATTTATTTTCTTAGTAACTTTCCAAATTTGCAATACAATATTATTGACTACCATCCCCATGCTGTACATTCCATTCCATGACTTATTTATTTTATAACTGGAAGTTTGTACCTCTTAATTCCCTTCATTCATTTCCTCCCTCACCAATCCCCTTCCCCTCTGGCAACCACTGATCTGTTCTTTGTATCTATAAGTTTTGTTTTATTTGTTCATTTATTTTGCTTTTCAGATTCTAGATATAAATGAAATCATATAGTATTTGTTTTTTTCTATCTGACTTATTTGTTTTTTTCTATCTGACTTATTTCACTTAGCATAATACCCTTGAGGTCTATGCTATTGCAAATGGCAAGATTGCATTCTTTTATATGTGTGTGTATATATATATATATATATATAAATATATATATTTATATATTTATAAATATATAAATTTATATTTTTAAATTATAAATATATAAATATAAAAAATAAATATATATTTATTTTGTGTATATATATTTATATATATATACACACAAATATATATTTTTATATATATATACACAAAAATAAAATAAAATTTTATTTCTTTTCATATATATATATACACACACAAATAGATGGATAGATATAGATATAGATATAATCTTCTTTAGCCATTCATTCATTGATGTACATTTAGGCTGTTTCCACATCTTAGCTATTGTAAACAATGCTGAATGAACATAGAGGTGCATATATCTTTTCAAATTAGTGGAGTTTTTTGTTTTGTTTTGTTTTATTTTTTGGATAAAAAACTCAGAAGAGGAATTGCTGAATCACATGGTATTTCCATTTTTAATTCTTTGAGGATTCTCTATACTATTTTCCACAGTGGCTGCGCCAACTTACATTCTCACCAACAATGCACAAGGGTTCCTTTTTCTCCACATCCTCACGAACACATTTTACTTTTTGTCTTTTTGATCATGGCCATTCTGATAGATGTGAGGTGATAGCTCTGTGGTTTTGATTTGTATTTCCTTGATGATTAATGATAGTGACTACCATTTCATGTGCCAGTTGGCCATCTGTGTGTCTTCTTTGTAAACATGTATATGCAGGTCCTCTGTGTATTTTTTGACTGGAATTTTGTTGTTGTTGTTATTGAGTTACATGAGTTCTTTATATATTCTGGCTATTAACCTCTCATTGGATATATGGTTTGCAAATATTTTCTTCCATTTGGTAGGTTGCCTTTATATTTTGTTGATGGTTTTTTTTACTGTGTAGAAGCCTTTTAATTTGATGTGGTCCCATTTGTTTATTTTTGCTTTTGTTGCCATTGTTTCTGGAGTCAGATTTAAAGAGATATTGCTAAAACCAATGTCAAGGAGCTTATCATTTACATTTTCCTCTAGGAGATTTAAGGTTTCTGGTCTTACATTCAAGTCTTTAACCCATTTTGAGTTTATTTTTGTATATGGTGTAAGAAAGTGACCCAGTTTCATTCTTTTACATGAGGTTGTCCAATTTCCCTAGCACCATTTATTAAAGAGATTGTCCTTTCCCCATTGTATATTCTTGCCTCCTTTGTTGTAATTTAATTGACCATATATGCATGAGTTTATTTCTGGGTTCTACATTCTGTTCATTGATCTAGGTATCTATTTTATGCCAATACCATACTGTTTTGATTATTATAGGTTTATAATCAAAAGTTTGAGATCAGGGAGCATGATGCCTCCAGCTTTGCTCTTTTTTTCTTAGGGTTGCTGAGGCTATTCAGGATTTTTTATGGTTCCATACAAATTTTAAGATTGTTCTATTTCTGTGAAAAATGTCATTGAAATTTGAACAAAGCTTGTATTGCATTGGATCTGTAGATTGCTTTGGGTAGTGTGGACACTTAACAATACTAATTCTTTTAATCCATGGGCATGGAATATCTTTCTATTTATTTGTGGTTTCTTCAATTTTTTTTTTAAAGATTTTATTTATTTGACAGAGAGAAACACAGCGAGAGAGGGAACACAAGCAGAGGGAATGGTAGTGGGAGAGGCAGGCTTCCTGCCCAGCAGGGAGCTCAATGTGGGGCTCCATCGATCCTAGGACCCTGGGATCATGACCTGAGCCCAAGGCAGACGCTTAAGGACTGAGCCACCCAGGTGGCCTTCTTTAATTTTTTTCATCAGTGTTTTATACTTTTTAGGGTACAAGTCTTTCACCTCCTTGGTTAAATTTGTTCCGAGGTATTTTATCCTTTTTAATGCAATTGTAAATGGGATCATTTTCTTAATTTTTCTGACAGTTCATTGTTAGCATATAAAAACACAACAGCTGTTTGTATATTGATTTTTTTATACTGCAACTTTACTGGGAGTTTTGGTTATTCTAGCAGTTGGGTTTTTTTTTTTTTTTTTTCTTTTTTTGGTGGAGTCTTTAGGGTTTTCTATATATAAAATCATGTCGAATAGTGACAGTGCTACTTCTTCCTTTCCAATATGGATGATTTTATTTCTTTTTCTTACTTAATTTGTCTGGCTAGAGCATCCTATACTATGTTGAATAACTGGTAAAAGTGGGCTTCCTAGTCTTATTCTTGATTGTGAGGGAAAAGCTTTCATCTTTAAGCTCTTTTTAATTTTTTAAAGATTTTATTTATTTATTTGACAGAGAGAGATCACAAGTAGGCAGAGGCAGGCAGAGAGAGAGGGAGAAGCAGGCTCCCCGCCGAGCAAAAAGCCCGATGCGGGGCTTGATCCCAGGACCCTGAGATCATGACCTGAGCTGAAGGCAGAGGCTTAACCCACTGAGCCACCCAGGCACCCCTCATCTTTAAGCTTTTAAGTATGATGCTAGCTGTGGACTTGCCACATATGGCTTTTATTACGTTGAGGTATATTTCACCTAGATTGAGGCCACATATGGCTTTTATTACGTTGAGGTATATTTCACCTAGACTGAGGCTTTTTTTTTTTTTTTTTTGGTTCTTAACCCAGGTTAATTTTATTAATTTTTTTTAAATTTTATTAATTTTTAAAGATTTATTTAAGAGAGAGCACTCTCGTGTGCGTGTGTGAGTAGGAGGAGGGGCAGAGGGAGAAGGAGAGAGAATCAAGCAGACTCCTCATGGAGTGTGTATCCCCACATCTGACTCTGTCCCAGGTCCCTGAGATTGTGACTTGAGCCGAAATCAAGAGTCGTCCACTTACCTGACTGAGCCACCCAGGTGCCCCTGGTTAATTTAATTAAAAAAATCTACGCCTTACATCATTTTGGGAGGAAGTGTGTGCCTAATGAAGTAAAGATAGGGTATAATAACTCCAAAAAAACGTGAGTTTTGGGAGTGAACCATCTTCCTGATCAGGCAGATCGATCAGAGCAATGATGGGCAGTCTTGCATCAAAAATTTAAAATATAGGGGTGCGAGAGTGGCTCAGATGGTTAAGCGTCTGCCTTTGGCTCAGGTCATGATCTCCAGGTCCTGGGATGGAGTCCCATGTCGGGTTCCCAGCTCAAAAGGGAGCCTGCATCTCTCTCTCTCTCTGCCTCTCCCCCTTGCTTTTGCTCTCTCTGTCTCTGTATCTTTCTCAAATGAGTAAAAAAAAAAAAATTTAAAACTTAATCTGGCATGGGCTAGAATGTTCACAGCAACACTGCGCATGCGGTCACAAGCCAGACCACTCAGAGGCCCTGAGCAGTAGAAGTGATATGTAAATCCTGCATGTTGAAGCAACAGAGTATTTGACAACAATGAGTGCACAGTCAACAAACTACAATTATACATGGCAGGGTTGGCTCTCCCAAACATACAGCTGAGTAACAAAAATGACATGAAAGAGTAGGCACTGCGTGATTCTATTTTTTATGCAAGTTCAGAACTAGGCAAAACAGACCATCATGGTTAGAAGCCAATCAAGGTCATGGTTATACGCGAGGAGGCAGAGGCTGAAACGGACGTGAAGGGCTCGTGGGTGCTGATCTTGCTCCATCTCAGGCCCTGGCTGTATCTGAGGCTGACTACTCTGATTTGTGCATTTTCATGTACACATGTTACACTTATATACGATTTAAAAATAAATAAGCAAAAAATAGCAGTAGTCTACTGTTAGATTAGTCCTGGGCAGAATAAACAGCTTTGCTGGTCTCTATCGACTTTCTTGAGAGTTCTAATCATAAATGGATCTTGAATTTTGTTTAATCCTTCTTCTACATTTATTGATGTGGTCAAATGATTTTTATCCTTTTTTTTTTAATGTGGTGTATTACGTTGATTGATTTACAGATGTTGAACCATCCTTGCATCCCTGGAATAAATACCACTTGATCGAGGTGTATGATCCCTTATGCATTGTTGAATTTGGTTGGCTAAATTTTGTTGAGGATTTTTGAACCTATGTTCTTTGTTTTTTGTGGGTTGTTTTTGTGTGTGTGTGTGTTTCGTTTTGTTTTGTTTTTTTTTTTTTTGGCAGGCCAAAACCCTAGTTTAGTTCAGCCTCGGCAACATCTTAGCCACAAAAATAAACTCTATCAAGGGAGACAAAAGTCTCTCCAGTGAGGCAAGGGGTTCAGCTGCCAGGTGGCAGACATCAGGGGTGCCTGGCAGGCACTGCCGGGGAGCAAGTTAGGAAAGCCGGGGCGGGGGGGGGGGGGGAGGGCTGGTGGTGGCAGCAAGGCGGGCTGGTGCTTCGAGATCATCAATGGCCTGGCCCTGCTCCAGCTGCCGCTCCACCTCGATGAGCAGCTTCACGCTGTCCACCGCCATCTGTACCGGCTCCACCTCCGAGAAGCCCAGGCGGCCTGCATCCGAGACACTGCAGACATTGCAGACCCCGCCCACAGCCCTGTGCCTGCACATCCGGTGCCCAGTTCCGAAGCCGCTGCAGCTGGAGCACCTCTGGAAATTTCTCATGCTTGCCCACGTGGGGCAGTTTGATGTGCACACCTGCCTACAGCCCTGTGCCCAGATGGGATAGGCAGGTGGGGATGTAGCCCAGGGGAGGGGTCCACAGGAATTCCTAATTCTTAGACTTGAGGAATGTTTCAGTCTGGGTGAGGCCATTGCAGAAGCCTTCTTGCTGCCTCCCTTCTGCGTGGAGGTGACCCACAGGTGGTTTTCCTGGTGGATCCACACCAGGAAGGTCTTGTCATTGTGCCGGATGCCGAGGCCAGCAGGCGACAGGTGCTTGTGGAAGTGGAAGTGGTCGTCCATGAGCTGCAGCAACTCCACCCCTGTTGGGCCCTTGAGTGCTCATACCAGCCCGGCAGGTTTCTGAGGAAGCTCCCTAAAGCCTTGACTTGAAGGCGTTGGACTTGAACCCTCCCTTTTTTTTCTTAGTGAGTCTAGCTAAAGGTTTGTTGATATTGTTAATCTTTTCAAAGAACCAGCTCTTACTTTCCTCATTCCTTTCTATTGTCTTTTTAGTCTCCATTTATTTCCACTCTGATCTTCCTTCCTTCCTTCTACTAATCCTGGGCTTTGTTAGCTCTTTTTCTGTTCCTTTAGCTGTGATTTTAGATGGTTTATTTGAAATTTTTCTTGTTTCTTGAGGTAAGCCTCAAGATCACTGTGAACTTGCTTCTTACTGCATGCCCTGGATTTTGGGATGTTGTATTTCCATTTTCGTTTGTCTCAAGGTTGTTTGCGATTTCTTCGTTGACCCACTGGTTGTTTGGTAGCCTAGTTTTTAATCTCCACCTACTTGTGATTTTTCCAGTTTTCTTTTTGTAACTGATTTCTAGTTTCATTCCACAGTGGTCAGAGAAAATACTTGACATTATTTCAATCCTCTTAAATTCATTGTGCCTTGTTTTGTATCCTAACATGTGATCTATCCTGGAGATTGTTTCATGTGTCCCTGAGGAGAACGTACATTCTGCTGCTTTTGGATGGAATGTTCTGTATATGTCTGGTAGGTACATGTGGTCTGATGTGTCCTTGAAGTCCGTATTTCCTTATTAATTTTTGTCTGGATGATCTATCCATTGATGTAAGTGAAGTATTAAAGTCAGTGAGGTAGGAGCGCCTAGGTGGCTCAGTGGGTTAAGCCTTTGGCTCAGGTCATGATCTCAGGGTCCTGGGATCGAGCCCCCACATCCGGCTCTCTACTCCGTGGGGAGCCTGCTTTCCCTCCTCCCTCTGCCTACCTCTCTTTCTCTCTGTCAAATAAATAAATAAAATCTTTAAAAAAAAAGTCTGTGAGATACACTAAAGCGGTATTATTGTACTGCTGTCAACTTCTCCCTTTTGGTCTGTCAGCATTTGCTTTATATACTTCGGTGTTCTGTGTTGGCTGCATAAATATTTACAAGTGTTGTATCTTCCTGCTGGTCTGTGTGGATCCTTACATCTGAAGTGAGTCTCCTGCAGCCAGTGCATGGATGGGTCTTGTTTTTTTAATCCATGCAGCTGCTCCCTATGATTCAGATTGGAGACTTTAGTCCAGTTATTTCAGATTTGTAGATCCCAGAACTGCAATCCCACGTGGACACCAGAGCTGGGGGCTCAAAGCCAGCTTTGGTGGAGCCACCGTGGAGTGGAGTGTGGGAACAGGGCGCTTGCCCCTCGGGCTTTGACAAGGCTGCGGTGGATTGGCGCACAGAGGTGGCGGGCTCGCCTGGCCAGCTGAGGAGGGGCCCCGGGAGCAGCATGTGGGGGTGGGTGTGCCCCCCAGTGCTTTCGGGTTGTAGGGAGAGAGGAAAATGCTATCTGTCAGAGCCAGGGTAGAGGGAGAATTCTAAAAATGGTGCCCACTAGCTTCTCTGTCCCATAGAATCCCAACAGGCTCTCCTTTACTTATGGTCTGGGTGATTTTCAAACTGCAGCTCTAGTGCTGGATCTCATGGCTCTCGATTCTGCCCCCGCCCCCGCCCTTTACAATCTCCCTTCCCTGGGGCTCCCATGGTTTCCCTGAATGTAGGCCTGGTTGATTTACAAAACCAGGTATTTTGAGGGCTTTTCTTTTTGCTGTGGGTGCCACGTGTTGTGGTACCTCACGTGGGGCACAAAGCCCTACTCGTCAGGGAGAAGGTCCCTATTTGTGAGCTGTCTCTTGACTGCAGGTTGCCACACTGGGGTAGGATTTTGGGGGAGACCGTGTCTGCGCCTCTTCTACCAGTCTGGTGTTGCCCTTTTATCCTTTGTTATGGAGGAGCTTGTTCAGGTAGTTTTCAGGTCTTTTTCAGAGGGAATGTTTCCATATGTAGCTGAAGATTTGTTCTGTCCCTGGAGGAGGTGACTTCAGGATCTTACTCTGCCAATAGCTCAAAGTGCCTTCCTGCTAATTCATACTTATGCTAATGCCTGTATTTGGGAGGTAGAAATCAAGGCAGTGGCAATAATTTTCATGAAGTTTTTTTGTTGTTGTTGTTTTTGTTTTTTTGACATCGATGTCAGACCATGCATATATTTGGGCTGAGCATAGATCCTTTTATAGTGATTTCCAAATTACAGAAATCAGGGCACCTGGGTGGCTTAGTCCATTCAGCTCTGCCTTTGGCTCAGATCATGATCCCATGGTCCTGGGATGGAGCCGGCATCAGGCTCCTTGCTCAGTGGGAGCCTGCTTCTCCCTCCGCATACCACTCCCCGACTTGTGCTTAACCTCTCTGTCAAATGAATAAATAAAATCTTAAAAAAAAAGAACGAAATTACAGAAATCAATCTGTTTGTGACCACATATTTAAAAATGGCACAGGCAGAAAAGGATAGAACAGATATGAGTGCATTGTAGGCTGTGAGGCTGAGAATTACAGTGTGTATGTGTCTAATGGATTAAGAGGTAAAACGCATTACTTACTATGGAAAGTGTTTTAAAGAAAAGTTTGAAAATCAAACTTTAAATCAATGAGGTGTTTGAGTTGGGGAAAAATTCGATCTCTAAATGATGAGTAAGCCATGGAAATCCTTCTGAAGTTCAAATCCTACTGCGTTTAGTCGAGATGCATTCCGTAACCTGTATACTGGTTCAAATCCAGCCTCCACCGCTTCCTAACGGGCTGACTTTGGACCTTTGTTTCCTTACACATAGGGGGCATAGTAGCATCCACTGCATAAAGTTGTCTCAAGGATTGAAAATGAGTTAATTATGTAAACTGCTTAGAAGAGTGGCACGTAGTAAGGTCCATATGAGTATTAGTGATTACTATTCTTATTGTCATAGCTGTTCTGTGATGAGTGCCATGGGAGAAGAAACACAGACACTGTCTTATTTAACCCAAGACCAAATATGAGTTTCAGTACATGCACTACTTTGTACCTTACCTAAAGTGGAGTCTGGTAGGTGGCTTTTAAGCAGAAGCACCTGATGTCTTAAAAACAACCAACCAACCAACCAACCAACCAACCAACCAACAAAAGAACAAGGCCCCCCTGGGTGGCTCAGTCGGTAAGCTGCTTCTTTTGGCTCAGGTCATGGTCCCAGGGTCCTGGGATCGAGCCCTGTATTGGGCTCCCTGCTCAGTGGGGAGCCTGCTTCTCCCTCTCCCACTTCCACTCCCCTTGCTTGTGTTCCCTCTCTCACTGTGTCTCTCCCTGTCAAATAAATAAATAAATAAATAAATAAATAAATAAATAAATAAATAAATAAATAAATAAATAAAATCTTTAAAAAAAATTAAAAAACAACCACAACAAAAAACCCAACAACCACCATCTTCCTAGCTGCTTCTACATAAGATCGTGGGGAATCACCAGAGGCTTTATTTTATCTGGAAAGGCAGGCTTTTTTTTTTTTTTTTAATGTTTTTCACTTTTAAAATATGGATGCCCACAAGCAGAAGTTATACTTTCCTATTTACTCCAGTACTTATCACTTTTTTGTTGTCTTAGTTTAGCCACTCGATTATTTATGTGACCTGTCTGACCCCCAGGTGCCTTTGAGTTTTAAGTTCTTGCTAAAGATGGAAGTGCCAATAACTCTCACTCTGTATATTGTTGCACGACTTCTGCTCTTTAAATTGATTTAGAGGGGCGCCTGGGTGGCTCAGTGGGTTAAAGCCTCTGCCTTCAGCTCAGGTCATGATCTCAGGGTCCTGGGATTGAGCCCCGCATCAGGATCTCTGCTCAGCAGGGAGCCTGCTTCACCCCCTCTCTCTCTGTCTGCCTCTCTGCCTACTTGTCATCTCTCTTTCTCTCTCTGTCAAATTAATAAGTAAAGTCTTTAAAAAAAATAAACTGATTTAGAACATTTATTACTTAACTGTGCTTCCCTCTTCCCTCTGTGTCTCCTGGCATTTTTTTCCCTGGAATACAGACAGATCAGTGGCCCTGGTAGAAGGATCTTATCTCACTACCCTGTGGAAGTCGCTCCAAATGGCAGAAAGCCTCTAGGAAGCATATATTTTGCCAGGCATAAAGTCACATACATGTATCTAGGGAAAACGCCAGACTTGTGTTCTGAGCTCCAGAACTCTTAAGATGGCAGGTAGAGGAGGTGTGGAAATGTTCCATGTTTATACTGCAGCCCAGAGTACAATCAAATCTGTGTCACTTGGTATGTTATGGGCCTCGGCTCATTTTTAACTAGATCTTAAATTTAAACGGCACCGTTCTCTAAAAAGCCACGTTACACATATTGGATCTAACGCATCACCACCCCACTCCTTTAGAGCGGATAAGTGGGTGGTGTATGATCTGGGGAAGATAGAGCCACCAAATGGCTACCCAGACTAAAAATATCTAAGGTTACATAGATGTAAAAGCTATGATTTTCATCTCGTCCATGCAAAGAGCACGGAGGTTTGACTCTTCTGGTTAATCTGATAGATGTGTGTAGCCCGGAGCTATAGAGTTCGGCCATCCTTGTTGACAACATTTGCCATTTCACTTAGGGCTCCATAAAGACTCCCAGTGTCTACAGTTCCCTCAATGGCCATTAAAGTCACTGAGGAGAAAAAAAAGACCTTTGGAAAATACACCGTGAATAATGGCAGCAAGAGAAGAAATTCCTGGTTATAGCTCACTCCTATATTTTTGAAATGTGGGTCAGATCTAGAGGAAGTAAAAGAAACTTCCTGTTGAATTTTCATTTATAGCATGTGTCTGGAAATCTCTAAATGTAATTTCTTGGTGTAAAATAAACTGCAGAAATCTGGGATGTGTCAGTCTGCTTTATGTTTATTGAAGCCATTCTATTTGAAGCTGAAATGTTGTAAAATTATATAGTGGAGTGAACAGCTACAATTAGGTTAACATAAATGCCTGTATTCCTCAATTGAAAAGCTGTACAAAAAAGATCCAGGAATCCCATAAAATCCTGTCTTCTAGGAAGGATAACATTTCCCTTTGGTTACTACACATCTCTGCGTATCTTACTACTTCGGCCCCCCTTTTTTTGTTAAAAAAAAGAAAAAGAAAAAGCATGTCCCAAAGAGAAACGCTCACCAATAATGTTTTTAAAAGTTTTGGGGTCGCCTGGGTGGCTCAGTTGGTTAAGCAACTGCCTTCGGCTCAGGTCATGATCTCAGGGTCATGGGATCGAGCCCCACATCGGGCTCTCTGCTCAGCAGGGAGCCTGCTTCCCCCTCTCTCTCTGCCTGCCTCTCTGCCTACTTGTGATCTCTCTCTGTCAAAAAAAAAAAAAAAAAAAAAAAGTTTTGAATGGATTGAGACAACTTGGATGTTTCGATGCCGCCAACCAAGCTCTCTAAATTAAAAGAGTTTGGGAAAAAACTGTAAAAAATGTCATCACTATGGCATGACAGATATCCCCATTGACCTTATCTACAGTCGACCTTGGTTTGGGATTTTTCTAAATTGGGACGAGAACTCTATTAGTTGTTAAAGTAATGGTCCTTGATAAATGCTGCTTGGTGATGATAAATATTACTCGATGTTCCTTGTAGCAGACACTGTCGACTGCCTCTGTGATAACAGCAGGAACTCTGATTTTGTGGTTGCGTCCACCCCACTTCACGTGATGGGGCTTTACATGCTGTGTGAGGGCCACCCTATTTGTCCATCCAGGGGTGAATGATGATTTTGCCGAGCCAATCATGATGATCCCATTTTCCTTGTCAGTGACCGCGTTAAGGACGGTCTTCTGACCTAATCAGACATGTGCAGAGTTTGGGACATTTCCTGGAGAAGGTGTCTTCTCTTCTTTTGGAGGCTTTTGCGTCTGTGTAGGTTGCCGGGGAGCGCCATAGCCATGTTGTGACCCTGCCACAAAGCCAACATGTTGGGAGCAGAGAGATGGAGTGAATCTGGGTTCTCTGTTGTATCATTAAACCGTTAAATCCTGAGGAAACCTACACTGAGACTTTCAAAAATGTGGGATAATTATTTTTTTTTTAAATGTGGAGACCAAATTCAGTTAGGACTCGCTGTTACTTGCTTTCTCAGACACCCTAACTAATACTGTAGCAAAGAAAAGATCTCTCTAATGCTGTTGGGAGTAGGGTCTGCTAGGAAGACCTAGGAAGGCTCTAGGAAGTAGAGTCTGCTTCCTAGACTGAGCTAAGGCTTGGCTTCTGGGAGTCTGGAAAGGCAGCAGACTATTGAGCAAAGAGCATTGCACTCAGGGTCAGAATAACTAGCTCTAAGTCACAACCCTTTTTTTTTTTTTTAAAGGTTTGTATTTATTTATTTGTCAGAGAGGGAGAAAGAGAGCGAACACAAGCAGGGGGAGTAGCAGGCAGAGGGAGAAGCAGGCTCCCCGCTGAGCAAGGAGCCTGACGAAGGACTTGATCCCAGGACCTTGGGATCATGCCCTGAGCCGAACGCAGACACTTAACCAACTGAGCCACCCAGGCGTCCCAAATCACACCCCTTATTTATTATTTGTATGATCCCAGGCAGATAATCTAATCTACTTCAGCGTCAGATTAACAATGTTAACTCACCAGCAGGTTGTAAAGGTTAAATTAAGTAATATGCGTGAAGGTCCACTAGATGGAGTCTCCTGGGGGCAAAGATTGTGTTGTGCTATCTTTGTATCCCTATCACACACTGGCTAGCATCTAGTAGCAAATACACATTATCAACTACTCTGGTTAGTGTTTTTCATGGATGAAGTATTTGGTGCGTATTCACTTTTTGTCACAACAACACTATATTATTACTCCCCTTTACAGATGAAGAAAAAGGCTCAGAGAGAGGAGGTCATATGTGCAAGGTCATCCAGATGGGAAGGAATAGAGTCAGGATTTGAAAGGCAGCCTTCAGAGTCTAGGGTCTCAACTACACGATATTCTGCAAGTAAGGGCTCACCATTTATCAAATGGATGAAAGGTGCCTGGTAGGAGTTCGATTAATGTTTCTTGTACAAATTCCTTTTTCTTAAGAAAGCATGTGTTGTATCTCCATGTTTTTCTCTTAAAAAAAGTTCTTCCAAATTCAATGGGCTTCTGCGACCATGGGTTAATTTGGGGGGCATTTGTCCACTGTAGTAAGAGTGACCTACCTACAAGACAGCCACCAGCAGCACCAGACCCGAATCCAAGGACTAGTCTCTCTTGAGTTGGAGAGTCTCTGAAATGAAGACTCTGCCTAGGTTCTTTACCTCCTCCTCTCCCAAGTGGTTTCTGAGAGCATGTGCTGAAATTCTCCAGGCTAGTAGAACTTCCTGATCACACACCCATGACTAGTGGTAGCTAAAAATTAGTTATTGCAGGTGAGTATACATTTCATTGCTCTGCTGTGTCTCTCTACCCTGTGGCACTGCCATGCCTCTTGTCCCCATCCTTGGCCCCCTCACGGCTCTGCTCAGCACTCTACCACCCCCACCTACCCCCCATCAAAATCTGTGGTCAGCAAACACTCCTGAAGAGAAGAATTCTAACAAAGGAGTCAAACACATAAGTGATCAAAATAATAAATTCCACACTGCGAGACAGAATTGACTTATAGCTTAATGAATGTGTTCTTTCTCTGTGGACAAGTAGTGGAAGGACATTTCTCGAATCTGAGAGATCAAGCTGACAGGCCAGTGGGAAAGAGCTGGTTTGGGAAGGAAGAGGGACAAGTGACGTTTTAGAAGGAGGAGATCTACTCTTCTTGCCAGGCCATACATTTAGTTTTTACAATGTTCCTCTCACTTCTGAGGTATGTGGCCCTCATCCTTGCTTCTCCATGCTTTCTTTCCCTTTCTGCACACTTTACTTTTCCCCATCTTCCTAGGGAAGCCACGATTTCCATTGTTTGTTTGTGGTCTATTACAGGACCCAGAACACCAGCCCTAGACTGGTCTTTGTGGAAACATTGCTTTTAAATCACTCCATATCCCATAACTCACACACCTTATACATACAAAGAGAACAAGAAGTTTAGCAATTTTATAGAAAAAAGGGGCCCGATAAACATTTAACCATAAGCTAGCACTGCCCGACAGAAATACAAGGCAACCTACTTATGTAATTTAAAATTCTCTGGTAACCACAATAAAAAAGTAAAAAAAAAAAAAAACCAAGTGGAATTAATTTTAATCATGTATTTTATTGAACCCAATATATTAAAAATAGGAACATTTCAACATGTAATCCCATAAAAATAATGGGGTATGTATTTTTTCAGACTAAGTCTTTGACTCCTCTTCTACACTCAAGACACATCTCAATTCAGACTAGCCATATTTTTAGTACTATTGAGAGCTACACGTAGCTAACGCTACCATATTGACAGTGCAGCTCTGTACTATTCATATCTTCTCACATATTCTAATTTTTCTGAACAGTCACATATATCTTGCATGCACTTTGAACCAGTGTATTCAAACTCTCTCGTGTTCTTTTCCCCAGGCATACTGTATATATAAACAAATGTCCCATGTATTTAGATGTTGCATGCATTGTGTATACTTAAATAGATGATATATATTTATCTCTGTGATTGCTGTGGTCTATATAAATGACCAATTGTTCATAAAGTCAATCTAATGATCTTCCATTGTGTCTACTGATGACACATTTGCCTATTGGGCATATGGGCAATTTATCACTCTTCTCTGTTCCAAGTATTACGGCCACGAATGCCTTCTTTGAGAGCGGGATTCATTTTTTCCCCTCTTTCTCTCTCTCTCCCTTCCTTCTTTCCTATTCTCTTGTCCCTTTCGGGATTATAGAGAGTGAGGTTGAGCAACCTCCCTCAGTTGGCTCAGGATCGAACAACTTTCCACCATACGGTGCAGCGTGAGGACATCTGTGTCTTCTGTGATAAAGGAAAGTCAGTGTCCAACTCTGGGTCCCGGGCAGTTAATTCATGAGTGTGTGTAGAGAAGGAGCAAGGGATGGTGGGGGGAGGGGGTGGACCTTGAAAGGTGTTAAGCAGCTTCTTTCCTAAAGGTTTTGCAGGAGAAAAGAAGAGCCCTTCATTTTGACGTGTAATGAGGGGATGGAATAGCAAAATAGAACACACAGGCATAAATATGGATCCAGCTCTCCACACGGCCCCGCTGACCAGAAAATGACAAGGAAAAGATTATCGTGGCTTCTGTTGCAAAGGTGATAGGCTGGATGTAATTAGGGATTAATCTGAAATTTCTAGTACATACCCAGTGTCTTGGGAGCTTGACAAGCTGCCATCTCTCCAAGTTCCCCAGGAGGAGCAGTGTGGCTGGCTGGCTTAATGGGGGAGGGGGGTGTCAGGGCGGGCAAGGGGGCTGCCCATAGCAAGCCACTTATCACGGTGCTAATGAACAGGGAGGCCTTCCAAGAGGGGGACGGGAGTGGTAGTGTCACTTTCCCTTTGTTGTGTGCACATTAGCCAGTTGCTAGGTAACCAGGGAATCTGAGGGAAGCCCCCTCCCCCATCCCCAGGGAAGCAGCGGGCCGAGGGGGCTCCGAGAAGGATTTGGTGGTTAAAACAACTACAGCCTGGAAGATGGAAAGCTTAAGGGCTACCTAAAGAATAGCAGGCTGCTATTTGCAGGGGGTGGGGGGGGAGGTGGAGTGGAAGGCCTATTGGAAGGACTGCTGTGACCTAGGGGTGGAAGAAGGGGGAAGGAGGGGCCAGAGAATAAAGGAGGACAAGTATGAAAAAGGGAGACAGGGAGGAGATTGTGGGGGAAGAACGCGTCTCCATCAGTTCCAGAAATGACTTCATTACGGGAAGGGTACCAGAGCCTCCATCAACTCCAGGGGCCTCAGAAGCTTAGGACAGACAGTCTGTGCAAAAAAAAACAGGCAAAGTCTGGTCCCGGGACCAGCCGTGTCTTGTCTGGAGACTTGTTGGAAATCTATCAACAAGTCTATCGAACAGATCTATCAAGACATCTCTCAAACCCCACCCCAGGCCTACTGGTTCAGAAACTGTGTTCTAACTCTCCAGGTGATTCAGAGACAAACCAAAGATTGAGAGCCACTGCCACAGAGGGATGAGGTGGCTTTTGGAGTTTGAAGAAGGGGGTGTCCGCTTAAAGACCACACCGGGCCAAGTTAAACGGGCAAGGAAAACTTTATGCAAGACTATTGCAAAAAGGAGAGAAGTCGGGACAACTCAGTCTGAACTCAACTGCCCTGCCCCAGAGGAGGGGAGGGTTTTTAAAGACTGGGGTGAGCTAGTGGCAAAATACTAGAGGATGTTGGTGGGAGAGGGGGTGGGGGGGGGTCCCTAGTTCATTTGTGTTTGCTTATAAACTTCTCCCATTTTATGACAGGAGGTAGTTGTACAACTTGGAGCAAGAGTCCTCGAGGAAGTCAGCCCCCTGCCCTCCCACAGAGACTGGAGAGGGGGAAATTATCTCCTTTGATGATTACATTTCAAAGAGATGGTCCCTAGGTCCCAGGGAAAGACATTCCCGAGTCGTAAAATTGGCAAGAGGCTTTAAAAAGGATTTATACACATCTCAAAGGGACAGAGAAAGAATTTACAAGTTTTCTAATGAAAATGCTCTGAGAAGAGGGAGGGCAGGGAGAAGTCTGTCTGGAGTTTTTAGAAAAGCTGATGGGAAGGGTAAGGCAGTCTTGGTCAGAGGGGAAAGACAGACGCTCGGCACAAGGGAAGGTTGTCCCCTCTTTGAACTGAATCTTCTCTTTGAATTCTCCTGCTTCTGTTTGTAATTTAACCAGGCTCGGTACTACAGCCTGCAGAGCCATCACGGAGGTGACAGAGATGAAAGACGGCTTATTTCAGAAGACACCACTTCAGGGGGATGGACAGGAGGGAGAAGGATGGAGCATGGACAGGGGAGGGATGGAGAAAGGCACCTTGAGCTGAGCCTCCTCCCCCTTTGTTCCGTTGTTCTCACTTCTTTCAGGGGCAAACAGACGGGGACACACAGAGACGGAAGGCAGCTTGGGCTCCCGTGGCTTGACTCTCTCTCGAGCCTTCCTGAAGCGCTGATCCCATTTGCTTGCACCGAAGTGGCTGTGGGGAAGGTAACAAGCAGACGAAGCCAGGTCTTGGCTGCTGCCCTAAGGCTTGCCGCTCCCCGTGGGCCCACCTCGGAGGGACTTGGCCAAGATGAGCTGTCCTCCAAGATGGATTTACAGGAAGCCTTCATGCCTCTAACTGGGGGCTTCCCGGGGACATGGCCGCCCTTGTGTTTGAGCATTAGAAGTCCGGCCAGAAGGGCTGGCTTTCTTGCCGGTCCCATTGTCCGCCGTGCCCGTGCTGCTTCCACATTGCTGGTGACTGAGCACGCAGCACTGATAGGGCTTGGACTGTGACAAAGGACAACAGGCTTTCGCTAGTGATCTTTTAGATAAAATGCCTTTCGGGGTGGGGGCGGCGGCGGTTCTTGGAACGGCAAGGAGGCTGCTGTTCTCGGAAATGCAGCCAAGAGCTCTGGCATGTGGCCTTGGGTAGTGCGCTCTGGGAGGCTGGGCAGCCCCTCTCTGCCTGGCCCTGATCACCCAACGCGCTGGAGGACCTTGACCTTTGCTCAGCTAACCTGCCCCTCCTCCCGCCTACAAGGAGGAGCCAGGCCGCCAGGACCAAGGGGCTGGGAGGCTGGGGACGGGCTCATCTGAGTCCCGAGTCCGCTCCGGCCTCCTGCTTTGTCAGTTGCGCCTGGGCCAACCAAATGGTGGCATTTAGTAAATAGAAAAGCTCGGAAAATGTCCCTCGCTATCACCTTATATTGCGATCCTTTCCATATGTGTTTCCTTAGACTGGGGGTTCTCAAGGCAGAGCTGAGTCCCAGGCTGATGCGGGCAGCGGTGTGTGAGTAGGAGAACGCAGGGCCTGTCCCCGCTGCCCTCCTTTGCTCCACTCTGCCGCTGCCTCTTACCGTCTTTCCTTTCCTCACTGCTCCCAGAAGAACTATCAGAAGAGGGGCAATCGTTGTCACATTATTGAGATTCATCAGGGAATTGGGAGTCTTCCTCCCAATCACATTATTGGGATTCATTTAATTAAAAATTGAAAAAAAAAGAAACCCTAAATTAACCAGAAAAGGATCATCTAGCACATGGTAACATTTTTTGCTTGTTTGCTTGACTTGCCAACAATGCAGCAAATGTAGGGACCACGCTCATTTGTGACAAAGATTTACCAAATGGCCAAACCAACATTTTAGTCTGAGCTAAGAGATGAATGCAACTGCAAGTAACTAACTCACCCAAGAAATTATTTAGTGAGTGCTTACTGTGTACCTGGCAGGCACGCGGCCAGGCACAGAACTTCGAAGAGCATATTTGCCCCCTGTGGGCCTCTGTAAGTAAGATGCACCCTACTGAGAAACAGAAGCCCAAGGAGCCTGGAATTGTGCGCAGCCAAATACCATTTTCAGGATAATGATTCTAAGGGACCTGTTTAAAAGCCACTATTTTAGGGGCGCCTGGGTGGCTCAGTCTGTTGAGCATCTGCCTTTGGCTCAGGTCATGATCCCAGGGTCCTGGTTTGAGCCCCACATCGGGCTCCCTGCTCAGCAGGAAGTCTGCTTCTCCCTCTCCCACTCCCCCTGCTTGTGTTCCCTCTCTCTGTGTGTCTCTCTCTGTCAAATAAATAATAAAATCTTAAAAAAAAAAAAAAAGACACTATTTTAAATGCATTTAAAACAACAGTACACGGTTCCCATTTAAACTGTTCATTCTGGGGCATAAAGAAATTTTCCTTATGCCACATAAACTCTGAGCACAGCTAAACTGAGGACAGATTTGGAGAAATTGGTTTTAGCCCTAAGAGGAAAAGGCTGGAACTAAACCAAACCATATCCCCCCCAAGTGCCTTTATCCCATCTAATTCTAAGGAGCAGGCCGGGAAGCTCTTATAAGCATTTGCATTGCAAAGCAGGCTGGAAATTGGCCTTGTTGAAACAGGCGCCCCTCCCGAGGCCGCCCTCCGTCTCCCACCCTTGGCAGCCGCGACCTGCCCGTGTTAAAAGAGGCTGACACGTGAGCGTTGCAGCTGAAAAGAAGCCTAAGAGCAGCTCAACTGTTTAACTAATTAATGCAGCTCTCTCCCTAAGGTTAGCAATGAAAGGGGGGGGGAGTGGGATTTGTGAGCGATACACCACTTTGGGTCTATTATCAGCCGGCAACCGGGAGACGCGAGGTGCCCGCGCCGTGTGCAGTCCCGCCAAGCGCGGCCCGAATCCTCCCTAATCCCTGGCATTGTGCGGATCACAGCGAGGCCTTGGGCTGCAGGGCGGCCCTCCGTGGGTCGATAACAACAGGAGAGGCTCAAGCTGCTTTTGATCCCGGCAGAAATCGGAAGGGAAAAAAAAAAAAAATCAGCAACTCCCACCGTGGAACTTCTGTCGTTTAAACTGGGAGGTTTAAAAACTAAGCGAAACTTTGAGAACACTACGAGGTGACCAGAGACTAAGGCAGAGGGCTCCCGACGCCAACAATTGCCTTTGCTGGAGGTCCAGTGTTTGCCTCAGTCTGAGGGGCAGACCCAGAAATCCAGGGAATGGAGGCCCAGGAACAGGGGTTGGGGAGAGGTGGGGAGGTGGGTTGGCCGGGAGGAACCAGTGTCCTGTTGTGTGACAATCTGTGTGTCCCGTTTCTCCCCTTCTCCCTTCCCTTCCAATTATGCCAACTCGAGCCAGACCCATGAAAACTTGTGAGGAAAAATCCAGGTTCGGTATCCTGCAGTGAACTCCCCACTTGATAATTAGGTTTTGTTTATGTATTTTAAAAGCTATTGTTTATTATGGTTGTTCTTGTAGTTGTTTTCCTGTATTAGTCTGCTTGGGCTGTCATGATGAAGTGCCACAGGCTGGGTGACTTAAACAATGGAAATTAATTTTCTCAGGCTTCTGGAGGCTGGAAGTCTAAGATCAAGGTGGCGGCAGGGCTAGTTTCTGATAAGGCTTTTCTTCCTGGCTCACGGACAGCCACCTTCTCACTGTGTCCTCCATGGCCTCTCCTCTGTGCGTGTGCACTCCTGTATCTCTTCCTCGGAAGAGGAAGCGGATCAGGGCCCCATCCTCGTGATCTCATCTAACCTTAATCACCTCCTTAAAGGCTCTGTCTTGGCATACCATCACAATGGGGGTGAGGTTTCAACATAATGGAATTTGGGGGACACAGTTCCTACCATAACACAACTCTTTCCTCTTCCTTCCACATTTGCAGGCTTGTCCTTTTTATTTCTCTCCCTAACACTCTACCAAAACCTTCACTCAGGAAGGTGTATCTGGCATGGCCTGAGGAGTAGGGGGGATGGAGCGCTGGGTGCTGGAAAGGTGTCCTTTGTTAGGGGCTCCTGAAGACTTGACGCGTGTTCAGTGCCTGGTGTGCAGGTCCGAGCTCGGACTAGAGCACTGAGTGCTGCAACTAAGTGGTCACTACCCTGTCTCTTGCCTCTTCGCATTTAGCTTCTAGAAAAGGAAAGGCATGTGTAGATCCATTTTCTCATGCCCATTCATTCTCCAACCTAGCCTGGCTTCCTCCACAATTCTGAATTTTTTTTTATTGAGATGGCTCAAAACTCCCTGCTCAGCATCTCCCTGCCTTGCTCTGTAAAGGAAGACTAACCCCCCCCACCCCCCCTGCCATGTTTCTCTGCTCTCATACTGCTACTCGGACAACACTTCTCTCACCACATGAGTGCGTTTATTCCCACCCTGATCAATTCTGCAGTGCTGCCTGGGGGGCCTGTCATTCGATTCAGTTCTGACTCTCCCAGGAGATCACAACAGACCCCACAGGAAGAGCATGGCAGATGCCGATTCCAAGTCTAGGTTATCACCCGTGCCTTTGACCTAGCAGCTATACATCGGAGGTTGCAACGATCACCCCTCCCATCTGATTACTTTCCTAGAGTGGAACTCACAGAACTCAGGAAAATAGTTTATTTACTAGCTTACCACTGCGTTAGAAAAGGATATAACTCAGGGACAGCCAGATGGAAGAGATGCCCAGAGCAAGACATTTGGGAAGGGGAGAGGACTTTCCACAGGCCCTCTCAGGGGGCCATTTTCCCCACACCTTTATGTGTTCACCCCCCTGTGAGCTCTCTGAACTCTATCCTTTTATGTTTTTATGGAGACTTCATTAGGTAGGGACGACTGATTGAATCACTGGTCACTGGTGATTGATTCAAGCTCCAGTCTCCTCCCTAGAGGGGTGTGTGTGTGTGTGAGAGAGAGAGAGAGAGAGACAGAGAGTTCTAACCCTCTCATCACAGGGTTGGTTCTCCTGGCAACCAGCCCCCATTCTTATGGGCTTTCCAGAACTCACCTCATTAACATAAACTCAGGTGAAATTGAAAAAGGTTTGTTATAAATAATAAGACATTCTTTTCACCTTTATGACTCTGGAGCTATTTCAGGAACTGAGGCCAAAAGACTGAATACTATAACAAAAGACGATCCCATTGCTCTTATCGCTTTGGAAATTCCAAGGGTTTTAGGAGCTCTGTGCCAGAAACTGGGATGAACACCAAATGCACATTTCTTATTTTATTTTATTTTATTATTTATTTATTTATTTTTTAAAAGATTTTATTTATTTGACAGAGAGAAACACAGCGAGAGAGGGAACAGAAGCAGAGGGAATGGCAGCGGGAGAAGCAGGCTTCCCACCGAGCAAGGAGCCCGATTCAGGGCTCGATCCCAGGACCCCGGGACCATGACCCGAGCCGAAGGTAGACGCCCAACGACTGAGCCACCCAGGCGCCCCATACATTTCTTATTTTAAATCACAATATCGTATACATCAACACACACTTCATTCATTCATTCAAGCACGCATTCCACTGAACGTTGCCTGAGCCACAAGCCCAATTTTCCCACCTTGGCCCAACGAGGGCCCTGCCAACAAATGGATCTTCAGCTCTTGGATCATCTCTTTACTTGACTGGCTTGTGGGATTGTACATAGAATTTCTCTCCTCTTACATTTGAATTAGAAAAGTGCTATTCGGTTTTTAGACACTGTCTCCCACGTGATGTCATTTTATCTTGGGGAGTTGGAACATGATAAAGTCGCTTGATTAGAACAATGCCATGGCTGTTACAATTCTGCATTGTGGGGGAGGAGCAGAATTCTTCTTAGAGATTGATGGTTCTTTTCTTTAGAAAAACACCTGGAAGGGCGCCTGGGTGGCTCAATCAGGGAAACGTCTGACTTTCAATTTCAGCTCAGGTCATGATCTCAGGGTCTTGAGATCAAGCCCTAAGCCCCAAGCTCTGCATCAGGCTCTGTGTTCAGCAGGAAGTCTGCTTGAGTTTCTTTCTTTTTTTTTTTTTTTTTAAAGAATTTATAGTTTGTTTTTTTTTTTAAGATTTTATTTATTTATTTGTCAGAGAGAGAGATCACAAGCAGGCAGAGTGGTAGGCAGAGGCAGAGGGAGAAGCAGGCTCCCTGCTGAGCCCGATGTGGGACTTGATCCCAGGACCCCAGGATTATGACCTGAGCCAAAGGCAGCTGCTTAACCAACTGAGCCACCCAGGTGTCCTTGCTTGAGTTTTTTGATAGCGCTCTTCCTCTGCTCCTCCCCCTGCTCACGCTTTCTCTCTAAATAAATAAATAAAATCTTAAAAAGAAAAATACCTTGTGGGATGCCTGGGTGGCTCAGTCAGTTGAGTGTCAGACTCTTAGTTTTGGTTCGGGTTATGATCTTAGGGTCCTGAGATCGAGCTCTGTGTTGGGCTCCATGCTTAGTTTGAGTTACGCTTGAGATTTTATTCTTCTGCTCCTCCCCAATTGCACTCTCTTTCTCTCTCTAAAATAAGCAAATATATCTTAAAAAAAAAATACCTTGAAAGGGTTTTTAGAAGTACATTGTGGGACCACCATACAGCAAGAGTTGTAGAAAAACTGCCCACTGCATATGTGTTCACTCCAGGAGGCCAGAGCATCACCCCAGAGGCTTGCCCCAAAGAGGGCTTGGGGGCCAGATAACTTGGAGAGGAAGAAAGGTGGAGAAGAGTCTCTATAGAGAGAGGTGACCTGAACAAAACTGGCAGAGTTGGAACCCAAGGGGAAAAATGGTCCTTGCTGTTACGGAATATCTAGTTTTAATTATTTCTAACCTTATGCTCTTCGGTGGTCTCTCCCGTTATCTGCAAATACCGGCCCACCTCGGAGATGTCATGGGCTTGTTTCCAGACCACTACAATACAGCAAATATCCCAATAAAGGAAGTCAAATGGATATTTTGGTTTCCCAGTGCATATAAAAGTTATGTTTACACTATACTGAAGATGATTTTTTCTTAAGATTGTATTTATTTATTTGATCAGAAAGAGACACAGCAAGAGAGGGAACACAAGCAGGGAGAGTGCAAGAGGGAGAAGCAGCCTCCCTGATGAGCAGGGAGCCCGATGAGGGGCTCGATCCCAGGATCCAAGGATCATGACCTGAGCTGAAGGCGGACGCTTAAGACTGAGCCACCCAGGCGCCCCTATACTGAAGATTATCAAGTGTGCCGTAGCGTTATGTCTAAAAGAGGGTGAAATTTATTGCTGAAAATGCTAACCGTCACCTGAGCTTTCAGTGAATCATGATCACTGATCATAGATCACTATACCAGATGTTATAATAGTAATGAAAAAGTTTGAAATACCGTGAGAATTGCCAAAATGCAACACAGTGAAGTGAGCCGATGCTGTGGGGAAAATGCGGCTGATAGACTTGCTCCAGACTGGGTTGCCCCAGACCTTCAGTTTGTAAAAAAAATGCAGTATCTGCAAAGCACAGTGGAGTGAAGCAGAGTGAGATGAGTTGTGCCTGCGTCCGGTAAATGTCTGTTCTACTTACTGGGCCATTGGGACTTGGAAAATGGAGTGACCTTGGCCACAGACAGAGGGCGATGGTGAGGGAGTAGATGGAGGAGGGACGAAAACCAGCCGGATCCCGATTCTCCAAGGCTCACGCAAGAGGGGAGAGAGAGACCCTTTATTTAGCACCCTCGGGCTGGGTACTGACCTTTCAGTACCCATGTACAGATTCTACACCGTGGCCTCAATGTTCCTTCCTCTCATTTCCTTGGTTCTCATCCCTCGGCCGGTCTTAGCCACTCGCTCCCGTGTTCACAGGTGGATCTTGTCAGCCGTAATTGCCGCATCTCTTCCAAAGTTTTGCCTTCAAGCATCCTAATCACCAATTACCCTTACCTATCCTTTCTGCTCACTTCCTGCAGCACCTTTGCTCTAAAAATAATCAAACACATGGATTTTAATTTTTCACCCACTGAGTTTCCCATCCTTGCTTTGCTGTTCACACTTTCACGACCTCACTCATCTCCTAACCCAGCCAGGGGGGTTTGGGCCATCACTTAAAATCACCATCAGCTCAGGGCGCCTGGGTGACTCAGTCGGTTAAGTGGCTGCCTTCAGCTCAGGTCATGATCCTAGGGTCCTGGGATCGAGCCCCACATCTGGTTCCTTGCTCTGCAGGGAGCCTGCTTTTCACTTCTGTCTCTGCTTCTCTCTCTCTCTGTCTCTCATGAATAAATAAATAAAATCTTAAAACACACACACACACACACACACACACACACAAAATACCATTAGCCCCTTCTCCTTCCATCACATTTTCCTGGCAAAAGTCCAGCCCTTGTTAAAACCAACTCTTTGCCTCCTCTGTTTTCACCCAAAGAAGAGCTGAATATTCCTGGGAAAAGTCACACATCATCCTGGTTATTCTCACTTTAAATTCATGGACTCAAACTCCAAGTGGGCAGTATCAGACTGGATCCAATCAGGCAAACAGAAACTACTCTTAGTGTCCACAGCCGTGGGAATCCAATACAGGGAATTGGTTCCCTAAGGGAATGGATGGATTGAGAAGTCAAGCAGGCTGTGGAGGCACCCTTTGGATTAGCAACAAACAGCACGAAGCTCTGCCCTCTTTAGGTGGGAGACAAAGATGGAGACAGCATCACCGGAATCCAGGACCAAAGGCACCAGGTAATGGGTGAAGCAATGGTGAGCATGCTGGGAGGGAGCTGGAGAGAGAGAAAACAGAGGCAGACAGGACCAGGTAGGATGCGCGAGAGGAACAAGATGGAGAAATTCCTTGGCTTTGTCTTCCCCTGCCCTCTCAGCTCTCATCAGGGTTTCTGTTGGCTGAGTCAGGCTGGAGGCCAGCTGATGGAGGAACCTGGGAGATACAGAGGAGGGTGGGGAAACAGTGAGGAGAGATGCAGGGAAAAACAGGACTAGCACAGTCCCACCCTTTTGTTCCTCAGGCTCTTCTTGCCCTTTCAATCCGTGTCGGTCAGAATTCAATTGGAGAAGCAGAAACACACACGTGCTCATATATGTACACACACATACACACACACACACACACGTATGTTTCTGTTTTTGTTTGGGCTGGATAATAGAATATCAGAGACAGGGTAGCTTATAAACAATGTACATTTATATCTCACAGTTCTTTAGCTGGGAAATCCAAAATCTATGTGTCAGCAGATTTGGTGTCTGGCGAGGCCTAGTTTCTGGTTCAGAGATGACCCTCTTTTCACTACGTCCTCACATGCTGGAAGGAGTGAGGGAGCTTACTGAGGTCTCTCTTACTAGGGTACTAATCCCATTTGTGAGGCTTTACCCTCATGCCCTAATCACTTCCCCAAAGCCCCATCTTCTCATACCAACACATTAAGGGTTAAGATTTCAACATATGAATTTTAGAGAGACACAAAAATTATATATATAAATTATATATATATATATATATAAATATAAAGATATTTTATAGGAACTTGACCTTGTGCAGTGCGGGACCTGGTTATCCAGTCTATAGGTGGCTGTTGCATCCATTACCGGGGTCTGATGTCAGTAGGGCAGGCAGTTGGGAAAGGAAGATGTGAAGAAGAAAGCAAGAACATAGTAGACCCTCCCAAGATGGGTTGAACCATGATGATGGATTGCAAGTGATGTCAACCTTTCATCTCCCCCCACCTCCAACATGCTTGATGGGAGCGATTTATGGTAGAATATGGTGCCCTTTACCCCATAATGAAACATACACCTGGCCCAGAGTCAAAGAGGTTGAGAAGGAGATCTGCCAGGGGCAGAGGAGCTGCAGGCCAGCCGTGCCCCACGCCAGCGAGGAGAGCCAGCAAATGAGGGCGGTGGGCAACAACCCCTTATATCCTGTGCTGACCTTCTAGTACAAAAGGAAGAAAATTGCTGCTTCACTTTGGTCTTCTGAATCTCACCCAAAATGTCTCTGTGGCCCAGATGAATGCAGAACTTCTCAGAAAAGGGACCTATTTCTAGCTTAACTAAACCGACACTCCACAAATCCACCGGCTATATGTCAGGATGGAGTCTGTATTCTTTTTCTAATGATACTTAGACTTCATTCCAACTTAAGAAAGTTGCAAAATAATGCTTCCATCTATCACACTGTGACTGTCTCTCGTACAACCCAAATCATACTCCTTCTCCAAAAGATGACGCAGAGTCCCCTTTTCCCTCTTTGGGTGATAATTGTTTGTCTTCTCACAGAGTCACATTTTCTCTGTGAGACAGAAATTAAAAATGATGAACGCATTTATGTTGGATGGTAGATGAACGGAAGAGGGAAAAAGAAAAAAACTAGTTACTATAGACACAACTTCACCTCAAAATAAGAGAGAAATGCTCCTGATTACCATCATTCTTGTTTCCACAGTGGATCATGTGATCTTCTCTGGTATTTATAACTACCTTCCTTCTTTACTTCCCTCGTATTTCCTTTGCCCATAGCAAATTTGGCTAGACACTATTCCTTATCTTCATTCCCGAGAGGTCTGGGCCATCGGCAGTCCTGATAATGTAATTTTCCGTGGTTTTCACTCCAAGGCCTGAGAGTACTAAGAGACACCAAGGGAAGCTCCTGCATTCCAGACATACTCCTCAGGGGGAACCCAAGTACCCCTCAAAAATCAAGACTGATCACCTCAGCCAGTACACAACCCCCTTTTTTGTTGCTTCCCTGGCGTGAGGAACCCAGTGTGGCCAGATGGCACATTTAACAAAACGAATGTGTCTCTTGGTGGAAGCATTCCTTCTTTGGGGACTAAAATGTCTAGGCCAACAGAGCTCAAAGTTGTAGGGATGGGAAGCAGAACTTCCCCAGAGAATGTCCCCTCTCCCTAAGTAATCCGCCCGCCCCCTGGTAGCAGGTTGATGACCAAAGACACTTCCATAATGGACGGGGCACACTTTGTTCTCATTTAAAATAGTCACTTCTTCTGGATACCGGCTCCCCTTCCCTGCCTGCCATGTGTTTGACAAAACCACTACCCTGATGTGTGGTTGGCTTTATAACTGTGGCATATGGACTCCCCCTCACATGGCGCCTGCGCCCTAGGGCTTGAGGCAACTGTGGCAGAACACCCGGATGCAGAAGTCTTGTCCTGAAGGAGGCAAGTCGCCCTTGCAAGGGCTGAAGAGGGAGTGGGCTGAGAACGGCTTAGACTAGTGCTGGTCTGCCCTCCAGGGGATAGCAGGCCAGTCTGGGGAAACGCAGACTGGGAAAAAGAGACTCACAGCCACCTAATGAGCACGTGATCACTTCCCAGCACAGGGAAACCCAGACCTCCAAGCCTGAGCCCTGTTGGCCACTGTCACACAGGAGGTGCCTTCTTTAGTTTCTCGGCATTTCCCTCATCTCCTCTCTGTGGTTTTCCCTCTGGGAAGGGACAACTTCTTCAGGATTTCTTAATTCTCTATGACCTTCTTCTAACCGAGGAACTATGGAGCCTGGCCTCGGCCATTCTCAGGTCGAACAGACCCTCTGACCTGAACTTTCACCCTCGGGACAATCCTGCCACCCCTTCAGCCCCCCAAGGTATGTCAAGGAGATCCGGGTCACCGTCCACAAACCATGTCTCGGGTAGAAAGCCCAGCAAACGAGGGAGTTTTATGACCGCAAGGAGTGCTCGGCATTGGAGGCCATTCAAACGAGAGATGTGAAGGGACACAGGGCTTTTCCTAGAGAAGCAGACAGCTGGTGGAGTTCTAGTTAGTTCATCAGTTAGAGACACCAAACCAGATCCATCAGGGCTACGATGTCATGGGCTGCCTGGGACAGACCATTTTGCAATTACTTGGATTGCTTCAGCCGTATTTATCCTTAACATCACACAATTGATGAAGTTCTTGAAGGGAACCTCCTGAACAGTTGTGACCTATGACTTTTTCCTGTGCCCTCTTGGGGCCAAAATTCATCAAAAAATTTTGCCCTTTGCTCGGGATTTCAAAAAATAAGTGATTGAATCCTGTTATGGACTGAATGGTGTACCCCCTCCCCCATTCATATATCGAAGCCCTAATACCCAGTACCTTAGAATGTGACTGTATTTGGAGATGGGGCCTTCCCTGAGGTGACTAAGTAAAAATGAGGCTGCTAAGGGGGGCCCTAATGCAGCCTGACCGGTGTCCTTAGAAGAAGAGGACATGAGGGCACACACAGAGACTCCAGGGTGCACATACAGAGGACACAGCGAGGAGGCAGCCAACTGCAAGCAAGGAGAGAGACCTCAGAAGAAAACAAATCTGCTGGAGCCCCTGGGTGGCTCAGTGGGTTAAAGCCTCTGCCTTCGGCTCAGGTCATGATCTCAGGGTCCTGGGATCGAGCCCCGCATCGGGCTCTCTGCTCAGCGGGGAGCCTGCTTCCCCCCTCTCCCTGCCTGCTTACTTGTGATCTCTCTCTGTCAAATAAATAAATAAAATCTTAAGAAAAAAAGAAAACACACCTGCTAACACCTTGATCTTGGACTTCCAGCCTGCAGAGCTGTGAGAAAATAGATTTCTCTTGTTTCAGACACTCGATCTGCAGTACTTTGTTCTGGCAACCGGAGCAGACTGGGTCCCCCCGACCAGCGTGTGTGTGTGTGTGTGTGTGTGTGTGTGTGTGTGTTGGGTAAAAGGGAGGGGACATGTCTGCAAAACGGCCCACCAGTTGCTCTGGGGAAGGACTGCAGGCCCGATTCCACCCCCAGCTTGGCGGCTGCCCTCTCTCTTCAGGACGCACTATTCCCCGATGTGGGTGGGACTAGTGCCCTCGTGTCAGGGCTGGAGAGAAAATAGAATCAGAGATGTGGGTTAGCAGTAGGATGGGAAGGAAGAAAGAAGCAAATTCATTTATAGTCTGCGGAGAGCCAACCGAGGATCCCGGTGGGAGACAGGGCCAGGCAGAAGGCTTCACTTTCCTAAATAGAACTCTGTTTTGACATTCTCCTCGCAGCTGTTCTCCCCCACGCTTGTCTGTCTCTCCCAGAGCACTTCCAAAACCCAGCAGATTTTAGCCTCTCACTGCGCCATCTGGTGGCGCTCAGGGGGAGGTACAGCGGCTCTTGGGCACGCAGCCCCGCCTCCCCAAAACTTCCGGAGGGGCCCTCTGTGACAGAGGGACGGATACAAAGACCTTTGGGAAGAAGGTGACAGAGCAGAGAGCACTGGGCCGGAGTCAAAAAAGTGGGCTCTGGCTCTGCATCTGATTAGCTGCGCGATCTTGGACAAGTTGATTCGTTTCTTAAGTGTCCGAGCTTCTTCATGTAAACACAGAATACCAGTCCCTAATACCAACAGGATTTTGTGAGGATTCATGGAGGTAGAAGTCCCCGGAACAGTAAAGAAATGTGGTGCCTCAGCAGATGCTTCATCCCTCCTTCCCTTCTTCATTCTTGTATTCCTCCCTCCCCCGCTCCCCACGGCAACTTACAAGCTTTGTAAAGAATCCAATGTTATTACTGCTATAGGCACTGCTCTCTTGATTGTAGCGGTGGGGCTAAGGGGGGGCCTGGAAAAGCCTGAATCTGCAATTTGGGAGAACAGGAGGGCATGGGAGTCATGGGAGTCCCGGCTGAGACTCGGGGACCCCCCCTGAGACTCGGGGACCCCCCCCCCAGGCACTGCCCTTGAAAGAATTGGAGCTAGTGTCTCAGGCCTGACCTTGACATCTCCTTCTAGAAGAGGACCCTGCCTACTGAAGATCAGGAACAGGAGGTGGGGAGCGTGGATCACTGTTTTACATTCTTACTTTTCGAGATCCCCATCCAGGCCTGGGAATATGATGAGTCCAGGAACTAAAGCAACGCTGAGAACATGAGCCAAAGGCCCCAATTATCTAAATAATGCAAAACAGACTCGCATTATGCACATGTAGATCATTTTCTTTTCTTTAAATATTTATTTATTTGACACAGTGAGAGAGATCACAAGTAGGCAGAGAGGCAGGTGTGTGTGGGGGGGGAAGCGGGCTCCCCACTGAGCAGAGAGCCCAAGGCGGGGCTTGATCCCAAGATTCTGGGATCATGACCTGAGCTGAAGGCAGAGGCTTTAACCCACTGAGCCACCCAGGTGCCCCGATGTAGATTGTTTTCAATTTGGGTTTAAGGGAAGGAGGAGGGGATAGAAGAGAGTTCATGTTGAGATGGGATTCCAACATATTTGGAAATAACTAAAATCTTTTTCCCACACTTAAAAAAAGAAAAATCTGACGGTATCTCTCCCGTATCTCACTGGGGTAGAGAGTGTGTTTCCCTATATGGGAGTTCTGCAGACTCCCTGTGCTCCCCCGGGGGCCACCTTTGTCTTCTCTAATACGCTATTCTTGGAATACGTGATTTAGCCGGTCAAGGGTCCCACTCTAAGACCTGGAAAATATTCATGACAGAGGAAAGAAGAACTTGAGACAGATCTTAAATCTTCCTGGGGCCTTACAGTCTTAAGATCAATGACCTTGACCGTCTTTGGTGACCTGGGCTCCCTCTTCTTGCCCTGTACAGTGGACCCACTGACACTTGAAACTAAGCCCCTTCCTTTTATCTAATTCCTATCTCAGTAACTCTACCCTGTTGCTCAAGTTCAGAAACCAGAAATGTGGGACTCCTTCGGTCCTGGGAACCCTCTACCTTACCCTCTTTCCGGACATCTCTAGCATGCCGTACCTGATGTTCTTGACCTCATCTCTCTCCTGCATCTTCTACCTCGGCTCTACTATGAGGGACTGACTCCCCATGGGCTCTCTGTAATCCGCTGCCTGAGAACCCCCAGCCATCGTCCTGGCGTCCCAGGCTCCTGTCTGAAATGACGAACCACAGAGCACAGGGTGGTGTCAAAGGGGCTAGTGAGGCATCCTGGAAGGTGGGGTCACTAACTCGCTATGAGGTTGTTCTGGTGACTGCCCAGGTGTGATAAATTCCTTCCAAGTTCAGGGGTTTAAAACAACCGTTGGAGTAGGCTTACTGGTTATCTGGGTCAGTAGGCCACCGCTGGCTCGTCTCTGTCCCTCAGTGTCTGAGGCTGGGGAACCAGCCTTGGGCTGAGGGGTGACTCTATGATTGTGCACTAGAAAGAATCCCACACACAGGTCCGGCAGTTCGTACTGGCCGTTGTCCGGACCTGTAGTCGGAGCTGCCAAGCCCAACCTCCCACCAGGGCTCTCTCCCTCTGTGTCCTGGGCTTCGGCCCAGCATGGCGGCCGTGGGGTAGGGGACTTCTGACTCGGCCACGGCGGGGCTCAGGCAGCAGCTGCAGGGCCTTTGACCCCCGAGCCTTGGAAGTCTTAGAGCATCGCTTCTGTGGCCTGCTCTGGGCTTGAGCACGTTCTTCAGGCCAGTCCTGTCTCACAGGAGAAGATGTCCCCACTTTATGATGATAGAAATCTCAAGGAGTTTGGAGATATGTATTAAAACTGCCACAGGGTCAACTCTGACCAGTAGGAGACCAGAGATGGAAGCCAAGACACATTTTCCTTGCCTCACTTCAGAGGACTGTCCCGAGATGCAGGGTCTCCCTCCATTCCCACCACCACTCCTTCCACCATTCTGCCCTTTCCCCTCACTCTTAAGGCCCTGTTATTCTACTGTCCAAATAAAGCCTCAGCATTGAGCCTCACCTCCAGCTCTGGGCTCTAGAGACGCGGGCTAAGCGACCATCCACGGTCTGTCACCAAATCTGATCTGTGCTTTTGAATATCGTTCTTAGCCATTCGCTTGGCTCCACCCACACACCGACATTCTCCACGCTCCCCGCCATCTTGCTGAGGCCGCTGTGTGCCTTCCTCACGGATCCCTTTCTGTCTACGCTTGCGATGCTCCATCAGTCCACTTCGAAGTCAGAGTGATCTTTTCGGAACAAATCTCATGACAGCATCGGCCCAGCCTCAGCGCTGTTGACATTCTGAGTGGGGTCATTCTTTGTGGTGGGGGCCTGCCCTGTGCAGTGTAGGATGTCTAGCAGCGTCCCTGACCTCTCGTCACTAGTTACCAGTAGCACCTCACTCCCAGGTTGTAACAAGTAAAAAATGTCTTCAGACGCTGTCAGAGGTCCCCAGAGTTGGGGGAGGGGTGGGGCACAAAATGGGCTTAGTCGGGAAACTCTGGTCTAAAGTAAGCATCCATAACATGGCCCTGGGGGTTCACCAGATCCCACCCTCTCCCCCGATTCTGTGCAACAGCCACTCTGCACTCCTCTCAGCCGTCTCTGACTGGGCCCCGGCCTTTTCCTCTTCAGGCCCTTTCGCTGCTGTCCCTCAGCCTGGGGCATTCCCTTGGCGCCCATCTCTCCACCCCACAGCACACACACCTGCAGCCCAGTCCCCCAGCCCACAGTATGTTATCAGTTCTCAGCTGAAAGGTCACTTTTGGGAAGGCTCTTCTGCCTCCCCACCCCCCAGGCTAGGTTACTCCCTGAATGGCACCTGGGATTTGGTCACAATGACCGGGGGAATTAATTAGCTTTGCGAAGCCTTGTTAATGTTTGTCCTCACTCCTCTGTTAACTGCATGGCTGCAGGGCAGCTGGTTCTCTTGCTTAGCACATAGCTTGGAGAGGTGCTCAATCTGTTATGGAAGGAAGGAAGGAAGGAAAGAAGGAAAGAAGGAAGGAAGGAAGGAAGGAAAGAAGAAAGAAGGAAGGAAGGAAGGAAGGAAGGAAGGAAGGAAGGAAGGAAGGAGGAAGGAAGGAAGGAAGGAAGGAAGGAAGGAAGGAAGGAAGGAAGGAAGGAAGAAGGAAGGAAGGATGGATAGAAGAAGGAAGGAAGGAAGGAAGGAATATTCCTTACACGCGTTCTCGGGAATATCTTCAGATTCCTTCCTTTCCTTGCTTTAGATTTTTCTCTGCCACTGCAAAGCAGGGCCCTCACTCCGGGTGTGGCTGAAGGCCCCATTCTCTGGTGTTTTACCAACCGAAGGGTCTGGCTGGTCCTGGGAATCTCTCCAGAGTCTGCCTAGCGTTCTGACCTGCCCCTCTGAGACGAATTTATGCGAGTCTTATGTGGAGTGCTCCAGAACCTTACCAAACCACTCCAGAGGCCGGAGACGCATTGAAAGAGCAAATCAAAGTCCAAGATGGTGTATTTGGTTCTCTGGATCTCGCCCTGGGCTGTTGCATCCGCCGAATGGGGTTTCTTTTGTCTTTTGTCACCTCTCCCTCCTATAGTCTCCCCGGGGATATGCCAAATGTGAGGTGTCCTGTTTTGGATCCTAGGTCTTCGGGGGCACAAACTGTGTTTCGATTGTGTTCAGTTTTGAACGGGTCAGAGTGAAGTCCTGGTATTTTTACATTTACACGCTTGTGGGTTTTGTTCCTGTTTGAGGCTGCGGCGTGTCACGGGGCCCTTGCTGGAAACGGTCAGTATGTTGATGTCTGAGGACCTGAAAAATTTTTTTAGGGCGTTGTTTAGAAATGAGTTTGGCAAGCAGTTTTTGTTAACTGACTTTTCAAGTTTGCTGATGTGCATTCTTACGAACCTCTGGAAAGTCGGGGGAGGAAACTGTAACGGGGAGTGTCTGCCTGGTCCGAAAGCTCTGTCAGAGACTGGAAATCCTTGGAGTTGTGGGATTTACTCCCCCTAGTGGTTTGACAAAATATAACTTCTCTGGATGAAAAGGACAACGTCTAAGCCCCTGCTCCCAGCTTGGCACGTGTGGTTGTTCAGAATTGAATTAGGCATGAACTGAGATGATGAGTCCATGCATCCTTTGAGAAGAGAATGGGAAATGGGCTCGCGGAGGCAGGAGGAGGTGGGATGCGTAGAAGGGCCAATGAAGCTGTTTTGTCCAGAGTTGTGGTCCCAGGTGGGTCTGTCTGGGACCTGCCAGCGACTGACATTCTGAGGATGCTTTGCTGACAACAAAGGCGAGAGCCAAACACAATCTAAGAGAAAGGAGGAAGGATAAGCAAAAAGAAAGAAAAGAAAGAAAAAAAGAAAACCATCTTTCTACCGATCTTTGAAATTCCTTTTTTTTTTTTTTTTAAGATTTTTTTTATTTATTTCACAGAGAGACAGCGAGAGAGGGAACACAAGCAGGGGGAGTGGAAGAGGGAGAGGCAGGCTTCCCCCTGAGCAGGGAGCCCCATGAGGGGCTCCATCCCAGGACCCCTGGAATCACCACCTGAGCTGAAGGCAGATGCTTAACGACGGAGTCACCCAGGCGCCCCCACTCTTGAAATTCTTTATCCTCTTGCTAAGGAATTGGACGAAAACAGTAGCAGGCCTTCATGCCTATGCTGCTACCCTAGGTTTTGGTGGACTATTTGGTTTTGTTCTGTTTCTTTTTCTGCAGGCCCTGCCTTGGCCTACGGTCCGTTCAGATCCCTGTGTCCGTGAGTCAGGTTGTCTCAGGCCGAGCCCTGTGGCAATCACTGCTGTTTGGTGAGTCAGCCCGGTGCAGCCTTAAAGTGCAGTTTCAAAGTGAGTAAGAGCTGTTTTAACTGTTTGCTCTTCACAGCCCCTGTTTTTTTCCTTAAGCGGTCCGATCACTCAACACCACCTACAAGCTAGATTTGTTTCCCCGTCTGCATAGGACGCCTAATGAAGGAAGCTGCACTCCAGAAACAAAGTAACATTGAAACCTTAATGGCCAAGGTGAAGAGAAATGCTAGGTTTTTGGGTACAGAGGAGATGAGCTCTCCTCCTTTGGTGCAGAGAAATCTCAGTAAGTTTTCCGCGGCGGCAGCTGGTCTTGATGGTGTTGTAATCCTCGTGAGTTCTCAGTCAAATTGATATTTATTTAAAAAACGCCGTTGGTGGGGCGCCTGGGTGGCTCAGTGGGTTAAAGCCTCTGCCTTCGGTGAGGCAGGTCGTCTGCCAGGTCATGATCTCAGGTCCTGGGATCGAGCCCCGCATCGGGCTCTCTGCTCAGCGGGGAGCCTGCTTCCCCCTCTCTCTCTGCCTGCCTCTCTGCCTACTTCTGATCCCTCTCTCTCTCTGTGAACTAAATAAATAAAATCTTAAACAACAACAACAACAATAACAACAACAACGCCCTTGGTGATTCTAATGTGAGAACCACCGGTCTAGAAGCACATCAAAGCCAGTTAGCGAGTCAGTGCTGGTAGCCCCAACGTGGGATTTAGCTGAGACAAGGGCTGCGGCCAGACCTCTCCCTGCCCGTAGCTCAGAGCACCCCATCTCCCCCAGCTCAGCCTTGATTTCCCTCCTCAGGCTATCTTCTCCTCCTGCCTCTCCAGGCACCCCAGGAATCCCTTCTGTGGAACTCCCCCTCTGGCCTCCAGCATCCCCCCTGGGCTTCACCCAGCTCGGCACCCCTCCCGCCCCACCTCCTCCTTCCTGCCACCAAAGAAACTTCCATACCCCTTCCAGGGCTCTACTTTGCCTTAGGGCCACTTTGGCTCATACCAGCTAGTTCATCCCCACCCCGACCCCCCCCCCCCAAGAGGGTGTGTGACTGCTTCTCTGTGGGGAGCAGGGAGATAGAGCCACTAGGTAAGCTCCCAAAGATCCCTGAATCTGATTCCTTGTCTGTAAAATGAGAAGAATTCACAACCTCATAGGAGTGATGTTATGTGAGGCCGTGTACGCTTAACCAACATGAAATAGAGGCTTAATAATGGATCCTGGATAAAGCCTAGAAATCTACATGTTGGTATCATCTCCAGTGTTAGGTGTCGGTAGTGGTAGTGGGTCATGAGGACCACACTAAGAAATATTGCTCATGATGGTGCTTCTCCACTTTGGCTGAAGATTAGAATCATCTAGGAAGCTTTCAAAAAGTTGAGGTGCCCAGGCTGAGCCTGAGACCGATGAAGTCTGTATTGCCGTGAGAGGAGAAAATAAGCATCGGCATTTCTAATGACCCCTGAGTGATTCCAACGTGCAGCCAAAGCTAAGAACAAGGTTTTGGGATCTGCTGACCTTGAACAGATCACTAACCTCGGAGCCTCAGTTTCTTCCATCAGAAAAATGGGCATAAAATATGCATGTCCTTGTTGCGTTTTGCAGATTAGTTGAGACAGTCCTCCACAGCTCAGTGCTCATACCTTCCCTTCTGTTGAGTGGAATTGGGGAGCTGGTGGGTCGTGGTGGACGTCAGAGGCTCCCGGGACACTGAGGCCCTCTCAGCAGCCCAGCGCCCATCCAGAGCGCCTCGGCCCTCTGGGCTCAGGACTTATCTACCTCTTGCTGCTCTGCCTCCAGCAAATTTATGAATCCAGCTCTAGCCCGGCCCACAGGGAGCCTGACTTCTCCCCCCGAGGGCAGGGCAGGGGGTTCATGGGGCTCATGGCAAAGACCCCTGCTTTCAAGTACTTAATTCCACACACTAGTCAGTTACAAAAATTAGTAAGGATTAAATGAAAGAGGCAAATCAATAGTGTTAGTTCCTTCTGTTGTTCAGTCAACAATATGCAATATGGTCTCTCCCTTACGGATTAAAATGTTGTTTAATGTGTGGCCGCCTAGAAATATGGCCACTGCTTATATTATTTCCATGAGAATACGTGTTCCCTCCTGGGACATGAACGTAGCCCCTGTGAGTGTGCATGGGTGTGTGTGAGTGTGTGGGTGTGGGTTTTGAATGAGTGTGTGGGTGTGTGCGGTGTGTGTGAGCATATACGAGCGTGGGTGTGAGTGTGCATGGGTGTGTATGAATGTGCAGGGTGTGTGTGTGTGTGTGAGAGAGAGAGAGAGAGAGATTGGGGAAGGTTGCATATGCTGGGGGTTGTCAAGAATGAGAATGAGGATTTCTCATTCTCCTCCCCAGTCTCTAGATTCTGCTTTACTTTATCCTCTCCTAAGCCCTATGTAAACTTAAGACAACTCGGGCTGAGACCTTCTATTACTGTCAAAAGCCATTTTGAAGTAATTCAAGCACTCTGTTTCCATTCTTCTGGGAAATCCTTGCAGTCTTGGAAATCATAACAGCAGGCTACGATCATCCGTTGCCTTGAACAATGGCCTTCTCGACAAACAGACCTCGTCTTTTCTGGGCCCCCCCAGGGCTGGGGGGTGTGGGGGGAGTGGCCCAGACGGCCGTGCACAGCCCGGCGCATGCAGTCTCTGTGCTGTTTCGCTCTTTTCACTGTACTACACCCGCAACTGATCTCTCTTTTCCTTTCTTTGCCGCTGTTCTTTTGTCCCTGTCTTTGAGCCTTGGTGGGGCATTCCTGGTATTGGGTGACAGGCAGTTTGTGTCTGAAGCTTGGTGGGACCCAATTGTCATCCTCCCTGTGCCCCATCTGTCCCGGGGCAAAGGTGTCCTCCATGGGGAAGATGCCTTGGCCTTCTTCCGCTTCATTGTCTACACCCAGGGCAAAGTGCCCCAGTTTCTAAAAGGGGAGGACGTATTCTGAGAGATTGCCACAGTTCCCCACATTTTTACACCGCACGGGTTGGGGCATGATCTCAAATTTGGCTTATCTGAGTTTTGTTTAAACACGTGCCTGTGTGGCGACAGGCTTCTTCCACTGGTCAGGGCTTCCGGGAAGATGCTGCAATAAACTGTAGGCACGTGGAGAAACTCACATGCTCTGTGATTTTAGGGAAGAGAACTCTGGCTGTCGATATCATAACTGCTGTGGCTATTTCTGGGCATCCTGGGGAAGAGTGTGCATTTTCTGTCTCTCTCTGCACGAGGGCCACTGGCGGCCGCCCCGCTACGGCGCTGGCAGAAACCAGATGACCAGCTACCAATTTTTGAAGGCCAAGGATAGAGTGGAGACGGCAAGGCCAGGCACTGATGGGGGGGGATGCCACTGGTCTGAGAGGGAGCATGTCTCTAGTTGAACGTATCATTTCTTTTCATCTCTTACTACAATTATACGGAAATAGTTGCATTTACAGTTTGCATTTCATGAAAAGAGCTTTTTCACGTGGGTCAGCATGGTTTTTATGTTGCCCAACCATGGCCTCCCTTCGTTGCCTTCCTGGGAGTATCATTTTAGCAACAAACACTGATGAATAAGGTAAATTCATAGAAACCTTTATAGATTTTTTTGAGTTTCTATAGGTAGTATATGTATTTTAAAAACCACTGTATTATAACTACCAATATGCTGCGTCTCCTTTTGTTTTTCTTTCCTTACAAAAATGTAAGGAATGGGACACTTACTAGAAGGATCTATGTGTCCTGCATGCAGGGACTATGCTTTTCATCATCAATCCAGCCAGGGAAAAGGTACAGAGAAACTCACGTTTTTGCTAGTTTCTGTTCATGAGATGGCAGTATTTCAAACACATGATCATGGAAGTTTTTTCACCATGCCAGGTGATGAACATCTCACTATTCAAAGCTCCATTGTTTTATCCCTTCCTAGAGGCAGAAACTCTAGAGACTTTTAATATCCATCAAAGCAGATTACATATGAATGCGTGGGATTTCAAAGCACTAGAGCACTTTTTTTTTTCTCCTATCTTATCAATATCTCTTAGGATCTGGATTTGGGGACTGACCGGAGTTGGCTCGGAAAAGTGAGTAGGGAATCTCAGGATTTGTCTGGAAAGTGGGAAGAAGGCAAATCAGTGGGAACCAAAGAAGGTCACTCTGGAATTACTTTTTTTTTTTCCACCCCAAACTGGTTCCCTAGTACGGATGCACCCGAGTTTCTCAAAATGGGAGCTTTTATAAACACCTAAAAGTGGGGTCAGGGGCCAGGGGCCCCACTCCCGGCTCCCCTCTTCCTTCTGCTATTTCTCTTTCTTGGAGCAATCCTTTCCCTTTGAGAGCCTCTGCGTGCCCAGGGCCCAGCCCAGACCTCTTCTCTGAGGCCTGTCATCGGAGGAGGTTACTTTAGTACACAGCGATGTGAGTTCCGGTGAGCGGGCCTGCCATTCAGAACCCCTGCCGCGTCCTGAAGCCCCAAGCCATTCAATCAAACACACAGGAACGTTTCGATGCTGTCCTGAACTTCGAGGAACTGCCTTCTTATGCGATCGTCCTATTCAGTGATTTCAGAACCAGCCAGGGCAGAGGGAACCCGAAGGGACCAACCAGGCATTGGGAGCAGACCTGGTTTGCCACTCTTTGAAAATTAATTTTAGCATTCCTTATTCCCTATTGTTAAAGACAAGACAACCAGAGCGCCTGGGTGGCTCAGTCGTTAAGCATCTGCCTTCGGCTCAGGCCATGATCCCAGGGTCCTGGGATCGAGGCCCACATCGGGCTCCCTGCTCGGCAGGAAGCCTGCTTCTCCCGCTACCATTCCCTCTGCTTGTGTTCCCTCTCTCGCTGTGTTTCTCTCTGTCAAATAAATAGAATCTTTAAAAACAATAACAACAAAACAAAACAAAAAAAGACAACTGGCCCCAAATAGAGTTGTTTACGACAAGTCCCAAGTCAACAAATTGAGACTTCACTTACTGTTTCAGCTCTTGGAGAGATGGAATCTTAAACGAGTCCATCAGGAATCACCTGATCAGGGGCGCCTGGGTGGCTCAGTGGGTTAAAGCCTCTGCCTTCGGCTCAGGTCATGATCTCAGGGTCCTGGGATCGAGCCCCGCATCGGGCTCTCGGCTCAGCAGGGAGCCTGCTTCCCCAGTCTCTCTGCCTCCTTGTGATCTCTCTCTGTCAAATAAATAAATAAAATCTTAAAAAAAAAAAAAAGGAATCACCTGATCAGTGTTAGTTAAGTAATCTGCCCAGTGGATCCCCACCAGGCCCCAAGGGACAGTAACCTTGCAATAAGCAATTTACTTTTTGTCTGGTCTAAAGTCCTCGCCCCACCCCCTTCTGCCTAGAATAGTCTTTCATTTCTTACAGCTCCTCAGAGCTCCTTCCTGTCTGCTGGGAGCTTGAGTAGTTGAGTAAAGCCTATGAGGTCTTTGACATGGCTTCGGCTGAGTTTTGTGTTTTTTTAATACCATATATGTGTGTTTTTTAAAAATTCTCTTTTGAGCTAGTTCAAAGGTCATGCTGGTTCCCTCATTAAAGAATTCGATAAAAGCTTTGATGTGTTTTCATTTTATATTTGTCTGAGAGGCATGATTTTTACCTTTTAAAATATATCTTTCAACATTAGGTACATAATATGCTAAGTACTCTCCTAGATGCTGATGGGGAGCAAGAATTTTCCATCCCCTCAAGGGTCTTTCTAGCTGGACTAAGAATCAAATTGACTTGAGGCAAATTAACGGGAAAATCACATTTAATGGTGCACATGCGAGGAATCCACAAAGACATGGAAATTCCAAAGACTCGTAGATGTCATTTTGAACTAAGGAGAAGAGGGTAGAGGTCTGGGACTTCAAAGGGAATGAATGCACTTCACAGGAAGATGAAAAAGGGTCAATGTTGGGTCAATAAGTGTTTGCTGGGCCCTACAGAAACAATAGGACGCAGAGGACTCTGACCAAACAGGCCTTGTTATGTTCTTCCCTATCTACCGCACCTAGTTCATATCATACTGTAGTTACCTAGAGTGATACCTCGCTTCCTGAAGCGGGTTCTCTATCTAAATTATTTTTAGGCCGTCGGGTGGGGGAGGTAAAGAGCTTTTCCTGAATCTGCTGGATTTCACTGCTTTTTTTTTTTTTAAAGATTTTATTTATTTATTTGAGAGAGAGAAAGTGAGAGGATGAGAGGAGCGAAGGTCAGAGAGAGAAGCAGACTCCCCGTGGAGCTGGGAGCCCGATGTGGGACTCGATCCCGGGACTCCAGGATCATGACCTGGGCCGAAGGCAGCTGCCCAACCAACTGAGCCACCCAGGCGCCCCTGGATTTCACTGCTTTTTAATTCAAAATCATCTTCACATCAAAGTGGCCCGTCTTGGGGTGGCCTGTCCTTGCCCCTTACATGAAGCCCCTTTGTGTGTTTATTTAACAAACTCAGAACACAGTTTTGGATGCTATGTGTGCTGTTTTAAGTGCTTGATAAATATTAACTAACATCCTCATAACAGCCCTGTAGCACTTACGTGTCCCTTCAGCCCTTATTAGCCTGTGTTATCAAACTGATGCTCAGCGTCCAGGGCGAGCTTTGTGTCATCAGTAAGAGCAGGGGAGGGAGCCCAAGTGCAGACCTGGGTGAGGCAGAGGCACACAGGCCTTCTCCTGGCCCTGGGGTTCCCTCTAAGTGAGCTGAGAGGGTGAGATGAGAAAGGGGCCCCAACTTTGTACTGTAGGAAGCTGTATCTTGAAGGAGCAAAAGGGTTGTGTTGACAGGGGGGAGGGGCTATGATAAATGGGTTCAGTAGAGAAGCCCCCAGCCAGGGAGGGACCGCACGGGGCCCCATGGTGTGGAGCAGTGCTCTGACTGGCATGGTGACCGTTGTGCTGTGTTTCTTATAAAAGTCAACTTAGGGGGGCGCCTGGGTGGCTCAGTCATTAAGCGCCTGCCTTCGGCCCAGGTCATGATCCCAGCGTCCTGGGATCGAGCCCTGCATCGGGCTCTCTGCTCAGCAGGAAGCCTGCTTCTCCTGCTACCATTCCCTCTGCTTGTGTTCCCTCTCTCGCTGTGTTTCTCTCTGTTAAATAAATAAAATCTTAAAAAAAAAAAAAGTCAACTTAGGGGCACCTGGGTGGCTCAGTGGGTTAAAGCCTCTGCTTTCGGCTCAGGTCATGATCTCAGGGTCCTGGGATCGAGCCCCACGTCCGGCTCCCCACTAAGCTTGGAGTCTGCTTCTCCCTCCCTCTCTGTCCCTCCTTGCCCTTTGCTCATGCACACTTTCTCTCTCTCTCAAATAAATAAATAAAATATTTAAGAAATAAATATTTTATTTCTTAAATATTTTATTTATTTGAGAGAAAGTGAGAGAGAGAGAGAGAGAGCATGAGAGGGGAGAAGGTCAGAGGGAGAAGCATATTCCCCAGGAGCCACGATCCCCATGTAGGACTTGATCCCAGGACTCCAGGATCATGACCTGAGCCGAAGGCAGTTGCTTAACCAGCCAAGCCACCCAGGCGCCCCAGTAAATAAACTCTTTAAAAAAAAGTTAACTGTTGCTCTACTTCTTCTCCTGAGGGCCCTCTTCCTTCTCAGAACACATACTTTATTTTTTTTTTTTTTAAATGTATGGTCACCAGGCCCACGGGAGATTCAAGGTGACAGCAGGAGGCAGCAGGATACAGTGGGTAAGGGCACAATTGGAATCTGCTGGACTCTGGTTCAAATCCAAGTTCGGCCATTTACTGGAGAATAAAGTCCGAATCCCTTTAAATGAGCATTAAACCTCAGAGGATTAAGGCAATGCTTCCATTTCTTTTCCCACCAGAAGTGAGCAAGGGGGCCGGCCTTGCAGTTGGGGAAGGGACTCAAGGGTGGGGGGGTTGGAAGAGGGGGAGGGGAAGCTGGTTCAGAATTGGCTGAGACGGTCTTCCCGCAGGTGCTGCTGCTGGAGGGCTAATCCCACAGGCTGAGCTGGGCGCCCCCCCCCACCCCAGGCCCCACTCGGGGGAGAAGAGCCTTCCAACAAGTTCTGCGGGCAGCTCCCGGCCAGATAAAGATCTGTGACTGGCGGCTCCATGGACCTGCCTTCCCAATTCCTGTTCCAGAGCAAAGGTCACCCAGCCGTTAGACTTGTCCTCTTTTTTTTTTTCTTCTCCGGCTTTGTTTACCTTATAAGGAAGGTCAGCATTACAGTCGAAAGTGCCTGTTATCGGCCCCCGGATTTCTACAAATAGTTCCTTGGACCAGAACGTTCCGTGTGAAAGATGGCTGGGCATTCAATCCTCCTGGCTGCTGTCTCAGTCCTGTCCGCCTGTCAACAAAGTAAGAGGCTCAGGCAGTGTGTGTGTGTGTGTGTGTGTGTGTGTGTGCGCGCGCCTGGGGGAGGGAGGTTTTTGAGTTTCATGCTTACTTCCTTGTGACCCCGGGGGCCACACAAGGCATAGTGTATTCTGGGTCGTCAGTGCCTCCTTCCCTGGGGACAGAGATTTGGAACATTCCAGGGAGCAGTTCTCGAAAAGGGGCCGAGGTTGGCTCTCTGAGCCCGGCGATTCTGCCATGTTTGTGGTTACAACCCACAGTCCAGTCAGATGAGCCTTAGAAAGGCACCAGCTGGGGCACCTGGGTGGCTCAGTGGGTTAAAGCCTCTGCCTTCAGCTCAGGTCATGATCTCGGGGTCCTGGGATCGAGCCCCACATCGGGCTCTCTGCTCAGCGGGGAGCCGCTTCCCCCTCTCTCTGCCTGCCTCTCTGCCTGCTTATGATTTCTCTCTCCCTGTCAAATAAATAAATAAAATCTTAAAAAAAAAAAAAAAGGCACAAGTTAACCTGATGGAAGTGGGCTATCCATACTAATTCGGAGGGTTCCAGAGGAAACATTGTGTACCTGCTTGAACTGTGGCTGTGATTTCTTGAACTCTCATCTTTTAGTTAATCTTTCTTAAATAAACTGCCTATGGCAGTTATGATCATCAGGTTTAAAAAAATCTGCAGAAATATGAGCTTCAGGTTAGGTGATGAATTCGAAATCTTAAAGCACCTTCCCCCTAGGTTTATTGGGTATCTCAACTGGCTGGTCATGTAAAGAGCATTTGCTCCATGGAGGGTCACATTTGCTCAATTCTTACCATCTTATCTATGACGTCTGCTGAACATGCTAAATGGGGAAAAGGGTCTGGACACTTGGGAGCGAGACTCGGAACCCACCACGCATATTTCTTTATTTTTCTGAGTGTGCTCCTCCCAGGAATGGGGGGCAGAGCTGGGGACGGCTCGGGGTGCACAGAACGCCGGAGCAGGAAGGGACTGCAGCTTTGGATAAAGTCCCGGCCTGCGTGCACGTTCATGTCTTGCCTAACCGGTGTGTTTTGTGTATTTATGAAAATGATACCATGACATACATTGTGTGGTTTGATTCACATTCTAGGGTAGAGCTGGGTGTTTATCGCCAATGAGAGCACCCACGGTTCAGGAGTCACGGTGGCCTGCTGGTTCCCACACCCCTCCCCAGAAGGACACCAGCCCTGTGTGTTTCCTCCCCCCTGGTGCCGCAGGGAGCACAGGACTGGGTCCACAGGTGCCCCAGAGCCTCTGTCAGCCTCACAGAGAGGCTTCTGTTTGCTAGTGGGTGCAGGGGACAGCGGGAACTGTGGCCACAGGTCAGGTCACAGGGGGTGGCTGGGAGTGGGTGGAGAGGAGAGGAAACTGGGCCCGTGGTGGTTGGTGATGTTTGCAGACAAAATTCAGCTGAAAGTTGTAAAGATCTTATTGGCTTAATTCAATGAGTCATGAATCAGCATCCCATCCTGCAGACAGAGAGGAGCTCTGGAGGGCTGCACGATGTGAAAGGCAGGAGGGGGCAGATAGGAAGTTGCTAGCAAAGGGGGATGATTTGTGGCCAAGGTCACCTTAGATAGCATTTATCTATCAGGCCTGTCACCTCACTAGTGCTGGTTAGGTAATTCCAGATTGGTTGGTGTAAGATCCCATGTCCGGGAGAGGTTGAAACCATAGTTAAGTGAGGGATTAAGTCTCTGTTCCGTGATGTCGGCTTAGTGCAGATGACTCCATTTTGGGTCTGTTGTCTCTTTTTTAACAGTGGTAGATGGGGAACCGTTTACTGATTGGGTCGGAGAGAGAGAGAAAGAAAGAGAAGACATAACTCTTTAGTTGACATGAAGGACCAGAATTTGCCGCTTCTGTGAAAGTCTGGTGTTTATGGGACACTGTGAACCATGGTAGAAACCAGGGAGGGTTTTGAAGACAGATAGTCCCCTATCTGTCCCGTTCAGTCACTTCCCAGCTGGGTGCCCCTGGCCAGGGTATTCTGTCCTTCAGGGTCCTCATCGAAGAGCGGTAAGCAGGATGCTGGGTGAGAAGTGCCCAGCAGGGGGCCTGGCCTGGGGTTGGGGCTTAGCATGGTCAGTCCCCATCTTCTGCGGCTTCTGAGGGGCAGCCACACTGTCAAGGTCAAGAATCCGAGCTATAGCAGGGGTGTGGGTGGGGGCGAGGGCGGGGGCGAGGGCGGGGTAGTGCGGGTCTCAATTCTCACTCACCCCAGCATCGTGCATCCCTGCGGAGGAAGTGAAGAAAAGAGGAAAGACAGGCCTAGCAAAAGGAGAGTATCCCCAAGTAGTTTTTAGGTGACTGTTAGGGAGGGAAATAAAATGGCTGCCATCCAGAAAAGGTAAAATAGCCTTTCTACCCTCATCACGGGATCCCAGCGGTGGCCACGGTCTCTCTAAGGCCCCTGACCTGGAAGAACAGAAAGGGTCTTCTCCTCAGGGAGATTTTGGCCCAACTGAATCCTTCTTCCCGGGGCTGTGGGTGGGCTGGGTGGGGAGCATTCAAACACCCCTGCCATTGCCAGAAACTCCTCGTGTTTGCCCTGCGACAGAAGGTGCGGCCAGGTGCTGTGGAGAGCCAAGAGGAAGACGGTACTTTCAAAGCTTTCACATGCAGCTTTATTTCGAAGCTCTAGGGTCTTGCTCCATTGCCCACATGTAAATCAAGGAGCACACGTCTTGCATTGTTTCCATCTTACAGACGGAATCGAGGAGCCTCACCAAGTGTTTCCCCCAAGGGCCGTGGAGCCACGGTTGGCAGCAGGGTACAGAATGGCTGCCATATTTCCCCTCTGCAAACATATCTCCTTTTTGGGCCCAGCCAGGCCCCAAGCCACAGAAGATGGGGACTGACCATGCTAAGCCCCAACCCCAGGACTTACTGGCCCCTCCAGATACATGCTGCCTTGCGAGGATGTAGCCAGGGCTGGAAATAGCCAGTGCCCAGTCCTGCATTTCCGGAATCTTCACCCTGCTCTGTCTGGCTTCAGAGATGCCACAGCACTTTGAATGAGAGAGTCTAGCTAAGCATTTATACACTTTCGATGTTCAGCTACAGCGTTTAAATCCCAAGCAACGGTTTATTTGTAGCAGAGAGGAAGTGAGGGGGCGGGAAGAGGCCTGCCGTGCCAGCCCTTACTGAACCAGGCTCACTGTTTACTGACTTGTCAGAGTGGAGATAGGATCGGGTCTCAGATGAAATGCACCACGCCTGAGACCGTCACACCAGCTAGAAACGTGGAGCGCAAAGGGAAACCAGTTTTGAAACACGAGCCAGTGGGAAATGGACGTAGAGACACTAAAATAAGTGAGACCAGGATCGCGTTGGCAAGAACTGGTAGGGAACCGAAACCAGAAGAAACAGTCTGAAGGGAAATCCTCGACCCCAGAGTTAATTATGGGGCAAAACAAGGGTGATAAAGATGGCAGGTGAGGACAACTGACCAGGGAGGAAGCGTGGGTCTGGAAGCTAGTGGGATTTACAGGGCTGGTCATCAGGTGCAAGTGACTCTGGCATTGGGCTGGGATGATCTAATGCAACAAGTGTGGCCAAGGAGGAACAAAGTCATACTCATCTCATAGTAGGGAAACTGAGTCAGACAGAGAGGCATCATTCCCAGAAGTTTTCTGGTGACCCTCCTTCCTGGCTCTTGTCCTCTCTAGGTAGCCATTGATCTGCTTTGTGTCACTACAGATTCATTTGCGTTTTTGAGAAGTTTATATAAGTGACACTCTACAGTACTATTCTCTTCTGACCTTGCTACTGTCATTCAGCATAATGTGTTTGAGGTTCATCCGTGTTGTTCCATGTGTCAATTGTTCATTCCTTTTGACTGTCTAATAGTATTCTATTATATGGATATACCACATATACCACAATTTGTTTGTCCCTTAGCTTGTTGACCAACATTTGGGTTCTCTAGAGAAGCAGAACCAATACAACACACACACACACACACACACACACACACACACACACACACACACACACTTATTTTAAAAAATTGGTTCATGCCATTGTCGGAGCTGGCAACTCTGAAATTTGCAGGGTGGGTTAGAAGTCTGGAAATTCCAGCAAGAATTGGTATTGCCATATGGAGCCTGAAGGCATTGTGGAAGCAGAATTCCTTTCTCTTTGGGGAACTTCAGTCTTTTTTCTTCGGGCCTTCAACTGATTGGATGAGGCCCACCCACATAAGGAGGGTAATCTGCTTTACTCAGAGTCTACTGATATAAATGTTAATCACATCCAAAAAATATTTTCACAGAAACATCTAGACTGGTGTTTGACCAAACAGCCGGGCACCATGACCTAGCGTAGTTGACACAATGAAATTAACAATTGCAGAGTTGTTCCTAATTTTTGGCTATTATGAATAAAGCTGCTATGAACATTTGTGCACAAGGTTTTGTATGGACGTATGATTTAATTTTTCTCAGGGAAATAATTAGGAGTGGAGTGACTGGCTATATGGTCGATGTATGTCTAACTAAAAAAATCCATTCCAAATGGTTTTCCAAACTGATGGTACCATTTTATGTTCCCGCCAGAGTGTATGAGAATTCTGGCTACTCTGCTAGCCTTACCTCTCTTTTTTTTAATTGCTATGATTTGTCTTCTTAATTTTAAACCTTTTGATAGGTATGTAGTGGTATCTAATCGTGGTTTACATTTGTGTTTTCCTACTCGGTAGTGATGTGCCACATTTTAATTGTTAATCCCTCTGTATACTTGCAGGTTATTTTGCGTTGCATGTAGGCAGGGCAAGATTAAAATACAAAGTCACACCCCCGGCAGTCTCTGGGTCGCCCGAGTTTGAAAGAATATTTCGTGCACAGTAAGTAATGCTTCCTCCACCCTTCTGGGATCCGGGCCTACCACATACAGAGATCGAGACTTCTGATCAGGGCAAAAAAGTGCAGGGAAGGTATCCCACTGTAATAAACCACACTTCACAGCCAAACCCCTTCTCACGTTCCTTGAAGCTTGAAGCATCTAGCACATGGAGTCTCTGTCCACCTACATTTTGAATTTGGAGGGTATATTTGTAGAAAAGCCTGGGATCTTAGGAAAGACTTCTATACATCTCTAAGCATGGCAGTTTTTTTTTTTTTAAGGACTTTTTATTTATTTGACAGAGAGAAACACAGCGAGAGAGGGGACACAAGCAGAGGGAATGGTAGCGGGAGAAGCAGGCTTCCCGCTGAGCAAGGAGCCTGATGCAGGGCTCGATCCCAGAACCCTGGGATCATGACCTGAGCTGAAGGCAGACGCTTAACGACTGAGCCACCCAGGCGCCCCGTAAGCCTGGCAGTTTGGTTCAAGAGCCCCTTGAGCACTCTGAGAGTTCAGTAGCCTCCAGCTGGATTAGCTATGACATCAATTTTCTATCTTTATTTTTCCTTTCCATGTGAAACAGAGATGAGCCATTTCCTGAAATCCCAAACCTGTAAGAATGAGAAATCTTTCCATTTCACACATGCTTGTAGTGATTTGGATCATCTTGTCTTTTCAGATCCACATAGAATGTTCCACCAGGAACACCATGAATTTGGCTGTTGCAGATGTGAGGGCTCCCTTTTGATCTCATCCCCCACATAAGTGCTTTTAGAAACGTTGCATGCGTCACCATTTACATGTCACTTGATTCTTTGTTAATACTCTGGGATATTTCATCTATGCCATGAGTGACGTGGGCCTATAATTTTCATTTCTTACATGATCTTCATTTCACTTTGATATCAAGATTATACTAGTCTCATGGAAGGAGTTAGAAAATTATTTTCTGAGAGAATATTAGTAAGACTGGGGGAGTGTGCTCCTTCAGAGTTGTTAGACTCTGCCTGTAAAGTGATCTGAACTGATGTTTTCCTTGTGGAAAAAAGTTGAAACTATGGAATTTGATTTCTTCAATGATGACTAGATTATTCGGCTTTTTATTCCATCTTGAATCACTCTGGGCAAGTTATGATCCTTGAGCTGACAGCATTGTTCTCTTGTCCGTCTCTTTGCTTAAATAAGAATTACACAGACTATTCTCTGGGCTTAAAAGTGTGGGAAGTTAATAGAAGAGATAATTTTAAGAGGTGCATAAACATGTTTGTTTTTTTTTAACAAAATTTTATTGTGGTATGAACATGTACCATGAGATATACCCTCTTAAAAAATTTAAATGTATAAAATATTATTGTTCATAGGGGCACCTGGGTGGCTCAGTGGGTTAAGCCTCTGCCTTCCGCTCAGGTCATGATCTCAGGGTCCTGGGATCGAGCCCCACATCGGGCTCTCTGCTCAGCAGGGGGCCTGCTTCCCCCTCTCTATGCCTGCCTCTCTGCCTACTTGTGATCTCTCTCTGTCAAATAAATAAATAAAATCTTTAAAAAAAAAATTCTTGTTTGTAGAGGCACAGCAGATCTCCAGAGCTTGATCTCTTACTTGACTGAAACTTTATGCCCAAGATATGATTTTTAGTAACATTGAATGACATGATGAGAGACTCGTTTCCATTCAGTTGTCTTTGAATCTTTATGATTATGTCAAGTGGAAAGCATTGGTTTGGTGCCAGTATGTCCCATACTCCAATATTATTTCTATCAGAGTAATACATGTATGTGGTCTGAAAATAAAGTGAGATTACAAGTTTGAAAGCAACAAATAACTCTCTTTACTGCCGACAAACCATAAGAGACTCCTAAACTCATGAAACGAACTAAGGGTGGCTGGGAGGTGGGGGGTTGGGATAGGGTGGTTGGGTTGTGGACACTGGGGAGGGTATGTGCTGTGAAATGTGTAAACCTGACGATTCACAGACATGTATCCTGGGGTAAATAATATATTATATGTTAATTAAAAAATAAATAAATTTTAAAAACCCCAAAACCTCTCTTTACTGCCAGTCCAACCCCAGAGACAACCACTGGCACCCTTCTGACTACTACTTTTGGTATTTACATCCATATTTCTAAACATTATGCTTCCACTGCTATTTTTTTTTTCACTGCTATTTTTTGATTCATAAGTTTTAGACATTACCAACTAGCTTCCTTTTACGGAAGAAAGAATTTCATGTCTCTCCACTTCCTCTTTTCCTTACCTCCACCTTCCAGTACAGTTGTATCACTTTGTTGAGTTAAACCAATAGCCAATGTTTATATTATTGTAATTAGCGAAATAATGTTCAAAGCTGAGTCAAATAGTATAGTATGATTTCATCTCTTTCTTGTGAAATTTTTCATTTTACCTGGGGTTAATGATTGCCTCTTTATTTGTTTGCTTAGTTTCATCTTCAAATCTTTTTTTTTTTTTAAAGATTTTTTTTTTTTACTTATTTATTTGACACAGAGAGAGCGATCACAAGCAGGCAGAGGCAGGTGGGGGGGGTGTTGGGGGGTGGGAAACAGGTTCCCTGCTGAGCAGGGAGCCCGATGCGGGGCTCTATCCCAGAAGCCTGAGATTATGAACTGAGCCGAAGGCAGAGGCTTTAACCCACTGAGCCACCCAGGCACCCCTCATCCTCAAATCTTCAACAGAACTGAAAATCTTCTCTTAATACATTCAAATATATTCTTTCAGTAATTCCATTTTTTTTCCCCTTGGGTCATTTCTGCTTAAGTCCTCCATCTTTCTCCTCCAATCTAGAGGATGCTTTTTAAACCTGCTACCCGCTGTCATTGTGGGACTTTTTGTCATCATTCTAGGAATTTTCTTTATGTTCTCCTGTTTTGGATTGCCTGCTTTCCTGGATCTCCTATTTTCCTATTTATCGGTTTTCTCCATTTTGGTGGAACATATCCTGCAGAAGTTTGCTGAGAGAGGGTGAATAGTTGGTCAGATTTTGAGACTTTACATTTCAAAATATGCCTTTATTCTGCCTCACAGTTGATCGATGGCTTGGTTAGACATCTATTTCTATGTTAAAAATCCTTCTCTGAATTTTGAAAATATTCCTCTAATATTTTCTAGTTTCCACTGATATTGTCATGATGTTCTGTTCATTCTAATTCCCAGTTCTTTGTTTGGAAACTGTGGAGGCTTTAGGATCTTCCCCATATCCCAATGTCCTAAGATGTTGTTATGGTGCTGGGCTTACTTAGAGACATTTGTCTTCCCTGTGCTGAACCCTAGATAAGGCTTTTTCACAGCCTGAAAACCCACTAGAATTTTTTAAAAATATCTTTTTCCCTGAATTTCCTCTTCTTCATTTTCTCTGTTCCTTTATTCTTAAAACCTATATTAATTGTTGACCTCTGGGTGGATCATCTAGTTTTCTTTTATCTTTGGTTTTTCATCTTCTGGGACTTTTGCTCTTTCTGGGAAAGTTCTTGAACTTCTGTTTACTAACCTTAAAAAAATTCAGATATCAATTTTAATTTCTAAGAGTTAATTTTTATTCTTTGTTCTTTAGTTATTGCTGCTGCTATTAAGTCATCCCTTTTTTTGTTTTATGGATACAGTTTAATCTCATATTTGAGGATTTTTATGATAATATTTCTTAAGTTTCTTGTATCATTTCTGTTTTTTCCAAGTTTCTTCTTATTTGTCGATTTTAGCCTTTGTCTTTCATTTTTATTTATTTGCCCATTAAATAGCTGTTGAGCACCTCTATGTACTTAAAAAAAAAAATGAATTGGAAACTCTGTGTACATGGGTGGGGTTTACTGAGTAGGCAGCTTCACCAAAGGGTGATTGATCACCAGCGGCTTTCTTTTGGAAAGCTCCGAACATCAGTATCTGTAGGTTCTTTTTCTTTTTCTTTCTTTTTTTTTAAGATCTTTATTTTAATTAATTAATTAATTTATTTATTTATTTGGCAGAGAGAGAGAGATCACAAGTAGGCAGAGAGGCAGTCAGAGAGAGAGGGAAGCAGGCTCCCCCGCTGAGCAGAGAGCCCCATGCGGGGCTTGATCCCAGGACCTGGAGATTATGACCTGAGCCGAAGGCAGAGGCTTAACCTTAACCCACTGAGCCATCCAGACACCCCTGTAGGTTCTTTTTCCAGGACCATTTGGTTTCTCTAGAGAAAACTCTTAAGCCCCCCGTGGGGCAGGCAAGTATGAGGTGAGGGAGGAGGATGGGTATAATAGGTCTTATTCTAGAAACCCGAAAGCGTGCTGGGTGAAGGAAGGAAGGTTCTTCCTCTACACAATATGTAGGTGCACATGGTCTCTAGTACAGAATTTGATCCCTAGCCCTCCCCTCTCCTAGGATGGGGAAGTAGGGTTGGAGCTCAGAGCTGGAGGGGAGCTAACTCATTCCTTATTAGAGTCTGTAACCAGTTCTTCCCTTTCGGCCTTTGGCCTCAAAGGTACCCGGAGTCCCCAGTTCCTGAGCCTCTTGGGGTCTGGGGTGGCCAGTGTCTTCATTGGTCTTCATCGGTCCTTCCTTCTGCCGTCACTGAGGCTTCATCTGTCTGCCCTCTGTCCGCTCAGCTGCTGTTCCCCTGAGTGCTGTCCTTCCTCGGAAATTTGCTCACATCTCTCTTCCCCTGCTGTGTCTGCTCCCACTCTCCTTGTTCTCGATGCCTTTGTAGCTATTTTTTTCCTTTACTGGCATTTCCGTGAGGTTTCAGGAGGGAGAAGCAATAAACATGGGTTCAGTCTGTCACGCTCAGCACGGAGGCCTCGTGATGTGCTCTCAACACCTCTCCAACATCCATTCTCTTGCTCGACAGAGGGAGGGTCTCGCGCTCTGAGCCTTCAGCGATCACCAGCATCTAATGAGAACCTGGCAAAGTTTTTTCTCATGGGATTTATTTTTATACTCGATTTAGAAAGTGATATTCTTTTTCTACTCATAAAATTTCATTCTCCCTAATTTAAGTACAAAAGAAAAATAAGGTGATTTATAGAAAAACAGTTAAGTGTTATCTGGAGATGCTAAAATTTTGACAGTGATATATTAATGCTCGAAGTTTGGGAGACACCGTACTATTTATAAAAATCATCCCGGGAGGAAATTCCACATCTTCCTACCTTGTCTTCCGTCATCTAAGAACTTTCTGTTGGGATGTGTTGGGCTTCTGGCATGGCTTCTGGATCTGTTGGGCTTCAATCCTCGGGCTGCCTCTGCTTCTGTTTGTTCTTACACTTTTCACAAACTTGATTTCTTTCAAGTTATTGCTCTCTCCTTTTCTTTTCTTCTGTCTCCTTTTCTTTTCTTTTCCTTCCTTCTTTCTTCCTCTTTCTTTCTTTCTTTCTTTCTTTCTTTCTTTCTTTCTTTCTTTCTTTCTTTCTTTCTTCTTTCTTTCTTCTTTCTTTCTTTCTCTCTTTCTTTTAAGATTTGTATATTTATTTGAGAGAGAGAGAGCAGGGATGGGAGTGAGGAGGAGGAGAAGCAGGGAGAGATGAGGAGGGAAGGGGAACAAATGAACGAATCCCAAGCAGACTCTGCATTGAGCACAGAGCCAGTCTCGGGGCTTCATCTCACGACCCTGAGATCATGACCTGAGCTGAAACCAAGAATTGGACACTTAATCGAATGAGCCACCCAGATGCCCCTCTCTCTTCTATAGCTGGATGCCATTTTGAAATATTTCTCTTAAGTTGCTGTTTATAAAAAGAAGTATACACACTTAATTTTCTTATTAGAAGTGTTTTGTTTGTTCTATTTGATTAATCATGGCAGAATGAAGAAGGGTTAAAGAATAATGGCCAATAATTGGGGCAGAGGGAGTGAGGAGTCATAAAATAACTTTAAGAGCATAGTAGTAATTGTCCTGAGTTCTCTCTGAAGAGTGAGTAGGGATGGCCTACTAACCTCCCTGAATTTCTTCTTAGATGTTCCATAGCACTAAAACCAAATCTTCACTTAGACTATAAGGTTTAGGTATATCAGGCCATATCAGATTGGATTCATTGTTAGCGAAGCCATTTTCGTTTTATCTGAGGTAATTAGGACAGGATCCCCTAGGATAACCAGGTCATTCCAAAGCCTACTTGGCTATTCTTGTCTTCAAGGGTAGGCTCTCTTGAGCTCTGCAAATCTCTGAGAGGAAATGCACTTTCTTTTCTGGCTCTCCTGGACCAAGCATTGACTCCTTCAGCCTCTCTTGAAGGTGTCATGGTCATAGCTATATCAGAAATGCTGTCTTTTCCCCTACTCTTTTTTCCCTGCTGTTTTGCCCTGAGTATGGCTAAGAAGTATAGTATCAGGACTAATCCTATCTTTAAGTGGAAACTGACATCTCCTAACAATCACTTCAAGATCCCTCTGACCACCACGGAAGTACCGATTTCCTGTCTCAAGCTCACCTCAGATTGGATTTTCATTTGCCAAGCAGAAATGATTATGATGGCTCCCAGTTTACCCTTATTACCTGCCCAGAGCCTCATCCCCAGTCAGTTCCTCTTCCTTTCTTACAGGGAGTGTCTTAGGACTCTCTCTAGATTTTTTGCGGTCTTTTGCCAGAATACATTTTTAAACTTGTGAACAAAGCAACTATAGTTTCAACAAGGGCCATTCCTTCATGTTATTGCTGACCTTAGAAAATTCTATCTTGTTTAATTTGAGTACCTTGATCCCTTTAGATTGAAGGCTTTTATAAATCTAAAAAGTAGATCCAAGTAATACCTTGATCTTGTTACAATTTAAGTACATTCCCTCTGATTCTATTCTTACCAGAAGAGAATAGTTGCTAATGACCCCACTCTTTTTCATACAGTTGGGGACCATTATTAGGTATCTTTCATCTTCTGTATTTTGAGGCTAGGTAGTAATTCTTTAGCTTTTTCCCCCAGTCTTTAAAAATTTTGATGGTTCTCTTTAAGATTTTTTGTATTATTTCTAAATCTGAAGCCTACAAGTATATGTAATGTCGCAACAATGGTTTCTTTAGTGCTGGGTAAGATAGAAGAATTTCTTCTCACTTAGTTCTTTGAATACATCCCTGTTTGCCTAATATTGAATTATTCCGTTCCTGTTCCAGAATTAGCTTGTCACAAGTAAACCCAATCATCATGATCCTAAGTAGTCCTTAGAAATATTACCCTCTTCTTACTCTACTGTAGTTGCAAATTTTTGGTTTTTGCTGTTTCGCTTACTTTTTATAGTCGTCTTGAATTCAAATCCTGAAACTTAGAGATTCAAACTAGTGGCTTTACTGTATGTCTAAAAACTATGGGGAAAGGAAAATTCACACAGAAAAATTTTCAGGTATTCTGCAGCACTGGGATGAGAAGTAATGTGGATCACCGATTTTTGTAATAAGTACAAACAAGTTGAAGAGAGATGGTAAACATACCTCCATTCTTCCTACAAGTGCACCCATCTTAGATCTTAGCTGAAAGCCCAAGATGTACGTATCCATTGGGTTAGAATGGGCTACAGGTCCCTGAGGAGAGAATGACTCTAAACTATGAGCCCTTCAAACCATAGCATCCTCCTCCACAAACCATCTGTATCAGTCAGCTCAGCTGCGGTAACAAAATCCACAGATTGGGTGGTTTAAACAACAGACATTTGTTTTTTCACACTTCTGGAGACTAGAAGATCAAGATCTTGATCTAAGATCAAGGTTCTGGCTGCTTGGATTTCTGGTGAGAGCTCTCTTCTCTCGGCGTGCAGATGGCTGCCTTCTTGCCACGTCCTCGCTTGTCGTTTCCTTGGCATGTGCGCACACAGACAGAGAAGGGGCTGGGCAGAGTGAGTCTGGTGGGTGGCAGAGAGCTCTCTGCTGTCTATTCTTAGAAGGACACCTGATCCCATTAGATCAGGGTCCCATCCTTCTGACCCCATTGAACCTTAATTACTTTTTTACTCCACGTACGGCCACCCTGGAGGTTATGAATTTTGAGGGACAACAACAGTCAGCCCATGCCACCACCAAATAGCTCTGTCCCCCACGCTGGCTGGGTCTCAGGTGCTGGGGCTAGAAAAGCAGGAGTGTGGATGTGTTGCAAGCCTTGCTCCCTTGTCTGCTCATCCTGTGCTTCTCAGCAGCACCCCTGAATGGGGGTTCGATCCTGCCCTCCCGCCAGCCAGGGCCACTGCCCTCTAGAGTTCCCACACGAGGGTTACTCGACAAGGAGCAATTCAGATAGTTCTGAATCTATATAGAAAGATTAGCTCCCGCACCTTTCCCCCGAGAGCCTTTGCTGAGCATATTAGCCTGTTTCTCTGACCCGCAGCCAGTGTAATAATCAAAAAGACTTTCCAGGGTCAAAAGCCAGCAGTCTGAGGCTGGGTCATCTATTACTAGAGCAAGCTGCTCATGGCGGTGGGCAGCCCACTGCTTCTGAATGATACACCTGAACAGAAGGAGAAAGGAAAAGGAGCTAACAAAAATTCGGAAGAGGAAACCCCCCTAAAAGGCTTCTTTAGGTTGCCTTGTCTGTTTTTATTTCTGAAACGTGTTATACTATTACCAAGGTACTCTAGCTAATCAGGTTTTTGCCTTTGGTGTCTGCTTCACATTTTCTGTGAACAGGAGTGTCATACACAGTCTCCTAATCCACCAAATAGCAGCATGATTCAGAAGAGCTTGAGGTCAGAGTTCTCCCAAGGGACGTATCCACGCTGAGGGGCCACTAAGTAATCTGCTGGGAGGGTGAGGAAACTTGGGAGCTTCGATTTATATTTGCTCTTAAAATCTCATTCTTGAATTTCTATTTTGTATGTGTTTTGTCATGTAGATGATATTCTTTTCCAGTTGATTCTATGAGCTGTGCTAATGGATTAACCCCGTATTCTCGGTGGTTTAACACAATGAAAGTGCATGTCCTGATCATGTAGGGTACCGTGTGGGGGTTCCTGGTGGAGTGGCCTTCCACATGGCCATTTAGAGGCCTATGCTCCACCCATCTAAGGGGTCTGTCCCCATCCATGTCCTCAGAGCTCTCCCCACTCAACCAGTATGTGGGGAGAAGGGAGCTTGGCACACTAGCTTCTTAACTATTTGGCTCAGAGGGACATATTTTGCTTTCTCTTTCCATTGGCAGGAAACAGCCCTGCCCAAATCCAGGAAGGCTGGGCACCTGGTCCCTCGGTGTGCAACACCAACTTCATGCTATCTTTGTGGCCAGCTAGCGTTCTCTGCTACATACAGGAGGACATGTGTGTTTATTTTTAATGGGGTTATGCAACCATGAAAACTATACAGTCAACAAAATTTGGAGACCAGTGTTTTAGGAACTGCTCAATTTGCTGTCAGGACTCAGTTTGGTTCTTTTTTCCAAAACGAGGTGAACTGAGCAACACAGTTCATGACCGAGACAGGATTAAATGGTACTTAGTTCGGGGGGGGGGGGGGTGGCGCAGGCCGCCTGGGTGGCTCAGTGGGTTAAGCCTCTGGCTTCGGCTCAGGTCATGATCTCAGGGTCCTGGGATCGAGCCCCGTGTTGGGCTTTCTGCTCAACGAGGAGCCTGCTTCCCCCCCTCTCTCTGCCTGCCTCTCTGACTACTTGTGATCGCTTTCCTCTCTGTCAAATAAATAAATAAAATCTTAAAAAAATAAATAAATAAATGGTACTTAGTTCAGGACTGCACTCACTATGCCAGCCTTCGGGTCCAGTGGGACTCTGTAGTGGCCACAAGTCCAGGGGCCCACAGCCAGGCTCCCTCAGAGTTGGGGATGAACCCTGAGGGGTTCCAGCTGCTTTAATGACTCAATCTCCATAGGCTTCTTCAGGTCATCCTTTCTGGTGACCAGCTCCTTCTGGTTGGTCTGGTGCTTTCCTACTCAAAGTTCTGTGTCCCAGGAAACCCTCCCACCTAGGCAGACCGAGACAATGTATCTGGGACCGTTCTCGTTATAAAATTCAAAGGCCCATGTTCTGAAATCCTGCTCAGTCTAGGGCAAACTAGGAGGATTGGTCACCCTATTGTCTTTCTAGCAGACTTCCTGTTATTGGCCTGGGTAGACTTTGAGCCATATGGTGATATCTGTCTATAACAAGGGAAAAGCTTTTCCCCCAATCATATTATGGAAAACTTAAATATCAAAAGAGCACAGGATTATTGAGCAAAGAGGGCTCTAACCAGGGATGAGTAGACAGGCATGTTTCCCTCAGTGTGGGCATGCGGGAAAGGGGACAGTCCGTCGGTGGCCCTAATCGGCCACCCCCTCACTTCCTACACGAAGGGAAATGGACACAGCTGCTTCTGGCTCTTTTCTGTTGCATTTGGAGACCTTTCCTGAGGATCACCTGGCCTAAGAGGACAGAATATATCTGCTTTCATGTCCAAACGAGACCAGGAATCATTTCCAGTTTCGTTTTCTTGTCAGTGTAACTGTAATTAGCCACCGATAGGATTGTTAAGAACACATCTTCCAAACTTGGTCCCCTTGAGTTAAACAATGTTTGTGGACACCTCGCTGTGAACGAGCTATCTTGGGACCCATCCAGGCCCAAACCACTTTGGTGGCAGAAAGACACGGTCGCATGCTGGGTTGGGGTGGTGGTGGAAGAGGTCATACTGCGCAGGCAGAATGGGACACAAGGTACGTCGGCCAAGCAGTACCTGGTACTCTCGTAGGCAACCACAGAGAAGACCGTCGGCATGTGTGCTCCAGGGTTGGCCATCAGGAGAATGATTTTCTCTCTCTGATACATGATATTAAGACATGGACAGAGCCTCCTTTCAGAGGGACTAGTGCTTAAGGCAGAGCAGCACAAGTGGGGCCAGAAGCAAAGGATGCTGAGCACCGCTAATACCTGAGACCAGGGGGAGACCAACAGTGACCAACTGCCTAGAGGGGACAAAGGGACTCCTTTCTTGGGAGCAGAACTGCCCAGAAACTCCAGACTCTGCCCTCAGGGAGCACGAATGCAGTCACAGTCACACCCTGGCCTAAATCTCAATGGCTCCTAAGCACCCCTGCTCACCCAGGACCTCAGCATCCCCTCCCCCTATCTTCTGGGCCACTTCCCGGAGCCTCAGGGGAGGTGTGGGGTACAGCCCTGAAGGGAGGGATCATGCCGCTTTCCTGCTAGAGTCCTCCCCCCAAAGTCCTGTGGATGCAAGCCCCAATAGCTTTCAGAGTTAGGGGTTTTGGGGGCCCAGCCCTCAAGCAGAAGTCTTAAAAGTTGGCAGGCTATCTGGAGGGTCCTCAGGGAGAAGCTGCTGGAAAGTTGCTGTGCTCAGTGCTGATGTATGGCAGAGTGTGTCTCAGCCCTGCCCACCTGTCTCAGTGTGGGTATTGGCTCCTTGCCTCCACTGTAGGAGTCACTCAGCTGGCTTTTGGGTTTCCTTCAGAGAGACTCACTCGGTGTGTGTGGCTATACGATCAGGGCATCCATGGGAGGAGGGAAGTTCCGGAGTCACCTGTGTTGCCATCTTGGTGGCAAAAGCAAAATAAAACAACTTTTTTTTTTTTTATTAAGAAAAGAAAGCCCCTCACGGTGACCTTGGCTAGAAGATACAGGTCTTCAAAAACCAGTATCTATTTCTGGGCTGATTGTCTCGTAACCTTACGTGCACAAGCTTTAAGGAAGAATGTGGAATCATTTCTAATTCTCTACACTGTGCCGCTCCCACCAGGGTCAGCTGGAGACATCACGAATGACATTAAAGTTCCTTCCGGTTGTGATAGTGTCAGCGAGGAGCACAGCCAACCTAACCAAGATCACTTGGGGGCGCAGCACGGGAAGGATGAATATAATTCATCTTTTTTTTTTTTTTTTTCTCTTTGCTAGGTGCAGATGAATTATAGTTCTCAGAGAACTGTTCCTTTTTGCTTAAAATAGTATCAGATTTTCCGTCCAAGTTTTCTATGAATAGAGGCAATTTGACTTGATGTTGGGACAGAGCTTTGGAATCTGGTGGTGACACAGCACCTTTGATTCTCTGCAAGGCATCGGTCAGCTTGTGCTGTCGGGACTTAGTTTTTTCCTCCATAAAATGGGAATGAAGAATACTCACTTACTTCAGGAGATTTTAGGGGAATTATTTAAAACTATTTTTTAACTCCCGCGTAACTCAAGTGGAAGGCAATGAGTGTATAAGAATTTTTGGGAAGAGATCTGATGAATACAAATTGTGTTATTTTCTGGGCTCTTTAGAAAAGATATGGAATGAATTGTAGGCCTACAATCAGAACCATCTCAAGGTCTGTCTTTTGGAAAAGAGCTAAAATTCATTCCTAGTACTGGCAGCTTACGTGTAGGAAAGTGATTCTTGGCCCGGATCTGAGGTTTAAACAGTGTTTGAGTCTTCCCTTGGAAAACTCATTTGCCATGAAAAGACATCTAAATTTTTATGTAATTCTTATATTATTTTTGTAAGGAGAGATTAGATATTTACCTCTAGATGAAAGCATAATGTTTTCATGTTGAGTTTTCTCATAAAATAACCCATGTCTGAGGTGCCTGGGTGGCTCAGTAGGTTAAAGCCTCTGCCTTTGGCTCAGGTCACGATCCCAGCGTCCTGGGATCCAGCCCTGCATCAGGCTCCCCGCTCAGTGGGGATCCTGCTTTTCCCTCTCCTTCCTGCTCATGCTATCTCTGTTGCTATCTCTGTCTCTCTCTCCAATAAATAAGTAAAATCTTTAAAAAAAAAATAATAACCATTTTCTTTATATTTTTTCCCCACAGACAAAACTGTGTGGAGTTTTACCCCATATTTCTGATCACGTTGTGGATGGCTGGATGGTATTTCAATCAAGGTAATTTTAAAATAGGATTGACTCTGTTCTAATGATGACTGTGGTTCTTAGAACCATTAAGGAACAGATGTGCAACCATACATGGACTAATCCCGGAAATTGTTTTAAACAAAACAATCCATGTCTCTGTGCATCAAAGAGCACTGCTCTGCAGATGAGCTAACTTTGGCTTCACTTCAATTTAATTCAGTCAAGGGGCGCCTGGGTGGCTCAGTGGGTTAAAGCCTCTGCCTTCAGCTCAGGTCATGATCTCAGGGTCCTGGGATCGAGCCCCGCATCGGGCTCTCTGCTCAGCAGGGAGCCTGCTTCTCCCTCTCTCTCTGCCTGCCTCTCTGCCTATTTGTAATCTCTCTCTCTGTCAAATAAATAAATAAAATATTAAAAAAAATTTTTCAGTAAAAAAACCCCCCAAAACCCAAAAAAAACCAAAAAAGGAAAAAAGCAACAAAACAAAACAAAAAGCCAACTTGTAGCAAACCGCATGCTGGGCATTCCCGGATGAAAATGACATGAGCTCTGTCTTCAACTCTGATTCCTTAATTCTAGTTTCTTTGCAACAATTCACTCTGATGGTCATGGCTATTACTTATTGAGCACTCACTACATGCCAGGTATTGTTTGGGGACAGGATATATAGGTTTGAAAACCTTCCTATGAGGTAGGTTCTGTAACCGATGCCTACTTTACGGATGAGGAACCTCACTCACAGGTTAAGTAGTTTGTTCAACTTAACATTCATCAGTGTGGGAGAAAATTGGCTTTCAAGTACAGGCAGGGTCCGGAAGTATTTTCCCAATAACACATGTACCTTTCTTTGAGTTCACAAGGGTGTAATGTTCCTGTGTGTAGCAGCTCTGCAAACATCTGGGAATATCCTTGGTGAGCTGAAGGCTTAACCTAACTCTGCCTGTTTCTTTGATTGGGGATCGGAGCAGCACCAGCTTCCTTAGTTGCAGAAATTCAGTCTCTTTGGCTTTCTGATAACTTTCTTTTTTTTAAGGATTTTATTTATTTATTTGACAGAGAGAGAGAGAGATGGCAAGTAGGCAGAGAGGCAGGCAGAGAGAGGGGGGAAGCAGGCTCCCCGCTGAGCAGAGAGCCTGATGTGGGGCTTGATCACAGGACCCTGGGATCACGACCTGAGCAGAAGGCAGAGGCTTCAACCCACTGAGCCCCCCAGGTGCCCCTCTAACTTTCATCACCTCATTTGGGTCTGACACGTGATGGCTAAGATTTCATTAAACCCCAATCCAGTGGCTTTCAAAGGCAACCCCGTCACTGTCTTCTTGTAGTTTTTACTGTCAACTGAGGATTTTCAGATAAAATGTCCTTCAGAGAGAGACTTCTTAATTCTATTCCAACTCACATTTTTGTCCCCTGAGGGCATGGATGTTCCTCGTCAGGTAAGACTGCATTAACAACTAATAAGAAAAGTGCCTTTGATAATGGGACGCAGTCTCTGCTATTTGACCCTTTGGAATTCACTGTAATGGGCTGAAGGAGGCCCACTGTCAGAAAGAATTTTTCTGTCATAATTTTCGCTCTTTCTCATGAAAAGTTAAGTTGCCTATTAATTGCCTTAAATAGTTCTCATTGGCTTCGAGGGAATCAAGTCCTTAGATGGGGGTTGGGGGGTGGGCTTCGGAACTGCAGCCCACTTCAGGATCTCTCCACTTCCTCATGCGTCCACCCCCACCTCATCTCTTTGCTTGGCCCCCTCCTTCTCACCCTCAGGCCCCGAGCAAGCGTCCTCCCCTCAGGAGGCCTTCCCTGACCCCTTTCTAAGGGAAGCCTCCTCTGTTCCCCTGTTCCGTCCCTCCTGCTTCATTTTCTTCACTGCACTTTCAATTCTGTGATATTCTTCTCATTTTCCTCCCTGTTGGCTACCTTTGCTGATAAACTCCGTAAAGGTCGCGAGCGTGTATCTATTTCACTGCTAACCCCAATCCTTAGAATAATGCTCGGTGTAGAGTAGAAACTAAAGAAAATGTTTGTGGTGTTAAGAAAATAAGGAATTTAATTTTATCCGGAATATCAGAGCCCCCCCAGATAGACTCCAAGTGTATGCCAGAGAGCTCTCGCAATTTGCATCCGTTGGGTGCTGAGGAAGAGAGAGGGTCCCTGATGGTAGGGAAAATACTGATATTTTTTGTTGGACAAGATGACCAAAGATCACACTACACTTTACATTTGAGGTAAAATTTATACACTGTATAGTGAAAGGCACAGATCATACACGTACCATTTGATGAGTTTTAACAAGTGTATACCCATTGAGATGCCGAACATGACTATCACTCAAAGTTGTTTTTTTTTTAAAGATTCTATGTATCTATGTATGTATGTATGTATGTATGTATGTATGTATCTATCTATCTATCTATCTATCTATCTATCATCTCCCTATTTGTGAGAGAGAAGGAGGAGGAGCAGAGGGAGAGGGACAAACAGACTTCATGCTGAGCATGGAGCCCGATGTGGGGCTCGATCTCACAACCCTGAGATTATTACCTGAGCTAAAATCAAGAGTTGGACATTTAATTGACTGAGCCTCCCAGGTCCCCCCAGAAAGTTTTCTTCTGCCCCTCCTCATCAGTCACTTTCAGAGGCAAACACCATTCTGGTCTTTTTCTATCATAAAGACCATCATATTTAGTTCTGCCCATTCTAGAACTTTCCATAGTTGGAATCATATAGTATGTGCTCTTGTGCAGTGCTTCATTCACTCAGCAAAATGTTGAGACTCACCATGTTGTTGCAAGTGTCCATGTCTTTTCGTTGCCGAGCGATATTCTGTAGTATGATTATCTCAGTTTGAATATCCATTCTTCTGTTGATAGGTTTCTGGGCTCGTTCCCGTTTTTACTATTACGAATAAGGCTGCAATGATCATTCTGTACACGTCTTTTATGGACGTGTGCTCTCATTTCTTTGGGGTAAATATATAGGAATGGAATTGTTGGGTCAAAGTATGACCCAGAAGTTGGGTCATCAGAAACTACCAGAACTTTTCCCAAAGTGGCTGTACAATTTTAAATTCCAATAATGTGTGAGGATGCCAACACCGCCAACATTTTGTGTTGTTGGTTGGCCTGTTTAAATTTTAACCACTCCGGTAGGAATACAGTGGTATCCTCTCCTTGGGGTTTTAAGACGCAGTTTGCTGATACTGAATGATGTTGAATAATGTTGAAAAAAACTCTCAAGTGCTTATTGGTACATTTGCTTGTCTTCCTGTATGAATTGCCTATTCAAACATTTTGCCCGTTAAAAGAATTAAGTTGTTTTCCTTTCATGACTGAATTGTCGGAGCTGTTGTATTCTGGACACGTACACGTTTTGTGAGCATTTTCTCGGTTGTCATACCACGTTTTGAGAGACGGCCATCACATTCCGTGTCTTCTCTGTTTTCTCTCTGTAGTTTTTGCTACTTGTCTGGGTCTGGTGTACATATATGCCCGCCACCAGTATTTCTGGGGATATTCGGAAGCACCTAAAAAAAGGTAAGGAGAACCTATCAACTGGGTAACCTTTAGGCAAGGATGTAGCACGATGGCGTTCCTGAGGGTATTAAGAGCCCCGATGGTTGCGATTGCATGAGTGATCAGAGTGGCCTGAGACCCCTCTTCCCAGGCCGTGCACAACTAAGGGTGAGACGGGAACCTCCAGTCCAAACCGGGCACTCAGTGTGCGCTCACGACTGCCATACTTGAAATCCTTGCAAGGATTGCACATGATCTCCAAAAAGTTGCAAAAGAAGCAGTCCTGCCCAGGCTTGAATCCTTTGAATGTGCAAAGGAGCCGACCTCTGTGGCTAGGCACCCCTTTAATTTATGTGATGAATCCAAATTTTCAAATGGCAAAAGTGCAGAAGTTCTGGGAGGTGCTGGCGACGAGCAGCCTACCCTGGAACGCCTCCCTTAATCGCTGCACTGGTTACCACCTCTCTGCCTCGTGTCTGTCCTGTAGGATCGTCGGTTTCCGGCTGAGTCTGGGGAGTCTGGCTCTGCTGACAGTCCTAGGCGCCCTGGGGATTGCAAACAGCTTTCTGGACGAGTACCTGGACCTCAATGTCGCCAAGAAACTGAAACCCTTCTAACGTCCCCCCGCCCTTTGCCCAAATACTCACAGAAGCTATTTCCTGAAGGTCATATGGGGTCAATGGATCAATTTTTAAAAAGAAAAGTCTTTATTTTGTTTTTCCTGAAATGGCTTTGTAGGAACATACCCATTAGAGAATATGTTTCCTGTTTAAGAATTAAAGTCCGCCATGAGGGGTGTTGAGCCGTATCCTCAGTGGAAGGTGCATGGGCTCTAGTTCTTGAAGCGCATGCTGAAGTCACGATTGCTTATGTGGGGAGAGAGCAGCCTGACGGCGTGCTGGGTTTTCTGTGGGGCCACCATTGCCCCCCCCACCCCGCCTCCGATGAACGTCCCACTTCTCTCTCGGTGGAACGTTCCAGACAGATGCTAATCGGGCCACCATGCTCACCCTATGGGTTGTTGGAGAACAACAGATGGCTGCATGTGGGGCAAGTCAGGCAAATGCACAGAGGGGCCAGAGCAGAGTCAACAACTAATGGCACAAAACACATCTGGGTGTGAAATTTACTTTTTAAAGGAAAAAGTGGGGGAAGGCCTATCATTTTTAAGGAACCATCCTGAGATGTGCAGTGGATGCTGCCTTGCCCCTGGCTGGGGGAAGGAGGGTCATGGTCACAGCTGGAGTGAGGACAGGGTTCCACTGTAAGTCCTATGTCACGTGGGCTTTGGGGTCTGCAACTGTTGTGACCCTGCTTCTTTACTTTCTTCTTCTTCTTCTTCTTCTTTTTTTTTTTTTTAAAGATTTTATTTATTTCTTTGACAGAGAGCAAGAGAGAGCAGAAGCAGGGCAAGTGGCAGGCGGAGGGGGAAGCAGGCTCCCTGCTCAGCGGGGAGCCCGATGCGGGACTCGATCCGAGGACCCTGAGACCATGACCTGAGCTGAAGGCAGAGGCTTTAACCCACTGCGCCACCCAGGGGCCCTACTTTCTTCATCTGTAGGATGGGAATGAGTTCACCTCACAGTCTTCAGGGGCTTTAGGAAAATGGAGTTATGAGCCCATATGACACACTTTAAAGGAAAAGGGCTCTCTGTCAATTTTTTAAGAGAAATCTGGACAGCATCGAGTCTGTTGTGGTCATCTTCCAGAAGCTGTTGATTGGGACTTTTCTTTTTTGTGGGTAGGTACAAAGGAAGTTTTAAAGACTACATAATAGGAAAAGAGATAAAGGCATTTAAAAAGTAGTGTTTCCAGAATAGCGGGAAAACAACCGCTAGCATCCCAAATGATAGTACTAAATACTTGCAAATACCCTGAGAACGCAGCCGTCTGGGAATGGGGCTATTACTCACTCTAAAGTGCTTTGTTTCTACGGTCTTTTTGCTTGCTAGTATTCTGATCAGTTATGATGACTTGAGACATTTGATTGTTTTACACATTGAAGACAATAAGGAAGAATGAAAGCAAATTTTTGACCCCAAAGAACAGTTACTGCATTAATTATATCCTTCGGAAGTGGGGAAAACAACACACAACTTTCCCAATCTGGTACTTGAGGATTTAGAAACAATTTCTATTTTGCATCTAAATTGGAGCTATTTAAAAAGGTAAACTACAGGGGCCTCTGGGTGGTCAGTGGGTTAAACGTCTGCCTTCCTTTGCCTTCTGCTCCAATCATGATCCCAGGGTCTTGGGATCAAGTCCCGCATCAGGTTTCCTGCTCAGCAGGGAGTCTGCTTCTCCCTCTCCCTCTGCCTACCACTCCCGCTGCCTGTGCTCTCTCTGTCAAATAAATAAATAAAATCTTAAAAAAAAAAAAAAGGTAAACTGTAAATACACACATAAAGAATTTGGTTAAAAACTTGTAGAAAAAGAAGATGGGCACACCAGGGTATCAGAGCTTTGTGTCTTTAAACACCCGAGTCATAAAATTTATTTCCTTTGTTCTAATTCTATTGTCACCAAGGCAACCTCTTGATTATTTTAATTCCAATAAATTTGGCTACAAGGAGGAAACATGCTGGCCGGAGAGATGTGAGTTTCTGATCTGTTTGAGAGTTATAGATGTGTATGTTTCGTATATGAATGAGTTCATGGGTTTTATTTTTAGGAATCAGGTTCATTGTCTCAAAAAAATGTTATGAAAAAAGGGACGGGAAGCTATTCTGTATTAAAAGAGTCTTAAGAGGCATAAGAACCAAATGGCAATATGGGATCCTTGACCAAATCCTGGAAAAAAAACAGCTATGGAAGACATGTGGGAGACAATTGGGACAATCTGAACATAAAGTGAGAATTAGGTGGTATTAGAGAATTAATGTTAATTCTGTGAGGCATGATAATGACCTTGTGGCTAGGGAAGAGAATGTCCTAATTCTGGGGAGCTGCATGGTGAAAGGTGGAGGGGTGAAGGAGCTAAACAGGGTAACTTATTTGAAGTTGTTCTGCGAAGTCATCATGGAAGGCATACACGGCAAAGTGCTAACACTGAACAAAGTTACTAAATTGAGGCAAGTGCGCAGTTATGGATCGTATTGTCTACTTTTCTATTTGGTGATGTTTGTAATGAAAAGTTCAAAAATCACTTCTAAGAAGTTAAAACCTGAAATCGGGTTCTCGGTAGCTGTGAAGTTTTTTTTTTTTAGTTGAGCACTATATGCTTGTCGTGGGATCTGTGGGATCGATAGGGCCACAGCATTGGCGGTGGCTCAGCAGCTGTCCTGTACACGGCAGGGATGCCGGGGTGGGGGAGTGGGGGGGGCCTTGTGTGGATGCTGCTGTAATCACCTCCACCTGTTGCATGAAATCAGACAGGTCGTGGTGGCTGGCCAGAAGACACCGGTGTGGGAATCAAATGTCATCAGAACTTGCAAAAGAGACCAGAGGACAAAACGGAGGAGAGAAGAAGAGGAAAAAATAAATGAAAAATGAAACAACAGAGCACTGGTTATACAAACAAGTAACCCTGTTCCCTTTCTCAGCTTTCTCCCTCCCCCACTTGCACAATGGCCTTAAGGTGGTGGGCGAAGCTTAAAGGAAAAATATCAGGTCGTTTGTTTTTTCACCCTTTGTCTCTAGACACAGTTTTGCTTGAAAGGAACTGCCATGGGCAGAGACAGCTCATCTGGTGCTTCTGAATGCTCCTTTCGGCAATAAAATGCATCTTTCTCACGGAAACAGATGCAGAGTGCCTTCCCAGATAGTTTACTCTATGCCTCTCCCCGCATTGCACACTTACTGCACTTGGATTTTAAAAAGGTCGGTGAGAGGGGCGCCTAGGTGGCTCAGTGGGTCAAAGCGTCTGCCTTCGGCCCAGGTCAGATCCCAGGGTCCTGGAATCGAGCCCCGCATCGGGCTCTCTGCTTGGCGGGGAGCCTGCTTCCCCCCACTCCCCTGCCTGCCTCTCTGCCTACTTGTGATCTCTCTCTCTGTCAAATAAATAAATAAAGTCTTTAAAAAAAAAAAAAGGTCGGTGAGATTACATATAAGAAATCGTTTCGAAGGAGAAGGGGATGGTGTTCATCTAGCGCACGACACACTTTGGGGTGAATGAAAATGTGTTTTAAGTAGTTAGGACTTGAGAACACTCAACTCTTCTCGGAGCTTCAGCCTTTTCCGTTTGTCATCACCCTCCCCCAGCCCATCAGTTCATTCTTCTAGCTCCTGTTACCTGGCAGAGCACTGAGCCCCTACTAGTGGGACAAAGCCCCGGGTCACAATGTTTTCTCCACGATGTTATTTGCCAGCCGGTCTGGAACCATCGTTCTCCAGGCGTAGGACCAGCCTCTCCCGAGGTCAGATGCATTCTTCCTCTTGGGTGCTGTGTATTAAAACTCACCTTTGTTTTGGATCTGTTTTTGATGATGATTTTATTCTGTGCTTGTGGGCTGTTTTTCTGCTTAACCCAGATAGTTTTGAATCGTGTTGTTTTACTATAGCTTTTTCAAGTTTGATGGAAAGTCTTAGGTCAAGGCTCCTAGAAGGGCAGGGGTGGCTTCACATGTGTGTGACTCATTAGTGCAGGCCCCCAAGAGGGTAATCAGAACAGAGTGAGGAAGAGTGAGAAGCCAAGTAAGGACAACTTCAGGCAAAGTCCCAGCCTCTGCCTGATCCCACAGGGGAGCACCAGAACATAAATCCTATCTCAGGGCTTGTCCAGGCCACCTGACTGCGTTCTCACACTCTTGTACTAGCAAGTCACCGACTCCTGTGGATCTGGAGAATGTAAACTTCTAATCATTTCCAACAGCTTGTGGACGGTGCAGGCCAAGCCAGACCTAGACCCAGGCCGGTCCTTCAGAGAGTGATGCAGTAAGGGCTAGAAGTGAGGTGTCTCCATGGGTTGTGTGTGTGTGTGTGTGGCCACTATAGTGGGGCAAGACCTTTGTGTTACTTCCCCTTCCATATATTCCTTGAGGTTTCTTTCTTTTTCTTATTTAAATGAAAATTTTACTATCAATTTTCTAATGAGCCAGTTGGAAATTCAAAGTACCGAATCTACAAATGGACTTCAGTACATTTCTTTCAAAGCTGACTTTCATCTCTTCTGTTTGCTACATCCCTTGGGATGCAAACTTAGGAAGTTTTAGTTGTGCGGTTGAATTAAAAAGACTAGGAATGATTGACTGATCTCCTCTGTTAAATAAATGTTTAATGATATCACAAATTTTGAGACAGGAACTGCAATTAATCAATTAAAGCCTAGGCATAGTATATCCATTTAATTAAGGTTGGAGATCCAGTGACATTCCTAAAATAAACTATACTTTGGATTGATTCAGATAATGATCTTTTATTTGTTTTCTTTTTTTAAAAGTGGTATGTCAACATCACTTCATTTCTACATTTTGGAGTTCTGTACATTTCTTAAAAGGAAATAAGCAATGCTCAATGTACAAAGTAAAAACAGAAAACTAGAAAAATCTGAATAAAATGGAGCAAGTTGCCATAGGTCATACAGTACAAATTAGTCATTAGATGTCATCTGAAGTGCAATATACCACTGCTGTGATGATGAGTTAAGGAATGAAATAAAAATACTCTATTTTAAACAAACAGTATATATATATTTATATGTATATTTTTTACAGATAGTAGACCCAGTGATATCTGCCGTATTGTAAAAACTTATTTACAAATAACTTTTTTAGACATTACATATACATCAGCACCGTAGTAAAAACAAAAACAAAAACAAAAACAACCTTATTAAAATCTACCTCTCTAGTTAGTTGGTCCCAGTACTAAGCATTTGGAGGAAGCTATTAAAAGGTAATGGAGCCCCTTTCTCCCATCAGCCACCTCGTTTCTCATCATTGCTCATATATTTGTTTCCTGTACCTTTCAGAAAAAGGTAATTATGTTTTCTGTCTTCTTGCTTGTTTACTTTTTTATTTTCTTTTTTTGGTTTTTACCTGTTTCTACTCAAGAGTTTTCATGGCGGCGTCCCTCCGCCATGCAAGGAGTTCTTGGTCACCTGTCACCACATCTTCCTAGGAGGAGCACAGCCCCTGCCTGTGCTCTTGCCCACCTGGCCTCCTCTGGTCTCCATCCTGCCCCTTACTCAGTGGATCTACCACTTTGGGACATGGTGAGCAAGCCAATGACCATGTTTGCCTGCCTGTCCCCGCTCCGCCCTCTGCCCCCAGCTTTCCTCTGGAGTTCCCTGACTCAGCACCCGCCCCCCCACCGTGCGTGCAGCCAGTCCAGCCCCCCCCACAGCCTGTGTCCATGCGAGGCGCAGAGAGGTGTGCGAGGTGTGTGTGGGCACACAGATGGAGCCAGCCTTTCGGACACCGAGGGAGCGTGTGGTGAGAGAAAAGCACGCTCCACTCTTACTCTGGACAATAATTATGCCACATGGGCTCCCAAACGGAGCAGTGGGAACAGCAGCAAAGACAAAAGACACAAGCCTTATATAAGGTAAGTAGCACAGGTTGTCATCCCTTCCAACAGACTTCGCTTGGGGCAGATGTGAGTGAATTACAATGAGAAAGACTGTACAAGACTTTGGAAGTGGATGATGACCTTGCCCATATGGAAGGAATGATATCTTCCTTCTTTTTATCATCAAAATGTGTCGGGTGGAGCAACTGACTTTTCAGTTCCTCGTCTCTCAGCGTTTTAGAGTTGTCTTTCCGGTGAGGCGGGATTAAGGGCAAGGCCAATTTCAGGGCATCACCCCTGGGAGTTTTCCAAAGGGAGCCAGAGTCAGCGGCCGTTTGGGCCATGCCTCCCAGGGTAGACCAGAAGCATCGGATGTGGCTCTCAGTAACCCACCGCGGAACATCAGAGGGGCCTGCTCAGTTTCAGGCAGAGAATATTCACTCAAGGACACGTTAGAGAAAGAAAACTCCAGTGTTGCCTTTGCATTTCAGGCATTGTCTAAGTTCTTGCCTTTATTATGATTCTGCCCGGGCCCCCTAAAGGCAAAAGCTTCACTTCTTCTCATATAGTCTGCAAGGAGAAGCGAGGGCAGGATGGGGCGGAGGCAGGAAGGAGCGAGGGCAGGGGCGTGGGGGAAGTGCGGCCACCCTGGCAGACACAGCGTCCAGTCGGGGTCTCCTTCCCCACACTGTGGCCACTGGAAGTAGATGTGAACTGCCTAACCGAATCGGTAGGACACCGGGCCCCCAGGAGGCTCCAGCCCCACTACCTGGAGTGCTGGCCGCCACGGTCACGGTCACGGGCGGAGGGCTGCCTCCCCCAGGGACTGCCAAAGGTACCCTTCTCCAGGCGCGCCTGGCTCTCTTTGAGAGGCAGCTAACAGCGACGCCTCTCCAATTCCTGAGGGTCATCACAGGGCCGCAGACAGGCTCGTAGGATCCTCTGCAGTCTCCCGTTCTTCGTGCCCACCCTCCGAACACAGTAGCATGTCTCGGCGCCTGACCTCTCTTTGCTGCCAGAGTTCGGCGCATTTCCGACCTGTGCTCTCGGCCTGTGCAACCACGCAGCCCACGCAGCAGCCTCTGTGAGACGCTCCCGGGGCCCTTGAGGCTCTGCGGTCTTCGACCCCGGGGCCGGGGAGGCTGGCGGAGCCCTCACGCTGGGCAGCAGTCCGGCGCGGCTGGAGCAGCGCTCCCTGGGCCAGGCGAGCACAGGGAGGGCCGAGCGGGGGGGCCTCGGATCCGTCCGCCCCACCCGCCTCCGCGCTGACTCCTCTCTCGAAGCCGGGATCGGCGTGGCCCGGTGTCTCTGTCGCCGTGCGGAAATCAGGTGAAATGAGGCCCAGCGAGGCTGGGGATTGGCACCTGGATCCTTCACTGTCAGCCAGCTGCAGTTTTGCTCAGTTTGCGTGGGTCAAAAAAACAAAAAACAGGGATGGCTCAACATCCTGTTTCTGTCTCACGTTTGAAGCTTTCAACACTGGAGTCGTGGCTCTCGGGGTTCCTTCGGACTAGGGGTTCCCGAACAACTCATCGAGCTCCTGCATCCACTCGTCCCCCGGCCCGCCTTTGATGATGGAGTCCACGAGGTCCGCACTGTCCGAGAGGCCGGGGAAGGAGGCCCCCGCGGCCTCGCCGCTGTAATTGTAGGACATGTCCTGAGCGGGGTTCCGCTCGTAGGCCTGGCTCTGGCTGCCCGGAGCGAAGCCGCCGCCGGGCACCTGCTGCTGGGCTGGGGGCTGGCCGAACGCTGGCAGGCCGGGGACGCCCTGGCTCAGGCCGGACATGACCATCGGCCGGGCCTGGCCGCCGCCTTGCTGCCCCGGGAGCGGCGGCATCATCTGCCGGCCCATGGCAGCCGGGTTGAGGGTTCGCACGGCGCCAGTGTTAGCGTCCACGACCTGGCTCAGTCCCTGTGGGAAGTGCTGCTTGGTCAGCCTCGGCTGGCCAGCCTGGAGCGGGTAGCTGGCGCCGTTGTTGAATGACCCCAGTTCCCCACTAGTCCTCCCGGGCATCCCCGGTAAGCTCCTCTGTGGCCAGCTCTGCGCCCCCGGCTGCACTGTTCCCATGATGCCCTGCAGCCTCGGCGGGCCCTGGGGCCTCGGCAGCGCTTGGCTCACCGGCCCCTTCATCTGCTGGTGCTGCTGGGTAATGGCGGAGTTCACCAGCATGCTCTGACCGAAACCACTCACCATCCCAACCCCCTGCCCAGAGGTGGGCTGCCTGGGCCCCTGGGCTTGGTTGTGTGTGATGCTCATGCCACTTTGGTTTGGGTGCTGCAACATTTGGGTCATTCCTGTGCTCATATTGTACATTCCTGGTTGGCTGGTAGGCGTGTTGCTGTAAGGGGCCAATCCCATCTCTGACTGGGCTGCTGCGGTGGCCATCGTCCCTGGGTTCTGGGTGGGTCCCATTCCCATCATGCCTGCGTTCTGGGCCATCAACCGCGACGTTCGAATGCTCTGGAGGGCTGCTTGGCTTCTCACAGCTGCAATATCCTGGGGAGAACCTACAGAGGAAGAGAAGACATACCCATTCACTCATCTTGATGAGCCATTTACTGTAACGTATTGTCAGGATTAGCTTTAGGCATGGCAAAATTCTTTTACATGAAAGGATCTACTCTGATCATAGGTCCTTAACAAAAATGATTATTTTTCTGACTCTAATATATGCTGACTGTAAAAGATTCAGAAAACACTGAAAAGTACAATGATGAAAATTAAAGTTACCCGAACTCCCCCCATCCAGAGACAACCACTGATAACTATCGTAAAAATTGACACATGAAAATAGGGGTTACACTGGGCACATCCTTTTGTAGTTGACTTGATATACTCTGTTATTATTTTTGTTCACATTTCAGAAGCAAATTTTTTTCTCACTTTCTTGATAGGAAGCCATCCTCAACCAATCAGATACCCTTATTCTTGGAGGTGAGAGGGAATTCACGTCCTGGGCCGAGTTAAGAAGCAACGGCTGATCAACTTTGTGTGTTCTATTTGTTAAGTGGAACATGGTTCAGTAGAGAATACTATCAATAAAGACCATTCGACTAATTTCCCATAAGACTTGAGCAGGATTTGAGAGGTTAAAGGCCACCGCTCCTACTAAGAAGCTATTTCGACAGATGGGACATTTTTTGGATCCACTCTACAGATTTCCACATGCTCCAGATTCTCTGAATCATAACATGTCAGTGCAAACTGGCCAGCTTCCTGAGCTAGAAAAAGAAATCATCCTGCTACTTGCTCCTTGGCAATGAACTTTATGCATTTTTGCGGCAAAGTCCACTCCCCCCTTCAAATCGGCAGTGACTACTTCTCTCGGCAGATCGCTAACAGGGTTTTAATGATGCTGTTTAAAAGTTGGCCAGAGGATGAAGGCCAAGTCCCTCAAGTCTAATTAGGCATTTGAGGGAGTCCTTTCCATGTTTGTAGGAAATTTCCAAATCAGCCAAGAGAATAGAAATGTCACCCTCAGAGCCCCAGTCAATGTTGTAAAGGGCTAGGGGGTGCACAAAAATGAGTTTCTTCTATGTCCCTGTTAATAATGATTAAGTCTAGGAGACACAGAAAAATAGCTTGTTTTTTTTTTTTTTTTTTTTCTGGACACTTAAAAAAGATGCAGCATGGGAGCCAATCAATATTATTAGCAAATGTGATACCACCTGGAACTGGGATGAGAAACCAGAAGAGAACAGTGTAGGCAGTAAGTGTGTTTCTATCTTCCTGATGGGGTTATTGATTTCTGGGCAGCAAATAGGTCTCCATATTTTCTTTCTTTCTTTAAGAAAGAAAATTATGGGAATTTTGATTACGACTTAAGTTTTTGTGGCTTGAGATCAATACCATGCTGCACTGAGAAATGAAATGGTTTCTGTGGGGGAAGACAGGGCTGGGGGCGAGCCCTAAAAATGTTTCAGGTTTCCGTTTTAAGCTTCATTATATCTAAGTGATTTTAAAAAAAAAATCAAAAGTTCCTGTTAGACACTGGATGGAAGTATATATTGCAATTTGTAATCTCGTTACGAAGTTTTGTGACCTTAACGACTAAATCTATATCGGCTGAAGGGCCAGTCTGATCAACTGTGGTGAAATGGGTTATTGAGTTGTTTATAAAAAAAAAATTTTTAAGGAGAAAATATTGCTGACTCAGAGAATGATTGGCTAGACCCAAATTATATAAAAAGGCTGATGAGCTGCTGGAAACAGACGAAAGGACTTCCATATTTTGGACATTTTTGTTGTATGTTTATAATGGATATACTGAGGGACTGGAAATGGTCTGGTCCACTTTGGTGAATGAGAAATAGGTTCTTCTTTTTAGAGGACAGAAATGCTGCAATGCCTTTTAGGAGGTATTGAAGCGCTAATCCAAGCCAACCTTTATTTTTAGTATAAAATGACTGTACTATCTAGGTATAACTTTTATGAAAAAAAAAAGGGGGGGGGCATTTTAAAACCAGCAGTCAGCTCCATATTTTTATCCTAAGTAGAAACAAAATGCTGTTTGCTAATCTAGTTTTATACTTTCAGTAACTTCAAGTGTGTATAGGAAAAAAATGCAAATATGTCCAAAGAATACCTTGTTGTTATCTGATTACTATATACGTTAAATAACAGACTAATTTTTTCTCCTTTTTCTTCCATTTTTGTCTAAGACAGATATTATTGTGGGGACACTGTACTCAAATTAATTTTCTTGCCCACCGGTTCACGTCACAGTGTCAAAGAAAATCTTCCACATTCAAATAGAGATCATAGGCAATTTTTTCTTAAAAGGTTCTGTTTTCTATTTTCACTTGCAGGAAGCCTGTATTTGTGAAAAATAAGCATTTCTCCATAGGCATGTAACATTGCCCAGAGGCACAAAACTCAATAAGAGAAAGATAGTCATTAAATCTTTGAAATATGTAGTGGTGAGCGTTCGTGGTGGTTGTCATGCAAGTTATTCCTAATGGACCTCTCCAAGGACAGTATTTCTTATCTACCAATTTGCTGTTTTCCCAGATATATAACATCATGAGATCTAAGGCGTTAATAAAATAAAGTAAGGGGGAGAGAAAAAAAAAAAAGAAGAAAAAAAGTGTACTAGTCAGCTCAGGGACCCAACAATGTCACTGGTTGTTCAACTTAAGTGCAGCTCGATTTCTAGGTTGATTACCTGTGGTGTGGGGTTTTAGACAAGTTCGAAGAACAGAACTTTTAAAACTGGACCCAAAGCATACAGAGTAACGCATAATACAGAAGAAGTATTACATCTCAGTGGGTCTCTTTATTCCAAAAGATAATAAATGAGTTATGAACCTAAAAAGTCAAGGGACATTCTGCCAGGTTTGTAAGATTTTACATTTTTAATTAGTTCTTAATGGAAATTGCCGGTTCTTAAAGTGTGGGCCTTGGGCCAGCAGCAGCAGCAGAGCACTCGTGGGAGCTTGGTGGAAATGCAGATTCTCAGGCCCTTCTCCAGACGTGCGGGGATGAGAGATTCTGCGGATGGGGCCGCGCCAGCTGTGTTTTTTGTTTTTTTTTTTTTGGTATTTTTTAAATTTAAATTCAGCTTAGTTAACATAGAGCGTACTGTAGTTTCAGGGGTAGAATTTAGGGATTCATTAGTCGCATATAACAGCCGGCGCTCGTCACATCAAGTGCCCTCCTTAATGCCCATCCCCCCAATACCCCATCCATCCACCCCCGACCCGTCCACCAACTCTCGGTTTGCACTTTCACGAGCTCTGCTGGTGATTCTGATGCAGCTTAAGTTTGAGAACTATAGGGATAAACCTAGGTGGGGGGGCTCTGTGTCTGCAACAGGAACTATGCATGTTACAGTGACGGTTTCCACGCCCCCCATGCCCTTGACCAAGTGAGAAATAGAATTCTTCAAGCAATATTGGCACTAATTGAGTGCACAGAACACCTGTGCACAGCTTCATTCCTTTTGTCCTTCCCCGGAGTCGAGGCCAAAGGGTTCTGAAATGCTACGCGAGGTTTATATATTTCCACATATGCATATTTACGTGCAAGGGGCTTCACAGCTTCTGGCAGATTTGCGAAGCCATAGGTAACACTTGAGAAATTAGGACCTAGGATCTAGGTCCCATGTAAAAGGCAGAGGATGGGAATTAGGATTTTCACTACTAGGTGGCCTCTGTACCCCCCTGAAAACTCCTGTGATGAGACTGAGAAGGGTCTTCAGCTCACCCTCTACCCTATACAAGACCCTCAGGGGCTCTCTTCATCCGAGATGGAATTGATATTTGAGTGGATTTTCTACTCCGTAAAGGAACGGCAACAGAGAGCACATACAATGTGCCCACTGCTACTGGGTCACGAGTCAGGATTTCTGCAAAGGGCAGCAGGATCAAGACAGTCCAATCAAACTCAAGGCCCCGTGGGTCTTCCGGATTCAGCGGAAATGGGTGCCTGCTGCGGGCCAGATTTTTCCATGTTAGTCGTTGGAAGTGAGGGCTTGGGCCAGCTGACGTGTTAGGATTAGCAAGAGGCATGTGGCACAGGACTGTTTCTCCCATGCTCACTGAGATGACGATCCAGACATAGCCAAAGCTGATACGGAACCAACCAGGCACCAGTATGCCCTCATTGGCTATTAAACTGTTGAGGGGCGCCTGGGTGGCTCAGTGGGTTAAAGCCTCTGCCTTCGGCTCGGGTCATGATCTCAGGGTCCTGGGATGGAGCCCCGCATCGGGCTCTCTGCTGGGCGGGGAGCCTGCTTCCCCTTCTCTCTCTGCCTGTCTCTCTGCTTACTTGTGATCTCTCTCTCTCTGTCAAATGAATAAATAAATCTTCAAACTATTGAAATATTTCCCTATCTTGATAAAGAATAGCTGCCCCAGTCCTGCGCCCCCTGCCACCCTGACCCCTCCTGGGGCCAACCAGGACCTCTCTGTGATCCAGCCACCCAACGGTTAATACCCGGCACAGCAGAGGACTCCCAAAATGCATTCTGATGGATTGGCACCCGCAGTTTAAAAATATTTTTAATGTTACCTGAACGCGAACACAGCCCAGGAGGCAATGGCCCTGGCTACACTTGCACTTACACGTCACGGCTGGAAGGCATAAAATGGAAGAGGGGTGCACTGGCCTCACCTTGGAACTGATTGACCTGCTGCACGGGGTATGGATTCCGCTGCTGCTGGAGGTGCTGGCGGGGTAAATGTGATTGCTGCAGCTGCTAGAACGACAGGACAAGAAGGGCAGGGAGGTGACATAGGGACAATGAAATACTGTGGCAGCTTCGAGGAAGGCACTTTTTTCAAACACTAAACTTGGTGTTGAGGACTCAGGTGCACCCAGGCAGGTGCACAAAGCACGAATTTGACGGATTTTCACAAAGCGAACACATTCCCAGTAACCGGCGTCCAGATCAAGAAACCGAACTCCGCTGGGAGCCCCGCGTGCCCCTTTCCAGTCATTACCGAACCCTGGGAACCACTTCATCCGGCCGGGGAACCACTCTCCTGACCTGACAGCACGGACTAGTGATGTCTGTGTTCGTCCTTGGTATAAGTGGATTTCTACAATGTGCTGGTGTCTGGCTTCTTGCATTCATCACTCTATTTATGAGAGTCATCCATGTTGATGTGTGTAGCTGTGGTCAGGTCACTGTCGCTGTTGAATATTATTCCATCCCAGAAGTGACCAGGCCACGACTTATTTACCTATTCTCCTAGTGATGATCCTTTAGAGTGTTTCCAGTTTTTGGCTGTCCCCAATATGCTGCTAGGAACATCCTTGTCCACGTCTTTTGGTGAACATCTGGCAGATCTGCTGGCCCAGGAGGAGGCGGTTTTGACTTTGACTACCTACCACCTGCTTGTGTGTTTTCCTTAGCGTTGTGGGACCCAGCACAATGGACAAGCAACTAATCTTTAATGACCTAAATAGATGCTTCTGGTACAGGAAGTTGGGATTCTCAGGGGCTATTTAAACGAAGCTCATCTTATTCCCATGGGGCCCTACTGCCTGTAAGATACATCCCCGTGAGTAAAATACACAGCATTTACTGCTTTAAGGAAACAGCGTGGGGCTCCCCATGTACCAGGAGCTGGGAGGCTGGCCATTCCATCCTTCTTTCTCCACCCCTGGGGATTCCGTGCTGCCTGCGCTGTTACCAATCTGCTGGAAAGGCTATTATGATCATTACCATGCTGTATGCCAAATGGGAAAGAAACTGAGAGCGAGGTGGCAAGAGCAGAGAAAGGGGTTTGAGTTCCTGGTCCGCTGTCAAGTAGCTGCGTGACCTTCGGCACTTCATTACCTCCTCCTGCCCCCGCTGAATATTCATGCGGCACCTTCCAAGGCCAGGGTTTATAAAGAACACCCATCGAGGGCCCTGCTCTTTCAAGTGTTCATTATAAAAATAACACACATTGACCACTTCTTAACACGTGTGTTTATTTCTATTTTTTCCTCTTGTTTTTGTTTCTGGGCGGCTCTGTAATTTTCTTTCTCTTTCTTTTTCTCTTTTCTCTTTCTCGACAAGGCCAGCCAACACTCTGGCAACCAAAGAAAAGGAAAGCCTCTGCCCTGCTCACCCCATCCTGTGATGCCTACCAGGGTGTTTTGCACAAACTGTTGAAATTAATTAATTGTGTAGATAAAGTGTAGACAAGAAAGCATGCTAATCTTTTAGGCAGCAATAGAAGGGCATTATTGAGAGTAAACTGAGCACTTCAAAGCTTCTCCTCGGCCAAATTTCTCATATTATGTAAGAATTTAAGTGTCCCACTGCCGACTGGGAAGACGCCCCAGGGGCGGCCTGGGTGGGGTGGGGGTGGGGCTCCAGTTCCAGTTCCAGTCCCTGCCTCTGATAATCCCATGAATTCCCTGGCCTCAATTTCCTCACAGATAAAAGACGAAAGCCTTCATGATCACCTATATTTCTTTCAGGTCTAAAAGTCTAGGTTCTGTGGAACCTTGGTGAATGGATGAGAGGCGACCTGCTCCTTGCTCTTTGAGGATAGGGATTAAACATTAACTCAGGGGCGCCTGGGTGGCTCAGTCGTTAAGCGCCTGCCTTCGGCTCAGGTCATGATCCCAGGGTCCTGGGATCGAGCCCCGCATCGGGCTCCCTGCTCTGCAGGAGGCCTGCTTCTCCCGCTACCATTCCCTCTGCTTCTGTTCTCACTGTGTTTCTCTCTGTCAAATACATAAAAAAAAAGTTAACTCACCCTGCTCTCAACCTGCTCTATTCTGATTCTTAAATCCACTAGAATCATTTTAAAGTTTGCAAAGATAGGCACGATCCCAAATCCTTCTTCTGTTTTTCCCCTCACATGTCCCTTCAGGAAATCCCAGGATCTCTAATACTCTGCTTTCAGGACTGAAATACTTAGGAAACTTGTCACTGCTGCGGCAGAGCCCAAGAAAGTCAGCTGGGCATTGATAGGGCAGTATTCACTGTCAAAATGAAAAGCTGACAGCTCACCACTTGTAGACCCCTGGGGAGCCTGCACTGATCAGCTCCGTCTCTGGGACTTGCTTCTGCGCATGCTCCCAGCCTCACATCTGGGCTAGTCCCACTGGAGGGCTCGCACCCGGGGCCGCAGGCCTCAGGTCACGTTCTGTGACACCAGGATTACGTGACAGACTCCCCCTCCCCCCCGCCCCCCACACGTGAACAGTTTCCAAAGGATTTTACACACATGATTCCATGTGATCCTCCTTAAGTTACAGGAGAAAGACTGGGGATTATTAAACCTAAACTGGCAGATGAAGAGAGGGGGTGAGAGGTTTTTCCAAAATGATACCGCAAGCAAAAGATGGGCCACATTTTGAGTCTGAGTAAAATTGTCCTTTTCTTGGGGCGCCCGGGTGGCTTAGTGGGTTAAGCGTCTGCCTTCGGCTCAGGTCATGATCTCAGGGTCCTGGGATTGAGCCTCGCATCGGGCTCTCTGCTCAGCAGGGAGCCTGCTTCCTCTTCTCTCTCTGCCTGCCTCTCTGCCTACTTGTGATCTCTCTCCCTCTCTGTCAAATAAATAAATAAATCTTAAAAAAAAACAACAATAACTGTCCTTTCCTTGGTCCCTCTTCATGGTTTGGTTTCCACAACTTGCTAAGGAATTACACGCATTCCCCCATCTTTTCCAAGGAGCCCTGTATCTCTGTGTATCCTGCGTTCTGAGGGGTGCCCTGTTCTCTTGGCACCTCGTCTGGCCATCCTCCTGGGGCCGCTCTTTTTCTGCTCTTCTGCTTCCCTCCTTGTTCCCTGAGGTGCGGCTGCCCTCGCCGAGTGGGACACTCCTGGCTGGCACAGCGGCGTTCTGCCCCGTTACCCCGGCTTCTATTTGTGCCTTGGTCACGGCACACATCAAAGGTCATCGTTCCAAGTAGCAGGCGCACCTGAAGCTCCCTGGGATTGGCTGAGGAGAGGATTTACACAGCCCAGCTTCCCCTCAGCGGCTCCATTTATCACTGCCTGAGAGATATTAGCATAGTTCCTTGTCGCACACCTTATGCAGGGTGAGAGGGATTGAGGTTTGTTTGTACAAGAGCTGCCAGGCGGCTGACTGACCTTGGTAAAAAGAGAGATAATTACACAGCTGCTCAGGAACAAAAGCAGAGAAGGGAACATAAGTGAACTGTGCTCAACAGTACAATTTTTCTATTTGGGGGATGACTGGTGTTACTCTGAACTGCTGCTCTTTGTAGGGATCTCAACAAGTCTGCGTCCCATACAGCATCGCGCGTGCGCATGTGTGTGCGTGTGCGTGTGCGTGTGTGTGTGTGTGTGTGTGTGTATGGTGAAGGATGCTTGATAAATCTCCAGAATTCTGATTGTATTAGGAACATTCTAGAAGGGGAACTGTCAGGCAAGAACTCTGCTGGGCTCTAAGCCTCCTATGACCACCTCCCACCTACCTCCTCTCATTAGAGAGAGCTGCCCTGTGTGGACCCCCCAGGAGCCAGCTAAGGGTCTCTTATGGAAGGCCTCAGGCCTTTCCTGGGATAATACTGAATCAGGCACGGGTGTCTTGGAAAACAAAACACACCGACACCTACAGAAGCTGCTCTCAGGGAAGGCTTTCTTTCAAAGCTGGAGGAATTATATGGCAAGGGTGGACAGATGCCTAAGGTAAGGCTTTATTTGTGTTAGGCCTTCCTTTAACTCAAAGATTTCTTGAGCTGTTTTAAAGCTGTTGGGGATTTTCTTAAGTTTGCACCCTTTCTGTGACCCCGAGTTCAGGTTTCCAGGTAGTTCTGTGGGCCCTATTCTTCTTCCATTGTTCCCGTCCCATTGTTCATGACCAATTCTGTAGAATTCTCCTCAATCCCTCCTCCTGACATTTTCCTTCAAGAAACAAAGTTCTCTGAGTTATTTTCTTTTTCTCTCCATGCTAGAAATATTAGCGTCTACGGAGAATGTGAGGCAGCCTCCCCACCCCCACTCGGATGGCGCAGACCCCTGTACCAGACACAAGAAAAGGAGTCGGGCTGGAATCCAAGAAATGTCTCTGGCAAACGGGCCTTCGAATTGATGGCTGAAGCCTGTCTTTTAAGAACAAACTCATTCATTCTAAGAAAAAGCCTAACTAATTGAAAGGTCTAAATTCTGCAGGTTCTTCTGTGGTCCCGGGAAATGCTGGGCTGTGACTACCTTGACAAGGGACATGGACTGGAAGTCTCCTGCAGATGCCAGGCACTGAATAAATGCACCATGTTACCTGCTCGGCCACAATCTGCTGCTGCTGCTGCTGCTGCTGCTGCTGCCTTTGCTCCCGCAGGAACTGTTGCTTCTGCTGCTCCATCAGCTGGGCCCGCTGATCCATGAGCATCTGCTTCATGATGGCCGCCTGGGGCTGGCTGCCGAGGAAGCCGGGACCCGCGGGACTGGCTCCGGACACCATGCCACTCGAGCCTGGGGGCACCGACGACTGCATGGGGCCTGTGGTCCGGGGGAGGCCAACTGGGTGCTGCTCCTGGGAGTACAGGAAGATGAGAGAAATGCACAGATTTCATATTTGAAACGAAGCATGGGGCGGGGGCCTCGGCCTGTGGACCTGAGGGGTCCCGAGTGGCATTCTAGTCCATTCTAGAATGGACTAGAAAACATTGCACTAGAAAACATTCTAGTCCACAGAAACAACCCAGGAATCTCAAATCTAGCCTTACCACGGTGGAACTGGAGAGGTACAGGGGGACTGTAATAGAGGACGGCTCTGGGACATCTGAGAGCAAGTCCAGTCTGTTTTGGATGGGACCGATTAAGGGACAAAGGCCAGGTAATCCGTTAACATTCTGCATTCCTCCAAAGGAAAGGGATGAAAATCTCAGGCTGGGCTCACCTCGAGTCTGGAACGAGATAGCCTGACCTTGCCTCTTAACCTTTACTGCCCACCTGGCTGAAACGGACTTCTTCTTGGTTAGTAGGAGAGACATTTACAGAAGAATTCTGGAATTTATTAATCAAAAGATCTACTATTTGATGGAATTCTAATTAATTGCAACCCTGGAAAGCTTTGCTATATGTAAAAAGAAAAATCCGGCTAGTGGGAGTTGTTGGTGGTGAGAACTGGGAATGTGTTACACTGAACAAAGCTACGCAATCTCCCGACATCTTTAAAAATAGAACCAAGCCTCAGATGTCTGGGACAATTTAAAATGTGGGGGTTGATATGGGTCTTTTGATTCTACAATTGTCTCAGTCAAATGATGGCAACTTGTAAGGATTGGTTCTTAAGGAGTAGGAAATTAAGTGGTAGAAAACTACCCACAGAATCTGGTGACTACTTAGACAATGCGCTCGGAGGGGAACCCCATAACAGCCAGGCAGTGTAGACCACGGAAAACTAGCTGATGGGAAGAGTTGGTACATGATCGTAAGATTTGGCTTCTAGATAGTTCCTTTCTTGTTCATCTACAAAGTGCACCTGGTAATGGCAAGGATGGTCAGACTATTCTGCAGAAATGTTCCTTTTAACTCATTCAAGTTTCAAGTCATCAGTCTGAACACAGAACTCACATTAAACGGGCACACACGCAAGGACACACCCACTCACAGGGTGAGGGACCACCATGAGGTTGAAACAGTAAGAAATGAGTATGAATAACTCTATAGTTATTTAAATATTTTTTCTCCAAACTGGATTTTAGTATTTTTTTCCTACTTCTGCTTTGCTACCTCTTTGGTACAGATATAGTCAATCAGGCTGGCTCTGTCCTCTCAAAACATACAGTTGAGTTTGATCTCTGACTCTCCTAGAACAGAATCACGGATCGGATCCCCCACAGCCTGTGCTCGTGCACCTTCTCCCTGTTGTGCAGGGCTCAGCCACTCGTGCTTCTTTCTCCAGTAGTGAGATACCTTAACCACATCTTCAACTGCTCCTCTTCCCTCCCTCCACAAGCCAAACAACAACAAAAAAACCATTACTCCTCTCACCCTGGGAACAAGAGGCCAAGAAGTCCTGGGGACTGTTAGTGCAGCAGCCCAGGTCACACTTAGTCCATGGAAGATTTGGAAAGAGCAGAACCCGAACGCTGAGCTTGGGTCTAAATTTAGTATTCCTCCCACTAGCACGGGCCCTTCCCAGACTGCAGGTCGCTGGTGCCAAGTGTGCACCTAAGGGTTGCTTGTAGACTAAATATATCATGTGTCTCCCATAAGTGTACTGTTCTATTTTGTCAAATGTAAGTGTTGTTGCAAAAACCCTTTTTGTCTTTGTGTATTTTCTCAGTAGACAATTATTAGGTAGACAGCTGTGAAATATTTATGTGACAAAGAACTTATACCTAAAAAGTGCCAGGAACCTTTATTCTACCACAAAGTTTCCTCTAGGCCTGACCCCCGCAGGCATCAAATATTTCAGCGTCTCCCCTTTTTCCGAAGGATCTGCTTCCTGCTTTCAAGTCCTTTCTCCAATGGGATAAAGCTGCTTCTTGCCACCTTTAGAAACAAATGGCTGATTGACTTAACACTTTAACAAACGAACTCACACTGAAGTATAAACAGTTAAATCAGCAAAAATACAGAACACAGGGTTTTGTCGTCCCCACCCCCCCCCGGGGGGGGGGCGCCTGGGTGGCTCAGAGGGTTGAGCCTCTGCCTTCCGCTCAGGTCACGATCCCAGGGTCCTGGGATCGAGCCCCGCATCGGGCTCTCTGCTCAGCAGGGAACCTGCTTCCCACTCTCTCTCTGCCTGCCTCTCTGCCTACTTGTGATCTCTGTCAAATAAATAAATAAAATCTTAAAAAAAATAAAAAAAAAGAAGGACCTCTTCTATTAAAAAAAAAAAAAAGGTCTAATTTCTGGGACCCCCCCCCCCCGGGTATTTCAGTATATTTGATATTTTCCAATTTTGATAAGGAGGAGAAAGCTAGGGGGAAGAAAACAGACCCATGGGAAGATAAAGTTTGCTTCTGCTGGTTTTATGACAGTGCTGGTCTGGGCTGGCCCTGGGCTGGCCCTGTTTATCTTTGGGCACTTCGAGATACTCTCTTCCGGGTGAGCAGCCCTGGGTAGCTGGGGCGCATGCTTAGAACTGCTTAAGTAGTCGAGTGTTGCTTTCCTAGCCTTTCTCCACCCTGGAAGTGGGGGAGAGGCAAATGAGATGGTGATGTAGATACATCCAGCCACTTTTGGCCCCTGGCTTTCTGGGGGGAAAAGAAATACTTCAAAAGCACAGTGGGGGGGAAAAAAAGAAACAACAACAACTTCCCAAGGAGATAGGTTATTACTTCCCACGATTATGCATTTCTCCAAATGATTCCCTCCCAAAGGTTTTGCCTTGGGGTTTCTTGCGGAAGACCTTAAGATCTAGGCACGGGAAGGCCATGTGCATTTTAAAAGATTGCCTTCCCTTTGGAACATCACACATGGGTGAATCTCAGTTGCCTCTAGGTCTTTCCCAACAGGCTCTAATGCATTCAGCAGCGGGGGTGGGGGTGGGGATGGGGGATGGGGATGGGGGGGTGATGCCTAGAGCCCCAGCCTCAAGTGTGTATTCCAAAGTGTGAGGCGAACCAAGTGACTTGCCTTACAGATAGAGCTGGCCGAGGCCATTAGCTGTTTCATATTACATGGCAGCTTTTAACCTCCTGTCTAAGAGGGCTTAATGAGCAATATAGTCTGTCGAATTTCAGGATTTCAGGCCACCGCTCTTGTTTCTAAGGAGGACACACACTGCGTGTGCAATTAGAGAAAACCAGGCTGAGCTTTCGTCAGAGAAATGTAATGCCTCCAAGCCAAATGATGCAGTATTTTTAGTTTTAATTACCGGCTCCTTCTCCACCCCGCCCCCTGCCCAACGACCTCCTTTGCCTTCCCAGTAGCTTCCCCTCAGAAATGCAATTGGCTACATAGACCCTCATTACACCCCGAACCTTCTTACTCTTTAGTGAGAGAAAGGGAGGGGGAACAAACCAGAACCAGTGAACCCATTTTACCTAGCTTCTTCTCCAGGGAAAAGGTCTTAGCGATTTTCCAAGGGCTGGAGAGAGGTAGGAGGTGTAAAAAACGCCCTACCTCCTCCAAAGAGGCAGTTCTCTACTTCAAAAAACCAGCTGTGGTAAAAATATCTCCCAAGAGCAGCCAGCTGTTTATTTATAAATCTGTGCGTAGGGAAGCTTTACTTCTCTTAAGTGTTTTCAAGAACAAGCACAGTGTTTGGGTGAGCGGGGCCGGGGTGGCAGGCGGCCAACCAAAAGAGCGCCCGCTCCGGGGGAGGGGGCTCACAAAAGGCTGCCGGCCTAGATCCTGCCCGGGTGCCGGGTCTTGGGGGAGAACTGGGGGACTCGAGGACGCCCCGGGCCTCAGCCTTTTCCAGGCGGTCCTGGTCGGAGGAACAAGGAGCAGCTGCTGTTCTCCCCCTGCCCCAGCAGATGGTGGTGTCAGCCCGGCGCTCGCTTGCAGCCCCAGCTCCGCCCGCGCGGCGCCCCCCGCCCCCCCCTGCAGATGGCTTAATCATGACTCCTGTTCCTCCCCCCCCCGCCCCGCCCCCCGGCCCCCGCCCCGCGCGTCTGGGCGGACGCTGCGAACGTGGAGCCAGGCAGTCAAGTGTTACTGCGTACAGCAGGTAGCCTGGCAACTGAGAGCATAATACCGAGCAGATGGTGTTCGCACGGCGTGATGGACATCACACACGACAGCCTGAGACAATCCAGGAATTCCCTGGTGACTCGAGGCCCTCTTTACACAAAATGAGTTCTCTCTCCATTGCCGGGTATCTCTGGGGTTATCTCCCCCCTCTCCCCGACTGACACCGAACTGGTTTCTTATTACCGACTTTCCTTCCAGCCCGAGGGGAGGGAGATTTCAGGTCGGGGTGGGGAGGCCGGGGAAGGAAACGGAAGGGCTGGGAGCCGGAGGAGATTGGAGGGGGGGCGGTGGCGCCCGGAGAGGGAAGGGCGAGCGGCGTACAGCAGCTTCTCCCTCCCCCGCCCCCGGGGTGGGCTGACCGTCCGAGAGCGGCAGAGCTCCCCGAAGCCCGAGCTGCACAAAGCCGGCGCGGGAGGGCGGCGCTGAGGGCGGCCTCGGCTCAGAGTCTTTGCAATCACATGGCCTACGAACAGCCTAAATGAAATTTAGGATTTTACTTAAAAAGTCCCCTGGGGCGTAATTTAGCCTCTTGACTCGATCCTATATGCTTACAAGTCCTTAGGGGGCTCTAAGAAGTCAGGAGTGGGGCGGTAGGCCCGAAGATGCCTCTCAGCGCGGGCGTCTCTAACAAAGAAACTGACGAGGCGGTCCCGGGGCGCGGGCGAGTCGCCCGGGGGCCGCGGAGGTCCTCGGCCGGCGCGCGCAGCTGCTGAGCGGGTGAGCCGGGCGCGCTCCGGGGGCGCGTTTCCCGGGTCCGGCACACTGTGCGTGCCTGGGGCCAGGAGGGAAATGGGTGCGGAGGGAGGAGAGAGGAGGGTCGTTCATGTAGGAAAAAGTAAAAATAATAAAATGGATGTCCCAGAAAGCAAATCTATATGCTTTTCACACACACTGAACTTCATCAATTAAAAAAAAAAAAAAATCAACCTCCAGCCTAAACGAAATTCTGCCTAGATTCTATACATCAAGAGACTCCTATGTCCAAGCAATCGCCAGTATCCAGAGGCTTTCTCCTGCAAAGATACTATTCAAGTTTTAAGTTTCAGAAGAAGGAAGTCTTTTCAAAGGTGGAAGCTAACGTTTCACGCAGAACATCACACTTGGAGGGAAAGAGTTCAGCAGTGCCAGGTCAGAGGGCAGCACAGGATGAATCCGACACCCACTGCAGCCCGATGGATGCGTCTGGCTGAGACTCCCAGAGGCTCAGGGCGGTGAACCGGCATTGTGAGGCTCTGGGAAGCCATCTGACCTTTTGGTTTCAGTCCCCAACTCCTCAAATGAAGATCATATTCATAAAACTCCTCCCCTGATCAATGGAAACTTTGTAGGTGAAAGAATTATAGAAAGAAAATGGTTAAGAAGATGCTCACACCTCCCCCACTTCCAGTTTGGGTAGTTCAGGAATAATGGGCTAAATTCAATCAGAGGTTCTGAAAATGGGGTTCCAGGGTCCGCAGCATTAGCATCACCCAGGAGCTTGTTAGAAATACGAATTCTCAGGGCGCCTGAGTGGCTCAGTGGGTTGAGGCCTCTGCCCTCCGGCTCAGGTCATGATCTCAGGGTCCTGGGATCCAGCCCCACATCAGGCTCTCTGCTGGGCGGGGAGCCTGCTTCCCTCTCTCCCTCTCTGCCTACTTGTGATCTCTCTCTATGTGTCAAATAAATAAATCGAATATTAAAAAAAAATACGAATGCTCAGGCTCCACCCCGGCCTACTGAATCAGAACCTATGGGAGCACTTTACCGTGCCCTCCAGGTTATGACGATGCCCCATAGTTTGAGAATCACTGGGACAAACAGTACTCCCGAGTTTCCGGGCACTAACTGCTAACCTAAGGCCTCTGAGCTCTCTGGGCCCTGATTTAGATTGCAAAAGCAATCTTGCATCTTCAAAAGCAAGTCAGACTTTGCTTAGGTCTTTACTGCAAATTCTTCAGCATTTGGAACAAAACAAACTTTCAGAGGGCCGCTCAGGCAGTGTAAACCTTAGAAATTCTGAAAGGAGCCCACGGCCCTAATTCTTCTAGAAAGGCTGGTCCTCCGGCCAGTCTGTTGTGGGGGCTGAGCAGCAGCCAAGACTGAGGAAGGGGTGAGGCCGCTGAACTCCTTTGCTCGGGCAGGAAGCCAAACCTCACTGGATTTCCCATCTCCTGGTCTGATACAAGATAGAACTATGGAAAACTTCAAGGAGTGTTTCCTCTGTTGGAAAAAGTTCTTCGAACACAGAGACCAGAAGCAACAATGGAAGAAGACAAGTTATACTTTGGGGGCACCTACTGGATGCCTTCACCTGCATAATTAAACACATTTGGTTGATTAAAAAAGCCCAAGTCTTTGAGAGGTTAAGGAAATTGTCTGAGGACCCACAGCTGGTGGTGGTGTCTTTGGGATTCTCACTTTTCCATTGGCCATAACATGCATCTGGTCTAAATTGAGCAGACCACCCAAGAGGGCTGTGGAGTAAAGAGAAGTGGGAAGGGGGTAGTGGAGAGAGAGGAATGGGCACAAAATAAAAAGGTAAAGTCTCGACAGGGATCAAAGGGCGACGCTGAAAGACCACAAAAATATGCATCATTTTTTATATGTTGCTTGGTACCCAAAATTAGGATGCCTCTGTGGTATCAACTTTGACATTAAAAGAAAGGGCATAAGATTAGACCATTCAACCATAAGTGGAAAGAAGAAACAAAATAAAATAAAACCTTAGAATTCTCTTTGAAGTTGATCAAGTGTCAGAGCAGACACTTGGTTTCAGGATGGTAGCTCCTTTTAGATTTTCTGTGTCCTCGTCCGGAACAATTTTTCACTGTGGGTCTGAAGAGTTGCTTACAATACCTAGATTGCCAGCAGAGCCCCAAAAGGGCCCATCCTGTATACAACCCTCTGTTTCTGCAGATTAGTGAAGAAGGTTGGATAAAATGTTTGTTTTCCGATCTGTGATGGCTGTGTCCCCATGATGATTAAGTTTTGAGGCAGTTTACCAATTTAGGAAGCTTATAACTGAAATGGCAGTGACTTGAGGCTCAGTGGTAAGTCTGCTACATGGGTTCAGCAAAGTTCTTTGTTCAATCTCCAAGAAGGAGCAGGTTACATCGGAGGAACCCACGGGTCTGGGTAGAAACACAGTTCCATCACAGGCTCAGTGGATGGCCCTCTGGACCACATGACAGATAGCTTGCTATTATTACTGTTACTGTTTTAACCTCTGGATCATGCAGCCCTACAAAGTCAGGGTAAGGAAAGAGCTGTGTTTCTGTTTCTAACGTAGCTCCCAAAACAACGAGGACCAAGACTTTAAACTTGGCTTTCTTTCCAGGTTCTCGATGAGCAGAATGGGAGTTTCTACTCATTTAACTATTAAAAAAAAAAAAATACACGTGTTGCTGATTCTCACCCTCCCATCATGGGGAATATTTGAAACATTCCATAAAAGTGTAAATAGCAAGAAAAGCAATATTCATTTTAAACACTCAGCGGCAACTGTATTAATATTTTGATGTGTTTTTATATTTCCCCCAGCTTTTCCCTCTGTATACAAAAACATAGTTACCACGGTGGTGGTAATGTTCCATATGTGATCATACTGCTATTTCGAAGTATCATAGGGGAGTGGAAAGTTCCAGCCTTCCAAATGCTTACAAGTTACAGTTTTCTGGAGGAATGACATACTTATGGCAATGTATCTGCCAGGCCTTTAGGTTCTGTATGAGTCTCTTCCAGGGACCTAGGTGCACAGTTGCAACACAGTAAATGTTTACTGAACTGAACAGACTAAATCCACAGTGAAGACTCATAGCCTAAACCAGTATCATGTATGACTGGAGAGGAGGGGAAAAACAAACAAACAAAAATGGTGGTCCTACAATGGATGGCTTCTCCAAGCTACAGGAAAGGACCCTCCAGTGAGGTTGAAGGAAAGGGTTAAAGTTGGCAGTCCAGCACGAGACTAGATGCATCCACCACAGGAAGGTCAGGCTTTCAAGGACTGACTTGGGGTAAGAACAACAAAAATACCATTTGTCCTTACCAGTGCTTTGAACATAGTCACCATAGGTCCCTCCAGTGGAAACTCAACTTGGAGAGTTCTGCTTTTCCTCTGCTTTTGATGTAAATTATAGAGTCCTTTTGATCCCTTTGTTGTGATTAAATCTACCACCAAAGCAACTCTAAATTGGTTAAAAGTTCATTAGTGTGCAACAATAGGAGCTTGATTCAATAAATTATGGTACATCCATACCATGAGTACTAGGCAGCCAATAAAAATCATGCCTTCTGAGACTATCTAATCACACAGAGAAAAACGTACAATATACACTGAAGAAGGGTGGGAGCAGTTCCTAAAACAGTACTCACAGAATAATCATGTTAGATAAGGATTATAAGTGGTTTTTCTTTTTATGCCTTTTTAGATGTTCTGTTATGAAAATATTGCTCTGAATATTATTTTTTACAACATGCTCTAAAAATTAAAGTCTTTAACTTGTCAAAAAAATAGAAAAAGAGACAAAAGGAAAAGGAAAAGAAAAAGGGTCTCTTTTCTTGTTTCCAAGGATTCCAAAGTTCTGATGAAGACGGAGGCTTCCCTGGTTTCTGGGCAGTGGGGGCATCTTCGCAGAGAAGGAAGCATAGGCAGGTTCGAGGGGCTTCTCCACGAAGGCCCAGGAGCACAGAGACCAGCCGTGAGAGCGCCTGACCGTGCCTGGGGAGCAGACCGGAGGCTTGTCAGGAGTGCGGTCTCAGAGCGGCTCAAGCAGCGGGAGGGGAATGGCTTCCAGAGTAGAGGGACAGAGTGACCAAAGCCTTGACTACATCATACCCTGAGATTCCATTTCCAAGGACTCATCTCAAGGAAACAGCCATGGCTCTGTACAAAGATTGATCTGGAGTAGCCTGAAGGATTTGGAGTGGCAAAAATTAAAGGTAGCCTCAACGGATCAACATTTAGAGGAACCATTAAATTGATTACCCTCCCCTTCCCCCTTTATTAAGCATACTTCGTCTAAACAGATGTGGATGGAACGCAGGGAGCTCAAGAGGGGCCCTGGCTGGGTCTGGGCCCGGGACTATTTCCACCTGAGCCCACCTTACGCTGCGGGGTGTGTGGTAGACCTGCTGAAGCGTGGGTTCTGCTCTCAAGACCCGGCCGTGGCGTGAACAGGAACAAACTGGGTTTAGCGACAGGCTCAGCAACTGGGCCAGCTTTTCATGGCTTCCACGGAGAGCCCCCCCCGTCCCAGAGGAGGCCCTGCCGGGCGCTCACTGTCTTTCGAGAACTCTCCGGCTCACCCGGACAAGCCTATCTGGGCTGCAGCATCCTGCTGTCTGTGGTTTTCCTCCAGAGCGTGGCCACAACCAGCCCTATCTTGAACTGGAGAGAAGAGTGAAAAGCCACCATCATTTGCCTTTCTGCGTTGTCTTTCCTCGGGGGGCTGTAAGAAGACCCCAGCCCCCCGGCCCCGCAGAGGCGGGCACAGCATCTGCCTGCATCCAAGTGGCTTGAAGGACACATGGGCTGCAAGTGGTTTGACAGCTGCTCCAGGAATTAGGTGGTTTTTTTTTTTTTTTTTACCCAATGTTTGCTGCCTTTCTTCTCTGGATTTAAAAATAGAGAGGGGGAGGAAGGAGTCTCAGCTGTCTTCGGCGGAGCTGCTGGGAAGAGTTTTTCTCTGGAGCTACTGTTCCCCCCAACTGTACCTTTTCTCTTTTATTGCCTCCCCCACTTTCTGATGAAGTCATCACAGCAGAGATTGCATAACTGATGCAGAGGCCTATCTTGTGTTATACTGGGAGGCAGGCCAATGTTTCCATTTATAGACAAGAGCACTACCACGCTGCCAAATGGAGCTCTCTGCTGCAACCACTACAAGACAGGAGGAAGGGAAGGAGGGCTCCGAGCTGGAGGGCGCGCTGTGAGCAGAGGCGGGCACTTCCTCCGTCCTCTCCTCTCCGCAGCCTTGGGAGGGTGGAGAGACACCAGCTCTGAGTGCCTGGGAAGAGCCCCTCTACAAAGCTGCCTGCGCTGAGCCCTCCACTCTCCCTGCTCCAGGAGACAGGAGACGCTGCCAGGGGGAGGGTCTGTCTGGTCCGCCTGGTGGGCGGGCTGCTGAACCTGTCTGTGGGCAAACCAGGTGTGATCACCCCGAGGCTCTGCGAGGGGGGCTGGCCTTGCCACACACCTGCCGGCAGAAGCCCACCAGCAGTGGTGGGGCCGGAGGAGGTTGGGATTTGGGGGAGGGAAGACAGAGTAGGAAGAAAAGGAGTAACATTTAGAAATCTGGGGTTGGTGCATCACATATTTAGAGATTTGGGCTGAGAACCAGGTTCTAAGAGGAAGCAAGTCCAGAAGAGGGGCTCCCCCAGGGTCAGGGAGGGCTTGTGGGCAGGTGGAGATGGGGGTGTCTTTGGATTCTGGATCTTATGTCCTCAATGATCCTCGAGTTTTAGATCGTCAGCTGTATTTCTCACACAAGGTTTTACATGGGGTCATTGAAAAACTCAGACTGGAAGATACCTTCGATTTTATGCTTTTAAGTTGTACCCTCTTGCCAGATTGCACCACTCCAAGTCCATTATGAGTTAATATTCTTTAGAAGTCCTGTGTTTATCTTGTGAATGATAGAACACCTCACTATTTTTAAAAATAAAAAACACTACATTACATATATATTTTTAACCCTATTGGCCCTCCTTTGTTTTGTAAATATTATCTGGTGACTCAAAGAAACAGAAATGGCCAGGGTCTTCTGTTAACCTTGAGAACACTCGGGGACAAACTGGGATAAAAATCATCTTAGAAGAAACACGGGCCCCGGAGATTCTCCTCGACTGCACCTGCACCGTAGCAGGCGTAGCTCCCGACTCCTGCCCGACACGTGCTATAGCCTGGAGAATGGAATTGGGAAACGATTCGAAATCATCCTCTGCAGATCTTGAACTTGACACTCGTTCTAACAGAACTTCGCTCAGGTAGCATGAGTCCACAGCGCCCGGCATACTGCAAGTGTTCATAAAGGTTTGCTCTCGTTGGCGCCAATATTAATAATCCCGAGGAAATTAGAAACTTTAAGTAGGGCCAATATTTTTAGCCTCCATGTTCTTCTCTCTTAATGGCCAGATCAGCTCCTTAGCCTTATCAAGGAAAATATCCTTTTGCTTAGGATAAAAACTAACCCAAGAGCTAAATATGGTGATGGTGAAGTTTATGTGAAACTTTCATTTTAGTGAGGAATAAATCCACTCCTGTCGACAACAGCATATAGTCCTTTTAAGATGGGGGTTACGTGCCCATTATCTTTTGCCATTTATTCCCGAAGAAAGCATCAGCATTTCTGCTTAACCACGTGGGACGGATCACTGTTTCCTAGTCCTTGCTGTCAGAAGCTAAGGCCAGGTCTGACTTCCTTATCATAATGTCACCTCAAGTGCCCATCCCCTCCCCCTCTCCCCAAAGTTTCTTGTGCTAATTCTTCCTCTCGCTAGCTGACTGAATCCTCCCCTCCTCTGTGCTTCCCGGAGCTGGGTGGGCTCCCTCACCACAGGCCCGTGATCCTCGCACACACGCCCCGACCCCTCCCCTCCAAGCAACGTTCCTCCTCCAAGAGCTTTTCCAACTGCCCCCACTACTCTCCAGGTTGATTGCTCGTAGGAGGGCAAAATCACAACAGGAGGGTCAGGTGATTAATGCCAGAGGAGGAAAGAGAGAGCCAACTTGCTGCTCAGGGGACTTATCAACCTGAGAAAGCTTCCCCAGCATGGAGGACTGCATTTCTGGTCTTCCTTACCTTTGGCCATTTCCCTAATATGCATATTTAGTTTCTTTGACCTTGGTCCAACTGATTACTTTCTCCTTTGTGCTTCTTCTCCTCTTTATCCTCCCCCAACTTAAGAATAGACAATTTCTCAATCAGCTACAATGAAATCCCTCCCAAGCCAACCAAACCTTTTCTGGAAGCTGAGGATAAATAAGAATGGCTGGAAACCTACTGAGGAGCGGGGAGGTGGGGGGGGGATGAACCCCTAAACTGAACTGTAAGTCTGTCTCAGTTCCATTACATGACACACAGGAAACGCCAGCGCGTGAGAGATTCCCTTATTTGCCTTAGGCTCCTAGGACTTAATTTTTCCTAAAGATTACTCTCTATATGAGGCCCAGTGAACGCTACCTCTTAATTCATATTTAGGAGCGTGTAAAAAAAGGTTGACAGGGCCTATCTTTCATATCTTTTGAGGTGTAGTTGTAGAGAATTGCCAAGGAAAAAAGGAGTTACTGAGTCCTCATTAGTAAACATAAGCCCCCAGGGAGTTGATGCCCATGCACAGGGTGCTGGGGGCCATCTCACGACATGGAGGGGCTATCCCTGTGCCTGAGAGCTCAGCCAGCATCACCATGGAAATATCCGGAGCCGCAGCAGGGTCCCACTCACCCTTAGTACCTCCCCTGAGGCTTCTCAGAATCAGAGCCCAATTATGTCCTGCAGGCAGATGCATACACATTTGAGGTGGGAACCTAGAAAGGTCGGGAATATTCTGATTTGCTTTCTGCTGAGGGACTCTGGTAAGAAAGGGTCCCTCGGTGAGTGAAATGTATCGCCAAGGCTGCTAACCCCATGTAAGTTCAGAGACCTGGTTCGAGAACGTGGAGACTTAAGCCTCATCAGAAGCTGTTCATACTCCACATCCTTGATGGCATTTTTAGTTGCTGTTCTTCCTAAGAGATTACCTGGTCCCAGGTAAATCAAGTAAACAAACAAACAAAGTGAAGCAAACAAGGAACAACTGACTCGCATAACAGAATATAAAAATCCATGGGTATGGGTTGTGTTTGCAACTTCGCTTTGATTTTCTGGATGGTAAGGTACTACCGCTCTGGGGTGAGAAGGCATCCATCACCGTGAAAATAAGCCCACCCCGCAAACCGTCCACCCGAAATCTGAGCACTAGGACATTATGTGTAATTTGCCACTGAAGTTTTCTTTCAGTTCAGACATAATATCCCACTTTAAAAAAATGCTTTGATGACTCTAGGAACTCCCAAGGGCCTCCGGCACCCCAACACAATGGCAGGTGTTGTGGTTGGAATCTAAGAGAAGGGCCGCCACAGCCTGGTCCTGTGGGATGCTGAAGTCCCACGGGGGAGGCAAGGTTTCCCTTCATTGAAAAGCTGGAAAATGATCCCAGCTCATCAAAGGCGAGCCTGTGGCATGAGCTCTGGTTCCGCAGGCTTTCCATAAAGCCAGTCCGGTCAGCCCTAGGACGGTCACAGTTACATGGCAGAGAGGGGGTGGAATGGAGGACACATGGGTTCTAGGGATTGGTTGACCTGGGGCAAGTCACCGAACATCTCCAAGCTTCTGTGCTCTCCCTTATAAAGTGAGGACACCTGCCCAGGTGATCTCTAAGGTCCCGCCTGCCCTCAAATCCTCTGGTTCTGCTTGTTGAGAGCTTCATGGACATGGGCACACTTGACCAGGAGCCTCGATGGATGTAGGTTTGGATTTGAGTGAGCGGAGGAGAAGGAAGGGGCAGTCACCGGCAGGAGGGAGGCGGCTGGGCCCAGGCTCCGAGCTGAGGTGTGCCCTGGGGTGTGTGGGAGGGAAGCTGCGCTGCGTGGTCTGGCCACGGACAGGTCTGAATACGATCCCAGAAGCGCCACCTGACCGACACCCGGGGAGCCACAGTAGTCTTTTAAAGGGAATAAAACAATCAAGCACTGCTTTCATAAGATTAAGCTGGTGTCCGGTAAGGCAGGGATCGGAATGGGGCTGAATCAGGAGGAGACGAAGGGGGTCGAGAGGCAGCCATTGGAGTAATCCACCTGAGAGGTGAGGGGAAGGTGGCTGAGTCTTGGTGACTGACTGTGGGAACCGAGGAGTGATGAGTCAAAGGGACCACAAGCTGTATTTCGGCAAGAAGAGGAATTCACACTCCTCACTGTAGCCAGTGTCTGGGGTCACACCCCGGCCCGCTGGTTCTCACCTCCTCCTGCTCACGCCTGTGCTGTCCTCACTGTGCCCTCATGTCACTACCGGAAATCTGGCCCAAGGAAGGATGCGATCCTCGCCTAAAAATTGGGCGTGAGTGATTCCAGTTTTCTCTGTCCTCCCTCCTTTTTCACAGCTGAATTTACTGAAGTGTGGATACAGTATACCGCCTAGCTTTGAACGGAGAGGAGGACAGTGGGCCTCAAATATTTTCCAAGCCCTAACAACAGGTTCGGGGGCTGAGGAGAAGATGCTAGACAGTAACAGGAAGAAGGACCAAAACTTCTCTGAGGGGCAGAAACCTTCTCATTTCTCTGCTTCTTCACTTGTTCTCTCAACTTTCTACTTCTGGCTAAGTGTTTTACTTAACTCTTTCCAAGGAGGCCTGGCAAGGAATAACGAACATTAGATGGTGCTCAGGTAAAGGGGCTTGTAAAATGACAAGTAGAATTCAAAACAAGTGTGATACCTAAGTATTTCCTCGGTTTAAATTCTCTAGTAGATTCGAAAAACAGAAAAATCACTCTCGTTCTTCAGGCTACATCTTGTTTGCGTGATGCAGGTTCATAAGATAGTTAATGTTGCATTTATGACACCAGTATTTAGAAACTAAACTGGAGACGGTGGTGAAAATAATTTCTATCAAAACAGTTAATTACTACAAAACCAGTTAGGCCACTGAAAACGCATGATGGAAGGATACATTTGGCAGTTCCAGGTGAAAGCATGCTTTTCATCAGCGGCTGGGAAACCACACGTCTTCTCTGAACGGATAAAAAAAATTTTCTCTTTGAAAATCTTCCTACTCCTTATTGAGACAACACGGAGAAGAAGCACTCTGAAATTACCACCGGGCTCTGGAAAATGGATTGCTTCACCTATTTGTTCTGTCTTTAATCTCAGGGAGGGGCTGCAAATCTCCCCATCTGTCTCTCTCGCTCTCTGGGCCCCTGGTTGCCATGGTCTTTCCCACAGCGTCTGAAGGAACAAGATTCCTCTGACGTCTGACACTGGACCTCTGCAGGCAGCCAATTTGTTTTCCTTTTGCCTCCCCACCCCCTCCTCCCCTCTCCCTTTCTAATCTAGGATATTCTTTCTGTGCATCCACCAAAAGTAATGTGTCAAACTATGATTATGTTTTCTTTTATTAAACAAGTAGAAGAGAGACAGATTGCTTTCCTCCTCTGACCAAGTAAAGGTAATAAAAGGCCCAGGGAAAGTGGGGGTAGGAGGGGGGGGTTGGCGTCTGCTATCCTGGGCTAGGACAGCTCTCGTCTCTGTTCATCTAAAGGAATTCTGGGCCCATTTCTGGCCCATAAAATCCGTTGCCCATTTTACTTGGCGGAAATGGCCAAGTAAAATGGCCCTTTACTCCAAGGCCCTTTACTCCAAGGCCAGGAGCAGTAGCTTCTGGACCAACAGAGTCTCTGTAGCCCTCAGCCGGTTCAGCCTATGTTCTGGGGAGAAACAAAGGAGCAAGAAAAGAGGAAGCCCCTGCCTTGCACTGTGCAGGGAAATCAATCCTTAAATAACATATTTCCTAGGCTCCTGACAATCTGAAAGAAGTTAATAGGTTCAGAAAAAAAAATCCATTTAAACCTTAAAACGTAATCCATACTTCTGTGCCGTGGAGAAAGCAAATGTCATTTGGGAGTTTTGGGGCAAGAAGTGGGGAGGGCATAGGGCACAGGGCAATTCCTTCCCCTTTCAGTGTTTGTATATCCCTTAAGAGAATTAATTTGGGGGCAGGAACTTTTAGAAATCCTGCATGATACTTATTTCTCGCACATACGATATAATTACTAATGTCTATAAAGAGCCGCGGAATGCACACGCAGGGGGGATGGCCTCTGGGTTAGGACTGGCAGAAGAGACTCCCAGCAACACGGGCCTGGGGGACACTGGCTTCCCCCTACTCAGAGGCTCTCTGAAGAGTGCTTCCGTCCTTGACGTTCGCTGTCAGTGGTTTATGGCCCCTGGACCCCAGGAAGAGACACATTCCAGGTTAGAGTTTCCAGGGCTGGTCATGCTGTGACTTGATACTTATCACTTTCCTCGTATGGGCCCCCAAGAAAGAGGCCCACCCCTCAGACCAGTACCAAGGACCTGAGGACCAGGAGGAGGAGCTAGAAACTGGAAGGGATGCAAGTCAGGTCCAAACCACCAGGGAAAGGATATCTGCTTCCAGACAGCAAAAACAGACAGGACGGGGGGCGAGGGGAGGGCAAAACACATAAATGGAAATGGTTGGAACTGTGGGAGCAGAATGCTGCTGCTGGAGAATTAGGCTGAGAAAAGTCTAAGAACAGACCCTGGGGGCAGGCACCTCCATCCTTGTCCCCCAATGTGGGCTGACGTTTGGCTTGGAGACCTTCTTATCCAAAATGCTGCTTTCTGCTGTGTAGATGTTTGGCGCGGAGGTAAAGAACTAAGATGCTCTTGGAGTGAAATTTCTTTTTTTCTTTCAGTCCGAATGCAGCTGCGGAACGTTGAACGATTTCAGGCGCCTGCTCCTGAGGTTTTGGCTTGTGGAGGGTAGGGAAGAACCTGACCGGCTACTTCGCGGGCAGCCATTTTCCAAGCCTGCGAAACTCACCCCAGCTCTGTGTGGCTGGCCTCAGAAGAGAGCTTCTCTTGGGGGCGCCCCTTTGTGCACACACCATTTCCGATCCTGGCCAACAGACACGGTGGGGGGGGGGGGTGATTTGTGGCTGCTTGAGCCCTCGAAGCTCCAGAGGGTACTTCCTCCTCCCTCTGCGGGCCCCCCAAATACTCACAAGAGAACAGTCCCGCTATATTCTCAAGAGAGCTCGAATGGAACAAACATTTTCTTCCTCAGGAAAGAGCGAGAATTTCTTCAAATTGAAGAAAAACAAAGGATGGATTCTGAATGTCTAGTTACTACATTTACAGAGATACTATATACCTTGATTATACAAAAATAAGGGTGAAGTTCATATTTGTCCTAACACTTTTGCTTTTCAGGCTTTTTTTTTCTTGCATGAATGCGGATTTTTAACACATAAAACATACATTCATGCCTAAGTACTAAAAAAGTTTTCCCTATGAGAGAAATGGCTACTTAAGCACCAAGGGGCCAAGTGATAGCATTTGTGGCATTACCATAGATATTTGCATACATTTCCGTCCTAATCTGTTTTCTTGCAGATCTGCGTGGAAATTGGATTGTTTTTTGAGGCAAAATGCAGCCCCGGGAACAGCTCGTAAAGCTCACCACCGACGCTGAGCTTTTCCTCAACAGGGGCTGTTTCCTCTGGCTTCTGGTAATTATCAAAGGGGGGCCGCCGACCAGAGAAATTTGGGAAGACATGAGTCTGTCAGAACACGGGAGAAGGACGTGACACGGGGTCCGCGTTCGTGTTGCGCAATTTGCATGAGCGCTGCTGGACAAATTCTGTTTTCACATGCAATTCACAGACCCGCAGCCGCGGTGCTAATTGGTGAGGGTGCCACTCAAGTGTGCGACTGCACAGGCGCCCTCGCTACCCGGATGAATAATACAGAGTTCTGAGCAACGCGGTAATTATTTTACAGTTATTTTGCATGACCATAACCCCCATTATCTTTGTCCCCCCGCCCCCACCCCACGGCGGGGGTGAGTATGAAAATCACCGCCCGCGCCTCCAAAGTGAGATCCATTGTATTTGAAGTCAGCTTAAGGAAAGGAAAAGAGATGGCAAGGGAGCAGCTATCATTTCATTAATATGGATGGATTATTCATGTCGCTAGAGTGACAGTGAATTTGATCGTACCCGAAAGTGCCAATAGGATGCCAAACACAGCCGTGAAAAACGCAAGAAGCTCTGAATGGCAGAATGCTTCGGAATTCATCTGTGAGACTTCCAGTCCCCCAAGATGAGGGAGTTCAGAGCCCACAGGCTATTTCAAGGCTAAGTGAAGGGGAAGGCAGGGTTAAGATTTCCTAGGTGCCTTCCACGGCTCCCTAAGAACGGGGAAGGAGGGTGACAATTTCTCAGCCCCTTCCCGGGTGGCATTAGAAGCTTTAGAAACTTAAGACAGATGCTCTCCTGTGCGTCACTCTCCATCTCCAATAAAATCAATTGTTCCGGAGCAAGGAGAGGCCTTCCAAGTGGTGGGTCACCGGTCCTCCTTCCACAGTCCAGCATTTGCTGCCCCTGCGCTAAAATGCAAACCAGATGGACCCTCGAGACGGCCTTTGGGGGGCAGTTTGGGGTTTTCTTCCCCTTTGTTCCTTGGAGATATTAAGCCTTAAATCCCCTTTGAATCTGAGAGTTAGCGATGGCGCTGTATCTAAACCATATCACGTCACGTGACGAAACCTGACACAGTGGCATCCCTCCTCCATTGTTCCTGCTGTCTGACCTCAATGCAGACGTCTCCCCTGTGCGGCGGAGGGAAAAAAAAAACCAAACATTTAAAGAGCTACGTAAGCTCTCCTTAGGTTCAGCTAACCTCTTTTTATATTTTACCTCGAAATGGTCTGAGACCACTATATTTCGAATTCCAAAAGTTGGGTGATACATTTTTCACCTAGCATTTCCCATCCTCCAGCTTCATCATTTACTAGCAACCCCCCACCCCCACCCCACTCCTTCTCTAAGCGGGGGTGGGAAGGAGGTTTTTGTTCTGCTTTCCCATTCCTGATTTCAGCCCTAGTTGAACATGGTCATCCATCTGTGGGTAGTAGGTGTGTCTTACAGCCGACGGCATGCCACAGGGGGCGTCTCCTCCGGTTCAGGACGGCTGGTGAACTGTCTCCAGAGATCCAATTGCTCCCTTCCCCAATTTAAAGACTTTCAGACCTGGAGACCAGCCCCCAGTCTTCAGGCTCTGACTCTGGATGGGACACGCGGAACAGGCAAACGACGAGTCTCAAGTGCGGGTCGGGTGGGTAGTGACCCATAGGTATGCTTTACCAAGGTAAACACAATGCCTCTTAACTCGCTCCCAGGGTCTCTGTTGCAATATAATATATTCACATTCATGTTTAAGGTTTTTAGGAGATTACTATGATTCTTAACATACTACTTGGGGTGCTTGGAGCCCACACGGCCCCTAACTTGGAGAGTGCTTAGGTTCTAAGTGTGGCATCCAGGATGGGGCAGGCGTGGTGGACCTTAGGGAGGCTTGCGCCTTTCGGGAGGGAAGAAGACAGTGATCCAATACAGCCCAGGTCACAATTTTGCCCACAGCGAGTCCCAGCGTCACAATGGCATCTTGGACCTCCAATCCACAAAGGAATCATTCTTATTTCTTACAGTGTCTGCATGCAAGGTTACAATACAGCCCCTTCGATAAAGAAAGGTACACATTCAAGCCGAGCCCTCCATGGAGCCCAATGCATAAGGAGGCCTGTACCGCCTTTATTGCTACTGTGGTCTGGGCCCAGCAGCGGAAATCGGAAACTCATAATTACCAGCCTGACTCTGAAATAAACTTATCTTCTCCCTTGCGTGTGACCCAGGGATTCAAGTTCTAACATTCCTTGCAGGTAGGGATTGCAAAGCTGTCTACAAAATGTTGCAGATGGCTCTCTTTCGGTTCTCCCTATATATTGTATTTCACCAAGCATAAGGCTCATACATTTTGAGGCATACATAATGTACCTCTAGAAAGAAAGAAGAAAGCTCCCACTCAACTGTGGCATGCCGTCGGCTGTAAGACACACCATGATTTCATAGATGTAAATTTGTGCATCTCAGGATCAGTGAGACATGGTACATTGGAAAAGGGGTGAGTGTTGAGCACTGTCCTTGCTCTCTTCTCTGGGAACCAAGAGAGGAATGGCTGGAGAAAGGGGCTGCAGGTCACCAGAAACCTGAGCAACTGGGACTTCCCTCTCCTGCCTTCACTCAGAGCAAGACTTGACCCAGAACCTTTTCTATTTTTCTAAATGATACTTAGAAAAGAATCTTTACCACGTAGCATCACACATATTTCTTCCAGGAGAGCGTGCGTACAGATAAGAAGGAACATGACCACTCAGAGAAACACAGGATTACCACCAAAAGGATTTTAGATTGATTCTAGAAGAAAAAAAGCTGGGGCAGGCAATAATTTTAAGGGGGAAAAAAAATGGAACCTCTACATTTATAACCGGAGCTCTTCAGGCTGCTAATGCTTCCCTGGTCATCGGCCGCTTCCTCGTGGTGACAATGGAAGAAAGAAGGCAGGGAGGCAAAGTTTCTGCAGCTGGGTGATGGTTTTGGACCTATCTGCTAGGTCAAGATAATAGGATACAATACAAACCTGAGGAATTTATTCTTTCTGTCTTCAAAAGGACTAACTGCGGTCTCGAATCTTGTTCGGGAAAGGGCTCAGCTAATAAAAACCAGATTTATAGAAAGAGTGGGCGCCACCCGACTCAATTTCTATTTTCCTTTCATTTCTCTTTCCCTCTTTCCTTCCCTCCTTGTTCCTTTTTCTTTCTTTTTTTTATTGTGGTGAAATACACATAACACTTATAATTTTCATCACTCTTAAAGGTAGAGTTCAGTGGCTTTAAGTACATTCACGGTGCAATCACCACATTATCCTCTGTTCTAGAACTTTTCCATCATCCCAAACAGAAACTCCGTAGCCAGCAAGTGGCCTTCCTTTCTTTGTTCTTTTCTTTTTCCTTTCCTTAATTATTGTTGCCAGGAGCACTTCAACGCTTATGGGCATCGATCCGAATTTGGAAAGGAATGTGACCCAAAAGCGAAAGATGAATTTTAGAAGCTGGTAACAGATCTATTATAAACAGGGCTTAAGAACTTGCTGGGAAGATAAAATATGGCTTCACGGAATGACTAAAGTGGAAAACAAATGTGTCAGGGCAACTGCAGACCTTCTATGCTCTTTACCTGTGCACTTTGCTGAGGCTGGAATGAACACGTTTGCAATGCTATTGTTCAGGCCAAATATATATTAAATCATCAAATCCTAGCCCTGTTCACTTTCTCTGTCTCTCCATTGGTCCACCTCTCTTCCCTTTTACAGATGTACCTTCGCTGAGCAAACACTGTGTGTGCTGGGCACGGGGCTCTGCCCGAAAGTAACTCCTATGTCAGAAAGCAGACAAACATGGAAACAAAGAATTATGCAATGAGCAAGGCACAAACTGGTGATGATTAACTCTGTTCAGGGACTGGGCTGGGCGTTAATGAAAACCCTCTTCACCCAAGGCAGACTTGAAAGACCTACTGTGTGTTGGATATTAGTAAGTGGTCATGTTACAAAGTTATGAATACGAAATTATAGACAATGCATAATATGGAGCTATAACCTTAGTTGAAAAGCAGAATGAAAAATCGCACATGCCTGCTGACTGCAACTGTGTTAAAACTTAAACAAGCGTATAATGTGAAAAATATAAATATGCAAAACGAAGTGTTAGGATGGTGAATTATGGGTGGCTTTTCAATTGAGAAATTTAAACATGCTCTTATATTTCCTTAAAATTGTTTTTCTTTTGATTATAAATTTATCCACTACACAAAGTTTAAGCAACAAAGAAAAATATAAAACAGGAAAAACAAAGTCACTGGTAATCATGGGAATCACTTGGTTAATCCTTCCAAAGTCCTCAGTCAACTAAAATAAGGATCATATTATTCCATGCTATGGATGCGATATTTATTTAACTGATCGTCTATTGTTGGACATTTAAGCCATTTTCAATTTTTTACCACTTAAATTATGCTGAAACGAGCCGTCTTGTACATAAACCTTTGTGCATGTCTCTGATTACTTCCTCTGAATAACTTCCTAGAAGAAGGCGTTCTGTGTCAAAGAGCATGAATATTTTTAAGGCTCCTGTTTTGGAGCATATTCCCAAATCGCCCTCTGGAAAGATTTAACCTATTTACACTCACATCAGGAATACACAAGGGTCTCTGTATTACACTTTAGATTCAATTTTTTAAAATGACCAATTGCCCCAGTGCAATTATGATTCTGGGTGTTTCCTTCCTAATGACCACACTGGAAGATGCTGCAAATAAGATTCATTTATAGCACGTAGTCCTCCCAAGCTTTTGCATCTGTTTCTCTCCCCCTACCCAAAGCCCTGCGAGCAGGCATGGTCAGTCTTTGCTTCCCCTCATCAGCATGCTGACAACACATGTCTCCTGCCCTGCCTCTTCTCTTCGGGGTAGCGAATACCCAAATGCCACAAACACTATTCCCGGGGGCTGTCACCTGAGATTCTTCAGCTGTCTGCTCAGAGGCAAGGCCCCTGTGTATCAGAGTGAAAAGGCATGTCTTTATTCCTGTAGTTGGCTGGGCCAGCTGGCCAGCACCAATTCTTATGAATGACAGGTGGGTTGCTGTTCCATATTTCAACAGCCGTAAGCCAGGATAACACCTGTAGGCTCTGGGAAGGAAAATCGCCCAGACAGACATGGGAGAAAGCCTTGCTTCTGTTATTTGGCGTGGACCTCACGCTCCTTAGAGTGATGGTCATCAAAGATGACTATGCCAGTAATAAGGGTAACCGACCAATGGAGGCTCTACTGATTAGTTACTATTGCAATGGATTTGACTCAGGGTTTTAAATTACTTTTTTGGTTCCCATAGATAGTTCATTATAGTAGCAAAAAAAGAAAGAGGGAGCATGAGCGTTTGCAGGTCAGTATTAGATGAACATCGATGCGTGTGACACAGAGACGGTGGGTGGTACTGCTGATGAAACTTCTGGAAGTGAGGAAGTTCGGCCGACATTTCTAGGTAGCTTGATTTTAGGTGGTGTGTCAAGGTAGGGCAATAGTTCAAACAGAAACGAACAACTCCTCCCCCCCCAAAAACTCTAAACTCTGTAATTTCCAATTTAATTTATTTCATGAACGCTGAGGGGTCCAAGGGTGGTGGAGAACATGTTTTCCAAGGTTGAAGTCAAATTTCTAGCTTGGCAGAACTTACAAGAGAACACCCTCAGCAGTCTGGGGAGAAGAAATGCAAGGGTGAGAATGAGAAATGGAAAGTCGCTTCCAAAGTTATTTGTTCATCTCCATAATTCATTAGGAAAGCTGCGCATCGTAGACAAAAAAAGCAACTTCGTGCAGAGCTTTGGGGCATTGGAGGTTGTCTGCAGAATGCTACTTGGACTCTTCTCATCCCAACTTATTAGTTGTGTAGTATGTTTTAAAAGTAACTCTCCTCCGCCATGAAAAAGGTTGATGATTTTGAAAACTATATGAATTGATCAATGGTGACTTTTAAAGTCTACCATGCTGTTGAATGAAACGGACCTCCAGTTTTGAGAAGAATTTTCCTAGGCCCCTCAACACATAGAAATGAAAGCCAGAAGTATGTTGGTCTATGGAAAACAGAATCACAGACGGCTGGAGAGAAAAGGAAGGCCTTAGAAAGCTGGCCCCCTACCTTCTCACAGAATAGCCCACAAACTACACCTGGGAGCAAAGGAGTCCCAGCCTGAACCTTCAGTGGGCGCTGAGGTGCTGGCTGACTTCAGCCTCACAGGCAAGCCGCTTTGGAGAAGCCAGTAATACATTATTTCTGGAAATGACTAGGATGTGTCTTAGCACTTTGGTTGTGTGAAGCCGGGTTAGGTTCCTACCAGCGCAAACAGCTTTTTGCTGACGGCGCATTGCTCCTGTCTCTGCCCCGCCTGCAACTTTTGGCTCGGGACTGGGTCGGTCTCCTATGGCTCGGCACCCGCAAACCAGCTCTCATGAGGAATATTAGCACACAGTATTCTTGAGAACCAAAGTAAGAACAATGCGTTAAGGAAACACCCATCTTTTCCATAAGGTTTTCTCCAAGGGCAGGCTCTCTAGCTTCAAAGGGCCTGATACGAATGTATGACTAAGTGTCGTGCCAGTAATCTCCTCCCATCAGCAGCTTGAAAATAAATTCAAATGCACAACAAGCGGTACTCACAGCGGCACCAGAACGAAATCAGTTACCTCAGGCCAGCGTCAAACTCGGGCTTCTGAAAATGGGGCCGCCATCTTGCTGGTCTGGTTTCTGAGCCCACGAGGCATCCTAGACTCGTCCTTTCCCCTCTCACTCTTCCTGCCTCACCCATTAGACAATCTGGTAGGTTTACCCCCTTCATATCCTCCTGCCTAGTGTTTTCTTTGGTCCAGGTCCACCAACATTTCTCTCAGATTATCCTGCCAGTCTTGTCGCTGTTATCCATTTCCCCTTCCCGTTGCCGTCCCCTACGCGCGCCCGCCACCCGGTCGAGAGACCAACCTTTCTAAGGATGCTTGGCTCCTCAGTGCTCCCCCCCGCCCCCTCATGCTGGGTGAGAGTCACAGAGTCCTCAGCAGGGCACACTTCATGACCTAGCTCTCTAGCCCTGTCTGCTGACTGCCCTCACCCGAGCCAACTCTCGTCCCACCAAATCACTTCAATTTGGCCGAATGTGTCTCGCTCTCCACTGCTTCCTCTAGCTCTAATCCCACCTCCCCCCTTCATTCTTCACCTAACTCCTTCTAGTCATCCCTAAACACCGAACGCTAACATCACGCGCAGGACGTGTTCTCTGCCACTAGCTCAGCTGCTTGCTTTTGGCCAGTGGAGGAAAAGCAGAGGGTGCTTCGGATGTGGGGAGGGAGGGGTCCCCTGGGATGAGGACTCCTCCCAGCATCCGAAGCACCCTCTGCTTTTCCTCCACTGGCCAACTGATGGCCTGTATTACAACCGTGTGCTCACCGCTCTCTCTTTGTTAGGCTGTGAGTCCCTTGCCAACCTTCATTTTTGTACCCACTTGCTTCTTATGGTGCCTGTCACATGGGGGGAGGCAATGAGTGAGTGAATGAGTGACAGGAAATATGTCTGTGATTAGCTGCTTCAAATAACTTTCCTAGATTCCTACCTGAGCTTCCACAGATCCAATCTGTTTTTTGTTTTGTTTTTTCTTTGGTCTTGAGAGAGAGAGAGAGAGCCATTTGTATTCTCTGAGGTTTGTATCTAAATCACTATTCCCAGAAGCCATGGAAGAGAAGGTATGCCTTCCTACTTGGCAGATGTGGGCCATGTACACATTGTTAGATAAAAGAAGTGAGTAGGCAGTGTAGAATCTGAATATATCTTTTAAAGGGTTTTTTTTTCCCTTTTTGGATAATATGTTGATTACTGCAGCTGTTTATCTATGTGCACAGAGGTGGCCAGAAAGACCGACATATGCCCAACTGTTTATTGGATACCAGACACATAATTTGATCTGGATCTAAAACCTCTACCTGTATGACCTACTCTTTCCTTACGGGATATAGTTCTTGACATCATGCTTATTGCAATTTTCCTGTAACTCTTCCTGCCGTTCAACTGCAGGAGTTTTGTGTGTTATCAAAATCTTCTTCTGGTCCTCTCTTGATTCCCCCCCTTTATTTTCCATTGATGACTTTCCCCGAATAGGCTTTTCCATTTTGACCTATGCCACCTGCCTACTGGCTTGTTCTTTCTGCAAACACTCTGGGGGATTCGTATCTTCCTCAAGGCTTTCCCTGGACTGGACTAAAGTTTCACGAAGACTGCCAGCCACTGACAAATATACCAAGTGATATCCCTGTTTCCAAAATATCAATCACACATTCAAAGAATCACTGAGCTGGAAGGGACCTCTGAGCAGCCCACACCTGAACCTCTCTTGATGAGAATCTACCAGACATTTCGTTGGATGTTTGTCCATCCACCCATCTGTGAAAAATCTCTGTGATTGATTGAGAGATTGGTTCTAAGCTGAACACAAGGCATTTGGAGACAGATGTCCAACATATCACAGTCACCCAGAGGGAACCTTCTCGCCCACATGATTCCTCTTCTAATCCCTGATGTACAAACTGATGTTTGAGGGGAAGAGAGAAATGTGTCCAGATAAAACTCTCAGACTGGAGAGGGTGGAACACAACAGTGTTGACAGAAAAAGAAAAAGTATAGCAGAAGAGTAGCCCAGTAGTTCTGCTGGGGAAACAATATCGAGAGGGCTAGGGGACCACCACAGGTTGCCTTAGCACGCTAAAGGGCACAGCCTTCACAGAATGGACCTGTCGAAGACAGCGATGTCCTCAGGGCTCACACGATGGGGAGACCCTGCCTCCCACCACCCCACAATCCATCCCACTCTTGCCCTGGGTGCCCTGCCTCCCCACTACCCCCTTGAACTGGCATCTCTCTCTTACTAATTCTGTAGCTGCTACTCAGCGGTGGCTCCTGCTCTAGGTGTTGGAGACTAGCCCTAGATTTTGACCATAAATTATGTAACCACCTGGGCAAATTGCCTTCTAGGTCACAAGAAACATCAGCAGATGTCAGAGGCTATCTCTGGGCTTATTGGATATTTTGGGGGGGGCTTTCTTTACTTGTATTTGTACTTCCCCTGTTTGCATAAGAAGTATGCATTATTTTAATGTTTCGGGAGAGGGAAAAGGATTAAAGCTGCAACTTTTTTTTGCATCTGTGGTTGTGGAAACACTGTTGATGTTGAGCATGAATGAATGAATAATGGAAGACTGAAATGAATAATGAAGACTAGAGCCAAGGCAATAGCTCACTTTCACACAGGGGGTAAAGAGAGGTGAACACGCTATCGATTTCTGGCAAAACTTTAGGATGAAAGATTAAATGCAGAATTTGTGAGAATATATAAAACAAAGAGGCCACCTTCCACATTACCCCTTGGTGTTGTTACTCTGCTAGTGTGGAAGAATGCTACTTATTGACATAGCTCAAACCAACATGGGACACGACAAACTTTGTCAGGTTGGCTTTCTGACAAAACGGAGAGAGGTGAGGAGAATTTTAAAGGTAGGCTGCCCAGAAGCTGCTGGAAAGTCTGGACCCTACTGGATCCCTGATAGCGTCAACCTGGGAAGAGTTCTCTGCTGGGGACTCATTGCCCAGTTGTTGATTTGGATGGAGGCAACATCCAAATGCTTTGGGTGAGATGGTACAAACCTGAAAAGATGAGCTAAAAACTTTGCCTGTGGAGTGTCTGAGACATGGAAATGTTGAGAAGAAACTTAGATCAAACTTAACAGAAAAGTCTAGAATTGAGGTTAAAAAAGTCAGCTGTCAAATTCAGAACGGGAGGTAGGGCAGTGGGTCAAACAGAAGGCGGGCTTTGGATTCGGGGGTCTGCTGGGTTCAAATCCCATCACTTGGGGCAAGCTTCTTGCCCTCACTCAGCCTCAGTGTAGACCAGAGACGAGGGAACGCACTGAGGGCACAGAGATCGGCACGGGGCCGGGCGCGTGGGTGCAGGATATGCTCCGTCACCAGTAGCCGCTCTTAGGAAACGTGGTGTGACAGGAGCTCCTTGTATGCAGAACACCAAGGAATTTCACTGTCCACAAGAGCAGCAGGAACTGACAAAGTGACGAGGCTATGAAACAAGTGAATTTGAACTTCAGCTGTAGGTTCAGGAAAGAAATTGTACTGCTCTAGTCTATACTGGTAAGAGGCCAGCTGGGAGACTGTTTCAGCTCGGAATGCCATGTTTTAAAAGTGACATCGAGAGGCTTGAGGGTGTCCCGTGGTGTGACATGATAGAAATAACAGAAGGTACTAGAATGACGTGGTAAGGAAAAAGGAGCCTAACACGGGTCAGGAGAGCGCTCTTCAGGCTATCCTGAAGGGTTAGTACAGAGAAGTGAGAGTCGCGATATTCTGCTGTTCGAGAGGACAAACCTCTCAAAGTCTTCAGCAGAGTTTCTGCTTACCAGATAGGAGAACTTTTCAACACGGTGACAGAGGAACAGATTGCTTGACGGAGCAGCAAGTTCTCGGTCACTGCAAATGTTCAGAGAGCATCCGGTGAGGGGGGAGCGGCCCCTAGGGAAGCCGGAGGGGTTTTGCACAACTGCTCCCCTTCTTCCCCTTCCCTACTCCAGCAGCATCAGCCTCCACTGCCCCACCCGCCGGGCTCCCTTTTCCCCATTAACTTCTCTCAGGTAAAAGAGAGAGTCTCCTGATCCCTAACCTTTTCCACGAGGGCAGGGACGCACACTGGGCCAGCAAGCATTCGCTTCTAACAGTCCGTCAGGCCTGCGCTACTTGACAGGGGCCGTGAAGGTGGACCCGGCTTGCACCCAGCGCGCACCCAGGCTTGTAAGAAAACGGACCCCCAACAGATCCCTGTGGAGTGCTGAGGCCAAGTGCAATGACAGAGATCAGCACTGGGCGTGGTCCCTGGAGGCGCAAAGGAAGTTCAACTAACACAGCCTAATAGGGGCAAGCAGAGTGGGGGAGGGGGGAGGGAGGAAGGTGTCCCCATGTCCCGTCCCCCCGCCCCCCCGCGCATTCTGGAAACGACGGTACAGGGATTGATGAAGGAAAGCATTCGAGGCAGCAAGGACAAAATGAGCAACGGAACGGAGGTAAGAAACAGCCTTGTGGCCAATCTCACGTGTTGCTGGATGGTGAAGGGTCGAGCATGCATAGGATAGGAGGAAATGGGGCTGGAGAGCACTGGGAGGAGTGAGAATCCAGAGTCCCGCCCCGGTTTCTAAGGGCTCGCACGCCACATGCACACACTCGTCCCATGAAGGACTCTGGCTCAAGCTGCAGAGTCTCAACTGGTCCCTGGTCTCTAGGAATTATTTGTGCAATTGTTTGTTCCATTACCGTATGTCTGCTCTCCTCCACGAGGGCAGAAAACTCCAGCCACCTCGCTCATTGCTACATTCCTGGGGCCTAACCCAGTTCTTAGCACATAGGAGGCACCCAATAAATGCTGTAGGTTTCCACGGAAAGAAAGATGGGCGGCAGAAGGGATGCAAGCTCACAGGCTTATTGGGAGGTCTCTTGAAGTTACCACGCGGACATTGCTGAGAGCATCACCTACCCTAGGAAGCACGAGGGCGTGTTTATGACTATTCATTTGCATTTCTTGTTCTCCCGTTTTGTTGGTTTTGCAAGTATTCTGTTTAGTACCTTTGTTTTTGTTGCTGTCTCTGCTTAATAAATTTTGATGAGTAATGATTGTTTGCCAAGCGATAACAGCCCAGCAAGAAATCCTCAAAGTACAGAGAGTTACAGAAACATTCAGCATCAGAAACCACAAAACGACCCGCGGAGGAGAGAGCTGACAGACTGGTTTCCTCACTGGGCCTCCTCAGGCTCATCTTTGCAGGTCTTCTGGAGAGAGTGTACCTGGGTCAGACAAGGTTCCATCGCGAGACTGATGGCCAACACGGGGACCCCCAGTGTGAACCCTGGATAAGAGGCAGGTAGAAAACTGGTGGGAATGAACAGGGCTCTGTAGACCCCACTGACCCCAATGACCTTGTGAGGTGAGTCTGATCGGACGGGTGAGACTGGGTGCTTTCCCACTTTCCCACAGCCTCCCTGAGGAGGGCAAGAGTGGGGAGGAAGTGCATATGTGGTGGTCCAAGGGCAAAAGCCGGGTTTTCTCATACCGCTTTCTCTGGCTTCTCTCAGTGTGCCGTCTTCCTGGCCAATGGATGGCTTGGGACTGACTAATCTTGGTTGCAGGGAAAGGGACCGCTGGCATTCAGGGTTTACAACTGGTTCTGAAGATTCAGTAATTCAGGATTAAGTAATTAATTAAAGAGGAAGTTCCTCGACTTACCCGGGAGCAACAATTTCAGTTTTTAGGGGCTGTTAAGAAGGTCAATGCATCCCTGTGGACAGGAACTCCTAAGGGGAGGCTTCTCCTACCACAGGCCTCCTACGAGGTCTGAAAAATGGAACATTCTTTTCCTTTTTCAAAACCCCAAAGGATACATTCCTTTAAAAAAATAAATAAATCCTGGCCCCTCTCCCCTCCCTTGAATGACTAAAGGCCCCATGCGAAGGTGAAGAAGAGTCTCGAATCTGAGAGAGTGTGTGTGGGGGGGCGCTGCCCCAAGTCAGCGGCTGCAGAGCCATCTGTTGAACCAAGTCCAAGGACAGGGCTAAGAGACCCACAGTGTTCCAAGGTACCGGGTCTCGGTCTCTACCTGGGCGTCTGGTGGGACCTCGAATCAGAAGGTGTTCAAAGCTCAGGGGGAAGGCGAAATCACTTCAGTTGCCCAAACAAATGAAATTGCTTAATTAATCTAACTGAAAGAGCCCTCTTCAGCATCAGATTAAAGAAGTCATGTTAATGCTGCCCCTGTTTGTTTGGCTGAGTGCAGGATTGAGAAGGTAGATTTAGCCTCAGGGCACTTGGAGGATTACATCTTGCCGCTCAACAGGAAATATCTGGAGTCACAGCTAAAGATACCGCTGCGTCTTCAGAAATTTACGAGCAGCTGTAAAAGTCGAGCTACGGTGGTCAGAGGGCTGCAACGGGCTTCCTTTCAAACGAGAGAGGCTGCCGAATGAAACACTCGAATGTACCAAGTTCATGGCAGGCAGAGTGCACCTGACAGGCTAAAAATAGCCCAAAGCAGCCGCTTCTGTTGCTAAAATAACACTGAACTGATACACTCCTTTTCCAAACCTACAAAGAAATGGGTGAGTGGGGAGAGGGTGGGCTCCGAGATTCCAGAAAAGTGCGTTGGAAACCATGCCAAAATGGGGGAAGCCATCTCCTACCTTCTCCACTTTTCAAAAATAGCTTTCCGAAGCTCAGTATGCTGAAGCGGCACGTCACCGATATGTTATTTTTTAATAACACGAGGCAGAAATGGTAGTGCCAAAAAGACCTTGCAAACAGGGATCTAGTGTCCTGAGGACAAGCAAATCTTTCCATCTTGGTTGAGGAACCCTTTTTTTTTTTTTAAAGTCGTCTTACTAGACTCTCTTATCAGTCCCCTCCCCCCACCATGCCTTGCTCAGGGATGCCCGATGGGAATGGTCCCCACTTGCTCGCAACACACGCTTGGCAAAGCTGCTTGCTTGAGGACGGACAAGGGTGAGAGTGTGTGACTGTATGTTGCTGGACAGAGTGGGCCACCGCGCACTTTCTAGAATGGCCAGTGCATCCAAGAACACCTTCACTTTCATCCTGTGATCCGGCACACTGCCTCATCTTTCCAAATCTTCACTTTCCTTTCATACAATGTGGAGCTCATCAAGATCGCCCTGATGACCTCCTTGGGTCGTGTTGTGGGGATAAAAGGAGCTAATGCACGAGAAAGCATTTCGGGAGTCTGTAAAGCTTGAAGGCGGATGGAAGATGTCGTTGCTGTTGTTATTGAGCATTCTACTGGAAAGTTGGGCAAAGAACAGCAACATCTCCACATGACCGCGAAGTGCTGCGTGCACAGCGCGCTAGACTGTGTTCTCTCGTGCGGGATGGTGCCATTTTGGGCAGGTAAAAGCAGTGTCCGTGTTCCAGTTTAGAGCAGGAGGGGCTGCGGGAAACCTGCTTGCTTTTGATCTCAGGGTGGCACACTGGTGTCATCGCTTGGCTCTTCTCCTCTGGGTGGCCCACGAAGCAGGGGGTGGGCCCGGGGTCTCTGAGAAGCTGGGAGGGAGGCAGGGGTGGCCCCAGGTTGCTAGGTTATCAGCAGTGCCTGCCCCGGGACCGGTCCCCCTGGATGGTTAGTTCTAGCTGGGAGGTCGAGAGATGTCCACCTTCTCCTGGGCTGCACCTCAGCCGTCATTTAATTGGTCATTATTTATTATCCTTGGTTCTTCTCTTTACCCTCTCGTCTGTTTCACTTGTTACATCCAAAGCTGATGGACAAAATTGTGTGGTCTCCATGCTGGTAACTGTGAGGCATGTGGACAAAAATATGCATGCATATTTGTCTAAATATGGAAGGGAATATTAAAGAGATGAACTTACTTGTGTCAGGGGGGAGGGATTATGAATGTTTCCCTTGCTTCTTTTTCACACTGTCTATAATGTTGTTAAATAGTCTTGAAAATAAGAAAGGAAAGGAAGTGTAATTGGAGACTTAACATTTTATAAAATGGCATCCAGTTACCCTGATTTTGACTTCACTAGGCTTGAAAGTGCAAAGTTAAAGAAATGCCACACAGGCTAACAAATTTCAGTGTAATAATTATATTTTCAGCCTCTAAACTACTTTAAGGGTGGCCTCTTGCATTTCAGGGTGTTTTCTGGAATATGCAGTAAATGGCACAGGCCATGAGATAAAAGTTGGAAATCATATTATTGCTTTTTTATTTGGAAAACCCGTAGTTAGAAGTCTACAATCTTTTCAATTAACAAAGATTTAAATATTTATGGAGTGCTTACTATGTGCTGAACACTGGGCAAGGATTTGTAGATTTCCTCTTAGTTCATCTTTTTTCCTAGTTCTCTTCCCCAAAAGTGATTATCACTGGTTGTTTTTAAGGCACTCAGCAATCAACTTGCTTTGTGCACAGGTTTTTTTTTTTTTTTTTTTTTTAAGATAGTAGGTGCCAGGACTCCTGGGTGGCTTGGTCAGTTGAGCTGCTGGCTCTTGAGTTCAGTTCAGGTCACGATCTCGGGGTCCTGGGACTGAGACCTGCAGGAGGGCTTCATGTTCAGTGGGGAGTCTGCTTTGGATTCTCTCTCCCCCTCTCCCTTCCCATTCCCTCTGCTCTCTCTCTCTCTCAAAAAAACAAATAAATAAATCTTAAAAAAAATCTTTTTCTAGATTTTAATCTTTTATTTATTTGACAAAAAGAGAGAGAGAGAGAGAGATAGCAAGAACAGGGGGAGCGTCAGGCTGAGGAGGGAGCCTGATGTGGGACTCGATCCCAGGATCCTTAGGATCATGACCTGAGCTGAAGGCAGACACAACGAACTGAGCCACTCAGGCACCCCAATAAATAAATCTTAAAAAAAAAAAAAAAAGTAGTAGGTGCCAGGGCACCTGGCTGGCTCAGTTAGAAGAGTGAGGACTCTTCACCTCAGGGTCATGAGTTCAACCCCCATGCTGGGTATAGAGATGACAAACAAAAACTTAAAAAAAAATAGAGTAGTAGGTGCCAAGATAGTGGCAGTGAGGGGAAATTCTAATAACTTGTGGTCTCTCAAATAAACAACCGGAAGTCATTACAAAACAAGGTCTGGCCCTAAGGCAGCGGCCACACCTGGCTGTTTCTTCAGGGACATGACGACAGAATGGGCGGCGGCTCCAAGCCTCTGGTTTTTCTCCACGTACTCCCTCCCAGCTTACCATGTCTTCGAGCTCTTCACTCCATTCGACAAGTCATTCACTCCATTCGACAAGGAGGTGAGTGAAGACAAGGGGAAGAGGAGGTGCCCCCTTCAGGGCAGCCGGCAGGAGAGCGGAAGGGAGGAAAGGAGCCTGGCCTGGGGGCGCGGCCTCCCTGTACCCTGGCTCTCCCCGCTGTGACGGCTGTGGGCACCTGCTGAACTTCATGAGACGTCACACGCCAGCCTGGGCTGGTTACTTACTCTCCGCGTTTCAGTACGTGCACCTGGAAAATTGGAGGTTATGCTACATGGTTTCCCCACTATGTTACAGAAATGCCTTGTGTACACACATTACCGTACGGCGGCCCATTTCATTTTCCTACCAGTTGGCCACCTTCAGAAATGAGCTGATGTCCTTTTGCCTCCCCTGGAAACAAGCAGACACAAGACATCGGTGACAGCAGCTTCCCAGTTGGTAAAGGCGATCAGTTCTAAACGAGCAATTCCACTCTGGGTCGGGCCCACCCTCAGCTCAGCACTGAATCTCTTGTGGCGGCACCAAGGGACACGTTGAGGGACGCGTCAGGAAAGATGGCTGGCTACGTTGACAAGTGGGCTAGGTACACATGGCAAAGCCAATGTATTTTCTCAAATATCTCTCTCGTCATAGAGCTATCATCCGTGAAACTCGTTTACGTCTAAAAGCTATTTATAGTTCTGGTCTCACCACATCTTTAATTGATAAAATTCCATAAGCTTATGAAACAAGCCCTGTAAATCAGTAATTTTTTTTTTTCTTTTTGAATTTCCCTCTTTCAAACGTGAAGGTGGTCCTCCTGACTTTGTCTTATTACCTCAAGATATGGTGACTGTGCCCGTGTTTGTACCAATCACACACTCGGTGATTTAAAAAATTTTGATTACATATAGCTTCTCTCAGTCTTTATGGATTTGGACAAAAGAATCCAAACTTTTACGTTTATTCTCATATGTTTTTTTTTAAATCAAAGGTTCTTAACTTTGGTCTGAATACCCCAAATTTGCCACACATGTGCATGAAATCGCATGCAATGCTGTGTGCACACCCACCTATTCCTTTGAGGTAAAGGGTCAGAGAGAGTCTTGGGGGAGTCTGTGACTTCAAAAAGGTTAGGAACCAGCACCCTGGATCACCTGGCTCCTTCTCGAAGCTTCTTTAGCTCTGGTTTGTTATTTCCTGAGATGCAGTGGCCAGAATGGCATATAATATTTTAGATGCAATATGTCAAAATCCTGAGCAAGATTATTTTGTTGTATTTGTAATTCTTCACCAGACAATATCTGCTATTTTGGCGAATCTTTTGGCTGTATGAGCCACCAATGTATCCATGTCATTAGAGAATGGTGTCTAATGACTCTCACTGTCCACCTTCTGAATGGAATGTGAGTCTATGGAATATGATCATGTCTTCAGTAGAAGCTCATTTGGATTATTTTCTCTAGAAGCACTACTTTACTTTTCTCCATACTGAGTTTCATGTATTACTTGTCTACTTCTCAGCTGTCATAGAAGATCTTCTGTAATTTGTATTAGGTGAATTTGACTTTTCGGTCAAGTTTCCTCTGTAAACTTGCATGCTGTCCTATGTACCAAACAATTAATACACAAGTAATGAAATCCATTTGGCAGAAACAACTAACTGCCCCTGAGATATAGTGCTCGACTTACCACAGTAGAGAGTCATGACTGGGAAGGGGCTCCCTGGCAGACACCAGAGTTTCCAGAACCTTTTGTGTCTGGATAGGGCCAAATAACTAGTTCTTACCAGGAGGATGTAAGCAGAAGTGAAAGGTGTCCTTTTGGCCAGAGTTTTTTAAGAAAGGGGGTGACTTTTCCATCATTTCCCTCTTTCTGCTGGCTGACGGGATACCAAGGACTCTGGGGACTTAAAGATGGCAGAGGGAACAAGCCTGGGTTCCTGCATCACCGTGTGAAGAAAAGCCACAGATGACAGAGAACACTCACATCAGACTATTAGGTTGCCGGTGAGAAATGAACATTTGTGGCTTGGCTGAAATGTAGTAATTTTTTTTTGTGACAGCCAATAGTATTCACATAGGCCACCACTTGAATTATTTCCATTCATAGAAAGTTCCACTTCTCTCTATCCTTTATTCAAACAGTCCTATGCCATTTTCCCCAAAGCATTGGTGTCTGAAGCATTTTGGTTTGTATAAAGGACCACGCCAAAGATGCTTTTGGTAGTCTTATGCCAGATTTAAGTTATTTGCCTCAATCCAAGCTTTAGTAAAAGATAACATATCTGAAAAAGTGTATTTGATTCTTAGGAAACAAGTTGCTTCATAATTTTCACCTGTTAATGTTTATTATTGCTCAGGTTCATCCGGCCTTAACCATGCAACAGCTTGGGCTCTGCTGGTTAAGTACAAACACTAGTTTAGCTGATTTGTGTACGTACTTCCTTGTGCATCAACAGCAGTGTAGATGAGGAACACCAGACCCTTGAACTGCTCTACTAATGTTTAGGAAATAAGGCCAGACTCATGCGAACTCCAGCGCGGCTCTTGGTATCACAATGGCGGACAGAAGGTGGCTTGGGTGGGCCAAGTTCTGCCGCAGCGTGTCATGATCCTGGCAGGTAGGTGGGCTTTCAGGAGACAGAGAGTGATCACGGTGGCTCTCTTGGACCGAGAAGGGACATTCAGTCTTCAACAACCTGCTTACACTTGGGGTCTGTTTCTCCCCCTTTCCTCCCAGGCGGTCCTATAGGACCAGACTGGTTCAGTTCACTTGGTCTCAGTCAGCGCCGACACACAGTGTGCGCGATGCTACGTGGCCGGGGCAAGAGCCTGGGGCTGTGTGGCTGTGCCCAGTCCCGGCCATGACTGTGTCGGTAAAAGCACAGTGTTTAGGAAGAAGAGCCCAGTCTCTTTCCCGAGCTCACCTCCTGGCGCACTCACTGAAGGCATTCTAAATCTCAGCAGAAGCAGAGGCTCTACCATTAGCAAAGGCCCGGAGAACCCCCAGGGTGGTAAAGAGCCCTCGGGTCTCCGGGACTCAGGCGGGCACCAGGAATACTCAGGCAGGGCTGAGGGCTGCAGGGTGCACGGCCTTCTCCCACAGGAGGTCAGGTGCTGCCCTCTCCCTCCCAGGGCCTGTGAGTTCCCTGAATCCTCGCACAGTAGTGGACGAGGAAAGGCCAAACCCACGCCCCTGAGGACACACCTCAGGGACACTGAGCACAAACGGTGCTTTCATGAAGTGTCCTCTCCTGTCCATTTTGTGCTGTGACCCACAGGAGAAGGCTATCGGCATGACAGTGACATTCTCCGCCCAAAGAGCCTTTCCAGGAAAACCATTCTGAGCGACAGTTATCTACAGTTATCTTCCGGGAGATTGTCAGACTTAATACAATCGCCAGGAACATCTACATATACGTACGATGCTTATCAACTAGCAATAAAATGTGAGTGATTCTGAAGAACTTTCACATCAAGGTTCTTTTTTTTTTTTTTTTTTAAAGATTTTATTTATTTGACAGAGAGAAACACAGCGAGAGAGGGAACACAAGCAGAGGGAATGGTAGAGGGAGAAGCAGGCTCCCTGCTGAGTAGAGAGCCTGATGTGGGGTTCGATCCCAGGACGCTGGGATCATGACCTGGGCCGAAGGCAGACACTTAACCACTGAGTCACCCAGGCGCCCCTTAAAATTCTTTTTCTTTTCTTTTTAAAGATTTTTAAAATTTATTTATGAGGTAGGGGAAGCAGAGGGAGAGGTGCGAGCAGACGCCACTGAGCGTAGACACGGGCTCGATCTCACGACCCTGAGATCAAGACCTGAGCAGAAACCAAGAGTCAGCTGCTCAACCTACTGAGCCGCCCAGGTGCTCAAGGCTCCTTTTCTCCCTTAGGAGGAGTCAGAGACATCGTGAGAAGCATTTTCCCTACCTCTGACTAAGAGTAAAGTAAATAATGGTATTGGAAAAAAACAAAAAACAAAACAAAAAAACCCCTTGGACCCTTCTGGCTTAAACGGGTTTAGGGAGGAAGCTCTTCAGAGTCCAGTAGTTACTGCCCCAGGGGTGGGACAAGAGAGAAGTCCTCACTTTAGTACTTAATTCACACTTTTTCTTTCAAAAGGACTAGGCTGTTTGTGGCCCCGATAACAAGCCCCTCCCAAGCTCCTCAGGGAGCCGCTAGATAGGGAGGAGGGACAGACATTGTCCGTGGTTGGGTTGAAGCAGGACAGAATAGGATCCTGGTGTCAGAGGGCGAGGCAGGCACTCAGTTGGAAAGTTGTTCTTTGTTCCTAAAAATAAAACATTCGACCCTCCTTTTTTGGATCCTTCCCTGGAAAGAAGCCAGTCAGCGGCTGGCTTCCTTTTAGGATTAGCTCAATAGCCCTCAGCCCAAAGGTGAACTCCAAAGACCCTCACGATCTTCTGCCCCTGATAAAATGCTACACAACAAAGTGAATGACATAAGAGAATGTTGCTCTTGAAAGGACACGGCTGCAGTATGCATCTGTAAAGCAAAATAGGCCCAGCGGAAAGGGAGAGAGGACAGGAGGGGGGAGAGAAACTGGGTAGGAAAGGCTGCCCAGAGGTTGGGAAAGGACTCATGAGTGAATGCGGCAGTGTGCTTTAGAAAATTCTCTTAGGAGGCCGGGTGGCAAGGGCTCCTCCCATAAAGACCCCTGTCCCCATGAAGGAGGACACCACACCTTCCTTCCAGAGAGTTTTCTATAGCACACCGACTCTTTTCCAACTTTGCTCCATTCATGAATTCTCCACCCAAAGTTACAGCTTTGGTTTAGAAAATGAGTGATGCTCTATGCTGCACAGCTAACAGCTAGAGGGGTCGCAGCCCCTCTTCTTTGAAGAGGCTCTATTTGGGGAATGTTTGGGGGAGCCGTTGTATAGACCACTCGCTGTGAGGGGTCCAAGTATCAAAGCTGCTTCTCAGCGCTCTTCTAAGATGAAGCCTCATGCTGATGGTCCCGTATATAAAGAGAAAGAGCTCTCACAACACAAAGGGACCCTTTCTGCAGTATCTTTCCTAACTATCTCATCATGCAACCATTTTGAGACTAAATACATACATAAAACGTCAGATAATGAGGAAGACCTTTCCCTCCCTGGAAGAGGAAAAAGATGCCGTGGGCCATTTGCTGCTGAGTGACATCAGCAAAAACTGGGAAGAAGATCCACCGAAACCATTATTTCCTATATAAGTAGTGGGGGCTATTGGATATCAAAGAACAGGCAAAATTCATCAGTTAATCTACATACAATGCCTCCGGAGTTTAGCTGTTGGAAGTAATGTTCTGGTTGAGAAAATAGAGGCTGTAGATTTTGAAGCCCAGGCTAGAGTTTCTCCATTAGGTGATCCAGAAAGACCACCTCTGGGGTGGGCCTGAGAAGCTTCATTTTGAACAAGTTCGCTGGGTGACTTCTGGCACGATAAAGCTTAGATATCACTGCTATGTCTTTAACCTTCTCCTATTCTTTAAAGCAGAAAAAAAAAAAAGGTATTGTAGTCCTGTAGGTATAGTTCTTGCTCACCTAATTCATGAACCTTTTTAAGAAGTTACCTTAACATTACTGGCCCCCCATTAACTTTTGTGTGTATTACAGCAAGACCTAAAAGGATGAGCCATCCAAAATGGAAAGGGTTAGCGAACTTTCCATTGTCAGAGGTATTCAAGCGGAGGTTGCAAAACCCCTTAGCAGGGACCCTGTAGAATGGATTCAAGCATCAGGACGGGGGCCCAACCCTAAACTAACGTTTACATTTCCTCCAGCTCTATGACCCTATGATAATATAACAGAATCAGCTTTAATATATCAAGCACTACATTTTAAAAGTCCAAGCCTATGCTCAGAAATTTTATTGGCATTTTGTAAAAGAATCAAGAAAACCAGTCTATAATACCAAAGTTCAGAAGCTGGGGCTAGAACTCACAAGAAATGTGGGGCTTCTTAGCTTTAATGCCAGCTCTGAAACTTACTGGCCAACGATGAACTCACGATGGTTAAAAGGCAGAGTCTGTCCTTTTAATAATGGTCTCCACATCCCAAGTACCCCCATTATCTGATGGGAGTAAAAGGACTGTTGTTCTCATTCTGTGACTTGGTGTCGATCAGATCATAGACCTTGAGTCCTTCTCAATACTTCAGGTTCCTCCACCCTGAAGAAGGATGTCATTAAAGGACCAAAGGAATCACAGTTCTCCAGGGGATAAATGCCTGCTTGGGCTGGTCGATGCAGCTCTTTTTCACTGCCCTCGCATTTACTCTTTATTGGTTAAGAATATATGTGTCTATGGTTCATTGCTACTCCAGAAAAAAATGCCAGTGTAGACGGTGGTGAGGGTGGCTAGCGGTTAACATATTACTGAAAGGCTCAGTGTTAACGGGAAACAGAGGACGAGCCTGTGCAAAATGAAATAGAAAGGAGATCCTGAAACTCCCCCAGTCATTAAAAACAACAACCCAAATAAAGCAAGAAGCAAACTTGCGGAGCCTGAATGATCTGGGAAAACCACTTGCATAGCATATTAATAAAATACAAGCAGAATCAGCCACACTTCTAGTTGTGTTGTGTGGATGGAACGCAACCATCTCGACAGCTCCGGACCTCAGACTGGACGCAGGCACTCAGAGAAGATGACCAAGAAAAGAAATGGCCAGTGTGATGAAAAATCATGAATAGCAGGACCTCTGTGACGTCACATTTATGAATTACTTCTAGGCGTGCTCTTCTGAGAAGAGTTCTCAGGTTTTGGAATCTAAGGCAAATGGTTAAGATTTGAAGCAAGCCGCCCCTGGCCAGCCTAGCACTGTACTTGGCACATCATAGGAATTCGCTCCGTAGTCGTCAAAAGGAGGAAGGGATGAGTGGATGGACAATGAAGGAAGGAAGGAAGGAATGGAGAGACAATAATAGAATCCAAAAGGAATTAGGGCTCAATTCTGTAGCCCACTCCTACGAGTGACAGTGCTCTAGGGGACCCTGGTATCTTAGATTCAGACATCTTCAAGTATATAGTCCTGTGATGCACAAAAAGGAGTTAAAGTCTATATTGCTCCATTAATGACCAAGACAGGGCTCCTAAGAAGGGAACAAAAAGTAAGGACAGGGGAGGACAGTAGGAGAAGAATCCTGTTTAAGAACTAATTGAAGATTTATGAGAGTGATTTTTGAATCTTAGACATGAATTATCTAACCAGGATAACTAAATTCAGTGCAAGGGGCAGTCACAGGATGGCCTGAACTGTTACACAATATTGTTATTGAATCTCCACACCGCAGGATTGGTGGAAATTAAGCCGTTTGTAACTTCCTTTGGAGGGAAGAGAAATAAATGTGCATGTAATCATTAATCAGGTTGATGACCTGTCTTTTCATGCAATTTGATAGCACCACCTGGGAGACGAGTCAAACTCTTTCGGGAGAAGGCTTGCTTTGGGAATACCAGCGATTCTTAAGTCCATAATGGCGAATGACACGGGTCTGAGGACCCGAGGAAAAGCCACCATGACTAGAATGAAAGGATGATGCAGGGGTAGTTGGGCTGCTCAGGGCTGCATGGGATATGAATGATTCCCTGAGTTTTATACTGCTCCTTCCTCAGCCCTCAGAACTCTTAATCCTATTTTCATTGCCCCAGGTAAACTGGGAAATATTTTCTCCTCCCAGACTGCAGTTACTCACACAATAAACAGGTAATAAACATTTTACTGCCCTAAGCAACCTCCTGCTAGGCAGGCAGTCAGAAGAGAAAAGACTGTGCAGAGAGTAACCCCCTACAGGAGAGACTGCAGGGGACAAAGGATGTGAGTAAGCGTTTAATAGCGCGCCCCCTCTCCAGGCTCCAGGAGACGACTGGGAGCTGCTGGGGCGCATTAGCCAGCCCACGGTCTAGGATTCCTCTCTGCTTGAGGCTAGTGGGGAAGATTTGATTTCACCAAAAGGTAATTTAGTTGCCATTTCAAAGCTCTGTCTAGCTAAATTAAGGATGAGGAATGAAACCGGAGTTTACAATCTAAGACCAGGTTAAACCGCGGGTTGTGAGACTGGAGGGCACGAGGAGGGACAGTTGGCAGCCGACCGAAGTGGTTCTGGGGAGAGAACCATTCAGTTCGATTTCTGTTTGATTTCAGGTTTGCATTTGATTTTCTAACACATCTTTGTTATTGTTTATATCTGCCCCGTACATCAAGTCAAAGAGTTGTTACCATCCGTCGGCCGTGGGAAAGGCACAGTGGTCATCCTCTGCCATCCTATTTTTCCACTGTACAGGGTTCCCTCAAAAGCCAATTACCTTAAGGCATCTCACGGTTCCCACTGCCGGGGAAATCTTTCCGTTTCCTTTCATGCCAAAGGTACAACTCTGCGGCTGTCTGAAATCTCTGGGCCCTCCCCCATGGCAGGGAAATGAGGGCAGAGCCAAATCTAATACCATAAGCTCTGCTTCTACCCATTTACCATTTAACTTATGGGAAATAATCTCACTCACATATTTTCCACCAAACAGCATGCCAAATCTGAACATACTGACCCACGGTGAATGATAAATGCCTCCGCAGAAACAAGTTTCCAATTCACTTAGGTCGAAGGAGTGATTATTTTGTAAACCAAGAGTTCTTTGGTATTGGCTGCAGTTAATTTATGGTATTTTGCTCTAACGGAGCATTAATTTGTGCTGTATTTTGCGGCAGGAGTGGTGTGGTTGTCTAGCAAGAAATAACCCGCTGACGTGTCTAAAGAGATATATTTGAGATCCGACAGAATCCAAAGGGGCCGCTCTCTTGAGACAGGGCTCGAGAAAACCCCCACGCCGCCTGCCACTCTCGTTTCTCTTTCGAACCTTTCTCGAGAGGGTTCAGGAAGTGAGTCTGCAGATTGCACGGTAAAGATCAGAGAGCACTTTGGTGATGCACACGGATGGGAAAGGGAGGCATTGCGAAGCCACGGGCAACTGTAGGAGAAGTGCAGCATTGCCCTGGGGTTACTGGTCGCTCTGGGGGAGGCTCTCAAGGAGAGTGAGTCTTTCCCTGAACTGATTTTGGAGGACTCCTACAAAAACACGGTGGGAATATGCCCAAAGCAGATAGTTGCCAAGAGGATCACTGATACTCCCAGACAAAAGGCGCCGTTGCTAGATGGCAAAGTATGGGCACAGACAGAAGCAACGAGACAGAGGTCCCAGGTAGACCAAGGATCCGAGTCAGGGCATTCATGGAGAGAAAGGACATCATCTTGGGATGGCCCCAAAGGGAGAGATATGAAGGGCAGGGAACAATCCTGTTTTACTGGCACTAGATGGATATTAGACTTCTGTGCCCTGCTTTGGCTCTACCATTCACAATATGACAAGAAGGAAACTGGTGAGGACCCAGAGGCCAGCGACAACCACGATTAAAGGGATAGAGAAAATGGTCCTCTGAAGCAAGATGAAAGGAATTGTGTTGTGTATCCTGGAGAAAAAAGGTTTAGGGGTGATGGCGATTGCATTCAAATACAGGCGGGGTTTGGGAGGAGGGCACTGATCAACTCTTCTCCACACGCAAGGGGAGACTGATGGGAAGTAACAGGCTTAAATAAGAAGGTGCAGAGTGTTCATTGGCTCGAAGGAAGAATGTACAGAAGGGTACAGGCTAATAGGGATCTTGGCCTTAATATGTCTGAAACAGAATTTCTCTTCTCGTTCTTCCCCGTCCCCCACCCCCTGACATGGCCCCCAAACTCCTGACACTCCTGAAGTGCTCCCTGTTTCAGTAAACAATACCAACGCTTACCCAGCCGAGTAAAAAACCCTAGGAATCATTTGCATTTCCTTCCTTTCCCTGTCCACCTCCAATCCAGTCCTTCAGTAGATCTCGTCAGCTCTTCTTCCGAGTCTGACTACTGATTTTCTATCTCCACTGTCACCTTCCCAGTCCAAAGCATCACAGTCACCTGCCTGGACCCAAGTTGGGAGGATCCCTGTATCCTCCTTTAATCCGTTCTCCCTATAGCTGTTTTTAGAGCGTGAATCAGACCCTGTTATCCCCCGGCTCAACCCTATCCAGAGACTTCCCATCACGCTTAGAATAAAACTCATGCTCTTTACCACGGCCTTCGAGGTCCTGCATCATGGGCTTCCTGCCCACTGTCCTCAGCCATCCCTCTCTCCCTGCTGCTCACGTTGGCCACACTGACTTTCTGGCTGTTCCTGAACAAGCCATCGCTAGTGCATCTTTGTGCCAGCTGCTCCCTCCGCCTGGAACACTCTCGCCCTTGCTCTTTAGTTGCCTCGCTCCTTTTTGTCATTCTGGTCTCGGCTTAAGTGTCACCTCTGCAGAATTTTCCCAGCCACTAGAAATGTACACTCTGAGGGTAGAAAGCAGAAACTATCTTGTTCACGATGGTATTTTCAAGCCTCGAACGGGCACCTGACACATTGGGGTAAGGCAATAAATATTGGTCGAATAAAAAAAAGGTTGACTATAAAAGCAGGTTTGTTACTTGTTTTCTCGAGAGAGCTGGAGATGAGAAAGAGAAGCTTTTGTGAAGGGACTAGGAGATCTTTTGGTCAGAGAGCCACAGGGCTGGGTACTTTAGAAAGTGGGGAAGGTGCGGGGCGGAGGAGGGGGGGCTTGCCTCATCCATTGAGGTCCCAGTGAAGAGTTAAACCCAGCGTGGCATCATCCTTATTAGGGCTGGGAGTGTTGGGGGAGTTACACTGAGCAAGAGAAAAGCCATTGACCTTAGGTCTCAGAAGGCAGTCACAGTACTACAGGACGTAGAAAAGGACTGAAATGTAAGATCTACTAACCCACGCCAAAATCATTAAGTTGGATCGCCTGTTAGGATGAATTGAGGTTTCTATTTTCCTTCTTTGTCATACAGAGTCACGAGACTCTCATCTGAGCCGAATGTGAGCTTTCCCCCTTCGTGAAAGTTAATCCCTATTACCTCCATAACATTTCTAAGGCCCTGTGGTTTTAAGTTCTCACAGGAAATGCTGTGCATCATCTCCAGTCAACCTTCACATAGACCACTCTGATTCAGAATTGGACAAAGGAGGGTTAGGAAGGACCATGGAAGGAACGATTGCAAGATCGTAGGCCTTGCATATAATGACTTACCGTCACCCCAGCTCATTAGCCAAGGCTTGCAAACCAAGGCCAATGGCTTCTATTTTATTTTTGCTCTTAATTTCCCCCCAAAGCTGAGGGCCGTCTTTGGGGATTCTATACATGTTAATGATCGACTGACTCGTAAACCTCATAGAAAACATAACTCCAGCAGGTTTTCGGTAGACATTGTTGTCCTTCAGTTCAAAATCCCAAAGCATTATCATCAGGTGGTGGATAGGGATGGAACAGAATTAAGACAAAGGTAGAAACTTCATTTTAAAAATAATTTCAGGCCTCCCTCTCCACCAGACCTCCCAGCGGCCCCAGTTTTAATTGCGCTTTTTAAGGCTAGCGCTCTGATTTTCCGCATTTAACACTGCTTCTCAAATGTTAGAGAAAGGCCAGTAAAAATCTCCTCCGGTTTAGAAATCCGAGTTAAAATTGCCCTCCATTTCAAGAAGTATTTCTTAGACTCTATCTGTACCCTGAGATTTGCCGATGATACATATGGCTGTACGATATGATGACAGACTACAACATAGACTGGGTTCTTTATAAATCAATAATCGGAGGAGGGGTGAGGGACTGTCCGCTTTGGTGATTTCATTTCCAGCCACAGCTGGCCAGATTGCTTATTGGAAAATAAAAGTCATGGCAAATTGAGCTTGACAATAACCAGGCTTGACTACATAGGCCCCTTCTCCACTCTGCAATTAGAATGAGCGGAGGAGAGGAGGCCGACAGGGAGACTTTTCCTCTGCTCTGTCACAGATCAGTCTTAGTTTATTTTGCGGGGCACAAGCCATATGTTGTGTGTGTAAGGGCTGTTCTCTCTCAGCTCCAGACTCCGCTGCTCCGCCTCCGGGCCAGTAAGGTGCTGCCGCTTCCGACTTCCAGGCTCCTTAAGAAGTGCGTGAAAACCGGAAGCCATGCTGTACCGTCCTGTAGTTGTGTTTAAATTAAATGAAATTATAAGTGGCATGAGTCACTTTTCAAGGGCTCACAGCCTCGTGTGGCTAGGGGCAACTGTATGGGATCACGTCGATACCGAACATCTCTCACATCCCAGAAAGTTCTGTTGGATAGCCCTGATCCAAAGAAAACCTCACTGGGTGCCATGAGGCCCTTCCTTCTTTGTTCAAAGATTCTGAGGTCGTGGCGACTTTTGTGGTGAAGTCGAGAATTCTCTGGGCGTGGGCATCTATCTGGAAAGCAGGTGCCACAAATCTGTGACTCAGGACTCAGTTCAAGGCACCTTACACCAAGGACAGACTCTGAACTGACCTCGGTTTTTAAAAAAATAGGAACATATATACTGCGCAAATGTTGATTTTACCAAACTGGGGTAAAAGACACATGGAATGCTTTTCTCTGTATTTGCCACCTTTTCACTGTTACTCATGACTGATCCTTGGCAAAATTGCTTTTTAGTCTCTCTGTGGCTTTGCACGTCTTCCATCTTTGATGACAAAGAATTACAGAGGCTTTGATAATTCACCTGTGCTCCTAGGACACTGAAATCGTAATTTTGATACTTAATACCCACTGCCCAGTCCCTACAGCTGGTTCCACCAGCTTCCTACCTAAAATACCTTAGTCTCTAGATGTTGCCTGAGTGAATTTAGAACTATGAATTCCCAAATTCTTAATTTAGTACCCTCAAATGTGTTACATACCATCCCTGAAAATGTAAGTTGTGGAAGAAAACCCAGAGACATTCTAAACCATGGGGCAATATAACGCACCCTTCCCTCTTTGGATCAGAATTTATCTATACAACTCAGTTGATGAACTTCGGGGGAGTGAAGAGTGAAAGGGAGAGCTCTCCATACTTCGAAACTGATATAAAACTGGGGCGTCGTACAGTTTGAAAAACTGAGACGTGGTGTTTAAATCTGGCCAACTCCACAGTCTTTAAGTTTGGCCAACCTCAAAATCCTAGTTCCACCACTAGACTGGATTTACGGGAAGAACTTTCTTCCAATGATCTTGAAGCATTTTCATACAAAAAAATCTGCCCCGCGCACCCATTATGGCTATTTTCTCCGTACTAGCCTCATTTGTTCTCCTGCATTAGGCAGGATTAGCTCTTATTCTAATTTCATAGGTGGGCAAATGGAGGCAGAAAGCCCGTAAAAGACGCAGGCCTCCCACAGGGCAACGAGGTGTGGTCTTACTTCTAGCATGCTAAACACAAGCCAAGCTCATGTCACGGCTGGGGTGCACGGGCGCTGGTTTTACAGCCAGGTGCTCCGTTCATGGTGATGCCACCTCCTCTCAAAACCCTGGGAAAATATCTGGCATCCTAAGGTCAAGGCAATCGAGTAAAATGACTAGCATACACTGTTAAGGATGACAAAATCCCTTCACAATATTTACCTTAGGTACCAACGCCCCATTTATACCACTTGAGGAGAAAATATACACAATTAACCGTTTGGTCTGACAGAAGCTGCATGTGACTGGCTGACCGGGGGTGTTGGGAACTGCAGGTGGTGGTGGTGGGGGGTGACACGAGCGGTGAGGAAATTTGGCGGGAAGTGGCGGGAGAGGGAAGACGACGAGACTCGAGAATCATGGCAAGATCTATATGCCTAACTCATAAATCATGATGAGTCGTCACTTCACTTGTAAAAAAAAATCAGCCAAAGCACTTTTTAAAAACAATTGAACTGTTTTTTGGGCCAACCCGGCACAGTGAAACTCAAGAGTTCACATGCACATGGAGATAAAAGTGTTGGATCATGTACCTATAAAAAAAGACTTCCTTGGGTGGCTCTCCCCGGGTGAACAAGGCCCCGAGGAGGGCTGCACGCACACCACGGCGAGGGGACGGTGGGCCTTCCTCGTACCTCTTTCAGCTGGCCTGTAGTGAGTGGTGAAGCTGGGCCAGGAGCACCGGTAGGCTGTGCTCTTTCCCCGTGGAGTTGGTGGCCCCCCGGGGGCAGTGTCTGTGGGTGACACTTCCCTGTAAACATGGGGCGTGGGGGGAGGGCTCTGCTGTCACCTGGGCCGCAGTGGGCTGCTGGAACACGTTTGGGGCTCAGTTTGGGAATGACTCCTCATCTAGGAGTGTCTCTTCCTTTCGTCTTTCTGAGGGGGATTTGCAGCATCCAAAGTAGGGCCTTACAGTTTTATTTGCTGCTCTTTCCTGGGCTCCAAATTTGGCTGTAGGCTGCCTATTTTCAGAGTCTGGGAACCTCGGGAAGGGAGCAGTGCAAAAAACCTCCAGCAAACACGAATCCTTCCCCAGGGCTTGGCATTTAGCTGCAGCTCCATCAGGCATTTCGAATTTAGGGGGAAAAAAAAAAAGGCACATGCAGCCTCTTTAAGTCCAGGGCCTTAAAGAAAACACGGTCCTTATCAGCCCTTTTGTGCTCAGACTAGCTGCGGCAGGAGAATGAAAACAGATACATGCTGCCTGTTGTTCCTATGCAAATGCTACCTCGAGGATACAGTCTTCACCAGGCAGATGGCTAATTTCTCCGCTCTAACCTCATTTCTCCAGTGTTCCCGCGTTCGTGTGATGTCCTGCCCCCAGAGTCGGGTCCTAATTGCTGTCAAACGTTCGGAGGCAAAAGTGGCGTCTCCACATCATTCATGCGAAGGCTGTGACTGGCTGTGTCCCTGTCGCGGCTGCCGCCGAAACCGCGGGGTGGGCAGTACCTGGCGGGGCCAGGGGTTGGGGGGGCCGGGGTCGGGGCGCCCGGCCAGCTTCTGGGCTTCCACGTGTCAGGCTGAACACCGTCCTTTGTTACGGCTTGCAGCCCCCGACTCCTGCGTGCCCAGAGCTCCGGGTCTTTCTGCTGGGATCAGTACCGAGAGATCTCCTCTCGGCCTCTCGGCGTCAGGCCCGACGGTGCAGATTTAGGCAGGGCAGGGAGAGGGCCCGAGGGCCTCGGCGCACATTTGGAGGGGGGCGGGGTTGGCTAACCTGTGGCCCCTTGGAAGCTCGGCCGCGTCCGAGCAGACAGGTGATCCTCATAGCCAGGACCCTGCCAGTCAGTGACGGGCCATCTGATTGGATGCACATTCATCTTCAAATTATGTTGTGTGACAGCCCGGGCTGCTGAACACCATTTTAACATGCAGATTGACTCCTCAGAGGCTCTTCATTATGCATTTAGCGGTCTGTTTTCAGACTAACCAGCATGCCGGAGAGGCCCTCTCTCCTTTTTCCACCTGGGTGGAGGAAAGAGCTCGCTGACTGCGGGGGAGCCACCGATGTTAACATGCGTGTGTTTACTTTCCCGGGCACCCGCACACGACAGCTTTCCCCGATGAGAGGGAAGGAGGAGAAAAGAAAAGACCCTTGGTTCTGAGATTCGAGGAAAATGGCTAGGCGGAACAAGCGAGCCTTTGTGGAGGAGAGGAGTCAAGCAGGCCGGGCCAGCCGATGCCCGCCCGGCTGCCCACTGGCCCGGCTGGGCGCGTCCACACAAGCGCTCCTCTTACCGACACACAGACCCGCTCTTTCTCTCGCGCACACAGCCTGAAGTATTTTAAGCAGAACGCTTCCCATTTCCTGTTGCTAAAACTGTCTTGCCTCTCGAGCGGCATTCCAGACGATCCTGGGGAATGACAGCACAGCCAACTAGGAGGGAGAGCGCGCCCAGCCGCTGGCTAGGTGGCTTGGGGGTTACCCAGGAGGCTCTGGGGTCCCCGCGTCACCCCTTCCCTCTTCTCTTTCTGGTGCGATTTACTTCCACTTGCTAAGAATATTTCTCTGTGGCCTCAGGGCGCTACTGCTTGAACACGGATGTTTTCTTGTTTGAGTGTGTGTGTGTGGTGTGTGGGCGCGTATGTGTGTATCTCCTTTCTCAAGGATCTCTTTCCTTGCCTTAAAAGGGAACCACATTTGCATTGCTTTTTAAAATTCCCACCTCTTCCTATTTTATCCTCCAATGTGGTATTTTCTCGATTCTTCTGAAAGACCAACAAAACTTGAAGGGTGTCCAATTCCTTAGGCCCTTAATTTGAGCTAGGCCTTGGCCAGGGAGCGGCCCCCTTCTTTCTCCCCTCAACAGTGGGGGCTTTCAAAATTGGGGACTGGGGGGGGCTCTCCTGCTCCATTTCTTTGTTGCCACTGGAGAAAGAGGCTAGATGGGTTTAGAAGGCTAGCTTGAGCACAAGAGCTTATGAAGCCAAGGCTGATCCGTGGATTCCGAATCGAGAGCCAGGCTGCCGTGCCGCACTGTCTAAAAGCCTGCCCCTCAGTTTCTGGGTCCTCCCAGGCATTGCTGGATCCTGGTATCAAGGACATGGATGGAGTTTTGCTATTTACATGTTTAAAATATTAAACAGCAGAGTTAGTTTCAGTAAGGCTCTGGGCAGAAAGAAAATGAAACCGACGGCAGAGCCATATTCCCAATTCCCCTGGAAAGGCTGCGAGGGGGAATAAAATGGCTACCAATGCTTGCTCTGGGATCAGGGTGTTTCTGATGACTGAACTGGGCAGTAAACGCAGCTCTTTATTTTTGTATGGAGTATGGTGATCCCCACTGACAAGAACAGGTTGCTCGGCTGGGGTCGCACTGTAGAGTATTGTCTGGAAAGCTCTCACCCAGCAAGAACAATATGGTCACCCAGTGCCTAAAGCGGAACATGGAGAGATCTGTCCCCTCATTCACATGTCGCACTCATTTGTTTTTTCCTGTGATAAAACAAAGGGGTCTGCCGAATTTAAATGCTACTGGGAACTACTCTCTCTTTTAAGAAAGGTCCTGGGTTGACAAGTGAAGCAAGGGGCACCGGTATGGTTCTCAAGCTTCTCATATTTGAGAGAAAGGGGACTGAATTTCGGTTCTAATTGTAATAGTTACTTGCCACATAACCAGGAAAGGTCACGAAATCCCGTGTCTTAAAAGTCACGGTGGTAAAAATTGGGGCAGCATTGTGTGCCCCCACATTCACGCGTTGAAGTCCTAAGCCCCAGTCACCTCAGAACGCGACTGCATTTGGAGATAGTGTCTTTACAGAGGTGATGAAGACGCAAGAGATCATTAGGACAGGGTGACGGGTGTCCTTTTAAGAAGAGGAGACGAGGCTATCCACACACAGAGGAGACCCAGCGAAGACCCTGGAAGATGGCCAATCTACAAGCCAAGGAGAGAGGCTTTCAGAAGAGACGAGCCCTGACCTTGGACTTCCAGCCTCCAGAACTGTGAGGAAATGAATTCCTATTCTTTCAGCACGTACCCTGTCCCAGCAGCCCCGGCCCTTCAAGGATGGGCAGGACAATGGTGGGGGGAGAGGGGAGTTTCACAGTATTTGGAGGATTTTAAGCGTCATTTTAGCAGAGAGATCTTAGGAAGGGTGGCCCGTAAATCTCAGCCCGGATGCTCATTTCACAGGGACTAGGTGGGAATCGGGTTGCATTTCTGTTGGCAAAACACCTGGAACAGTGTCCTTGCTCTTTAGCTTCCTGGTTTTAAGGCAGAACTGACATCTTGAATGGAGAAAATGCTGTGAAGGACCTATCTGGCCCTTCAAATAAATCTCTAGATTTTTGTTTGAGCCAATCAATCGGTTCTCCAGGGTGTCAGCTGGCAGCAGGCATATCTGTCAATACTACAGTATCGCCGTCACCGGGCAGGTCGCGTTCGCGGCAGGAAGCATGGCTCAGCACTTACTTATGTTTGGAAAATGGATAACCCGGGATTATGTGTTTCGGGAGATGAGGTTAAAGTGGGGTCAAGGGCCAGGTTAATGCCAGTACAGTTTCCACTGGAGAAAGAGAGCTTGATGTATTGATTTCAGGGGAAGGATATGTGTTTCCAGCCTGGCTTCCCAACCCTGCCTCTCATTCGCCCGGGGACGTTCCTTGGCGGAGTCCTAACACCCTCTGCCTTCCGGAAGCATCCCTGCCAGTTGTTGCTGTGGGAAGTGCTGAATCATGAGAGTGGAGCTGGAGGAAAACGACATATTCTGTATGTAACAGAAACACGTACGGGACCCATCTGGGTTCGGTTTCCTCTCGCCGGCTGCCAGCAGTACTCAGCTGAGCCTTCCCCATTTTGTACACTGACTTGGTCTAGTATCCCACAGGGAACTTTCTTACACTTCACTTACTCATTCTCAGCTGCATAGGTACAAATGTTAATGTAATTCTGTGCCCCTTAATCAAATACAAGTCCTCTCCCGGAACGGCGAAATCTACAACTTGAAGGAACACCGGTTAAAGATCATCTTATATCTTTGTTTAATATTCTTTTTTTGGTGAATCTGCCAAGTGTTGGCTTTTCATATCATGGGACACCAGATCCAGGGAGGAAATGATCCCTTTCTAAATTGTTATTCCTGCTCTCTGTATCACACCTCTTTTTTCTTCCAAAATGCCATTTTCCAAGTCAGTAAGCTCATATAAATCCCAAGTCTCACAACTTTTCACAAACTATTTTCAAGTCCCTTTTCTGGGATTTAATATCTCCTATGATAACTAAAACTGGACACAGAATGGCACTAATGTTTTATATGTTATCTTAAATTTTCTATATTATTTTTTTCTTTTAACCCCCAAGCATCCTATCGGCTTTTTAAATTGCTACTGCATACCAGACAGATATTTTCCCCAAGTTATCAGCCATGACTCTTAAATTATTTTACTACGAGTTCAGCGCCTATCAGAGATTATGAGAAGTTTAGATTATTTTTCCCAGAGTGCATTCTTTTACACTTAACCAAATTAAATTTCATCTGCTTTCATACTACCCAATCCCCTAGTTTGCTTAGCTTTGCCTGAAGTGTCTCATCACAATCCTTAATTTTTTATTAACCGTGCCAATTCAAAGCTTCCTACTTAACTCTCTGCTTCGCAGCTTTTGCCCTCTACTCTCTTCACACTTTTGGAAATCAGTGGGATTTAAAAGGTGTGGAATGAAGCGCTATTTGGTAAGATGCTCTGCTAAGTGGTACGTACAGGATCCCCACCCGTTAATGACAATGCTCTTGAAGGTGAGGCACCAGGGTCAAGATCAGCCTCGAGAAGTACCTTCCTTCCCATGCTGAGAATAAGTGATCCTAAAATCTTTCCCATTTCGTTTGGATATTATGTTAAAAACTCAGATAGGAATCCTAGCTCATTTTCCTGTAAAGCCACCCTCTGTTCTGGCTTCCTTTGCAGCCTGTGGTGACAACAGGGAGCCTCCCAAACTCTTGCCACACTCCCGTCCCTTTCCCCTCTTCTTCACGTGGCTTTCTTTCGATTGAATAGGAAGGAGGATCAGTTAGCTCATTAGATGCTTTTCTGCGGCCGTTTCCCGCTTTCTCTCCTCAAATGGCAAGAGAAAGATAAATATGTTGCCTCCTGGCCCCAGTTCTTTGCTTCAGCTGTCTCCAATCCTTTCCCCCACAGGAGCCAAAAGAAGGGATATGGGACCCAGCAGAATGAAATCCTCCCAATTCAAAAATTACCATTAAGAGTGTTGCCGTGTGGAAACAACCTAGGTGTCCGTCAGTGAGTGAATGGCTAAAGAAGATGTAGTGTACACACACAATGGAATATTGTTCCGCCTCAAGAAAGAAGGAAATCCTGCTGTTTGCAACAATTTGGACGAAACTTGAGGGAATTATGCTAAGCGAAGAAAGTCAGACAAAGACAAATACTGCACGATACCGCTTATATGAGGAATCTAACAAAGCTGAGCTCAGAGAAACAGAGTAGAATAGTGGTTGCCCAAGGCTGGGGGGTGGGGAAATGGAGATGCTGGTCAAAGGAACACCCTTCCAGTTACAAGACTAACAAGTTCTGTGCATCTAATGAACAACATGGTGATGACAGGTAATATCTTATTACATACTTGAAGGTTGCTAAGAGAGTAGAGCTTAAATGTTCTCACCATAAAAAAGAAAAGGTAAGGGGGTGTTAGCTAATGCTACAGTGGTAATCATTTTGTAATATATGAATGTCTCAAATCAACACACTGTACACCTTAAATTTGCAATATTCTATGTTAATTGTAGTAAGGCGGAGGTGGGGGAATGAATTTGGCTGAGGCTACTAGTTGCCTAACAAGTACCAATTTTTTCCCATTTTTAACTTGGTCTACTCCTATCATCTTCACCTTCCATTGCAGATATAGGTGGCCAAGAAATTAAGTTTTGGCCTGTGTGAAGTAAGTGAAAGTTTGGGTAGATCTTTTTAGGAATTTCCTTCAAAGAGGGCATCCTCTCTTCTGTTTCTGGGAGTTGTGCCTGGAACTCTGATGTGATGGCTGGTACTCTAGAAGCTATTATAGACCATGAGGGTCACAACTTAGGGATGGCAGAGTAGAGAGCTAGAAAAGGCCTGAGTTCTTGATGACTTTGTGGAGCTTGCCAGATTAGCCCTGGATTGCATACTTCTATAGTTCCTTTATGAGAAAAAAAAACACAAAAACTAAGCTGCTTTTATTGCATGGGGGGGTAGGTGAAGCTGGAGGCGGGGGACCTTTGTTATTTGCCGGATTCAACTTTTATCAATACAGAAAGACTTGGCTTAAGTTTATTTCATATAACCAAGACATTTGAATGCTAGAGAGTGGCCCTAGAGGGCATCAGGTACAATGTTTTTAAATATAGTCCAGTTTATTTTGTTTCTTGAATACCTACATGTGAAAATCATGACTAAGGGCCCCAGGGAAGACAGAATGCTGTGAAATCTTTTTTTTTTTTTCTTAAACGATCTTTAATCACATAGCTGAACATAATATAAGGCGGAATATATCAAACGTCATGAGAGAGAGGGACTTTGAGTACGCTAAAAAAACACTGGGAATATTATAATTGAATAGGGGGCGGGGCGAGGTGGCCTGGACCAGGGAAATCTTCACAAAGGGTGCTTGAACTGAGCCATGAAGAAGGGTAGCATTTCATAGCCAGGGCTGGCAGAAGTCAAGGCAGTCTAGACAAAGGGAGCATCGTGAACGAAGAGTGGCAGAGAGCCGGGAAATCCAGTCTGTGCATGGGAACGGCTGGTGCTCCGGTGAGACCAAACACAGAGGGTGGGCAGGTGCACACAGGGTAAGGCCTGGATGGGGGCTGAGAATCTGAGTCTGCAGGGTTTGGAATGGCCTATAAATTTTTTTATGTTAGTCTGTAAGTCCTGGGGAGCCATCAAAGTTTTCTGACCAAAAAGTGATATACGATCATCTTTAAAAAAAGTCTTGGAATACAGAAAATACTGGAGATCAGAGAGAACAACGAGGAGGTTAACTCCAAAGATACTTTACAAGCTCAACTAGGGCAATGTTGGTGCGTTCAGAAAGGAGGCAGGCATGGAAGGATCTGGATACGGGGTTGTAACTGACTGACCCCGAATGACTGAGAAGCTTGTGAAGCTATTAACTAGATTCTGAATATGATGAGTTTGAGGTGCCAGGCTAATAGTCTCAGAAGTCTAGCTGACTGTGGGAATGTAGGTTTGGAACACGGGACATTCAAATCCTGTTTGGAAGCTCAAGTGGGAAAGTAATTATTCAAGCCTGCTCAACCGACAACTCCCCGAGGATGCTGGTTAAACAAATCTCTGTGAGGATGCTAGGAAGAGGCTGGGAGTAGTGAGTGATGAAGGAGCCACCCACCTAGCCTGTACCATTAGTTGACTCCACCTAAGTGACCCAAAGGGAGAGATAACATCCACATCCTGAAGAAGAGCGATGTCGGGGTACAAAAGTCAACCTAGAAGGCACCGGTTCTGAGGTGAAGGCTGCACATGCACATCAGCCGATGAAGGAGAAAGTGAAGTGTGGGGAGAAAAGGAAAGGTAGGTGGGCCTCTGGTGAACTCGCCATTTTGTTTAAGGTTTGTGGAAAAGGTAGAGTGGGGAAGACAGGTCAATAACAAAGACCTAGAACAAGCAGCAGGAAGAGAATGAGAAATACCCTTGGATGCTCGAAGTTAGAAGTTTCTAGAAGGATGATAACTTCCTTAAGAAACAGACGTGGGGCTATTTCATGGGGCATTAGAGAGGCTCTGGGCCATGGACTCAGTAGGGCTTGGTGTGGATCCCAGCTCCAGTGTTTGTGCCTGGGTGACCTCAGAGAAGGTAGATGAAATCTGTAAATCTCAGTTTTATCACATTAATATCAGGGCACTAAAAATACTAACTTCTTAGGGCGTGTTAAGATTTATAAAAAGCTTAGTAGGAGACCTGCCCTACAGTAAGTACTCAAGGAATACAAATCAAATGAACCAGTAACAATAAAGAAAGTCCTAAGAATATCCCCCCTTTTCCTTCATGTTTAAATAAAACCACTTTTTTCATTGTGAAAAACATACATAACAAAATGTATCACTTTTACCATTTTTAAGTGTACAACTAAGTGGTATTACTACATTCACAATGTTGAACCATCACCAGTAACTATTTCCAGAAACTTCTCATCATGCCAAACAAACTCCATACCCATTACACAGTAACTCCCCTTTGTCACTGGTAACCACTGTTCTACTTTCTGTCTCATGAATTCGCCTAGTCTAGGTCCTTCATAAAAACAGAATCATATAGTATTTATCCTTCTGTGTCTGTCTTATGGAGCCTAAAGTTTTCCTGGTTTTCATCCATGTGGCAGCATGTACAAGATTTTCATTCCTTGTAAAGGCTGAATAATATTTCGTTTATGTATACACCATATTTTGATTACCCATGATTGTGTTGATGGACATTTGGGCGGTTATCATCTTTTGGCGATTGTGAATAATGCTGCACTTGAGTAATCTTACATTAAAATCTCCTTAACCAACCAGCTTTTGATTAAATTCCCATAGCAACATGGAGAAACTTGAAATTTTATTGTCTCTTCTTTTTTTGTTCTGGGAGTTCTTTATGGAGGTTATATCATGTAAAAAGACCATAGTGACAAAAATTAAACAGAATTTTTTAATAGAAAACTAAGATGTCATGACATGAAATCCAACTTAAAGAAAATTCAGATAGGAATTTTGTTTAAATATCTTTTAAACTCTTAATATGTACTGAATTTTAAAAGTTTCATAACAGAACCTTATTGTTACATAATTCTTTAAAGTTTATAAAATACATTTTTATTCATTGTCCTTGAAGAAAATAAGGGACCCTTTATCCAAACAATGTCAGTGACTTATAAAGTTATACATCTCCTCTGACATGTAATAAAAAGAAGTTTTATAGTATATATAGGTATTTCCTCCAGGGTACTTATTTATCTTTTAATGCTTTTAATTTCAAGATGAGCATCAAGGCAGCTTTACTTATAATACAGGGAAACGCCCCTCCTGAAGGTTACCATCGGGCTGTTTGGCCATAAGGCATGTTATTCCAAAATCAATATTATTCCAGAGCCTCGAGCATATATTACAGTATTTCTAGTCCATTGTGTTCCAGCCACATGTTCTGTTATCATTTCCTCACCACCGCAAGCTATTGTTAACAGCCAGCTCCCTGGCATGGTCATAGGAGAAGAAGGCGTTCCTTCCCAGAGCAGTGGCTGGGGACAGATGGACACAGCAATTACGGAGGCCCCATCTGCTAGGGAGTGCCGGATAGACTATAATCTCTGAACTTTCCAGCATCTGGGCCAATGCATGTCGTAGGCTGGAGGAGCATCAATGCAGGCAGTGCTACAACAGTTTTTGCTGCTTTGAACAAATCAACTCAAAATAGTCATTTATTGAGCACTTGTTAAGTCTCAGGCACCATGACAGGGGCCAAGCATGCGATTCTGCTCGTGGAGATGTGGCGAGAGCAGAGCAAACACATCATCACTGTCACATACAGAGGGGTGGCATTCAGGCTCAGGTATATTAAATCTGAAAGAGACCTGAGAGCTCATCGACCCCAATTCCCCCCTTAAAAGCAAGCAATTGGTATCTTTACAAAGAGTGTACTTATGACAGTACCTCTGGCTTGGGAAGAGAGATGTAAGCTGGTATCTCCATGCTAATTCAGGTTTAAAATATTTAGGAAAGAAATTTTGTTGGACATTGTATTTATGTTTCTTAAAAATTAATATACTCTGAATTACAAGCATTCTACAATAATACTATCTCACAACTGTACAGAGGTTATATGAATTAACCAAGATCACACAGCTATTCTGTTCCAGTCTGTGTTTTCAGATAAACAGCATTAAAAATGTCATGTACTTTGTGTTCTAAGTTACTCAGACACAAATAAGACTAATGCAATGTCCTCAGCTCCAGACAATGCCAAAGACCCTTCTTTTTCTGTTACCTGATTCTTAGACGTTACTAATATTGCACTGGATGATAGAACTGTAGCTCTGGTAGACCTGATTTTCTTTACTAATGTTAATAAGGGCAAGTGGGCATAACCACACCAGGAGAATCCAGTCTTACTTAGCTGACGAAAGGATATGCATTTGTTCATGTAACAGCCACCTGTTCTGCTGAGTACTCGTGAGTCACCTCTCCCTCCAACCCATCTGGCCTAAACTGAAGAGTCATAGTTCAACCCAACCTGTTCACATCAGAGACTGGGAAGGCGAAGACTCCAAGTGGCTGTGGGAACCTCCCCAGCTCACAAATTCCTCATGGGGAAGCATGGCCACGAACTTTATGGATCTGCCAGCCAAGGTATCAAGTTCTCCTCTCACCAAGGTATTTGCACATTGTCCACAGGCCAAGTGGACGCTCTTGCCCAGGTCTCTGAGTCTCTAGCAGATGGATGCAAGAATGGAAAACACTGGGAGTGGACTCAACCTAGTGGTGGCATCCTGAAAGTCTAAATACTGCTGCCTGTTAAAGAGCCTTAGGGTTGCTCTCACTCCCATGCTTTTCCAAGCATGGGTCTCTGGAATCTGTGGGCTACCTTACTAGCTTTTTTACCCAGACATATATAGACATATAAAAAAATTTATAAAACATATTATACAATTATTATATTAAATATATTATATAATTATTGTATTGTATTAATATAAAATATACATAATTTTGCTAAAATTCATCTGAGTTGATTTTTACTATTTTGTTTTTAACTTTTATTTTATTTTTTCAGTGTTCCAAGATTCATGTTTACCACTTTCTACCAAAGAGCCCAACTTACACACTATCTGAGCCCAGAAATGCAGATCTTCAGCTCTGGAGGGTATTACAAACATTCAACTATAATTGTTTACATGTTATTAGCAAGCAACTACAAGTGAGTGTTTGAATGTTCCACCTATAGCGTCTACTGGTGGGGCATAACCCCAGAAGAATATTACTATAGTTGTGCACTGAGAATACATTACTTCCCTAATTAGAAGGGAACGGATGAAAGAAATAGTGCTGTACATCTTGTCTAGTCACCTTTTAACATTAACCAAAACTCCATGTCAGGAAGTACTCATTTACCAAAGGAACCGTCCTATTACATGGCTAATCAATGTCCGTACCTATGACCCCCAGCCCGGTTATGATCCCAAAGTGACTTATAAATCATCATCAAAGAAAGATTACATCATACTTACTCCATTTTAATGTAATGTGTATTTTAAAAATTTAGAACATTCATGTTCAGTATTCTAGAGTAACTAGAAAAAGAGTAAGAGTAACTAGTAAAGAGTAACTAGAATTCTGTATTTCCTTAGAATGCCAGGTAACAGACAAAGCCATCACACATCCTTGGCCAAAAAGTGATGCTCCACCTAGGAAGGCTCCCCTTCTCTCTGGCTGAATGTGCAGCCCTAGGAGGGACACCTGTAGAATGGTGAGGAGAGGGGTCAGTCACTTAGTCCACTGGTTGGATCAGCAAAATCAACCCGGACAAGCACCACAGTGCCTGGTGTCCTCACACCCAAGCTGACTATGCACCAAATGCCCGGGTCCCTTACTCACCCTCCCTCTGTTCCTGGCCCTGCCTATACTTCTCCTCACAAGGCCTTAGGCATACTGTTATTTCTAACCCCTTCTATCTCTACCTCAAAAGTTCCTTGGCTCTATAATGTGAACTCCCATGGCTTATGGAACTGGCCTCCAGATTTTGGCCTCCACTTGGTCTGAAAAGCTTCAAACTGACTTCCTATTGGAAAAAGACTAGCCTCTCTGCTCCCAGTTCTGTGGCTAAAATGTAGCTGGAGGGGGCACGGCGCCTCTGCATTCTATGCTGGGGGAGCGCATCTATATTCGATTCTTGCTGCTGGCACTGCCAACAGTCTGCTCCTCAGCGGCCAACATTATTCCTGTCTTCACGCTGCTTAATAGAGTGGGGTCAGGTGCCAAGAGGTTGCCTGCCCTGAAGGCTTCTTTTCTGAAGCAAGGTAGGAACTGGTGGCAGTGACACCTAGAAACTCCCAAATAGCTGAAGTTTTCGAGGAAAAAAAAATTATTCTGCCTCACCAATATAGTTATCTCTCTTAGAGAGCGACTGAGATGGCAGCGATATTGCTTCTTCCCCAGGGCTCAGAAAGGGCAGCCGCGCGTAGGTAGGGGAGAAGACACAGTTGAAGTGATGGAAGATTTGCATCATACCTGTCAGGTGTGTCAATAATCCATCCTGAGATTCAGGAGAGCCTGAAAACCTGTCTAACTTGAAATTTCATTAATAACACTAATAAAAAAAAAAAAGGCCAACCCGACGACAGCATGCACAGGATGTTGAATTTCACAGACATTTTACTGAAGGAGACAATAAGCCAGTAAATTTGGAAGCCCTCAAAATGTAGACTCGTGGCTGTTGTTTTTTAAAAAACAAAAGTCTAAGGATGTCAACTATATTTGAATTCGATTGAACGGGTCATGCTTTATGTGTCATGCGTATTATACACGAAATGTTTTGGAATGCATTTTAGTGAGTGTTAAGGGTGAAATTATAATGGTTTCAAAATCAGAGGCAATTTCCTGTTAAATTGTCAAAGCTATTTTGTTATAGGAGCTTCTAGGGAATGTTTAAGGCACCACAGTTCTTGTGTTCCCTTTCACAAGAAACCGAAAAGGTGGTGGAAATAGTTGAAGTCACATTTTCTAGTAAGGAATGGACTCCACTCTTTTCTCCATAACACAGAGAGGTTCTTGGCATCAGGTTGTCGAACCTCCCTACCACAGAGATGTAGTGTTTGGAAAGCTGCAGGCTGGAAATGAGCTTCTTTTTAGTGACAGTGTTAAGTGAGGTTTTAAGCTGACCCACTTATGAACTGCTGTGGTGTTGCTGTTGGGACATTACACGCTTCTGAAGGATCCTAAATTACTCTAGGACAGGGTGGTCCACTGGTGTGTCCTCACACATGTATGCACATAGGAATGCACCCACAAATCCAAATATTCTGTCTCCCACAGGCAAAGACTCCCACTTACACACCCACCCACCACTCACTTGACTCCACAGCCAAGTACAACTGTATCTTCTGCCCAGGTGTATCCCAACACCAGCATCTGGCAGGATAAGTTTTAAGGAGCACATGGAAACCTCCTCCCTCAGGTTGGAAAACTAGTTTCTCTCGGGCAGGCAATGTGAGGTGAGATCTCATCGGACATGAAAATGTGGGGGCTTTATTGTTTTGTTCTAGAATGCCTTTTCTGTAATTTTCTTTTTTTTATAAACAAAGGATAAGATCCATCTCTGACACTGAATCAGATTCGTTATGCATTATAATCCTTGGCTTACAGACATGATGGACTATTATGAGGCTTTAGGAACTGCTGATATCTGCTCGGGTTTTCGAGGGAGAAAAAACTTTGAAAAAAGAAGATATTTTATGCTTCATGTGCCTGACAAGGGTGTGTGGGGCCAATTTACAGCAGGGGCTTAATATATTTTTGATGAAAATTGCTGCAATGTGGCACACAGATTAAAGAGAAAACAGCTATTTTGTAATGACAGCGGTAGATTTTGAAATGAAGCCCAGCTGGTACAAAGATCCTACATGGATTTTAAGAGACGCTACCCTCTTCCCAGGCTTTTCAGCGGCAGTTAAAAGTCCTCCAGGCAGGAGTACCCTTTCTGAGTTTTCTGTGGGCATGAACTCCATGGCTCCTTTAGAAGAATCAGTCCATTATAATTGAAAATCAAGTTATAGGACTGTGTTAAAAAACAAAAAGCCCCCAACAAACATGGATTTGCACCGGCCATGGTTTTGTTCACTCTCCCAGCAGCTATAGTAAACACCTAATATTAGATAATGAGCCATAAAGCAGAGGCTGCTTCTGTCCTTCTCCAGTACCAATTGTAAAAAGGTTGCAATGTGTATTCTTTAAAGTGATCACAAATCAAAAGAGAAAGAAAGGACTCCACGCTTTTCTCCATAACATAGAGAGATTCCTGGCATCAGGTTGACAAACCTCCCTACCACAGAGATGTGGTATTCACCAAAATTCACCAAAGCCTACCATAATGTCTGGGAGACAGCAAGTATGAATGGATGGATGGATGGATGGATGGATGAATGAATGAATGAATGAATGAAAAAATGGATGGATGAATGGTGATTAGCACAAAGACTCAGCAGTTAGGTTTTCTGGATCTTATTTACACTTGAGCACTGGACTTGCGACTCAGAGAACCTTAGGTGGATTATCTCATTTCCCTTAAACTCAGTTTCTTTGTCTGTAAAATGGGTCTGATAATCCACAGGCCTGTTGAGATGCCTAAAAGTGATAAGGTCAAAATGCCTGGCATATTGCAGATGCTTCATAAGTGACTGCTTATTAGAACCGCAGCTTTCAACTTGTTTCTGTAACAGAAGAGAATAATATATATGCCATGCGAAACTTCAGTTTTATAGTTCACTTCCTACATAAAGTTAGCATTGTCTTAAAGCAGTGAAAAACATAATAGATACATACACACATTGATATTTAACTAACTGGAATCCGGTTAAGGGGTGGTCCTGGCCAGCTGAGATGATGAATAAGTCAGTAGGTCCAAGCTGTGGGATGTGATATACGGCATTGGCTTTGGGGTAGGGAGAGTGTGGTGAGAGGCCAAGTTTAGGACCACTTACAATCAAACAACATCAGTTGGCACTGACTAGATAAACCTAGAAGGTGACATGGGACAACTGACCCAGTTTCTTCAACAAGTCAAGGGCATGTAATAAAAAGGAGGTGAGGCAATATATTGCTCCAGATTAAAGGAGACTTAATCCAAGCACCACATCCTTGGTGGAAATCCTCCCATTCTCAGCAGTGAGGGGTTGCTGGCTAGCCGGTGACCACCCAGAGAGGCAGAGATCAAATTCAGGTGTAGTTGGAGTTTGCTTAAAAACACTTAAGCAGAAGATGGGGCACCTGGGTGGCTCGGTTGGTTAAGTGCCTGACTCTTGAACTCAGCTCAGGTCTTGATCTTGGGGTTGTGAGTTCAAGCCCAGGTTTGGGCTCCAAGCTGCACATGGAGCCTACTTATGAATAAATAAAATAAGAAAAAATAAAAATACTTCAGCGAGAGGGGTGAAAAAAGAATAAACAAAATAAATATGCCTCTCCTCCAGAAAAGAGGGATTAAATTAAAATGTTTACTTTTTTCCTTTTTAGGAAAGGAAAAATCTTTAAAGATTAAAAAAGGATTAAATTAAAAAGTCTACCTATTAAATGCAATAGGGGGACTTGGGATCATGACCAACCATAAAACTAATCGTAATCGACATTTTGAGGTCATGTTAATACAGTCTAAACAATTACTAATAACCTAAGTGTAATAACAGCATTGTGTTTGCATAAGAAAATATGTATATTTTAGACTTGAATACATATATATACAAGGTAGGGGTGAAATGATCTGATGTCTAGAACTTACTTTAAAGCACTTCAGGTTTAAAAAAAAAAAAGGTGGGAGGAATCAATCCAAGAAGGAAGGTGGCAATATCTTGATAATTGAATTTGGGTGGTAGGTATATGGGAATTCATTGAAGTAGCTCCTTACCGCTTGCTTAGTTAAAATTTTTTCATAATGAAATAAGAACAAAATAATTTACTCTTTCTGAGACTTGATGCCAAGGGTTTAAAACCAGCGGTATGCCTCAGGGTGAGTCATACGAAATAGCCATTTTTGTGGATCAAAAACAGTCAAATGTTAGCAATTTAATGTGGTTCAATGCAATCCAATCCGAAGACCCTCCGAGTGCCTTTCATTTTTGACATTCTATCCATAATCCTAGGCACAGCCATACTCTGAACACGGCTCCACGTCCAAAGTTGTTGGCCAGGACTCCCCAGGGATGGGCACAAGGAGCTGACGAGCCATCTTTGATAAGTCCTTCTCTTATCATTGTGTTGCTTTTGTCAGTATTGAAAGGCAATGGGCCCAACTAGACCTGGGATGTGGCTTTAGAATTTTCCTCAGTTCTGTCACGTGAAAAGTAGTTATCCATCACCAGGAGCCTTTGCCTCTACCTTTAAAATGGGGATACCAAAGCTACTTTTCTCACAAATCAGTTCAACTTATATATTTTTTAAGAGGGCTCAGTTTTTACATTTTCTTTTGAACCTCTCTAACATATGAAATGTAAGGTGTGAAATGTAAGTAACCCCCGCCCCCCAATTTCCTTGCCTTTGGTAGCCCTCATCTTACTTACTATAAAGTACAAGGGAAAGATAAACACAAAAGCCAGAGCCGGTCACTTGCCTTGACATTTTTATGGTCAGACCCACAATCACCGGTCACAATGTGCTTTCCTGATGCGATCTACCCCAGGACTCTCCCTATCACAGGTATCACATGGCTCAGTCTACCAGGTAACACAGATCACGGCCAATCCCACAAAAATAGGCTTCCTCCAAGTGTGGAAGCGGAGGCCCTCCGAGATTGACATCCTGCCCGTTTCTAAATTTAGTCCAGGGCCTGACCTCGAAAAGTAAAAAAAAGAAACAAAAAAAACAAAACTGCTTTTGGTACCGTACTTTAAAATAGGGAAGGTTATCCAATTTATCATGATGTATAGGCAGTTCCTTTTAAATCCTGATCCTCTACTAGGGCCATTTGTGACCCTCACCCATTAGATTTTATAATATTAAATATCTCACAAGCTTATCTCTTTATCTGAACTGGGCAGATGAAAAGCAGCTGAATCTGTTGGTCTATAAGTAATCAGTTTAGGCAGTTAAAGACTAACCTTACAGGTATGGTTTTGAGTTTCTTTCCAGAGCTCTCTTCTCTGTACCACGGTTAATAAGAGTGTTCCAACCCCAGCCAGCCTTGCTGTAACCCCTGCTACCTTAGGTTCAAAGACTGGGTGAGAAGATTGAAAAGCATGAGGTGAGTAGGTGACTAAGGCCATTTTTTGTGTGTAAGGCACTACACGGAACTAAATGACCAACTTCTAAAATGAATCACTTTTATGAGTTATAACCATTTCTGTTTGTTTGGGATCAACAGTCCTTCAAGTGATTCTTGCAAAGAAAAACATCCCGACGCTATATATCAACCTAATGCTGCAAATTGTCTAATGATAAAGGTGGCTATTCCACTGTCAAGGCTGAAGCAACTGAACTCAGACAATAACTAGACAAATGTTCATAGATAAAGTGTGCACAGGTGCACGCGTGCGTGCGCGTGCGTGCAGGCTAAAGAAAAACAGTTCATTTAAACCACGGGCAGTGGGAAGGAAACTCCAAAATCCAAGGAAGGCACTTAACTAAACTCTTTCTGTCCTCATAAAACAGGGAAGATCAAGTTCATGTAGGGAAACTAGGAAGGAAGCTTGTAAACCAGAAGTGGGATGAGACTGGGACACAGAAAGGGAGGAAGAGGCTTGAGGCCCATCTTCTCCCCCAGGTTAAAGTGATCCGTGTCTTCTGTAGAAATTACAGACTGGAGTTTGAATCGAGCAGTACCCCCGCTGCATCAAGTGAGGACAAAACACGGTGACAGCTGATTTCAATTGTGGTACTTTACAATCATTTTTTCAGAGGGCGGGCTCCCCGTAAACCCCGTGACTCATATTTAAACAGAGGCAGATGCACTTTAATATTTATCCTCTCAAGTTTCAGAAAAAATAAAGGACATAGGAGAAAAAAAGGACCATGAGACCAAATATTTATAATATCAAGAAAAAAGTGTACATTTTTTTGGTATGAAATATAATTGCACTGTGGAAGACTGTCTCTTCTTCCGTCACACCAAAGAATATATACGTTGTTATAATTTTAAGTCTATGACAAAAGTTATTTTCATTTCAGAAAAGAGTAGCCAGGTTGGTTCTTTTTTAAGACCTTAACAGCATGCACTTTTTTTTTTAATGTTACATGCGCCACCCAAAGTAAATATTCTTAAATGTTTTCCTCTGAAGGTTGATGAGTGGAGTGATTTAGGAGTCGTTGGAACTGGAAGAAGGCCACGTCTCTGTCTAGATTTGCTTCACGATTACCTGTCCTGTCTTCCTTGAGAAGCAGAGAGAGTCCCACAGACAACTACGTGTGTGGTCTCAGCAAAGCCAATTGATAAAGATGTTGCTTTTCTAGGCTATAAACTCCTGCGTAGGGGGGCTGTCTTGAATACCTGCGTGCTTAGTCATTAGGGGGATGATGAGAACGAATAAAGATGAAAAACAGAGTGAAATACATAACCCACTGAAAATGATAAAATTTCTGTTTTCCAAGTTGTACGGATGGGAAAGAGATTTAAAAAGGCAAGAAGCGAGAGCACTGCAGAGCTCCAGTTGTCAGTGGGCCCTTACCCACGAGGAAGGCCTTCTTCCCTGAAGATTGCAAGTACAAGACCCAACAGAAAGCACCAGAAAGGCCTCTGATTTGTTTCCATTTGAAAACTCAAAGTCAGCTTTCCTTTTTGAAAGGAATGAAAGATAATGACTCAAAATATGGCAGACTAGTTTTACAAACAGCCATTTGCCCAAAATGAATAATAATTTTGGATGATGAGTCGTAAACAACACTGATTTCATTTATTTTGCGACTAGTAACCCTGTTGAGGAGAGACAGGGCTGGCAAATTGTTTGAGTTATCTGTGATGTTTTTGGCCCTTACTTGGAAAGTTGGAGGAAATCTTGGCAGAGAGGAAAAAAGTAAAATAAAACGACATTTTGATACTTGTAAAGAGCTGTATCCAGGTAGGGAGTTTTTCGGAGATCTGGTCTGATGCTTGTTGGGGTTCAGATGTGTCTGGGCTTGACTCATGGATCAAGCTGGAATCTGCTTAGTTCTCTGAAACAACCAGGTTTCAAACAGCCTGCAATGGGATAGGACGTAAAAGCCTGCAATGGGATAGGACGGTTCCAGTGGCAAAGGTGGCCTTTAGCACAGGGCTGTGATCATCACCAGACCTTTTCCGAAGAGAGCATTGAGCGCTTTCCCAAGGAGAGGCGCCAGATAAAACAGGATACTCAGTTAAATCCGAATTTTAGAGAAACAATGTATACTAACCTATTTACACACGTATTTAAAAAGTTGTTTATCTTAACAACCGGTTAGTCTCGAAGCTGACTAGAACCTCCTACTGGAAATTCGTATACACCTTCTGATGTGCGTCTCTCCTACAAGTGCCTGGAACAGCTGGGTAGGTGTCTGTTCCTGTGGCCCTTTGTCTCTCTCTGTGGGTCCTTGTCTCTTCTCTCCAGAGGTTTCTGTTGAGTTTGCTCACTGTCCGTTTTCCCATGAACAACTCACTTCTTTTTTGCCTTCTGCTCTGTCTTCCTTTCATTGCCTCAGCTTTGGCTTCCTGTTTTTCCTTTCATTTATTCGTTCTCGGGATACTTCTCTACCTTTCCTTCTATTCAATATACTGGAATAATACAAATTACCAAAGAAATACACCATCATTGTATTCTCTGAAAAAAAAAATCAAATTGAATATAATTGTTTGTTATAGGACCAGAGTCTTCTAGGTATGGGTGTCAGAGCGAGAGGGGGCAAATCCCGGCGGTGCGGACGGTTATGTGGGCCTCCGACCACTCCTTTCCTTCATTTTAAAAATGAGGATGATCATTTCTTAATAGGACTGTTGAAAAGATTAAATTAAAGGTATATTTACACATCAAATATGATGTTGTAAAACTGCTTTAGAAACCGAGTAGCACTTTTTAAATGTATTATTACTTAAATGACCAAAAAAAGTCTTATACTTAATTGTACTCTATAGCAAATAGTGTGAGATGAACTTATATTATGGCGTTTAGAAATTACACAACTACTCTTCTTCATATATGCC
>CM053604.1:99398692-99427361 GCA_028646535.1 Procyon lotor
CCCGATGTGGGGCTCGATCCCAGGACCCTGAGATCATGACCTGAGCCGAAGGCAGAGGCTTTAACCCACTGAGCCACCCAGGCGCCCCTGGTTCATCCAAGATTCTTAATATGAACAGGTGGTCGCCCATGAAGTTTTGGGACCAATTTAAAATGCAGCTCTGCCAAACATAAGTTTAAAAAAAAAAAACAACTTTTCTTTTTTTTTAAACCACAGTTTACCATGATCCTTCAAATGTAATAGCTTACCGTGATTTGGGAAAAGTCAAGATTTTATAAAGCAAAACAAAACAGAAACCAGAACCCCTGTGATGAAGTTCTAAGAGTTATCTGTACTATTTCTGAGGCATTTCACCATGAAGAGCATTTCTCTCTGCAGGTGTTTGGGAGATGAGTAAGTTAATGACCATGGCTGCTATCAAAGCAGGGAGGGGGCAGTTAGCCCAGGGGCTGGCCCCGGCGCAGGCTAAGGTGTTTGGTGGCTACAAGGTGATAACTGAAAGCTGTTCATGTCACCGGATCCTTCCACAGTACTTCTCTATCTGCAAGGCCCCCAGAGCCATGATAAAAACATAACACCGCTCCTCAGCACTGGACGGTTTATAGTTAGCTATGTATGTACATATACACACAGTTTCATTATCTCCTCTTTAAAACTCTATGAGATAGGTCTTAACTCCAGCAACTCAATTTCTTTTTTTTTTTTTTTTTTTTTTTAAAGATTTTATTTATTTGACAGAGAGAAACACAGTGAGAGAGGGAACACAAGCAGAGGGTATGGTAGCGGGAGAAGCAGGCTCCCTGCTGAGCAAAGAGCCCGATGTGGGGCTCGATCCCAGCACCCTGGGATCATGACCTGAGCCGAAGGCAGACGCTTAACGTCTGAGCCACCCGGGCGCCCCCAGCAACTCAATTTCTTAACAGAGGAAACTGAGGCCAGAGTTGAAGAGCTTGTCCAGGGTCACACAAATAGTGAGTCCAGAGCCTAATCTCAGTTTGGGGGCCTTGGCTCCAAATTCCACGGTAGTCCCAACACATCCAGTTCACATGGTGCACGCATGTCGGGTGTACAGGGATAGGACAGAAACCTCATATTTGTGTGCAAAAAGGGGTCACTGAAGTAGCTAAAGATCAGGAGTATTGATCTGCCTTGGCCCTGCCCCCGAAGGGCTCTGTGCCCAAGAGAATGTCTTTGTAACAACTTGCCTCCCCCGCCTTTTTTTTTTTAAAGATTTTGTTTATTTGACACAGAGAGAGAGATCACAAGTGGGCAGAGAGGCAGGCAGAGAGAGAGGGGGAAGCAGGCTCCCCGCCGAGCAGAGAGCCCGATGAGGGGCTCGATCCCAGGACCCTGAGATCATGACCTGAGCTGAAGGCAGAGGCTTTAACCCACTGAGCCACCAAGGTGCCCCTCCCCCTTCTCTTTTTTTTAATCTCATCTGATCAGTGACAGGCTTGGAGGAGCCCAGTCATTCTTAACATTTTTTAGGGTCTTCACAGTAGGCAAGCACATAAAATTCAGCCACAGACTCTCCGCATGGAAGAACATACATATGAACACACACACATAAACACAATCTCACTAACATCAGGGCATTCATGGATCCCAGCAAGACTAGATAACTTCGGGGGCACCTGGCTGGCTCAGTCGGTAGAGCATGCAACTTGACCTTGGGGGTCATGAGTTTGAGCCCCACGTTAGGTACAGAGATTACTTAAAAAAAAAGACTAGATAACTTTGGCTAGCTGCTTTTTAAGGTCTGTTTATGCTCTAAAATTCCATAATACATTCCCTTTCTATAAACATATTAGTTCATATATGCATATAGTCTCGTTTGCACGTGTAAATCTAAGTATTACTATACTAAAATATCTACTTGTATACCAGAAATCAAATATGTCTTTTAGAAATCAAAAAGAAAAGTTTCAAAACCTGAGACACGACTTAGGAGAGAAGTATGACTAAGAAGTAGGGAATAATGTAACTAGAACACTGCCATTTAGTAAAGACAAATACCAATGTGTTTATAAAGGAATTTATTACAGGCACAGAGTTCATTTATTTCTCAGTCAAGAGTGGGATATTACTAGGGTTAGTCACTGATGGTAATATACAAATAGCAGTTGGACATTCCTTGTCTGAGAAATAATACCTTAAAATGGGTTAATTTAATCGAATTAGTTTTCAGATGGAAATTATTTAATTACTAATGACTTCTAGCTTGTCAGGTTCTGTTGGGTTTTCTCATAGCCTAACCTCAATTTAGCTAATCAGGACCCTCCTTTTAAAAATGCCACTTTATGATGATTTCAGAAACAGACATAATTAAACACTTGAGTTACCCAGAAATAACCTTAATAAGAAATGAATAGGAACTATATGAAGAAAATTAGAGAATCATAAAAGAAGACTTGAATAGAGATAAATTTCATATTCTTGAATGGAAAGACGATATACTGTAAAAAAGTCAATTCTTCCTGAGTTATTCTATAGATTTAGTGTAATTCAAATCAACATTCCAGAGGGATTAATTTATGAAGTTAATGAAATGTTTTTATAGTCATTCTGGAAAAATAAACTGGGAGGAAGAGCGAATACAGCTAAAGACGAGCAATGTGAACCATGAAAACTTACTATAAAGCCAGGGTAATTTAAAAATGTGCTATTGATATAAGAATTGATGGGTCAATGGAAGAGAAATGAGAGTCTGAAAAGACATCTTAAGAATTTGTCGTATGTTAAAAATAGAGCGAAAGGAAGGAGTATTAAATAATAGTCAAGGGTTGAGAGAAAAATTGGAAGGTAGATCTGCCTCTCACAACTATACCAAAATACATTTTTCAGAAAAGCATATAATTAACTGTAAAAAAATGAACCCCCAAAACATTTAAAAAGTCAATATTTAATGATTTTCACATAAAGTCTTTCCAAGTATAAAATAACCGGAAGTTATAAGAGGTTAATAGTTTTCATTACATAAAAATGTTAAAATTGCACATAAAAAAGCCCTAAAAATTAAGAGATAGATTAAAAACTGGGATAAAGTATTTGCAAAAAATGCAAATTTTAATATGTAAATTTTTTAAAAAAAATAACTATCCCATTCTAAAAATGGGGAACAGGTGTGAAGAGAAGATAGTTTGTGAATGAAAAATACAATTGAGACAAAAATTCTTTTTTTAAAAAGATGTATTTATTTTAGAAAGTGAGTGCTTGTGTGAGCAGGGGACGGGGGAGGGTGGAGGGTGGGACTGAGGGAAAGAATCTCAAGCAGACTCCCCACTGATCCCGCAACCCTAGGTCACAACCTGAGCCTAAACCCAAGTCAAGTGCTTAACCCACGGAGCCACCCAGGCACCCCTTAGACAATAATTCTTAACAAAAATGTTCAGTCTCACCAATGATCATACAATGCAAATTAAAATGGCAAAATACATATTTTCTACTATTCTATTGTTAAAAAATTTTTTTAAGTTCAGGGGTACCTGGATGACTCAATGAGTCGAGTGACCCATTCTTGCTTTCGCCTCAGGTGGTGATTTCGACATCGTGAGATCTAGGAATCACAGAGTCTGCTAGAGATTCTCTCCCTTTCCCTCTCCCCCCCCCCGCCCCTCTGCCCTTATTCCTGCTTGCAGTATGCACCCTTTCTTTTTCTCTCAAATAAATAAACAAAATCTTAAAAATATTGTTTTTTAAGTTCATAATTCTTAAAGCTGGAATGAGTATGGAGAGAGAGAACTCACCCACATGGTGGGTATGAATTCATAAAATCTTTCTAAAATCCAATTATACAGCCCATCTCAAGATTTAGAGAATTGTTAATAACTTCTAACTCAGAAATCCCTCTTCTAGGAATCTATAACAGTAATCGGAAATTCCACTGAAGATTTGTTTACAAGGATGTTCATAAACGAAAAAAGGTAAACAACTAAAATGTTCAACAATTGAGAATAGATTAAATTTTAAATAATTTATGGTATAGTCATACCAGGGGAAATTATGCAGGCATTAAAAATCATGTTTTATAAATAATGTTTAATGACAAAAAATTCTCAATAAAATGATAAGTGAAAAAAGTAAGATACAAAATCAAATGCTGCATGATTTAATGCTGTATGTATCAAAGCCTTATATTAGTCTTACATGCATAGAAATGACTAGAACGAATTGCTTCAAATGCTATTGAAGAGATCATCTTGGAAGGCACAATTATGCACAATTTAAAAAACATATCATGTGTTTATTTTTAAAACATTTCTGAGATAAGCATATTTTCTGCATTATAATCTAATGTAAAAAGTAATTTGCTGAAATTCACCACAATCATTTAGAGAGATAATATATGCTCAGTGGCAAGTGAAACGAGATGCTTCATCTCCTGGCTTCCGTACCTGTTTCTGTTTTCTCTATGACCCTAAACAAGTCACTTCACTCTCTCCAAGCTTTGGCTTCTTCAGCTTAAAAATAGCAACCGACAAGACCTACCATATGGAGAGCTGCTTTGCAAACTGTAAACCATCATACAAATATAAGCTATTATCATTGTGTGTGCACGTGGGACGGAATTTAGAACCACAGCCTAGACAGACCTTCTAAATTAAAGCAAGAATTTACTATCCCCTATCTGTAGAAGCCTCGATCCTAGAAATCTTAAAATACATGCACTTGTTTCAAGGAACCATCTTCGGTCCAGCATACACAGGCCGATCTGTACTGCAGGCTTGGGAGCCCAGAGAGGAAGGATCAATTACTTCTAGAGTGATGGGTAAGACAGGTAAGGGAAAGATCCGACCCAGGATGGGCTGAGTTCAGACTTCGAGGGATCCTCCAATCGAGCACATGTGTAACGCCCTGCGCCTTCGTGGCAGAAGTGACTTGGGAGAACGCCCCTGGCCTTATGTATGGGGTACACCAGGTGGAGCATAACTCTTTGCCGCCACTTCACTCCTTCACTCTCCTTTTGAAGTGACACAGTTGGTGGCAAATAAATCGCGAAATAAATAAAAAAGGTTGATTTTACTAAGTAGTCTGACAAAGAGGAAACAAGCTCTGCACAGAGGGGGATTTGCCCATAGATGGTACCTTCCATGTCTGGTATCTTTTCTTATCAAACAAGACGAATGACTAGGAATCCTAGCTTAGCAGTCTCCACGGCTGTGGTAAGGGAAGACAGCTCTGCCTCGCAGCTGGGGCCGGTTGGCAGGACTGAAGGGTGGCATCGGGAAAGGCCCACTTGCCCACTCATGTCTAGCTTTGTTTCCCTCACTTCCTCTTCTTTTTCCCGGGTCGTAACTGAGGAGAGCTGTAACTCAGGGTGCGTGGAGAGGGACAAGGCATTCATCTGTCACAGAAGCTCTGCAATTTTCCAGGCTTTTCAAGCTGTGCTCATAACACAACACTGAACTCTACTCATCCATCATTCATTCATCCGTCCATCCATTCATGTATTCATTCGCCCATTCATTCTTCAAACAGCTCTGCGCGCCTACAGAAGCCCCCTCCGCCCCCATCTCTGGTGGCCTCGATATTTTCAATGAACATACATCAGGGTACAAGTGACGGGTGTGGATCACCGGCCTGTGGCCAACCGCTGCAGGCACCACACCACTTCTAAGCCCTGTTATTTGATTATCACCATCTTTATTGGCCACAGAGGGGAAGGGATATTATAGCTTTGTGGCTTTTGAGAGTTCGGTCCTTAGTGAACTGCCAAGCCTCAGCAGCAGCTCCCAGATCACAGTGTGGGGGATTTTTATGACCACATCTCAGTTCTCACCAGAAAAGGCAAAAAGGAGGAAGCAGGTGACACATCATAGAATCCACAGCAATGGGTAAGCCTAGCAAAGCCAGATCATAACCATCCCCTTCTTACCTTTGTGTTCTCTGCCCCCCACTCTTCCTGTCAACCCTCCCAAGGACCCCTCCCAAACTGTACTCCAGAAGAATTTAAATTGGCTCAAGCTCAAAGAGAAGGAAAGAGAAAACTGACTTCATTATTCTGTGCCATGCTTTTTTTAAAATATGGCTCACTGAGCCCACTCCTGAGAAGAGTGGGTGGACACGTGGGTACACACACACGTGTGTGGGACAAGCCAGAGGCGATGGCACAGTGTGTGTGTGTGTGAGAGAGAGAGAGAGAGACAGAAAGAGAATGTCGGTGTGCTATTCCCCCCCTCTAACCGCGGAGCCTGAGAGGCACTCCTCTCTCAGAGCAATTACTACAAATGATTTATGTGGCCAGTCAAGAGGGCCTGCCAGGGTTCTTATTTCATCTCCAGAAAAAGGAACTCTGCTGGAATGTTATCAGGGAGTTTGGGATTAAACTGACAGCTGCCTTTTGTTTTCCCTGTGAAAGAGCTTCTCCTCTGGATTGTGGCATTTGGCTTCTATACAGAGAGCCAGAACTCAAGGTAGGAGAAGACCAGCTAGAGAAGGGCCACAAAGGAGAGAAAATATTTGTAAATGGGAGAGGTTTCTTTCTCTTCCCTTCTGTTTTTATCTGAAGAGGATGTGTTCCTGGTTGCTGATTTTCGAAGGCAGCGTGGCTTGTGCGACATTGGAATATAGTTTCCTTTACCACGGTAACAGAAACAACCCCACACCAAAACTCTCCCCTCTGTTAACAGTGCTCTTTTAGCCGAAGAGAGGAAAACAAAGGTGCCTTCCAGTTTAGATTGTTAAATGCGACCCTGGTCCCTGTTCCCTGTTAGACTGTGTGCATCGGTCCGTGTTAGGTCACCAGGCACAAGGTGTGAAACATGACAGGGCACAAGGTCTGTATGCACTCCATCATACGTACAGAGGAGAAATTTCCATGGACATAAAAACCCAGAAACCATATGTGTTCTCACCCTCTGACACCCCAACTCTAATAGACCATTGCAGTTTTCATAAATCCTCAGTTGTGGCTTGGCTGGCCACGACCCTCCCCTCACATTAGCTTCCCCACCTCCTCGACCCAACCTGGTTTATAAAGGCTCCACACAGCTTTGCTTTGTGTGGAGGGAGCAAAGGGGCAGTCGGTCACTGGGGCTGATTAAAGAAGTGCACACACACACACACACACACACACACACACAAAATGATGGTCCAGTGACGGCATAATAAAGCTTTGTAGATAAATAATAGTAAATACAAATTAAAGAAGCTCTCAGGAGATCAAGGGAAGAGTGTGGTAAAAAGAGGCTGAAGGGTGGGATAGCTATAAAGGCAAGGGATATAAAGGAAGATTAAGGATTATAATAAAATACATGGACTGTAAAATCATCTTTATAGTCATATTCTCTGTGTCTTATATTCAGACATGCAGTACGTTTTTTGACTTGTGACTCCCGAATCTCATTTTTACTGATGCTCTGTCAATAGGTGGTGTATAATGCTCAAAACAAACTTAATTTCTATCAAGTAATATACATCTGTGGTCTTCACAGCAGACACTGTGGGATGTTCAGAAAGCAGACCGATATAAGGGATCACAGAGAAGGGAAGCAATGTTGATGGAGGGCATATTATGTGTCTGGTATGGTGCTATGTGCTTGTAAACATTTTCTCCTTCATTTCTCATTGCAACATTGTGAGGCAGGTGTTTTTATTCTCACTGTACAAATAAAGTTACAGATGCCAAGTGAGTCTAAATAACTTGCTCGAGGAAGTACACCTAGTGCGGCAGGCACCGTTAGCTGTCTAGGGAATCCTCCTCTTCCTTTCTTCATTAGACTCCAGATTGTATTTGAGGAGGGATTCCCAGCCTTCCTTGCGGCTAGGGGTAGCCGCATAACACAGTTCTGGCCAATGAGATGCGTGTCGAGTGTGCTGGGAATCTGTGATTGGCTCTGCCCCCTCCCGTCGCCCCTCCCCGCTTTTTTTCCTGGAGCTGGAAGTGCAGATGTTAGTATGGTGGTGGAGACGCTATCTTAGGACCTTGAGAAGATAATAAATATGAGGATGAAAGCCACAGATGAGGGAAAAAGAGAGGAGGTGGGAAGTACCTGACATCATAGATCAGTTGCATGTCCTCTCACTTGCCTATCTCTGGCTTATTACATGAAGAAATTAAAACATATTTTTTAGTATCTAATATTTTTTATATAGACAACCGACATCCTATTAAGGGGTAGAGCTAGAACTGAAACCTAAATCAGATATACCTAAGGACCTAGGTCATAACATGATACTTAATATACTATCATATTATGATATACTGTGTTGTGGAGTGCCAACAGTCTAGAAAAGCCTTAGATAAAGGGATGAGTATCGACTAATTTCTTCAGCTCATACTGAGACTCATACCTTAGATAGTTCTAGTTCCTTGGGCTGTTGTGGAGTTTGGTGTTGGATCTCAGTCCAGAAGTCAGGGAATTGGCCGGTTCTGATCTCCTGTGAGTTTTAGACTACTTCCTGGTAAACCAGGAGAATCTGACTTATATTATTTGGGATAGTTCTAGATCACACTGCATTTCTTAAGGGTATTCTGATGCAGACCCACATCACTATGGCAGCCCCAAGTGGAAATATTCCAAGATGAGCCACTTGCCAAGTAACCCAGACAGTTTTATTTTGATACACAGAGAAACAGTGTATCCTTTAGAAACAAAGGGTTGGTTCACAAACCGCAGTTAAGCATGGCAGGTTGAATATATGTTTATCTACACTTCTTTTCTACCTTCCCTCCCTATTCTCCACAAAAATGACAAAAAAAAAAAAAAAAAAAATCCTTTTTTTTTTTTTAAAGAAAAAACAAAGCTCTACATAGGACAGGAAAGGAGCCAGAAGCAGATATGAGATGTCAACAGAATTTTGGAAACTGGAAGGCGATGAATGAGTGGTAACTAATTTAGCAGAGCAGAAAAAGCTGAAATCTGAACTTTCAATGGGGAAAAGCCAAGGAGAAAGAAGCCAACGTATGTTAAGAACCTTGAGAAGCTCAGGGATGTATACTTTGCGTGGCAGATGCTATTGGAAGCACCAGATACCTCTGATATTAGGGTGTGGATGGGCTAAACACTCCAACAGGAGTGTTGGTTGAAAATCTGAGAAAGGTTAGACACTGAGACCCTTCTTTGGTGCATGGCCCCACCACTCTGCTTCCTCCGCCCTGAAAGGGTTGGTGGTTTCCTTTTTCAAGAAGTGCAAGCAGAGGGACTTGGCATATGGACACAAAGCACAGCTGAAGGCGGGGGTGCTATACTGGAAACAGGGGAATTAAGTGGAAATCTACAAGTCAGTGGTGAGATAACCTTCCTCCACTCCAAATCCTTTTCTCCACTTAGCTTCAAGAACACTGGCAGCCAGTCTTCTATTTCCTAAGCAGAAGATCAGTAGACTCCTCCCCCAGGGAAATTAACCAGTCTAGAGAAATGACTAATAGATTTTGGATGCCCCATGGCTGGGTTCCAGGCCAATCACCACCACTTGAAAGCCCTCACATATAAACACAGAGCTCCCAGTTACACTGTTAGTATCTTCCTCTTAACAGTGAATGCCTATGTAGGAGGAAAGCCTCGAACACAAAATGCAGAGTCCAAACAAATAAATGGAAAAGAGAACACAGACAATAAAGGCAATAGGAGAATGCTTTAAAAAAAAATCACAAATATCAGAAAAAAATTAATTGAGCTGTAAGTTATGGACAGGATGGTATATAAATAAATATTTTAAAAGCAAAAATAAAACTTTCATAAACTAGAAATATGGTATGAGAAATAATATCAAACTAAAGAGTGGGAAGGTAACGTTAAGAAATCTTTAGAAAAGTAGAACAAAAATCAAAGAGGTGGAAAAATGGAAGAGAAAAAGAGAAGAAAAAGGGGGATCAGTCCGGAAGGTACAGCATCCAAATAACATGAGTTCCAGAAAGAAGAGAAAACAGATGGAGGAAATTATCAATGAAATCACATAAGAAAATCTCCCACAACTGAAGGACATGAACTTCCGTATTGAAAAGGCCTAGAAAATTCTCTGAACAATGAATACAAAAGGGACCACACCAGGATACATCATTGTGAAATTTCAGAAAGCCAAGAATATAAAAAAAGAACCCTCAAAGTTTCCAAAGGGTGGGAATTAGAACAGCAAAGGGCATTTTGGCAGCAACCCTTTGGAAGCCAGAAGAAAATGCACTAAGTGCTCAAAATTCCTCCTGAGAGTTATTTATAGCCGAGGATGCTACATCCAGTCAGATAGGAGAGAAGAATAGAGCTATTTCCATACATGCAAGACCTCAAAAATTTACCTTTCGTGTAAATTCATGAGTTCTCAGGCAGTTGTCAGAGGACACATTCAGCTAAAACGAGGACTAACCCAAGCTGGAGAAGACTTGGCTTCCATGAACAGGGGACCCGACCTGGGGTGGAAAGAAGGCTCGGGATGCGAGCTCCGCGGCTCTCTTAGCACCAACCCCAGTGGGAGGAGAAAGATGAGGAACTCCAGGAGGAGTAACTCCATAAAGAAATGGATTGATGGCCTATGTTCGAAAAGGTACTGAGAGGAGATTTATACTGCTGATGAAGATTCTGTGAATGGCTTAAGGACAGGAACGTAAAAAATTAAGCAAGCAAACAAAGCAATACAGCCAACAACTGCAGGATATAAATGTAATCAGAGCCTACCATTTGGCTCAGCTGTGAACATTTAGCTACCATAGCACAGGCGTACCGATTTTACTAAGACTTGTGATACAGCAGAAACTGGGAACAAGGAGGATGAGGAAGCATGTTTGAGAGGTAGAAGGAAGGGGTAAGGGAGCTGAATCCGTATTTTCCATGGTAAGGAGACAATATCTAAAACATGACAGTCAAGAGATAGCTGTAGAAACATGTTATTAAAAATCCAGAGGCTCATGCCAGAAGAAACAACTAAAATACCGTAGGGAACAGAAATCAGGAAGGGAATAAGTGTGGGCAGGATGGCTGTTTTCATCATATAAGCTTTAGAGAACTTATGTGACTGGTCAAATTTTGAAAGCATTACTACCAGTATAAAGATACTGCCTGAAAAACAAAAGAGCAGGCTAGTTCTCGCTGAGGGCCACCTACGGTGTCTATTTCTCTGAGGCTTGCAAGCCGTTCTGGGGTGGGGAGGGGTTTCTGTTCCAGTGGATTCCATGCTAGTAGCACTGTGCCTAGGCTTCTCTGAGTCCTGATGTGTGGCCGTTGTTCAGATATGCCCAAACTGCAGTGAATGGTCATTCAGATAATTTTTGGTCCGGCTCAGATAAGGGGGGGTGGGGGTGCAACCCTCTTAGATTTGCCAAGCCATGGTAACAGTGTAGTTTCTGGGGGCTCAGAGTTGCTGAGAGTTTTGTGAGGACCCTCTGGGATCCCACCTTCATCTGGGTTCTCTGACCCTCCACTGTATTATTGCCCAAATAATCCAGCAGCTGGCCTTTCTTCCCACATCCGGGAAAGGAGGTAGGGCTGGAAGTGAGAGGGGACACGCGTGCTGGAAGACAAAGGGAAAACATCTACGGAGAGTTTTCTATGCAATTGCCCTGACTGTATTATAGAAAATAGAATATCAGTAAAGTTTCCAGTCTAGGGGCACCTGGGTGGCTCAGTCAGTTAAGCGCCTGCCTTTGGCTCAGGTCATGAGGTCAGGCTCCCTGCTCAGCGGAGCGTCTGCTTCTCCCCCTCCCTCTGCCTGCTGTTCCCCCTGCTCGTGCTCTCTCTCTCTCAAATAAATAAATAAAATCTTTGAAAAGCTACCACCTGTTCAAAAAAAAAGGTGAACAGTCTAATGAAGCAACATTAGACAAGCCAAAGAAAAGTCACTGCTGGGGCGCCTGGGTGGCTCAGTCGTTAAGCGTCTGCCTTCGGCCCAGGTCATGATCCCAGGGTCCTGGGATCGAGCCCCGCATCGGGCTCTCTGCTCTGCAGGAAGCCTGCTTCTCCCGCTACCAGTCCCTCTGCTTGTGTTCCCTCTCTCGCTGTGTTTCTCTCTGTCAAATAAATAAAATCTTTAAAAAAAAAAAAAAAGAAAAGTCACTGCTTATAAAATATGGTAAGAAGAAGAGGAAGGAGGAGAAATAAGATTATGTGAGAGCCAAAACCCAACTGTGAAGAAAGGAGACTAAAATTCTGGCCATGTGAAAGACAGACTGGAAAGCTGGAAAGCTCCACTCTTGAATGAAGGACAAAGAGGTCTGTCCCGTAAATTAGTATCCACTTACATGTCCATAAAATGGATGGCTTGTAAATCCAGAAACAAGGGAAGGTAAAATCCTGAGGTGCACTGTGCTCATTAAAACAAAACTCTTTTGAGGACTGAATCATTTCTCTTGCAATAAGGCCTGTTGAATAATCATAGCCAACATTTATTGAGAGGTTATTATGTGCTAGATACTATTTTAAGTACTTTATAAATATTAACTTAGATAATCCTCAAAACACTTCTACGACATACGTACTATGATGTACGGAGGAGAGGCAAAAGTCTCCATTTCACAGAAGGGGAAATTAAGACCTAAAGAAATCAAGTCACTAGCCCAAGATTATGAGTAGTAAGTGGTAGAGTGGGATTCCAAAAACCCAGGCTCTTAATGTATGTCTGTCTCTATAAATTACAAAATTAATATAATTATCAGCATGTAGAGGCCAAGGTAGGGGAAGAAATTTTGCATGATTAGGGGAAGAATGGTGTATTTTATTTTATTTTTTTTTTACAGGTAACATTCTGCTCGGTACACGCTTTCTACGGATTGCAGCGCAGGCTTCCAGAATTCAACTGGGATACAGTTAAAAGTTTCAGTTCAAAAATACTGAAGTTTTCTCTGAAGCTGCATTTCAGAAATCAGGTCAGGACTTCCTTCTTTGCCTACCATTCATCTTGGACCTCAGGAGATAAACAGCAGCTTGAGCAGTAACACAGCAACCCTAAGCATGACGATCAGCATAATAAATAATACTTACAACGTTTGAACCCTTGTGCCACTCGGAAAAAAAAAAAAAAAAGGAAAATACTCATTGTAGCTAATGGTAGAAATATCACATCTGTGCATATAGTCACCTCAGCCCCAATATAATTCTTTTAAGGCTGCCAAGCTCTGAGACCCAGAAATGGTGAGTCACTCAGGAGGGGAGAGAGAGTGGGGGGAAGGAAGATAAAAATAGAGATGTTGATTGCATTGTTACTAATTCAGTTTAGCTCCCAAAGCCCCAGCCTGGTGAGTCAACAGCAGTGACAAGAAGACGCAAGAAAGAAAGAAGCTCGCTGCTCGGTGGGGCTGAGCGGAGGGGAGGCAGAGGGCCACACTGGGAACTTCACGCCAAAACAAGACCAACAGCATTGAGGCGGTGGTGTGAGTTCAAAAACAAACAAGTGGAAAGTGCTGAGGGATAAAATGGGCTCAAATCGATGAGCAGCAGGGCTGCCGACCCTGTGGTAAAAGCTGCCTTTTGTAAGAATGCCCTGAATGTGGGGGATGGGGCCTGCGGACCCGAGCCTTGGAGGCCAACTTGCACGGTTCAAACAGTGTATTGTTTTCTCTGGGGTAGAAGGCTTACTGTGATTCCAGACTTGTCGCCATGGCAGCGGTGGGCGAGGGAGGGAGGAAAGGAGGAACAGATGGGGGTCACCAAGGTCCTAATTCTCATGCAAGGGCCCCCACCGCCCTCCCCTCTCCCCTTGAGGAGTCCTGCATTGAGCTGCGTCTTCTCTCACTACCCCAATGACGTCAATCCGGTTCAATCTCCTAGATCTCTTCCAGCGCCTACTGTGTGTCGGTCTTTCACTTCTAATTAACATTAGCTCCCAGCAAGATTCCTTACCTCTGCTCGGTTATGAAAAACTGAAACAGGGAAAAGACCTAGTTTCCTACCCTCCGAGTTTATCTTTTCCTATCCCCAAACCTAAACAGAGAGCTAGGTTAAAGATACATAGCCTCTTGTATGCAATATAATGAATGAATGTATATGGATCTGCTGGTCAACCCCTCATGCTAACCTTGTATTATGATTACAACCTTATACTACAATGAGGTCGTCTGTTAGCGTCCTTAGAGGTACTGTGTGATGGTCCTCCTCCCTCTAGTTTCTCATCTGCGTGTAACACAACTAGGTCAATCTTCCTGAAACATACCTCTACCGCGATGTTACCCCACCTGCCTTCCATGGTAATCCAAAGTTGTCAGCTTGGAATTCAAGACTCATCCCTCTCTGCCTTTCCCATGTTTCCATGTTCTCAGGAGGGTGGGATAGGTAGAAGGAACGAATGGATGTATGAATGAATCCATAAATAAAAAATAAAATGGGCACACAAACATCAGAAACTCATTTCCAACTCCATCCTTTGGCTCGTGCTGTTACCACAAGAATCATTCTTTTCCCTGGCTTCCATCCGTCCAGTTTTGACTGGATCTAATTCATCCCTCAAAGGTTTCTCAAATTCAGGAGGATCCAAGTGAAATCCAGGATCTCCACGCTCTGTATCTCAGAGACCGGAACCACCACCGTCAATCAAGTTTCACGACTCACAAAGCTAGGCTCCACCCTGATGCATCTCTCTCCCTCAGCTTCCAATTTCAAAATATGGTCAAAGCCCTTTTGCGGTCACCTCCTCAAGTTACCTCCACTCCACTCACTTCCCTTTGCCCCAGTCGCCTACCACTCCATTCTATCGGTTTTCCAGTTAGCGGACTGAAGTCTACTCAGTTCTCTGCACCGTGATCAGAGGGAGGTCTTCAAAATGCGCGTGCGATCATATCACATGCCTCCTTGAAACTCTTTAGCGACTTTCCATGGCTTTTAGGACAGTGGGCAGAACCCTTACCACGGGCCCTGAAGCAATCTGACCCAGGCTCCAGCCACCCCACCATCCTCTCTCCATGGGGCCTTCTGGCAGCCTCACTCGCACTCCTACCAAGCTTGCCATCTTTCTCCCAGCCTGGGGGCCTCGCTACACGATTTCTTCTAGCTGGAATGCTCTGCGCTCTGGGAGCGCCTCTGCTGGTGCAGTGGTTCTCAAACTTCAGGGTCCATCACGATTACCTGTAGAGGTTCAACCCCAAATGCTGGGCCTCACACCCAGAGTTGCTGGTTCAGCGGGTCTGAGTGTGGCCTCATGATTTGCGATGCTAACGAGCAAGCCAACCACCTGGTGTCGCTGGTCCTGGAGCTGCACTTTGAGAATCACTGCCCTAGCTACCTTCTTTTGCTTTTCTCCATCTCAGAGAAATCCTCCCTGACTACTCCTCCCCTTCACGGGGCTACACACGTTCAGGGCCAACTGCACATTTCTTTCACAGCACTGGCCCACATCCTGTAATTATGTGTCTCAAGAACGTCCGTCTCTGTGTTAGACTCCTGTGTGTGAGGTTAGGGACCCTCTCTGTTTCGTTCAGCATTCTGTCCCTAGCTTCTATGTGGCACACAGTGTGTGTTCAATAAACATCTGCTAAATGTGGACGGATCTCCTCTATCATGTTTGCTCTAGTTAACTGAGGGCATGTCACTGTTCCTTCCTGTGATGCTGAATTTCATGTGTCAGCTGGACAGAGCTTAGGGATGCCCACCTAGCCGGTAAAACATTATTTTGGGGGTGCCTGTGAGGGTGTTTCTAGAAGAGATTAACATTTGAAGCAGCAGACTGAGTAAAGACGATCCCTCTCACCAAGGCTGGTGGGCATCACCCAGTGCATTGAGGGCCTGAATAGTACAAACAAGCGCAGGTGGACCGAGTCGCCCTCTGCTCGAGCTGGGACATCCGTGTCTCCTGCCCGTGGACGTTGGCACTCCCGGTTCTCAGGCCTTGGACTCAGACTGGGACTTATATCATCAGCCCCTCGATTCTCAGGCCTTTAGATATGGAAGAATTACACCACCAGCTTTCGTTGTTCTCCAGCCTACAGATGTCAGATAGTGGGACCTGTTGGCCTCCATAACCATGTGAGTGAATTCCTATAATAAATCTCTGCTGGCATCTATATCTATCTATCTGTCTATCTATCTATCTATCTATCTATCTATCTATCTATCTATCTATCTATCTATCTATATCTTATTGGTTCTTTTCTCTAGAGAACCCTAATATGCTTCCTACGTAAGACTATTTTACTTACAAGAAGCGCATCCCACTTTGGAGTTAATATATCCTAGAGCTTTCCTAGAATAAGAAAATCATCAAGTACTGTTGAAGACCAGTGATGATTGGAGAAAATGTGTCAGAACCAGAGAAATTGTTTACAAGGATGCTAGTGCCTATTGCGGGCCCAATTCCTTGTGATCGAAAATAGTAGATGCCCAGTTCTCCTGCACAAATGATGGCAAGCCCCAGCGAGCAGGGCCTCCTCCAAGGTGAGAGAGAGACAAGGTCTGCAGGGGAAGGGGCTCTTGGGTTTCCTGGTTAAGAGCCCTCCCCAAGTCTTGACTTCCTATTGGCAAAATGCAGACACAATAATAGTACTTAAACCTCCCAAGGTTGTTGGGATGATCAAAAGGGATATTATGTGGAAATAACTTAGTGCAATGCCTACAATGCAGCCAATACTAAAAAGCGTTAGCCATTATTACAGGTTGGTATCACAGGAGCCTTCCTAATGTGGGTCTTTAGGACTAGTCTAATTTAAAATATTCTGCGCCCACACAGGACAGACATTTTTTGGTCAGGAAAACATGGTTGCACATGTGATCTCTATCAAACATCTTAATATTTATATGCAATCTTGTATTTTAATAAATGCAGCAAACATGTATTAAGTGACTATTGCATATGGTCCTTTGGCTTGGCAACAGGGGCATTTATAGATGAGTAACAATCTTACAGGGGAGAGAAAAACATAAATAACCCACGAAAATGTAAGGCAGAATGAAATAAACATTATGAAGGCACCTATAAAAATCTACAGGTCTGGCAAGGAAGGCCAGGTCATTTCTGACTGAGGTGGTGTCTGATTCGACCTGGAAAGTAGAGTGTGATCTTGACGAGCAAAGAGAAGCAGAGCATTTCAGGCCATTCCAGGCCTCGGGAACATAATTGGCTGAGGCTCTGACTCCCTGAAGTGCATGGCTCACTCAGAGGAAAGAGAAAAGAACAGTGTGCCTGCAGACATGAGGGACGTCGTGAGAGGGAGTGGAAGCTGGGAAGGCATTTGGGGTCAGATTATATATAATCTTGAATGTAATGCTAAGAAGTTAGCTCCATAGGTAACATGGTTCCAGGTATAACCTCTATGGCTTAATATTTCGTCATTTTCCCCCTCAGGTTTGGCTTAGGGAAGACAGGCAAGATGTCTACAATCATTTATGATTGGCCAGATCTGCAAGACTGGCCCTCCATTTGCCTCTACTTCTTTAAGGACATTTTCCTCCACTTGGACTATATTGCCAACAAGTGAAGTGGTCACAGGTAGTTATGACTATTTCTAAACACCCAAGTGTTCTCAGAGATAGGATTAATTATGAAAGCAGGATTAATATAATTATCGAGATATAATGAGGTAGCTTTCTTACAAATTCTCGACTCGGATTTTTCTCCACTCTAATCCTTCTGAGGTTTGAAGAGTTTCTTCAACTGATTCTAAGTGTTTACCTTTGATATTTTATGTCAAAATTAGGGGACACAAAGAGTCGTCCTTTTTGGCTGTTTTCCGACACGTTGAACAATCTGCTCATTTTCTTCTGCTCCGAATCCTCTGGTAAGAGAGTATTTTGATGACTAGGACTTTCTCATTTGGGCAATGGTGCTCTGCTCGCTCAGCACTCTGATACCCTAACTTTCTCCCCCTTGTTCACCTCTAGTATAATGAAGGAATGACCTCTCCAGCTACAGGGCTGTGGCGAGGTATGACACATGCGCTCGGGACAGCAGTGCAAATCTCCGACCCGCCATTTTCCTAATCGGGAAAATGTCTGTCAGCCCCTTGACCAATTTATTTGGAGACCCTGGCAATGAAGGGGTTGCTACACAAACGACACAGAGACTGCTGCTTCCCTTCGAAAGAGCCTGCTTTTGATGGAACACGAAACTGCAATAATATCGGCTTCTGTTAGAATACAACTTCATGTTAAATGTGTTTTCAGGAAAAGAAGAAAATTGAAGAGAAACCTGAAGTCATTTCAAGACTGATGCTGAGCTATGCTATCACTCATTTCCCTGGAACTTAGGCTGATGAGAGAAAGTATCTTTTCTGTTGTCACAATTTTCTCTAGGTTATTTCTGAAAATTTTTACTCTGGTTTCAGGGATAGGGAGAAGAAAAAAAAAGAAATCTTGTTCTCCATTTCACTAAACCAAAAATCCAATCTCAAGTTGTTCACATTCTCAATCTCCTTAAAATATTGGGATCATATGTATTTTTTTATTCTGTATATTTTCACTTATTATATCGTGGACATTCCCCATGTTCTTAAACACTCTTCTAAAATACTTTAATAGCTTTGAAATATTCTTTCAGTTGAGTGTATCTTAATTTGTTTGGCCAGTCTTCTAATTTTGGTCATACAGTTATTTTTTTGTTATTTTTTATCATTAATTAATGCTGTTATAATAATGCTAAGTAACATCCATATATATATTATATAATAATATGATTATAATTATATTAATATAATATGTATTATTATATATATAAATAATATATATTATTTCTTTCATCTCATCTGTGATCACGTTCTTAACATAAATTTCCTTAAGTATAATTGCTAGCCCAAGGGACAGGAGTACCTTTGAGGACTTCTCTCCACACACTGCTAAATTGTTCTATGCCTATTTCTCATGTGTGAAATGTTTGGTGACAGTGCTTGAAGGTTTCTATGAGAAAACCCATTATCAAATTGACTGGAAGCAGCAATTTCTATTATCAAAGTAAATCTATTGTTATCATTATTGGAATGGATTATTTTGTTTGCCTGAATGGAGCTGATCACTGAGTTTCACTTTAAGTTAATTAGATGAACTATCAATTGCAAAGGTTGTGAAACACATGTATTAAGCAACAAGCTAATCTAAGGAAGCGAGGCCCTGCTGCAAGGCCTGTCTTTCTACCATCCACTCCCGAGGACAACAGCAGAGGCTGAGAACAGGAGAGTCAGGGAACATGGCCAGGTTGCTAGATCTGCCATTTCTGAGTTCAAGGCCCGACTCTACCCTAGTAGCTAGGTAACTGTGAGCCAGGCTCCTTTTTCTCCTCTCTCTAATTGGGGTAATAGTGCTTCAACTGGAAGGAAGTGTGAGGATTAAGTGGGAAAAGACATTCATCACAGTGCCAGGTGAATGGTAAGCATCCAGGAAGCACTTATTTTTTTAAATTATTAATTCCAAGCTCACAATTGCCTATGGAGCTTTAATATTTGGAGAGGAGATGAAAGGAGAAATAAACCATCTAATTGGGACCAGAAGTTTCTAAACTTCACATAGCTTTCTTAGCCCTGTGTTGGTAAGGCCACTGGAAGTCATGATCATCTTCATCATTACCGTCGTCATCACCATCATGGTGGTAAACAAGGCATTTGGGGCCTCAGAGACAAAGGTTCCAGGGGACTAGTGCCTCCCACTCGGTGCTTGGTGATGATTTCCTTCTTTCCTCCCTCCCTTCCTCCTTTCTTCTTTTTTTTTTTTTTTAAAGATTTTATTATTTGAGATAGAGAGAGCAAGCACATGAGCAGGAGGAAGAGCAGAGGGAGAGGGACAAGCAGACTCCTCACTGAGCATGGAGCCTGACGCGGAGCTCCCTTCCACCACCCTGAGATCATGACCTGAGCCGAAATCAAGAGTCAGACGCTTAACTCACTGGGCCACCCAGGTGGCCCTGCTGCTGACTTTCTAGTGTACGTTCTGGGCCATAGGTCCCTTGCCAGCCCCACTCTGCCTCTCTGGGCAAAAGGATTGTGGGAGGAAGAATCAGGCCTCATGGTTTTGAGTCTCAGGAGTCCCCTTCTTGGCCCGACACATGGGCAGGACATTTCTACCAGGGCAAATGTTCTCCACACTTAAGCACAGCATCTGCTCCATCAGAAAGTGGGCTTCCTTTGAACCCATTCCTTCTTTGGGCTGACTACAAACAGAAAGGAAGCAGCTGCAGAAGCACACACAGATGTCGGTCGGGGCCTCGGCAAGATGGCTGCCTGCACGGGGGAGGTGTGGGCCCGCTTCAGTGATCTGCTCCACGTCTAAACCCTAAGCAGGCAGGAAGCTAGGAATCCTAACTCCAGTCCCAGGTACGGAGTGGGAAAGAATCATCAGAACCCTGTCTGCTTCGCTTTTCAACCAAATCGATGCCGTTCTCTTTACAGCAATTCCACAAGCACAGCCCTGACTCTGAGGAATGGAGGAAATGGCTGTCTACGCTCTCTCCCCAAAGTGCTCTAAAATCGGGCAGGGGTGTGGCTGTACCGGTCTGTGCCTGGAACCCTTCCTATTCAGCTGCAGGTATAGAATGCGTGCAGGGACAAAAAACAAAAACAAAAACATAGTTTTAAAATGAATAAAATGGACCGAATGTAGGGGAAACTCAGAAATTCTAGTTTTGTCTTTGGGATGTCACTGGGTGTTAAGAAGCTCCTAATGATGGCTTCTCCTTCTCAGAATATCGAGAAATGACTCCTCATCCTCGAGGTCAGCCACATTTGAACACCCGTTCCCTGTGATTTCAGGAATATGCTCAGCGTCGGGAAAGGTAAGTTTCACACCACAGGCTACATGAGGAACTGCTGGCAACGGCTGAAAAGAAACCCAAAAGTCCAGCTGGGAATCCTGAACTGAGCTGGTCCTGCTGAGGCTAGCCCTCCACCCCAAGGAAGGGCCTTAACCATCCTTCCAGCCTTGCCCTCTTTCACAGACACACATACACACGGAGCACCACGGGCCACAAAAGCAAAGACTGTGGCTGCTGCCGCCTGGCTCGCAGCTCTCACGGCTCTGTGTGTGAGCACTGACCTTCCCTGCCCTTGACCCTTGTGTGTGGGCTCTGCTCAGGTGGGAGGCAGTTGTACAGGAGTGGAATTAAAGGCATCAGCTGCTAAGCCCACTGCCCAAGACCTTCACTCGACCTTCTGTTCAATTCATTAAATAAGGAGGCCATTAGACAGAGGTGGTTCTAATACCCTGACAGCCTAAGGAAGCAAACAAAAACCTAAGTCCGTAAAGGCCTCATGGAGAAATCGAAACCTAAGGACAACCAATCCTAAACAGCCAACTGGGCTTTTCCAAGTAAGTAGATAAGTTACAGCCAATCAAATAATGTCCTTGATTTGCCTCTGCCTGTTCTCTATTCTCTACATGTCTTTCCCCTTAGCTCCTGTCTGTGGAGCACTCCTAACCATTTCTGGTTCGGGACTGCCCATTTGTTGTTGTTGGTTTTTTTAAGATTTTATTTATTTATTTGGCAGAGATCACAAGTAGGCAGAGAGGCAGGCAGAGAGAGAAGGGGAAGCAGGCTCCCTGCTGAGCAGAGAGCCCTATGCGGGGCTCGATCCCAGGACCCTGAGATCATGACCTGAGCAGAAAGCAGTGGCTTTAACCTACTGAGCCACCCAGGCGCCCCTCAAATAAATTCTTAAAAAAAATTTAATATGCCTCAGTTTGATCTCTCAACACCCCCTTCACCCTGCTCCACTCCTTTTTTCCATAGCATTTACAACAAACACTGTATACTTTACACTTATTATGTTTAATGGCCACTAGAACAAAACGAAAGCTGCACAAGGCCAGGCATCGTTATCTTTTTTGTACACGGATATTTTGTACACGCATTTAGAACAAAAGTGGCTGGCACACAATAGGTACTCAATAAATATTTGTTTCATAAACGCTTTCTTCTTAGCCATTCTAATTTAGATTCTAGTTAAGCAATTGGTAAGTCCATGGGCCAAGACCCATTCATCTATTTGAAATATTTACCCCCACCTCCTCACCCCTCAGGCTCCAAGCCGCTCTTGGCATCCACAAAGCAGTTAGCTCTGACATTTTGCCAAACAATCACTGTCACTTGGTAAAATTGAGGAGGAAGTAAAATATTTACTGAAGCAGAAACTCTGGGGGGCAGTAGCCTCGGTTGTTTTCACTTAAGTAATGATGTCCATTGACACCCTACACTCACCTCGGTGTTTATTTCTGCAGCAAAACGAGCAAGTGTATGATTTCGATCTGGCATTCAAGAATATTCAAGGTTTTTGTTAAATCTACAAATTGTTTATAATGCCATTAACTAAAATGAGAAAAGATCTTTGCTTAAATGGCTTTCCACCCTCAGAACGCCTCCTGTATTTGTTTTCAGTACTTGTTTGAGAACGGTCTTGAAAGTATGCAAGAAAACAGAGGACACAAAATTACACTGAAGCTAGGATCTCTCGGTTTCTTCCAGTTGCTGAGTGGTAGAATTAGGGCAAATAGATAATTTTTTGCCCAAACCAGGACAAGAGGCATAAACTGGGACATCTTGGGCAGAATGTACGTACGGTTGTCTTAGATATAACCAGCTTCTATCGTGTTCGAAGATGGGAAAGGGCTGGGCAAAGAAAGATCAGGGCAACTGAAATGTCAAAAGTTTTGTGGTTTGCATCCTTTTTGGTTTGAGTTCAAGGGTCACGGATGTTGATCAAAATATTCACAGCGCCAATTTACACTAATTTCACTAGTTTGTAAGTATCAGGCAAGAGTGTTCAATAAATGACCTAGCAAATTCATCTATTTCCCCCCATTAGTTTCTGACTCTTTAGCATGATAATATCAGATACCCTGTTCAAGCAAAGGCTGGGCCAGCCTGGAGCTGATGGGTTCTGATTCCTCCTCGGAGACGGAGACGCATCTGTCTACTCACCCTGTCTCCGCCCCGCCGGCCCCCCCGCCCCCCAGCACACGGTTCCCTCCTAGGTCCAACCAGGCCCCAATTTTTCAGTTCTTGCAGTACAATCAGAAGTGAGAGAGGACCCTGATTTTCCAGAGGGACCAGGCAGTCTGAAAAGGTAAAGACGTCCTCAACATCATTAGCAGTTCATCTTCTAAAACCTCAGGGCAGCCTCTAGGCAGCCCCTCCTGCAACCCCCCCCCCCCCCCATAGCCCCACCACTCCTCTCTTTCTCAATGTCGGCTTATCAAATTAATGAAGCCAATCTAGACGGGAGGAAGTTGGGGCAGAAGACTGGCTTAAGAGCAATTCAATGCAAACCCCTCCTTCCCTTTAAGAAAAGAAGTACGAATAATGGGGGAGGGGGGGGGTGGCCAGAATCTCTTTTAGAATGAGGACAGGGAAAGGGTGTTGGGGGTGGGCTGGGGGGTTACTCCTAGATTGCCTCCCGGTTCCCTGAAGGAGGAGATGTCTATTTACTTTCCCTGACTGCACATTTGCATGTTAAAAAGGCACAGTTCCTTTGTGGGAAGGATTTACCATGGCTGCATTTTCTACTTGACAGAGCAGAGCGCCGGGCTAGGGCTCCAGGTAAAGGATAAAGCAACTTCCCCATGTTCTCTCACCTTTTCACAATACAGTGCCCTCCCGCACGTGGAGTCTCGGGGAGGCCAAGGGGAGATTTCTGCGACACTGCGCCAGAGTGTGGGGGAGGGGAGGGGGCAGGACCCAGATCCCACCCTGTGGCCCCCTGGGCTGTGAGTCTCTTAAGCCAGGCAGGGAGTGCCAATTGAGCTTCCCCATTCCCAGGGAACCGGATCCGGATCCGGAGAGGCAATTTTCAGTGCGAGGTACAAAACACATCAACATCTCTCATCGCGTCACTGACCTAAATATAGACAATGACTTCAAGGGGAAAAAAAGTTGCACATTCTTTTATACCTGCAAATGCAGCAAGAGCTCTTCAAACTAGCACTGGCGGTGAGGAACAATAGAGAACCAGTCAGAGGTGAAGGGAGGAGAGGAGAGAAGGGTGTTCTAGAATGATCGCTGTGATGACGCCCTGACAGAGTCTCAGCTGAACATCAATCCTCATTTGTAACCCGGGGCCCCCACGATATGGCCCTGGGAGTGGTCTTGTGGCCCTTGTCTGCTTTTCCGTGGGGAGTTCTGGGGGGAGGAAGCAGGCCTGTGTCCAGCATCTGCCAGTCTGGGCTCTGTGCTGCATCGGGCCAGTCTCTGAGGCAAAGAAAGGGGCCACTCGGCTGAGAAGCCATTTCCTTCCCATCCCAGAAGAGCGTGCTGTTGGTTTCTTTGTTGTTCTTGAGCAGCCGTCCCTGACGGCCACTTTTAGCCCTCCCTGATCCCAGCCTGCCCCTTTAGCATCCCTGACTCAATGCTTTCTTCCACGTCATTTTAGGCAAAACTCACAGAGGACTGGAAAGCTGATGTGGGTCAGCTCACTTGTTTGTGACATGAGGGGCGTTCCAGAAGGATTACTTTTCCCTCATAGTATGAACTCGCACTTGGGTAGAGCCTTTTAATGCTAAGTTCGTAAGAGCTCCTACCTTTTTATTAACTTGGGGATTATTCACCTGCTGAGTGAACAGAAGGGCCATATGAGAAGCTTTTATGAACACGAATCCTATAACTAGGGACCTTGAGAAAGAGATCTGAACAAAACATTAAGTATGGAGAGAACCGGTGTTGTCAGCAATTAGGACACAATTGTGGGTAATCAATCGCTGAGGAGAAGTCACATGTCTCTCACATATTTGCACTGCCCTTCCCGGTCACTGAGACAACTATCTGCATAAGAACAGCCTGTGTGGGGGCTCCCCAGGAACATAATTGCCTGCTGTTAGGGAACCAGCAAGCACTTCAGGCTTAAGCTGTCCACAACTCCAGTACTGAGGCTGCAACACAAACTCATGCTCTTTTGTGTTAGCCAAGCATCCACGAAGGCGGCCATTGGTGTGTTTCTTCAGAGAGCGCATGTGTGACCAAGGCTGGAACATACGCTATCCTCACAAAAAGAGCCTGATCCTTTGGAAAAATAATAACGGAAAACCACAGAAAGAACACATCTTATACGAGATCATAAAAGGAAGCTAAAGGCACCACCACAAAAGAAAGAAAATGAAAACAGTGAAAAGAATCCCAATGAGAGTGGAGGATAAAAAGAGAGCAGACCAGAAGCTCTAGTTGAACACGCCAACGAAGACAAGGTTTTGGCTAAGGCAGATGAGATGTGACCGAGATGAGTGGAAGGTCTCAGTGCACCACAGTCTGGATGGCGACCTCTCCGTGCTCTCCCTGGCACGGGGAACCCTGTGGGGCTCACCGCTCTTTTAAAACGTGACACCGAATCAGAGCATGGAAAATAGGGGGCTACACGGCCTCAGAATTCAAGACACTGGAAGGGTGACAGAAAACATGGCTCAGGATTTCAAATAACAGTTTTAGGGTGTCATAAACCAGAATGGGAATCTAGTTGCTTTATGATTTGAGAGAGAGAGAGAGAGAGAGAGAGAGATTCTCAGCAATGCCCTCCTTCAACAAAGACTGAATGCTGATAGTTTCTAAAAAAAAAAACAAACACTGGGGTGAAGTTACTTGGGAGATCCTGACACAGTAACAGGGAAGTCTTTCCAGAAAGTTTGTTTTACTGGGGTTCTGCTTCTCCACGCAGTCCCTCAGAAGTGCCCTCGCTGAGATAGGTGCATGCAATTAAGAGGGGGGAAAAAAAAGACAATAATTTGGTCAAGAAGAAATATGCCCGGAGTCATTTTTTTCCAATCCAATATCTTCGTTAATTAAGCATTTTCCAACCTATGCTGAGAATACTAATAGTAACCTAATACTATACTACTCATTACTAATAAAACATATTTATGAAATGGAAATATAATGTGCCTATTTCCAAAATGTGGTTATAAATGACTTACTCTAAGCCACAATTTAAAATGGTTTGAGAAATGAGTCTTTAATAAAGAATTGATGAGGATGATGACTGCTGATAATAATTCTATTTGGTGAGATTACGTGGTTTGCTATGGCAATTTGAGCTGAGGTGATTGCCTCAAAAATTACTGCAAGTAACTAATATAGGGAAATTTAATTGATGATAAATACAGCGGTGGTATGTCAACTCTTGAAAAAGTGAGCATGTAATTGAGGAAGCCAGCATCGTCTTGCCTGCTGATTATATTCACTCATTATAGTGCTGTCAGGATGTTATTTGTCTGACATATCTGCACATAGTAGGGATTTAAAAAGTGAGTGAATAAGCACCTATAATTATTCTTCAATGAGGGCTCCTATATGCAATTATAGTTAATCCTAAGCCCATTAACACTGAGGGAAAAACAATTACGGTATGGCTCAGGATGGAGCCATAATGGTCTTTGTAAGAGTCAGTGGAGTAGCTTTTCAGCACGCCCAGAAAGCTTTGACACCAGGACACCAGGATCCGCCTGAGGTCTTTGAAAGGGGGAGAAAGACACGCAGCAAACCACCACTGCAGTCGTATTTCTACACTAATAGGTCAGGATGCCTTGGCTTGAGCAAAGCATGTGGTGTGACCTCATTCACTACTCTTTTGAGTGAAGAGAGTTACGTGTCCTAGCAGATCTGCAGAGCTTTCGTACACACATATGATCTTACTAAACACTAAGCACCGTCCTGGGTGGTGAAACACGGCAGAAAAGGCAAAACCGCGACCATCACAGAGTTGAGAGTCTGGGAGGGCAAATAAATGAGCCACCAGTTAGATGCCACATAATAAACGACACTTATCGTGGTGACACTGTGGTGTCGGTGCTTCAAGAAGAGGCAAGTGGATTGTGGGCCAGAGAAGGCTTTGCAGAAGATGCAATTCTCTTTTCTTTAAAGTGTATTTTGCTGGCTGATGAATTATGGTCTCTATTTATAATCTAAAACCAAACCCAATCAAAAAGACACAAAGGAACGTTGGTCTCAAGGGCTGGCTATGGGCTGGAAATCCTTGGCAATGCCCTCCCTCATGATCCTGACAGACTTGATTCTTTGCTTGTTTGTTTGTTTTGCTTACACCAGGATTATTTCCATTTTTGTTTTGACTCTTCCTGACTCTGTCCATGGTGCATATATTTTTTCTTTTCCTTTCTCCCCAACCCCCATTTTAGTGAGATGTAACTGACATACAGCACTGCTTAAGACTAAGATGTACAGCATAATGATTTAATTTAAATTGTGAAATTATTACCAAGTTACCAAGTAAGTTTAGTTCACACCTATCATCTCACATGGATATGAAAAAAGAAAAAAGGGGAAAAAAAGGTGTTTTTTTTTCCCTTGTGATGAGAACCCTTGGCACCTACTCTCTTAACAACTTTGAAATTTACCATACAGCAGTGTTAGCTCTAGTCATCATGTTGTACATGATATCCCTAGCACTTATTTATCTTATTCCTGGGAGTTTTATGTTTTGACCACCTTGCTCCCATTCCTCCCCACCCCCAACCCCAGTGGTCTACAAAGTGGTGCTTGCATTAAGCCTTAAAGGACAAACAGAAGTTTATGAGTCAGAGAAAGTGTGGCCAAAGACTTTCAGGCAGAGAAACAGCTGTATGAAGACATGAAGAAGAGCTGTATTTGAGGAAGTGCTGTGGTGGGTCCCAGAGGATGCATGAACGAGGGAAAGGAGATGAGGCTATGAAGGTTGACAGGGGCCAGATGATGAAGTTAGATGACATAACAAGGGGATATATCCACTGATCTTGGATTCTACTGTGTAGTGATGGACAAGCCCTGGAGGAATTCTGCTCTCCATTCGTATGAGTGATTTGTATACTGGCGTACTAAAGGAAGAATGACAATTACAAGAAAAAAAAAATAAAGCTTAGCAGGCCAGGAAAGATGAGTGTTAATACTTGAATCCACAGATTCGCAAATATAACTACTCTTGTATGGCACTGGGAAAGTCTTGTCTAGATGAGGTTCATATTAAAAGATTTGAGGTTTTTAATTGATGTGACAAACACTTTGAAGCTGGAGGTAAGTTGTGATGATTTTTACTAGACTCTGCATTGGTCAGATGACATTTGGGATCTCATATACAGATCTAGGAATCTTATTTTTTTAAAAAATGTTATCAGTTATGATGAGCATGTCTGAGAGAGGACAACCTTTGTAATAATAAAGGGTTGTAGAGTCATATTAATACAAGGAATAATGGAGGGAACTGGGAATGGCCAAGTTGGGAAAGAGAAGGTAGAGAAATATGAAAGCTTTTGTTAGTTCTCTGAAGGCTGCACGTGGAAGGAGTAGATTTACCCCATGTCACAGTATCGGAAAAAAGTGAGGTGTACATGGAGAATGATTTCAGCTGACCGCAAGGAAGGACTTTCAGATCATTCCATATCCAACTGGAAATGAGTGACAAGCAAGGACTTGATAGTCATCCTGACTAAGAATTTTGGAGGAGATTCTTCCTCTTGGCAAGAGGTTGAGCTAGATGATCTCGACAATCCTTTCTACCCCCACATCCCATAAGGTTGTCAATACAGGCTGGCTCTATCAGATGTTTGTAATTTCAGAGTAACCAACGATCCCATATACTCTGTATCTCTGAAAATCTAGTTCGTGTTAAAAGAATCACCAACTATTTTGCACACTGTGGTTTCTGAGAACAGTCAAAAATAAGCCCTGATCCACGTGCACCCGAATGTTTATAGCAGCAATGTCCACAATAGCCAAACTATGGAAAGACCCTAGATGCCCATCAACAGATGAATGGATAAAGAAGATGTGGTATATATATACAATGGAATACTATGCAGCCATCAAGAGAAACGAAATCTGGCCATTTGCAACGACGTGGATGGAACTGGAGGGTATTATGCTAAGCGAA
>CM053604.1:99427861-99517842 GCA_028646535.1 Procyon lotor
CGCTGCCATTTTGAAATTAGACTTCAATCCACTGTGGGTTTCCATAGGGAACTTATCTTCATTCCTACACAAAAGCTTTCTGCCCGAGGATTTATATGCTTCTAGCCGAATCTGTATTTAGCAGCTGATGATATTATGGGTGTCTAGTGTGGTTAAACACTGATCTTTCGTCCTCTTGGAACAATGCTATCTTCTACAGATCACACCGGTGGCCTGAAGGATCTGGCGTCTCTCTGGAGGGGAGGGGTACCCTGTAGTTTCTACTTGCTGCCACCATGAGACACAGCCCATTCCCACTCTTGGACATCCAAGCTGCCACCCCTCTCTGAGGCATGGGGATCCCGGTGACCAGCCAGGCTCATCTAAACAGTGCTTCTTGGGACACCTGGGTGGCTCAGTGGGTTAAAGCCTCTGCCTTCGGCTCAGGTCATGATCTCAGGGTCCCGGGATCGAGCCCCGCATGGGGCTCTCTGCTCAGTGGGGAGCCTGCTTCCCCTTCTCTCTCTGCCTACTTGTGATCTCTCTCTCTGTAAAATAAATAAATAAAATCTTAGAAAAATAAAAATAAAAATAAACAATGCTTCACTGGGACTGTGGCAAAATGCAGATGTGATCCAGGAGGTGCTGAGTGCGGCCTGAGCTTCTACACTTCTAGCAAGTTCCAAAGTGAAGTTGAGGCTGCTGGCTCTGTGGAGAGCAGCAAACCTCTAAAATACCCCTCCCCCCACATACACCTATACACTTTTGCCCAATGTTAGTTGGGCTGGTATGGGGGAGCAGCGGTGGGATAAAGCAGAATGGGTTGAATATGAAGCAGTGCATATAATCACTCTGGGTTTTGTACTAATTTCGAGTCAAAGTCATTCTCACAACTCTGTATTGATGACACAGACCATCAAGTGGAGACCGTCCCTTTCTGGGTGAGACCAGACGGGCATTAAGTATAGTTAGGGCGAGGGTGTGAAACATGTAACAGCCCTGATTTTATTTTTTACTCCAAGAGCTTCATGTTGTTCAGTTCACAGGGGGCAAAGTCTTCTTCAAAGAGTCCTGGGCTTTTACCCACATTCTCCCAACGCATTTCCAGTTGGGTGAAGAAGCACACAGCTCTGGCAAAAATCCCAGTTGTAGCTACAGGGGAATAAGGTAAGGGGACCTCCCCTCTTCTGATGTGTGTTCTTGCACATAGTAAGTGGGATTCCAACTGAAGTTAACTGAAGTTTAACTAAAGTAACCGTCTTCGCTAAGAGCCAAGGCTCAGGGAGAGAGCTGACCCTTTCATCCCAGCTCTGAGAAGGCCCCAGGTACTCGCGGGGGCTCAAGTACCTCTGGCTGCAAGTATGTTTAGATTTCTGTCCTATGTGGTGGTGACAGAGTTTTAGCTTATGCCTCAGGGAGCCTGATAGGACCCTACAAATGCCAAGTGTTCCGTGAATGCTGCTGACTGACTAAAGATTCCTGAGTTCAGCTTTCATTTATTATTTGAGGTGTCCTAAGACTGATTTCATTTTGGTCTTTGCCATATTCCGTCCAGAGTCTGAGCCTAGCGGTTTGTATGAAGCAGAAAGCTGTGAGTAGCTTGCAACGCGTGTGAAGGTCCTCCCAGTAGTGGGGGGGGGGCAGCACACAGACACCCAACACTACATGTTCACATGCCTGGAAAATAGTTTTAAGGCTGAAAGGAGCCTAGAAGTCATCTCCGGGCTCCTCATTTCACCAATGCGGATTCTCTGCGTTCTACTCAACGACCTACATTCAGTGAGACAAAATGAGTGACTGGGCACGGTCAGCCCCTTGACCTGAACCCAATCTTCCTAAATCTCGTTTGGGGTTTTTTTCCCTATTATACTCTGCTGCTTCTCACCCAGGTTTTTTTTTTTTTTTTTTTTTGTTCTTTGTTTTTAAAGATTTTATTTATTTGACAGAGAGAGAGAGTAGGCAGAGAGAGAGGGGGGAAGCAGGCTCCCTGCTGAGCAGTGAGCCCAATGAAGGGCTCGATCCCAGGACCCTGAGATCATGACCTGAGCTGAAGGTAGAGGCTTTAACCCACTGAGCCACCTGGGCACCCCTTCTCACCCAGGTTTAATGCAACTTTTCCCAAGAGGCCCTTCATTTTTCTTCCTGCAACAACAGAAGAGTCAAATATAATTTCATAAAAAAGGAACATACTGCAGCTCAAAGGAAGCAAATTTAAATGCAAAATTTTAAGAAAAATTCCACCTGTATAATGGAAGGGAGAATAACCTTATCATTCAGGGAGCTGATCCCCAGGAACGCGTTTTTCTGCTTACCGTTGAAGGTAAGGACACCCCGGCTGAGGCGATCTGGGGCTGCAGCAGAGGATGCTACTGGGGTTCTGAGAAAGAGGGCGGATCACACGGAATGCATGCATGAAGCCAGGAGATGTGCTGGATCCCTGCAGCCCTTGGCGCTCTGGGGTTGACATGAGAAGATATCAATGGGGGGAGGGGGTGCCTGGGTGGCTCAGTGGGTTAAAGCCTCTGCCTTTGGCTCAGGTCATGATCTCAGGGTCCTGAGATTGAGCCCTGAATTGGGTTCTCTGCTCAGCAGGGAGTCTGCTTCCCCCTCTCCCTCTGCCTGCCGCTCCCCTTACTTATACTCCCTCTCTCTGTCTGATGAATAAATAAAATCTAAAAAAAAAAAAAAAAAGACATTGACGCACGGTTCCATCTTACTTAATTAAACAGCAGTTTCTCCAGATAAACCACTCTAGTAAATGCACCAAAATAATAGGTACATAAATAAACAGATACACAGAAATAGGAGCAGAAAGGTGTTAAAGAGACCAGACATTTACATTTCGGCCACTCGATGGGTTTATCCGCTTTCCATTCCTATCGTCCGCCAACTTACCAGTGAAAGCAACAGATCTAGAAGGGGCAGTTGGGAGAAACATATCGATACCCTAACATCCCAGGCCCACACAGTATAAGATGACACAAGCAGGCGTTAGGCTGGTGATAGGGAATACCCTCAGAGGGTTGTTAGGAGAACTATTTCTAATTCAAAACAACAGTGATAATCAACTTTATTCAATTATCCACTTCTGCTGTCTTGACGCCATGGTTGGGGTGGTCAGATTACCAATTAAAAAACGGAATACTACAGTTCCAGCAAGCAAGCCCCAGGGGCTTAGCCAAGTGTTAGAGCCCTCCTTTGATAGGATAGTAAGGAGCCCTTCTTGGCTGCCTGACACGTGTGCATTTCTCCACAGGCCAAGGAATGCTGGAGAGCTTGGACTGACTTTATTCTTGGTGGAATAGTTCATTACTCTCACTTACAAAACAGTACTGTTTGTATTATGATTCAACTATTTCTCCAAGAAGGCGGGAGGCACTTACAGACCTTTCATTTGCTGAAAGTTACTAACCCTGCCCTACCCCGACTGAAATCTCTTTTCCCACAAGAGCACAGTTCAGCTCTGACACAGGACAGGAGAAGAGCTTTCTCCTACACTGCATTTGCAATTATTTTTTAATGCTATTAATTGTAAGGATAATAAAAACTGTTTCAGCTGAGCAACAACTGTGTTATTGTCCTATCTGCATTAGATGAAAAGGATGGTGGATAGCTGACCTTAAACATCTGTTCATTTTAGGTTATACTCCCAGTAAGGGAATTCTTACTTCCCTTAAGTAAGAATTAGTAGATTCTAATTCTTCTTCTAATTCTAATTCTTCTAATTCTTACTAGAAAAGTAAGATTCTTCTGGATCATCATTATTAGGGTGATGGAGGTGCCGGAGGTGGCCTTGTTCGCACCTATCTAATACATCTTCCTCTGTTTGACTCCAAAGCTACCCCCCCTTTTTTTTTTTAAAGATTTTATTTATTTATTTGAGAGAGAGATAGAGATAGTGACAGAGAACAGGAGCAATAAAGATAGCTGGAGACAGCATGAGTAGGGAGGAGAGGGAGAAGCAGGCTCCCCGGGAGCAGGGAGCCCAATGCGAGGCTTGATCCCAGGACCCCGGGACCATGACCTGGGCCGAAGGCAGATGCCCAACTGAGTCACCCAGGTGCCCCCAAAGCTACTCTAAATAGCAATATTAGCATGTATGTGAATCTACTATTAATTTTCAACCAGGCACTGGATTTTTAACTTTCTTTTTTGGGCTGTTTCCCGCAAAAGGCTGGATCTTAGCAGCATTTCCCTATACCATAGATATTTACCCACACCACAGAGTCCCTCCTTCCCTCCTGTCTAGTATCATTTTGAGTCTAATTTGGGGGAGGAGAGTACTCATTAGATAGTGTTCAATCCTTCTTCTTCACCTCTGAGCACCCCTGCTTGGTCCGTTGAACTAGTTTGGGAAAAGAAGTTTTTCTTAGAAAAAGGCATCCTAGGCTCAGCAAAATGAATTTCTGAGAAAAGGAAAGTCTGTATAGCAGCAATGTCCACAATAGCCACACTATGGAAAGAACCTAGATGTCCATCAAGACAGAATGGATAAAGAAGATGTGGTGTGTGTGTGTGTGCGTGCGCGTGTGCACGCACACACACAATGGAATACTATGCAGCCATCAAGAGAAATGAAATCTTGCCATTTGCAACAACATGGATGGAACTAGAAGGTATCATGCTAAGTGAAAGAGAAAAACCGTAAGAGACTCCTAAACTCATGAAATGAACTAAGGGTGGTTCAGAGTTAGAGGGAGTAGGGATAGGGTTGCTGGGTTATGGACATTGGGGAGGGTATGTGCTATGGGGAGTGCGAAATGTGTAAGACTGATGATTCACAGACATGTACCCTGGGGCAGATAATACATTATATATTAATAAAAAAAATAAAAGTAAAATTAAGCTGGACAACAAGCATAAGCCAGGACAAAAACAAAAACAAAAACAAAAACAAACCCCCCCAAAAAAACAGAATGCTTAAAAAAAAAAGAAAAGAGGGGCGCCTGGGTGGCTCAGTCGTTAAGCGTCTGCCTTCGGCTCAGGTTATGATCCTACCACATCGGGCTCCCTGCTTGTCGGGGAGCCTGCTTCTCCCGCTACCATTCCCTCTGCTTGTGTTCCCTCTCTCGCTGTGTTTCTCTCTGTCAAATAAATAAAAAAAAAAAAAGAAAGAAAGAAAAGAAAATTCTAGAAGTGCTACTGTTCAGGTCCCTGAGTATAAAATCTTTATTTAAGGTTCTTCTATTCATTTGCATTTTACTTTTTTTTTTGTAAAATGGGTGTATCGTCTAAGTTTTCTATACGAAAAAGGGCATTATATTTAGGACAGGATACTGTTTTGCACATTCTAGTTCCTTTCACCCTATGACAGAAAAACCGGTTATTATTATTATTATTTATTATTAAACACTCACTGCCACTTTCAAAGTATCCCACTAGAATCAAGCTGCGGTATGCACCTTGGTTCCCTGACTTATGATGGCGAGGTTAATGACAGAGATGTGACTTGCCTGGCCACCGTGTCGGTGACATAGCTCCAAATAAATTTCCAGGTCTTCTGACTTGTGGCTGAAGTCACTTGAAAACATTCACTCTAAACAATCAGGTGAACTAGGTGCCAAGCCTTGGCCAAATTCTCTAATAAAGCCAAAACGCCTTTTCAGAGAGATTGCTGGAAGCCAGGTGGCCTGCACATCTGCAAGTCTGGCTTGAGGACACCATTTGCAATCAAGACCTGCTGGCATCGTTGCTTGTCACAGCAGCCTGTGAGCCCCACACCTGCCCCTCCCCCGCTCTTACAGGCCTGCTCGAAGACAATCAGACAGAAGCAGGCGAGCCTCAGTTGGCACAGAGAGTTCATTGCTGTCCGCCGACACGCAGACCAGATCTACAAGAGCAAGGGGGTCAAGGGCTGAAGCCCTCTGGAGACACCTTCTTTACCAGAACGGGAGTTAAGAATCAATTGCTTTTGGCATGTTACCCCCGATTTTTCAAATCTGTACAATCGTGAACTAGCTCATCTTCCGCTACCAAGCACCCCTTGTTCACTGAGCTCTTCTTTTTTAAAAATGGAGGGCACTTTTTGTTGGCATGCCTTCTATACCTCCCTCAAGAGGAATTGCATTTGGGAGCTGCTATGCCGCGCGTGTGTATACCCAGCATGTGTTTTCTCGTTCCCACCCTACATTGTTTGTTGAAATAAATATGGAAATAAGCCTGAGCAAGACAGCCAAGCCAGCCAAACTGAAATAAATTCATCACTCATGGGCTCTCAAGGGAAGGAAACCGTGCATTTTTTTCTAAATGATTATTTCTGAAGCACTGAAGGAATGGCTATATCACTAATGAGGCCCGTACGCCATGACTGCTGATTATAAATGACCTGCAAAGAGACAAGGAGACAGTGGCTAGGAAGGGGAGCTGCTGGGCCGGGGCCCAGGCAGGAGCTATGGGTGGAGGCTGTTGGCGGTGTTGGCGGTGGCAAGTGGCCGAGGGTACCCAGAATCCCTTCCCTCCCTTGCTCCTCTGATCCAGCACTGGGTCCCCAGAAGAGCATGGGACTTCCTCTGTGTAAATTCAGGTAAATGGAAAGATGTCAAAAGTGCCCAAGATAGACAAGCATCCTGTGTACCAACACTTATGCCCCCATGAACATCTCTCCACTCCTGTGCATGGAAGTTCCTGGCAGCGTCCCAGGACCTGGAAGAGACTTGGATGGAGACGACAGTGACATGCACGCCACACGAAGCCACTAAATGGTGCCACGGCTCCTGGCCCCTGAGATCCTGCCCTGACGGCTAGATCCCAGGAACAAAGGAAAAGCAGGTGTAAGCATGGTTCATGAGATGCGATCCTTCCCCAGAGCTGGAGAATTCTGGGACAGGCTGACAACAGGGGACTTAAACAAGGAGATCATAATACTCGGGTGGAGAAAGCCCTGGCAGATCCCAAGGAAACTTCTCAGAGCTTCGTGATTCAATCTCCTGGCATGACCTGATGAGACTCACTCAGGAGAACGCACTGGGCAATGTTAACAGGAGCAGGGAGAAGGCCCGGCCAGGAATATTCTTGACAAATGAAATGACCCAGTCTCCAAGGGCAAGGGCAGAATGACGTGGTAGTTCCTTTGTAAAATGAGTGTAAAATAAGTAACTCTAGGGGATGTTAAGGACAGCGTGGAGACTTTTGTTAATAATACTGCGCTGCATATTTGAAAGTGGCTAAGACAGTAGATCTTAAAAGTCTTCATCACAAGAAAAAAATTTTTTTTGGTAACTACGTATGGTGATGGAGGGTAACTTGACTTACTGCGGTGATTCTTTGATAATGTATGCAGATATTGTACACCTGAAACTAACATAATGTTGTATGTCAATGATACTGCAATAAAGAATAAATAAAATGGGTGTGTTATTTGACCCAAGGAAATGCACTAATCATCCTTACATCCTTATGGGAAGGTAGAGGAGGAAGGGAGCTTTTGCAACCAGACAAAGACGCCATGGCAGGGCACAAGACAGCTTAGCGTTGCGTGGTGCTGGCCCAGGTTCCTGGACTTCTGGAAGATTGTTTGCTCTATTAGCCCTTTGTGGCAGCGTGCTCTCTGGAAGGCTCTGATGGGGCTGCACATGCATTCACGGGTGGAGGGTCCTATGTGGCCAGAGTGAAGCCCTGGGCTCCAGCTCTTGATTCAACAAACCCTCTAGCTGTTCTAGGTTATCAGCAGCTGTTCCCGTCACAGTGATTGTGAAAGAACCAAGGATTCTGGAATATCATTGTCCATTTCCTTAACGTCCACAGGGATAGCAACACTAGAACCAAAAGACATATGAGCTCAATCTAGTCGCCAAATGTGTCAAGGCAATACTCACTTAAAAAAAAAAAAAGGAAAAAGAAGGAAACAAAACACTAAGTCTAAAGTTCCACTCAGTTGCCTTCTGGTGTTCAGCCTCGTTTGTTGCATAAGTCGCGCGTGCACTTCACTCCCTCTCTGCAGCCCTCCGGGCAACAAAGAACAGTGCGGAGAAAAGCAACACGCAGTTGGCCCCAACGTCCCTTTCCTTCATCACTGGGGTGAAGGCTATTTCCAGACCTCTCCTTCTCTTTCATCTTCTCTACGTACGGCCAAAGAATAAACAGGGGTTCTCGAATAATCCTAATAAAGAAAAGAGTTAAAAGTTACCCATTCCAAGAGGCAAGCTCCTCGCCTTGCCGCTTCCAACAGAGGAGAGCCGGGAGCGTCCCACCAGATGCCGCCTGACTATCGTCTAATGAGTCTGACCCCCGGCTGCAGCTCTAAAAGGGTGCAGCGGGCGTCAGCGTAAACAGCTAAGCCTAGTGTCATGTCAAGTGGTAACAAGACCACTGCTGCTTTTTTACAAGCGCTGTGCACTTAGCAGATAAAAATGAGCATCCTATCGCCGGCCTCCACGAGTCACACTTATCAACAGTGAGAAGAAACAATGCTTTGTTTGATAGGTGTTGCTTGGTACCGGGGATAGGAAGTCAAATTTCTTACAGGCTGCCCATCAGCATGATGCAAAAGCGAGGAACAGCTGCATTAACAGAATCTTTCTGCACGTGTCCGCTGGTAAGCCATTCAGGGCTTCCTGATGTTCCCGCCAATAAAGAGAACTAATTACTCTCCACAATGCCACCTGGGCCTGAGACAACCAATGTCAGGAAAGGGCTTTGACAAACACATTTATTTGTCCAGGACCAACTCCAGGGCCGGCAACCTCCATTCTTCCTGGTATCGCAGTGGAGCCAGATGCACGCGAGATCAATAAAAGGTCCTGAGTTCTTTGCCGGCTGGGGGCAGTACCTGTAGACGAGGCGTCCCCGGGGAGGACGGAGGCTTCCAGCCGCCGCCACGGCGATGCGTTCCCAGCCCGCCCAGAGTACAGCTCTGCTCGGGCCCTGCGACTGGACACGGACCGAAGTGCTCGTTTGAAGAGAGCGGGGAGGTCGCGAAGACAACAGCGAGGGGGAGTTGAAAGGAAGGGAGGGCGTATTTTATTGATGCTAAAGCCCTTGCTTTTTAACAGAAGCATTGTAAGCAGATAAATATTGGTTGACACTACGATCCCTCAGTTCATAGGTAAGGAACTAGAGTACAGAGGAGGTGAGCATATTGCACATGTGGAAAAGGAGGAGAAATGGCATTTACTGAGCACCTACTGTGTACCAGTCATTTTCACATACATTACCGAGGTCGATGATTTCCACACTCCTGGGGGGTAGGATTTCTACACAGATGCGCATGCACACACACACACACACACACACACACACACACACACACACACAGAGGCTGAGGAAACCGAGGCTTAAGGAGATTAATTAACCTGCTCCAAATCATACCCCTCGGGCTGGATTTACACCTCGATCCATCGGACTTGAAAGTCCCTGCTCATTCCACACCAAACTGTCAATGCCGAGCACCGAGCCTGTGTAAGAAGCCAGGTGATCTGATTTCTGGAGTTACTGGAGTCCCTTGCCCAAGCTGCTGAAACTTTCAGGAAGCTCTCGGGCTGTCTGTGGGTCCCGTGCCATCCGTGAGGCTTTACCTCGGTCTCAACAGCCCGCCTCCTTTTGTTAGTTGCAGACACTTTCCTCAGTTTCTTCCTCTAAAGAAAAGGTAGGGCTGAAACTATAGGTAGTGGCATTTGTTCCTGCCAAACTGTATCCATTTGACAGCGGGGCTCTGACAACCACCTTATTTCCCCCAACCTGACTCCTCGGTGTACCGTAGATCTTAGCGCACAACAGAGAGGACGTGCCTGTCTTTCTCCTAAAGGTGAGTGTGTTACTAAGACAGGTCTCCTTTCCGGGTACGTATGATCATGTTCAAACAATACAGCCGACAGTAACTTGGATTATCACCAGTTTAGATTTACTACTCAGTTGCAGTTCGGGGAGGAACTAAAGCGCTGACTTACCTTCAGCTCTTAACTATCCATGTTTAAGCACATGCGAAAACAAAGCCAAACACCCGGTTAGTTAATATTCATGACAATTTCATCTAGCCCGTATTCTTACCTTCCCAGTCCATCAGATCTTATGTCCGAGAGATTTATGGACTGCCTATTCATATATAAGGGTAATTATATATAGTTGGTGTTTTTCTAGAAGTTACTCATAAAGTACCTTAAATTGTTTGCATTTTCTAATGGAAGCGGCTACTATCCTGAGTTTGATAGCCACAACTCTCCTGCTTGGTCTGGTCCCGTCCTAGTCTGGATCCCAGCTGTTTCATGATGGGGACCTCCCCTCATTTCCCGAGACCTCACTTAAAGGCCTGATGAGGCAACCTCCTGTGGGCGGCCTCATGGCCACAGAGAAACAGCCCACCCAGCGAAGGAGAAAGCCTTGCCCACAGGGCCCCTGGGAGGTGCCATTTTCGTCTTCTATTGCACTGCACTGACATTTTTAAATTATAATGACTCCATATCCCAAATGAGTCCTAAGAACATTCTGAATCAGCTAATTAATAAATCAATTGCTCTTCAGGATGGCATTTATCAAATTCACAACTAATATGTGAGGTGAGGTTAGAGAAGTCCACGGCTGCTATGCTAGCGGTAGAATGTAGGACCGGCTTGTTCCAAAACCGTCGCCACACTCTGGCTACAAGTTAAGCACCTTCAAGTATCTATGCATGCTCTTGGAAGTCCGCCGGGGCACAATTTCATCGAGGGAGACAACAACTTATGGAGTAATGAGTAGTTGCTTGAAAGAAGGAAGAAGAGGAGCATCCCTACTAATCAGACACTTGGTGTCCCATATGGTGGTAGTAATTGAAACATCCTTCTGGCCACACTGTTGAACTAAGATTAAAGTCAATTAGACGCCACTGTTTAGATGTTGGTGGCATTCTGGTGTCTTTATCTTGTTCATTAGGTACACATGTGAAATGGGGACCGACGACACCATGCCGGGCATACCCCCCCCTCAAAGAGTAGACCATTGGTGAATGTCTCAATTTCTTAAGATCTGAAGCTTTTCCTATAGGCTTCAGAATCATCACCAACGCATTTGGAATCGGTCAGGACAATGAGGCTGTCAGAGCAGCGTGATGCTCTTAACCATCTACCCAGAGCCCTGTACGATCCCCCTTTCTCCACCCCAGACTGGACCCTCACCATCAACGCAGCCCACTGCCCTGCTCTTCTTGCTTCCGAGGGGCTGGCACTGGCGGTGTGGATGGGAGAGAGGAAGTGCACGAACATAGCCCACATGCGCCGGCCTTCAACGGGGGCATGATATGAAGTTGGACGGGGGGGTGGGTGGCAAAAGGCAAGTCTAGGAATTAGACATACGGCTGCACTAGACAGAGTACATAGAGGGCACACCAACACAGAAAGGGGAAAGGACATAAATTAAGAAGAAACTAGAAGAGTGTCTTTCTCCAGGGTCAGGGTGTCGGAATCAGGTCAGCTTGGCAGAAATACTCAGGCAGGCATGAAAGTTAGGAAAACGAAGTGCAAGAAAATCATATTTTGCTGTAGGACAAGTTCATTTCTGAACACAGAGATGTCAGAAAGTTTCCATTAATGCCCCATGTTCTCTTCATGAATGTACTAGGATCTCACACACTAAGCGCTATCCAGAATTAGACCGACTTGAGACCAAGACAAAGCAGGAAACTGCTTTGAATACAACTTGACTCATCTCAGTGTTTTTGGCTTTAAAACAGATGCTTAGCTTAACTAAAGCATTTGTGATGTGATTCTTCTTTTCTATTTTGTAGTCCCACTTATAAATCTATGGTAAGGGGTATATAATCATCTCCTATGACCGACACTATGATAATTCGGAAATACAAACTGAATAAATACATAGGTAGGTCATTTTCAAAATGATTTTTATTTGCTCAACAGATTGAATCTGTGCTGTGGTAAAATTACAGTTGGTTAAGCAAATCTTGAGTCAGAGTAAGGTTTATCAGGGTGATACTGATCTTTAACCCGTTAGTCTAGAATATAGTTCCAGGAGCTGGAAAGAATTCCAACATCCATATAAACAGAGAATTCACAGAGTTTGAAATGCCCCAAGCAGACTTTCCTACAGTTATTTGTGACAGTTTGACAGTGATGGGAAAAAAAAATCAGGAGCTGGGATGTTCTCTCTCCCACTTTGTGGCTGACTTTATGTAAGACTTCATAGATCATCTTGTGCCTTAATTTCCCTTTCTGCAGGTTGCTGGGAGCCTTGTCGACCAGATTATAGATTATAATGAGCTAGCATTCAACCTTATTTTTATTTTACTAGCCGGAGTCTGTCACCAAACTAAGTAAGCATTTTTGTCTGTAAGGGGAAGAGCTTAAGAAATAAATGATTTATTAATATTTTAAATATTATTTTCTGTTCACAGGTGTATTTTAAAGTAGTCATTAGTTTACGGCTTTGGGTTGCATAGAGAGTTTTTCCCTACAGCTGCAGTCCTTAAGACATAGCTCCATTTAAACATGCTTGCTTTGCTTCTATACTTAAAAATACCGATCGGGTGGCTTCATTAGGATATCCTGTAATTTAGAAAATCAAGGTGACTCATTTGGATATTTTGGAGGAAAACCGTGTGGCTTTCCCCATGCGGCTACCGATCCATGTCACAGCTTTACAAGAGCAGAAAGACGGTGGAGATTTGGCAGTGGGGGCAGGAGGGACCCAAAACTGTATAATAAACCTGGACGGATCTGCTTTTTCTCATACCATTCAATAAGATTTTCATAGTTCACACTTAGGATTTTCTGAGTCTAGGCAGGCCAGAGACTAAGTAATGGAACTGAGCTCAAACTGACTTACAGATGGGAATAAATTTCACTACTTAAATCTCTCTGTGTTCCTCCTTCCTCCCACACCCCCATGCCCCCTCCACTATTCAGGCTGTGTAAGATTAGAACATTTAAAAAGACATACAGTGTTCTTTCTTCCTGGTCAGTATAGATCGTTACCCGTCTAGGTAAGTGTGGAAAGTGGGGGGCCAAGAGCAGAGTGGAGAGAACAAGATGGCTCGCTGATTCGATCTGTTGAGCAAATCGCAAAAATATTTCTTAAGTGATTCCCTCAAGAATCATAAGGAATTACATAACGCCTGTTTTGAATGTGTTTTCCACGTGTACCTGACATTGTCCTTTTCTCTCCAGGACTTCCTGGAGAGAAAGCTCAAGTTACGGGCAAGGGTTAGGTAAGCTGGAACATCTTTCCTGGGCCTCTGCACACAGCCTCTTAAATATGATTTAGAGGGTTGGGGATGATTGAGGACCAAGGTGCTGTGGCGGGTACCAGGTGGCTGACTGTGCTGGTCACAGACCACAGAACCTTCCAGCACGCTTCCCAACCATGCCTAGCCGCTCATCACCACACTCCCGGCGATGACAGGAAACACACACTTCACCTGATTACAGTGACACAGACTCCGCGGCTGCTGCTATTGTTGTGGAAGTCTCGCTTGAAAGGGAAAGTTAATCTAGAGGAATGGAACCACTGCAGGGCCGGGCCAGCCTCACAAAGCCCGCCAACCCTCCCACGGGCGGAAATTCCCATCTGCGTGTGACTCACGCAGAAGAGGACTGGGGGTATTTTGTTTGTTTGTTGACTCACTGGTATGTTTGATCGGGGCAAGAGGCTATTTTAGGGACCTCCAATCTCAGCCGTTCGATATGCTTTGCTCTTAAGCATGTGTGCTTAGTAAATTATATATGGTAAGCAACCCTGGGGTATGCCAGCCCATCTCTTTTAATACACTCTTCCATTCTGACAGGGAGCTTCAGTGGCTTGGAATAATCCTCTTCAATTGACAAAAGCAGCCCCCAATTTCTGAGTTTTTAAACCATTAGCGGCTGATCAGTTGCAACAAATATGCCACCGCCGCTGCCGCTGCACCTAATGATTGAATTTTAAATATTCATGATGGATGGATGTCTGTGTGTGTGCACAGAAATGACAGCATCGACGGCTGCTTCTCACCAGGGCACCGGTAGAGCTGAGCAGAAGCTGCATATGTCACATATTTTCTGGTTAAATATTCTAGTCATTAAAAAAATTATTCTATCATATAGATTGAGCGGCATTAATGCGTGAGACATATGCGTTTACAAATACACAATGGCGAAATGGACAGACCTTTTCCCTCAAAAACAACCCCTGAATCATTAAAAAAAAAAACCCCACTGAACACACCAGCAATTTTGTTATGCTGGGGGTTGTGATTTTCAGTGGTTTAAATTGTTCTAATTTTTGCTTCTCTGTGTTTTCAAAAACATTTTCTACAATAAACATACATTGTTTTTTTATGATAAAAGCTAACCCAAAAATCCCAAGTGAAGCAAAATAACTATCATACCATTTTGACCAATGAAAAAAATTCTTCACTGAGAAACATGCACCGATAGCTTATACAAATAAACACGAAAGAGGAGAAGAAAGTAAGTTATGTCTGAGTTTCAGCTACAAGATAAGTGGAAAGTAAGATCTATTTCTCCTCTAAGACTAGAGAAGAGGCGAGCTAATTTTTAAAGGAAATTCAACAGAGAGGATATAGTGATCAGAAAAGGGACATATGTGCTTTATGGGATGAAACGACACCAAAAGTATTTCTTTGGCCATTATTTGTGGCTGAGATTATAAACCACTGAGAGAAATTAGCCGAACTGAAAAATGCTCTCTGTTTTGAGTTACTAGGATGAGCCCCTATTTCTTTCTTGTTTCTCTCTTCTCTTTTCTGTTCCCTTTTAACTGTTCTTTTCTGGAAATGTCCTTCCTGACATACATATTTAAGCATGATTCAATCACACTGTTTCTTGCATTGTACCTTCATGTCATCCTTGTGCAAACGCACATACATTTAATAGTATTTATGACCACCCCGATCCCAGGAAAAGGGGAGAAATAATGAACAAGCACAGGTATCACAGAGAGCCAAACCAGATACACTGTGTGTCTGAACACTTAGGTCATTCTGCAACAAGATTCTTTAGTTCTCCAGACCGGTGACTAAGTGGTTAAAAGAAAAACTGTACTAACTGCTTGACTCTGATTGGTCCCAAGAAACTTCCTGTAGAAAAGGATTAGAGCAAACACGTTGCAAGGAGGGCCCAGATTTTGCGTCTACAAGAAACACGGGGAGAAAACCAAGACAAGGTCTGACCTCGTGGCTGATAAATGGGTTAAAATGTACAACCAGCTTTGGCCCTCCCCAGTTTCCAGAGGTTAGATCGTGAGTTCACGCAGGAGAAGGAGAAACAGCAGGGGTGGGGAAATGATGAAGGCAAAAGGGGCCTCACTGGAAAAAATCAGTTTTGAATTTGGAGGCGGAAAATCACGGGCCTCACAATGATCGTGTACTTGGTAGCAATGACGCCCCCACGTACAGACGGCTTGACTCAGATGAGAGCCGCCGTAACTTAAGCACTCGGCGTTTCATCTGTCATATTTGCTCTGCCCTATCAAAGTGGCCCTTTACAGTCCATCTGTGGTTCGGCTCATTTCCTTGAAATTGTACATAAAATTCTGAAAGGCCACCTTTCTCTAACTGTTAACATTCCAAATAATATTTGGTACTTAGAGAAGTTGTGCAAAGAGCTATCTTTTAAGAAAACATGGCTTGGGATGCTTACTGGAAACAAAATTATGCAGGGGCCTTTACCCTAGAGATAAAACCCCGTGTTCCCTGACTTAGGGGAGATTTTACGGATGAACACAGCTATTGGCGTTGTAGACCATCTTCTTAGTTGGCTTAAAATTCTCCCTTGCCTAAAACCCAATTTTGTTTAGATTCAGTATTGTTGTTTTCCTTCTTCTAGACTCTGTGTATTTGTAGCTAGTTGTCCTGTAGCTTGTATCAGGATAAAAAAAAGATGAACAAGCAGCAATTTATGAATTCTTTTTTTTTTTAAAGATTTTATTTATTTATTCGGCAGAGAGAGATCACAAGTAGGCAGAGAGGCAGGCAGAGAGAGGGGGAAGCAGGCTCCCCGCTGAGCGGAGAGCCCGATGCGGGGCTCGATCCCAGGACTCAGATCATGACCTGAGCTGAAGGCAGAGGCTTTAACCCACTGAGCCACCCAGGTGCCCCGCAATTTATGAATTCTAAGGTTCAACATGGTTCTGTGTATAAAAGAAGTAAACATTTAAACAATGACAAAACAAAATCCTAAGAGATTGTTTCAAGTCCTCATTACTCTGTTCACCCAGTTAATCTCATTGGGTGTAATTTAAATGACCATACCTCCTGATTTGCCCGGGACATTTCTGGCTTGCAGTGGTTGTCCTGGTGATCCATCTGGTTAGTGGCCCCTTTCACCCTCAGAAGAGTCCCGGTTTGGATGATAAACTGGATGGGATTGTTTGCAGTTTCCAGGAGCCAACAAGATAAGCGAGATTGTGCTGTCAACATTTAGCACTGGGACAAGCCTCAACCTCATATATTTCCTTTGCTTCCAAAAGGACTGTTGAGAGAATAAAGCGTTTGCTGTACATATATACTCACGCTAAGATAGAGAGAACTATTTGCAAGACGCAAAAGAGAAAAGAGTGCATTCTACCAAAATGTAGAATATGGTCAAGATTATCCATATTTTAAGAGCCCCTTTCCAAAAAAGTGGGAAACTGTGGTAGTTTTAGATGGAATGTCTTCGGACTGTAAACTTCCATTCCATTGGCAATTTGGGTTCCAGACCTTTTCTCTATTTGCCTTTGGGTGCCTTCTTTCTGAAGGTAGCAACGGTCATACGACCCTGCAGACTCCCCACTGGGGTTCCTAGAACTAACTAGAACTAGGAACTGAAGTCCGACCTCTTCTCAGATACATCAGACTTATGACAAACCGACTTCTTTTGGGGGTCCTATTTATCTATGGCCCATGCCTGCTACTGGCTAGCAGGTTTGGCATCACAGACTTAATATGCCACCTGGCCTCCTTTCTCCTTCTCCAGGGTTTTTTGAGACTCCTCAAAGGAAGGCTAGCTTCCTTTCACTCTGAAAATCCAATTTATGTTACCAATGCCCAAGGCTGTGAATGCTGGAGCTTGGAGGGAAATACAGGAGAAAAGGAAGAAAAAGAGCAAGAAAGAGCAACCAAATTGTTTTAGAATATAGAATGTCTTCAGGCTTTTTCTCTTCTCAAACACTGACAACCAACATATAAATAGTTCATCACTTCCATTTTCCAAACAGAATATCCATGTTCATACCTGGCGATTTGGGGCTAATATAAAGATGTGAAATAGGCTGGGGGCGGGGAGCACATTGGCTCAGATTCTTATACAAAAAGTAGATTTTGTGTGCATGGCCTCGGGACTCCTCTGGATATTGCAGATGAAATAGCAAAGCATGTATGTTTGCAGAGTGCGATCATTTCAGATTGTAGACAAATGTTCTCACACTAAAACAATGGCCACTTGTGAAGAGCTGATCATTCAGGGAAGGTGAAGGGCTGCTATGCAGGAAACTGACCTTAGAGACTTAATGAGTGAAGACCTGAGGGGTCACTGATAGGAAACAGAGGTGTGAAAGCTGCCCTTCTAAGTCTGTGCTCTTGGTCCCTTTCAGACCAAGAAAAAGGTTCTAAGACCCTGATCACCTTGGGGCTTGCTAACGGAAATCTACTGGACTGGAAACATAGCAATCTTCAACCCGTTTCTACCAGCTCCCGTCACAGACTATCTTAACCATACAGAATATCACAGACTCATAGGATCACCACCTGGGAGAATCAGGCTCAGGCGCAGTCCAAATTTTGGAACTACCGAAAGCATATTTTGGAATGCTTGTTCTGTTTTGCTAAAAACCATTTAATCAGTATATCATCACTGCATCAATGAACAAAGTTTGACGAAAACTTTGCAAGGCATGACAGTTTTAGGGGTGAGTTTCACAGTTTTTTATAACCTCTCTGCAAATCACCTTACCCACACATCGTGGTTAGAGAGTAAAACGTAAAAGATACAGGAAGCACCGCAGGTCCAAAGATGTGCGAAACCTATCACCAATAGCTTAATTTTATTCCCGGTGTTCACAAAGATTCGGAGAACTGTGTATTTTTAGTTGTATGGTACTCTTCCCATTTCCAGATTGTTAGTAATCCATTCCAGGAACCGCACATTTGCCAAAGTGCGTAAGAGGTATCCTGGTTAAGGCGTAAGTTGTATCCTTCCTTATTAGACTCAGCTATTGTGAAATGGAAAGAGCCCATCAGATTTGTCTCCTGGCTCTGCCCTTTATTGGCTGGGTGCTCTTGGCCAAGTCATGCACCTTCTATGGGCTTCTGTTTGCTTACGTATTTGTCCTCTTAGGTGAAGAAGCAAGGTCTGTGAAAATGATCGGTAAATAGGAGTGCATAGTACATGTTACTACTGTCCTCTGGTGTTATAGATGAAGAACTGACGACCCAGAAAGACGGACGACAGAGTGACCAGAGATAGAAGCAGCTCTGTTACTAGAGCATGGCCAACCTGTACCTCTGCATTTCAGGGAACGCACGCCTTCTCATTTCCACTCGCATCTGCACACGGACGAAGGACAGGCTTCCGATCTACCTAAAGTTTCATCAATTTCAAGCGGTATCAAAAAAGTTGCTCCTTCCTTCATTGTAACAGTATGTTCCCCCTTTGAAGATGGCAAAACCAAACCAACGAATGCTGCTCAGGAGCTCGGATATTCTGGCCACAGAAGGGTCATTATAGTCTCAAGTGAACAAAGTGGAAGAGGAGTGGGCGGGGCAGGGGCAGGTGTCTTTGCCCGATGCCAGCAGGGAGCAAAGCCGGAAGGATGCTTTGAGGATTCCGGAGCAGGCCTGGAGGTCCTCGGGGGTGCAGGGGTTTAGAGGCTGGGTGAGAACACATGAAAGGCTCTTTAGGAGGGAAATGATCTCTGATCACCTCTGTGCTGAGGTGAGCAGTGAACCTAATATAATGCCTCAGTGAGAATTCCCTGGCCAAGGTCTGCAGGCACCCCAGTCAGAAAGTCAGAGGATGTGAAGGAAGAGACTTCAGGACCCCAAAAGGTTAAGGGAGCTGCATGGGGTCTGAATACAAGTTCTGTATGTCACCAGCTCTGAGACCCTGCTCTGAGGCATCTTTTCCATGCCCCAGGGTCTTCACCGGAAAACAGAGGAAAATAACCTCACAGGTGGTTGGAGAATGAAGTCCGATATCCATGAAGCTTTGATCTCAGTGAGTGGCATATAGTACGTGTTTAAGAAACGTCAGCTGTTTATGCTGCTAATTCAGCTTCCTCAGTTCCCAGTGAGAAAACTGAGGGCCGGAGAGGGGATGGGGCCTCACTCAAATCCACCAGGCTCAGATTGATGGCAAAATACGGACGACACGGCTAATCATGTTGCCAGGATCACAGTACATTTTCCTCCACACCCTGTGAGAATTTTGGTGCCCAGCGTGTCCTGGGATGGCCGTCTGTTGAATGGGCCAGAAGAGCTTTGAGGGCCCTTCTAGGTCTACAGAATCAATGATGTTTAATGCCAGACCAATACACAAAACCACTTCTCCATGTTCTGTGTTGATGGTGGGGAATATTTCCATGGATAACTCCCAGAAGCAGATGACCCACTCGCTGCTGGTTCGGGTCTGGTGGCAATAGCAGAGAGCAAAACCATGGTGTCCAATCCAGGAGATCGCTGCCCGCGGGGTGACCCCACTCCAGGCTTAAGATTGCTTATCAAAGCTGAATGCTGTTTAGGGAGCAAGGCCTGCCCGTTGTCATGGAACATTATGGTACTTTGGTCTTCTAGGGTTCTCTCCAGCAGTACAGGAGCTGTCTGATAAATTCCACTGGAGAAATGTTCCTCTCTATTGATGGCCCCAGTCAGGCTGTGGAATCGGAGCCTTAGACCCTCACAGGCCATTGTGATCATTCTCAATCCTCACCTCCCACCGCCTCCCGCTGTTTCCTAAATCATCTATGCGCTCTCACCCCGGAGAAAGGGAAATCAAGCTTGATGAATCTACTGACCATCTCCCGCCAATTCTCAATCAGGGGACTTGGTTGTGGGTGTGGCTCTGTGTCTAGGGCTCTGTCCCTTACCACTAGAGTCACATAAGTGTAGATGTCTAACGTTTCCAGACAGTCCACCAGGGGATGTACGGGGGTGTAGCTGGAGCAGGGGGCCAGAAGGTAAGCAATCCTGTCCTCACTCTATTTGAATATGAACTTCATCTTGTGCTACATGCTGGTGGATGATAAATCTTGGGGCCTGACACTTTGGGAGGTCTGAATGGGGTTGCTGCGAGATAAAAAGTGTTTTAGGCCAAGAGGTGAACCATCAGAATAAAAAGTTTATCAACGTATACGTTAGAGAAAAGAAGTTTGAGTTAAAAACGGCTTCAGAGATGTTTTACAGTTAAAGCAATTTTCAAAAGGCCCCCCTCTATTTTTCCCCCTGTTTTTCAAGATGTGTTCTAAATTTATCATCTAAGTGCCTATCTACATGCGCTGCCTGGTGTTCTTTGCCTCATATTTCCAAAGAATTCTTAGTTCTTCAGGCTTAAAATCACCACGGAATTTATAAGGAGTGAAAAAATTCCCCAACCTTACATTTCGATGGCTCCCGCTACTTTATGAAGTGCTTTTATGTATGTTATCTCATCTTTACCATGAGCATCAAAGGTTTGATATCATTTGGAGAGCAGAGGACTAGTTCAGGTCTGTGGAGATTGTATTACAAAGCCCTCCTTTCTATGTTTTAATTTCTACATGGCAGCAAAGAGTGTTGGAAGTTTACAGAAAACAAAATCAAGTCATTGTGAGGAAACCACTCCTAGCTTCCTTATAAAAATTCCTTATAAAAATTGTTCCAAATGTGGGGGCGCCCGGGTGGCTCAGTCGTTAAGCGTCTGCCTTCGGCTCAGGTCATGATCCCAGGGTCCTGGGATCGAGCCCCGCATCGGGCTCCTTGCTTCGCAGGAAGCCTGCTTCTCCCACTACCATTCCCTCTGCTTGTGTTCCCTCTCTCACTGTGTTTCTCTCTGTCAAATAAATAAAATCTTTAAAAAAAAAAATTGTTCCAAATGTGGGCCCTGGAAAACTCCCACTCCCCCTTTCAGATTGTTTAGGCCTCGCTTTCTTCCGAGCATCGACCTTAGACTGACTCGTTCCTCACTGGACCACGAGCCCCTATCCTGGATTCCAGATGCTTCCACGTCCACTGGCATGCTAGCTCATTCCACAGGGCACTGCTGTGTCTGACTGGACTACAAGCTCCTTGACGGCCATGGCAATGTCTTGCTTTGAGCTCCCCTGTTCTTACCCAGTCCACTGGGAGGTCCGTGGGAGGTATTCAGGACGTATGGAATGGGTGGAGAGAAAAACCGCAGGAAATAGGCACCATTTGGAGAGCATGCAGGGTGAATGGGGGTCTTCTAATGCGCTCAGAGTATATTCTCAAGCAAGAAGATGAATATGGATAGCTCTTATCGTTTAGGAAGTCAAGTTCAAATCAGGCACAGGAGAGGAGGAGTCAGAAGAACGCTCCTATAAGCATAAGAACTTGAAATTTAGGGAATCTGGGTGGACACAACAGTGGTTGAGCCTAATTCTCTCTTGCAGCCTATGCCGCTCTCTGGATAGGAAGATACCAGGGGGGCAGAATGAGCAGGAGGTACTCAGGGTCCAAAAGCAAATGAGAGGCTTCATCTTGATATGTTATGCACATGCAGGCAGAGGCCGGAGTAAAGCCTCTTGTCCAAGTCCTGGAGGCTACAAAGCCCTAGAGTGAGAGCTAAAGCTACACATAAGCCACGAGAACCCTGTACCTTTAAGAAAAGTGGCAGCTTTCACCTCCAAACTTTGTGAACCAGTGGAGAGGACTAGAGAGTTCTAGTGCCCCATCCCACCCACTGAAAGAAAGTAAATCAATAATTATAATCTTTGCTATTATTGAGGAATATAATTTGCAACTCTTAGGAGACTGCAACTGATAAGCCTCATCTATGTGCTATTTTGTAATATTAACAGATGCTTAAGGCAACAATAAATATAAATACACAAAGGGGAGGCCAAGCTGTATATGAGTGTCTATGTGGCCCCTGATTTTAAATCCTAGTCATGAGGAAAAATGAAGGAAACTCCAAATAAGGAAAAGTCACGAAAAACACAACTTGAATAATTAATTAGCATGGGCATAATGAAGTTTTGTCTTTTTAAACCACAAATAGAGCCCAAAGCAAACAGGAAACACAAATATCAGTGACATTAAACACCAAAAAGAAAGAGGAGTAGGGAGTAGGTTTAACCTCTGTACCAGGTTTACTGCTGGCTGAGGCAAGGAGAGGTTTAAAGGAGATTAAGGAAGATAAACAAAGTCTGTTGAGCCACTCTTTATTTGGCTGCAAGCATCCAGACAAGCAGAAGGGTCCGTTTTGAGCTAGTGGGCTCACATACACCCAACGAAGCCAGGACGACGGGCAGCGAGGCAAGGCAGCACGGACTCTAGTACATGATGGGGGGGGGGGGTTCCCGCACCCTGTCACCTCCACTCCACCCCCTAGCGAGCTTGAAAGGAAACTGGCCATTACCAGGTTCTGATCCGATGGTCTTAGATCTTCTTCTTTGGTGTCTAACAAATAAGCCTATTGATAATAAGTTTTCTTGCTCATTGTCTTGACTAAAAGACCCCTGTTTATTCTCAGAATCGCAGAATTTCAGAGATTGGACCTTAAAGGTCACTGAGCCCGCCCATCAGTTTATCAAGTGCTCATTTGGCCTAGGATCACCTCTAGTGACAAAGAACTCATTTCCTCTCGAAGTCGTTACCACCATCCTGGAATGGCTCTGAATATTAGCCAATCCTTCCTTAGATTGAGCCAAATGTGTCTTTCTGAAACACCCACCTTTGGCCCCTGGGTAGAGAATAAATCTAAATGAACTACAGCATGAGAAACTTCCAAATGTCAGAAAACGGTGTTATGTACTACCCAAGTCTTCTCTACTTTGGGCTAAACACACTCGGTTCTTTTCACCTTTTATCAGAGGTTTTAAGCCCTTCCTCCGAACCCAATCCAGTTCCTCTACCTCTCTCTCCGAGTGTGGGATTCGCCAGACAGATGCCGCACAGCATGGTCTATGGGCCGCGGTCACAGTGGACCACCCCCCCCCTTTCTCGGGTCACCACATACCCCGCATTCTCGAGCTGCGGCGCCTAACGAGTATTTGCTACACTTCCTGAGCACCTACGGTGTGACGGGCACTGTCCGCTCTGGACAGGCAATGACCAAGAGACCGAGAACTAGCCCATGTTGCAGGGGCTGACGTTACTCCTTTTTTATGCCTACGGGCCCGGAGACACAGAGAGGTTAAGTGGCTCGTTTCAAGTCACACCGTCACTGGCCAGGCTCCCACGGATTCCCGACACTTTATTTTGACAGGTTCTGCCCAATGTTCCAAATCGTGGAGACTTTCAGATCTCCTTCCTTTCCCTTTGGCATACTGTCTTCTTCTTCCTCTCAGCCCCAGCTCCTGTCCAGCTTGATAAACGTGCCCTTTATAACTTCATCCGAGTCGTTCATAAAATTTTGACCAGGGCAGAGCTATGGCTGGGCTGCCTGATGACTCTGGGCTCCTTTTCTTCCTCTCCTCCCCCTCCCCCTGATGACTCTTGGCTCCTTTTCTTTCTCCCCCCACTCCCCCCTCCCTTCCTCCTCCTCCTCCTTCTTCTTCTTTGCAATGCCAGTGGGAATGATTCCATTTAGTTAAATTATGAGACTTTAAAAAAATGAATTCACTGTAAGTTCCTTGAATGCTTATCACACGTTACTTTGCATCCCACACAGCTATCTAGCGCTCAGGAAAAATCACAGAAAGAAGTACTGTGTCCTGAACTACGAAGCCTTGAGGAGGGCACGGGGTGGGGGAGTGCTGCGTGCACCTTCTGTAGTATATAACTGGTTTATCCACCGACGGTTCCCTCATCACCCCAGCCTCTCTGTCTGGGGTAACGGGGCCGATGTGACTCTGTCCTTTCCACACATCAGGAACACTGCTGACCACAGCCAGGAGGTAATGCTTCGGAGACCGGGGCTCTAACTGGACACCAGGGAATTTTAGAAAATGAACCACGTTGAAGACTGAATTGATCCTGACTGGATCAGAAGCAGGTCATGGTGAGAACTATCTCTGTCTACCGTGACAAGACTGGTGTCTAGAAACTAGAGAGAAGGAGATGTTTGTGGGCTATTCTTCAACTCTGAGGATGCCATGATGCATTATCACTCCACCAGCTCTCTACATGTAATAATACCACAGCATCAAAGGGCAGCCCGGCTTCTTCGAAGCGCCATCCATCTCAGCACACCACAGACCTGTTAAAAATGGTAGGTCAAACCGTATCCCCAGATACACACTCACAGGAAAAACATCTCTGATTTTACCCCGGAAGTCAGCTTGTCCTCTGACACCGAAGTTATCAGCAGTTCTACATTTTATAGAAATAATCTTGAAGTACGTTGGCATAAAAAACACTGAAAACAGTGTTAACTTCGAAAATAATAATCAACAACGAGTACTCAGTAAGTGCCAGGAAAAGTGCCCGTTAATTGACACGCATTATCTCATTCAATAGTCATGACAAATTTGAGAGAACTATATTGAAACTATTTCCAGTTTACAGAGAAGTAAACTGAGACACAGAGAGGTTAATTACCTTGCTTGTAATCAGCAGAGTGCTAAAACTTGCATCGGGCAGCTTAAGACTTATCCTCTTTTTTTTTTTTTTTTTTAAAGATTTTTATTTATTTGACAGAGAGAAACACAGATAGAGAGGGAACACAAGCAGAGGGAGTGGTAGCGGGAGAAGCAGGCTTCCTGCGGAGCAAGGAGCCCGATGCGGGGCTCGATCCCAGGACCCCGGGATCATGACCTGAGCCGAAGGCAGACGCTTAACGACTGAGCCACCCAGGCACCCCAAGACTTATCCTCTTAAATACGGTGTGTGTCACGCCAAGACACAGACACCAACATGGTATTAAGTGTGCGAAGATTTTTTTCTTTTGAGAAAAAAGAATGAGAGAAAGTGGGAGAGAGTCAGAGAGGCCGGGAGAGCTGTCAGAAGCCAGTGCAAGTCTGACCCCCAGCGAAGGCGAGACAGGGGAGGTCATTTGGAAGGGGCAGCTCACAGTCTGGGGGAGGCGTGGCATGGCTGCTGGGGCGTCCCGGGGTCAGCTTGTCAGAGGGGTCACGGCTCCCCCAGGACGGGTCTGCTTTGGTCAGTCGTGGGTGGGGAATGGCCATGGCCACGCGGGCTCCAGAGAAAAGCAGTGATGAGAGCCCAGAGGGCAGCAGCCGGCCTGGAGTTCAAGGTCCCCGGCACATTCTCACGGCCGCCACCCACTGCCTCCCACGAGCCTCGGGAGGGGGCAGTCAATTTGTTCTTAAGGCATAAAAAGTCCTATCAGAAGGATTCTCGTCCATCACAGAGACGTGTCAGAACCCACAGCCTGAGGTGCCAGACTCACTGGTTTTCCAGAGCAGACGGTCCTGAGCCACAGGAGTCAGGGTCCGGTTTCCAGAAGATGCTGAGCAGAAGCCCTGCTCCTGGGAGGGAGGATGGAGTGGTTTCCTCCCAGCACCTGGAGCAGACTCACTTCAGGCTCATGACTCTGCTCGCAGAGTGCTCTTTGGAGACAGTTTCACGGAGTCTCTGAAAAGCATCTGGGAGAGGGGTCTCTCAGGGACATATTCCAGAAAGTTCCCAGAGGGGAATCTCTTGTGCCATGGATCTCACGGAAACAAGCAGAGAAGTTCGAGGAATGGATCCTGGCTCAGCCCTAATGCTGCTCACACACTGTCCTTTTCATCTTCTTTCTCATCGTTTTCTTTTGTCCTTAATCAATGCAACCTTTATTCATCCACAAAATAAAAGTGTGATAGAACCACTTCTCTATTTTGTTGAAACACAAGGAGAGCCAGGCTTATCCATTCGCCTTGACCCCTGTCCTGCCCCCACCTAGTCAGGGATCCGGGTCAGTTTGAACCTTGAGCTCAGGTTTCAATTTAAGCTGTGTGCACAGATTACGCACAGGGGGCACTCAACTTATCCTTTTGAATATACCTACAAATATGTATGTGTGTGTGTGTGTGTTACGTGTTCTATATATATCACATAAACTAAAATAACATATATATTGTGCTATGTGTTATATATGTACATATAAACTCTAAAATAAAAAAAATGAAACCCTCCATTTCCCTGGCAGACCTAGGACCATCCTACAATCCACGTCTCCCTTTCCAGCCCTTGGCGCCTAGAGAGCAGCCCCTCAGACCTCACATGTCACTCCCCCCCGGCTGTCCTCACACTTCCCAGATGCCCATATACTACTTTCTCATCCCTTTTCCTTTTTGGTTTCCTCTTTACCTGCCGAATTCTTAAACACTGGTGTTCCCAAAGGCTTATTCTTGGCTCATTCCTTCTCCCCTGTGTATATTCTCACCATATGATTGTGTCTACTTCTACGCTAGAAATCTTAGGTATACCTTGGTTCCCTCCTACTGTGTTTTCGCTTCCCTTCCAACCTTGTCTAACCATCGGAAACTCCAACCGACCTATCGCAAAATATCCTCTGCATCATTATTCCGCTGTGTTAAGAGTACTAATATATACAAATGCCTTTCCGATGCCACACAGTTTCCATGGTGCTATCCATATGTATATATAATATATATAATATTATATATAATATTTTTTATATATTATATTTATTTACATTTATATATAATACTTTATATAATCTCACAAGCCTTACAACAATCAAGCAAAACAGATTTTATAAATTCTACTATACAGAGAGGGAAACTGAACCCACGGAAGTTTAGTTAATAGCCTGAAATTTAACGTTGGTCAAGGCAGATCTTTACTCTGAATCGAGGTCTTGAACTCCAGAGGCGGCCCATTACTACAGCCCACCGTTAGGCTCCTCCACGCCCACTTCTCCCATCTTCTGCTGGTGGCCTCCGGACTCTTCCTGCCTGGTACACTCTCAGTGTGGGCAGAGTTCTTTTTTCCAGAAACCGGGATGATCCTGTCTCTCCTTTTCTAGAAGCCCCTGCTGATTATACCTCAGCATTAAGTCCTTACTAGTTGGTTCCACCAGTGGTAACCAAACTCATCTGCAAACTGGAATCACCCGAGGAAACGTGAAAACTACTGATGCTTGTATCCTACCCCCAGAAGCCTGAGTTCACTGGTCTGGGACTTGGGCTGATTTTGAAACTTCTATAGGATCCTGGGTTTTTCTAATGGACAAAGTCTGGACAAACAAGCCCCTCACATTCTGGTTCCTATCTCTCCGGCAATTGCCTCCCCCGCTCCAAACCTGACCGTGGCTTTGACCAGTTTCCTGCCCTGCAGTTCTTCCTCTCTTTGACATCCTCTGCTATTCAGCTCAAATGTACCTTGGATTTTCTCTGCCCTGACCACTTTTGCTTTTGCAGCGGCCACAAATGGGAATCTGGGAGTCGCTATGGGAATCTGGCTGCCTACCCAGCGTAAGGTTACCCCAGACATGTCCTAGGGAAGAGTGGACACTCCCTACACGATCTCCCAAGACTCGGTGATTGGCAAAGAGGAGGTGCTCTGTAATTCATGAATGAAAGAATGAATAAACACATGAGTGAACGAGCCAGTGAATACCTACATAAGAAGTGGAAGTGACGCAGGACTAGACTAGGACTCTGAGACCTAAACCTTGGCAGCAACATGAATTGGAAAAGCTTGGGTTTTGGAGGAGCACGAACTTGATTTTGAACCCTGGGTTCAGTTACTAGCTAGGTGATCCTCCTTAAACAAAGTTGAGTTTCGGTTTTCTCTTTTGCTAGATGGAAATAGTAACAGTAATAACTTCATGCAGGGTTGCTACAAAGGTAGGAATTGATATTTATAAAATGCTTAACATAATGTCTAACACTCAAGTAATAAGAACATATTGATTTTGTTATTATATTACTGGCCCTGCTTTGTTCATTTGTGTGCAATGAGATTTGGGGAACATTATTACATACATTTTCTGTGCCTTTTTCTCATCTGTGAAACGTGCACAGTAACATCGCTTCTTTTCTCAAAAGATGGAAAGGATATAAAATGTTATACAAATGCAACAAATTACAGTTGGCGTACCACGGTTGTGTTTATTTCTGAATCTCTGTACCTTCTGTGATAAAATCGGAGCAAGCATTTTTCTTCGACTGCAAACTCTTGACTTTCGGGAAAAGTATCCAGAAACATCCTTAAATTCACATTTGCAAACACTATAAGAGCACAAGAGTTTTCCCAGGAAATAAAACAAATTATAACTAAGTATTTCACTAGGTTCACACCTTTGGATCCATAGCGATCTGACAAATACAGAACCACAGGTATTCTTAAAGCTTTTAAAATAATATCAGCCTCAAAAATAATTTCCCACTATAGGTGTCAATGACATCACTATTGTACTAATGGCAGACATAGACTGAACAAAATTAGTAGAATCTAAGTAGTGATGAATAAGAACACAGTTCCCTTGCAGTAGCGCCGCTGGGAGGTAGAGGACAGGCAGGGAAGCAAGGTGGAAAAGGACAGATTCAGGGCCACTCTGGGCCATGGTGTGGCTCACTCACAAAACGATTTGCTTGCCTCAAATTCATACTCCAGGATAATGATCAGTTACTCTTACCATGACTCTTTGGCTTTACTTGTGCTAAATAAAAACCTTGAATGATAAATTCCTGAATACTAGAAGCCAAGTCCATTCACTTACTCCTGTCCTACAACTGCCATCAACATGGTCAGGAGCCAAGGGACAATGCTAGGTGGGGTTAAAGGACTCGCAAGGAATCTCAAATTCTCTGCCTGCTAACCTGACCTGGGAGAAAGCTAGGAATGGATAAAAAGACTTTCAAGATCACAGTGATATAAAGTTGTATCTTGTTTTTGCTTTTGCTATAAAGCTTAACTTGCTACTCATTTTCCTCCTCCTAAATCACTTAATTAATTAATTAATTAATTTATAAAGAGGGGGAGAGAGAGAGAATCCCAAGCAGGCTCCACACCCAGTGCCAAGTCTGATGCGGGGTTTGATCTCGCAACCTGGAGATGATGACCTGAGCCTAAATTAAGAGTCTGAGGCTTAACCCAGAAGCCTGAAATATTGTATTTATCAAACAGAAAAAGAAGTTGTGAAATGGAGATAAAGTCCATTGTTGAAATATTAGAATTTTCTTTCATTCTACAGAGTATGTTTCTGTGAAAGTTAGTGTCTTTTCCTCTTTAATTCTGCAAATAATACAATTTCGAACATAGCAACTGTCCTCCGTTTAGTTAAATATTCAACAATGATATTCAATATTTTATACAAGTTATTTCTCAATGGTCAATATTCTAAAAAGTTATTTTTTTTCCCTTGGAGAATCAAAATTAGCCTTCAATCTTACTCTCTTCTGGGGGAACATAATGGGGTGAATGCTTCCTCCTGAATGGGCTCAGAGGCCGGGAGGCAGCAGGCAGATGGAACAAGGAGCAGAAACAAGATGGAGCCAGGTGACCTTGGGGAAAAATCATTCCTGCTCTCTGCTTTTAGCTCCAAAACCATTATTCTTTTGCCTTTCATATGTCTTGTCACTGAATCATAGAGCCCTCTGGCTTCTAGAAAAGCAGCTTTTTCATTCTCTAACTAAACACAATAATAAATTAGGTCTGTCTTTGTAGAGGTGGTCCAGGTCTGGCCTTCTCTCTTCAACAGCCTCGTTTCCATCCCCTTTGGCTCCTCCCAACCTGCACCCACCCTACATCCCCCCAGCCCTCCCAGGAACCGAGCAGTCTCGATGACCTTGCCCAACTCTTCCTCTTCCCTTCAGTTATGCCCATGGAGATAGGCACTGACGGGCCCTGCCCCTGTCCCAGCTCTAGATGGCTCAATCAGTTCCTCCAGCCCCTCCTTCCCAACTGGGGCAAGTAATCTGTAGGGCCCAGGTGAGAGTGCAGGTCCCCCTTCTGGACTGTGTTCTGGATGCCTGGAACCCCAAATTCCCTATGCAGAGGGCCTCAGGTCTGCTCTCCCAGGTTCTTCCTCTAGAAGGTGAATAATCACCTGTGTGAAGTCTAGGCCCAAAGAATGGCCAAGGGGTGCGTGTATGGACCTTGGAGGTGTCGGGGCGGGGGGAACATCCTATAAGTATGGAAAGGCTTTGTGGTACAGCACAGAGCCAGGGATAGAGAGAGAATTGGGTTGTCCAGGTCCAGAGAGAATTTCTGTGCCTCAGAAACCCCGAGAGCCAAAGATTCTACATTCAAAGCCGGCCTCTGCAGTTGCCATGAAGGTCTGCCCATCAAGATTGGAGGATAGGATATATTTTACTTAAGAGTTAGCTTGATGTACAACCAACGTGAAACATATGGCACGGAAGCCTGCATGTGTGCTCTTGCCCTGAGCCCATAAATGTGAAGGGCAGGCCTGCTTCTCCTCACCCAGCAATCTTCCTGCAGATCTCCTCTGCTGAATGCCCGTGCCATTTTGCTGTGCATGTCGAGGAAAATCTGAGACTGAATTCCTCCTTCCTAGCAGCCGGGCCTTGTTCACATGACTCCTCTCCCTCTCCGGACGCAGCGCCGACAGAAGGCCCATAGGTTCATTGGTAAACAAGGGAAGAGAAGCTGCCGTGCGTCCCGTGGAGAGGTTTTCGGGGAGCGTGGGTGCTCCCGGCTCAGAGCCTACCTCGTGGGGAGCCCGCTGGCCGTGGTAACCCCAGGCAGACAGGCGACCTCTTCTCTCCCTACCGTATTCTTTCACTCCTCTTTTCTAAAGTGTGCTTCAGACCAAGAGGGGGAGGCTGGGACAGAAGTCGGCCAAGCAAAGACAAAGGGTGGGGGAGTGCTCGGCAATTCCAGTTTGTCGCTAATGATTTGTGTACAATTCAAGGTCAGAGAATGATATGTGAGGCTTGTGCGCCCACCCACGCAAGCACACACAATTTAGTACTTGATTATATCAGCATATAGCACTAATGCATCTAATGCTGCCTTATTCACTTGCCCCTCCAATTAGACAGAAAACGCTGAGGGCAGGGACCGCATGTTAAGCTTCTTTTGTTTCCCCTAACACCCACCACCTTATTAGGCACATAATGGACATTTGATAAATATGTTCCGTTAAAAGAGGCCTGCCTCTGTTAATGAAATAAATGCGTTCTTGAAATGGTCTGAATAGAGCGAGTTTTGTAAACGGGATTCTATTTGAATGAAACTGGGAAAGTTGCAGTGGGAATAATATGATCAGGCCTCTCACAAATTGGGTAATCATTCCATTTGGATTGTTAGGTATTTTTTACCCTCTTGGGCCCAAACCAGGAAATCTCACCCTAGGACAGGAGTGCGTGTGAATTCTCTGCAATTGTATCCCAATTTGTTTTGGGGATGTGTGTTTTTCTGGTGGGATTGCGGTAGCTTTCATTGTATTCTCAAAGGGACGTGCTACTTAAAAAAAAGAAGAAAAAAATGTTAAAGCCCGTGGGCCTAGGAGGTACTAAGGAAGCTGGGCTAAGCTTCTAGGAAAAGCATTCACCGGCTTTGGTAGATAGAAAATCACAACCACAGCTACCATTTGGTGAGCATCTGCTATGTACCAAACTCTTGACTTTCACCATATTTAATCTTCCCTGCGAGGTAGCATCATCATCTGATTTTGCAGATGAAGACGCTGGAGAGACTTGCCTCAGGCACATAGTTATTAAACATCAAACGTGAGATTTGAACCAGGATCTGTTTGGTTGCAAATTAGGACACTCTTCATGAAAACTGTTTCTGTCTCTGTCTCTCTCGCTGGTGCCCTACCTAAACTAATAGCACTGATAATCACAACAGTAAATAAATTAACTTTGAGTATATTATTATCCCCATTTCACTGACAGGAAATCTGAAGCTAAGAAATACGTATGGGGGTGTTGGGTGGCTCAGTTGGTTAAGCATCTGCCTTCAGCTCAGGTCATGATCTCAGGGTTCTGGGATCGAGCCCCGCATCCGGTTCTCTGCTCAGCAGGGAACCGGTGTCTCCCTCTCCCTCAGCTCCTCTCTCCACTTGTGCTCAATCTCTCTCTCTCTCTGAAATACATAAACTTAAAAAGAAGGAAATACGTATGACATTCAAGTATAAATGATAACTTGCAAAAGACTCCCCAGCTGGTAAGTGAAGGGGTCAGTATTCTACCCAAGGTCCATCCACTTCTTGAGCCCACTCCTCCTCCGTGCCTTCCACAGCCCTGGAGGGGAGGGATGGCCTGGCTTCCCCAGGACTCACACAAAAATCCGTGGACTGGCTCCTGGCTTCAGTAGACCATAATTCGTTCTTTTGGAATTTAATTCTTTTCCTTTACATTTTCTAGAGATGAGTACAATCCTTCAAGCATTTGAACCTAGGCCTGTGTTAGGTACTGTGGGAAATGGGAAAACATCTGTGTGTATGTGTGTGTATGCATGCACCTGTATGTAACACACTTTTAACCAAAATTCTGGACAATGTGTCTGATACATGATTGCATTTAGAGCTATTTAGGAAAATGGTGACCGCACTCAGTGGGCAACTATAATATTCCCTCCTCAATCCTTAAGGAGGACTGCCTACAAATGTAGCAAGAGCTCAGACACAGTTTCGTTGGTATCAGGTACATATATGGAAGGTTGGCCAAAAAAATCATTCAACTTTCATCTGAAATTATGAATTCACTCCATTTAGCTATTCTGCTTGATATGATGACAGTACTAAGATGTGCAAGTGCTCTTAGCTCTTTGAAATAAAATAATGTTGAAGGCCAGCTTTAATATGTAACCTGGAAGGCGGTTTTACACAGAAGTTAAGCAAACCTGAGCCCTGAATTCAGAGATCTGAGTTCTGTCTCCACTCTCCCTTTCACTAGCTATGTGCCCTTAGAGAAAAACCACTGGATTTCTCTAAGCCTCAGTCTCCTCATCCATAAATGGAGATAAAAATACCTTTTGCGACACAATTTGCGAAGATTAAATGAGGACACGTACGTAAAGCGTGCGGAACAATGCTTGAAGCGTGGTATTCGCTAAAAAAGGGTCATATTTTGATTCTGTAACCTCATATCTAAAGAAATAGAGTAATTAATTTGTAAAATGTCTCCCCAAAAATCAAAACAGGAGAAAGGATACAAATAAATGCTCCTTCTCCACGAGTGGTAACCCTGGTATTCAAAAGAAAATTCTGACAATAAAGACTCACCGGAAAAGAATTCTAAAATAAGTCTTTTTCTGTGTATGGGTTTATCCAAATTTCCTTCCTAATTTTATTTAGTACCAGTGACATGTTATGACTGCAAATAATCTTGTGTGACCCAGAGTGAGCCACAGAATTGGGTGGGGAAGGTACAAGGCCACATCAGAACAAATTATTTCCATCCCATGTTGGTGTGAGAAACATGGCAAGGAGAAGCCAGATTGAAGAGTCTGACTGGTACTTTCCAATCCTTGCTTCCATAGTCCTTTAGTACATGTAAGACAAAATTCTTTACAAATCCCAATTCTCAATCAGAAAAGTAGGGGTGAGTGCTGGCAGTAGAGCAGAGATCTATGAGTGCACACAATAGTGGGGAACTTGATTCTTCCTGCCCACTGAAAAGCAAGCCAATTAGATCCACTGAATTGTTGTTGATCTATGTTTTCAAGGACCCAAGAAGTCAGCTTTATAGAAGCAATAAAATGTTTGCTTTTAATATGCAGTGTCCTTCAGTGAAAATGACAAGGGGTTGAGGTAACTTCGGAACGCTGGAGACAAGAATTCTTTTTCCAGAGATAAGTGTGTAGAGACCCAAGAAGCTGGGTAAGAACAACGTAAAAGAATGTATGCCTGCATTCTTACCAGGGAGCTACGACTATGCTGTGAAGTATGATATTCGCAGACATTTTGGGATTGCTTCTGCATGATGAAAAGGCTGGCAGACCAGAAAGATATTGGCTCCCATGTGCACGGCTAACCAGATAACCAAATCCTGCCCTCAAGTCTAACAAAAAGCATACAATACTCACCAAAAAAAAAAATTATATATATTTATATTTATATGGAAGATGGGGGTGGAAGAAGGGTTAAAGGGAAAGAAAGAGGAAAGGGTGGAAATTTTTTTTATTGGTTATTATAGTCTAGGAGAATAAAAGTGATTCTGAAGCCACTGCCTTGGCAAGGGTAGATTGCAGAACAGAACATCCGATGCGCTCTTCAGATGGCTTTCTGGTTCCCATTTCACTCTGTGAGTCTCAACATTGAGGCAAAGTTGAATCAAGTTTAAGAGCTCAGGTTTGGGTTCAAACAGACTTTGCTGTGGCTCCTTGTTCCAATACTTACTCTATGACCTTGAACAGACTACTTAAACTTTATATGATTGAGTTTCAAGATCATTTGAAGATGAAATGCAATGGTTCAGGTCAAGGGCTTAGCCCAGGTTTTGGCCCACAAAGCATCCCATGGCTCGTAGCCACAATATGTATCTTCCTTTGGATCAGAGTTTCTCAGCCTTGGCAATACTGACATTTTGCACTGGACAATCCTCTGTTATGGGGGCTGTCCTGAGCACTGCAGGATTTTTGCAGCATGTCTGGTCTCTACTCAGATGCCAGTAGCGGCCCTCTCTTCCCCCAGTCATGACAACCAAAAATGTCTTCAGATATATTGCCAAATGACCAGTGGGGCATGGCGGAACCAAACCATCCTTAGTAGTGAACCACTGCTTTGAATCAATCCAAGATCTAGAAGATAAGAACAAACAACTCCATTCTTCTCCTTGGCATTTACATTTTTATGTCCCAGCTTTAGAAAATTCATACTCTTACGCTGAAAGCCTAGTAATAAATCACGCAACTATAGTGGCCTCAGTTCCCTCATCTTGAGGTGGTATTATATCTGGGTTCACTCTCATTCTGACCCCGAAATGTCTATTCCTAACCCTTTCATTTCACCAAGATTTTAAAAATGGTTTCTCCCTCTGAAGACACTTACATAAGGAATACATGTTCAACTGGAAAAATTAGGAAATGCAGATAAGCAAAAAAAGAAAGAAGGGAAAAGAAAAGAAAAATCATTTATAATCCTGGCAGTTAGAACTAACTAGGATTAACATTACAATGAACGGGTTTATGGCTTTTCAGATATTTTTTGAACGCATAAATGTGTGCATCTTGAATACATAAATGTGCGCATATACACAAATACACATGTATGTATATACTCACACGATACACACACATATTACCAAGTATTTCTTGCATGCTTGTCATTTTTCCCACTCATTAATTCTAGCAATCTCCAGACCTAGTGCTAGACACTATATATTTTTTCTCATATACTACTTCCCTCAAGAACTGGTTCATCAACTCATGTTTTCAACCACCATCTGGACATGGATTAACCAGAAACCTACTGCTTTAGTGCTTTCTCTCTCCACTGAAAGACATTTTTATTTTTATTTTATTTTTTTAAAGATTTCATTTATTTCTTTGACAGAGAGGAGAGAGATCACAAGTAGGCAGAGAGGCAGGCAGAGAGAGAGGGGGAAGCAGGCTCCCCACTGAGCAGAGAGCCCGATGTGGGGCTTGATCCCAGGACCCTGAGATCAAGACCTGAGCCGAAGGCAGAGGCTTTAACCCACTGAGCCACCTAGGCGCCCCTGAAGGACATTTTTAATTGACTGTCTGACTGACAATTAAGTCGAGCAGTGTTACGATTGTCCCCTTTGGCAGATTCTCCCTTTGCCAATAACGATGGCTATATTCAGTTTTTTTTGTTGTTGTTTTTTTTTTGTTTTGTTTTGTTTCAAGTAGACTCCCAATGCGGGGCTTGAACTCATGACCCTGAGATCGAGACCTGAGCTGAGATCAAGAGTCAGATGCTTAATCGAGTGAGCCATTCAGGCACCCGGGTATGTTCAGTTCTTTAAGTTAGGTTTGGAAGTACAATCTGACCCCCTTTTTCCTTACACGCCCCAAACCACGCCCACGGTCACTTCCACCCTTCTCTGACTTTTTCTTCGGCTCTACTTCCCTGGTCACATCAGTCGGGTCCTAATTATTTTGTTCCAGGTGTAGTGTTTCCCAGCCTCTCTCCTGCCAATCACTTTGATCAAGATAGTACTCTCCTCTTTTCAGAAGTCTACAATGACTACCCATCGCTTCTCATATCACAGGTTAGATCTTAATAACGAGCTCCGAGGGGCCCCCTTACTGCCTTCAGTTGTCCTCTCATGGCCTTGCCTGTTCCTACTCCTCAGCTTGCACTTCTTATTCCTTATCAACTCCTCACAGCCCGCAATTCCCTCACTCCCCCTTCTGAACAACAGTCCATTAAAAGTAAAGTAAATCAAAGTGCAGGGCTGATGTCTTTTAAAAAAGAAGAAAAATTAGAACGTTAATAAATTATCCTCCTGCTTGTGCTTTCGTTACCAGTGGTAGCTAATTATTTATTATATTAATAAGGTGTGTCTTTTTTAGATTATTTTAGATTATTAACGAACGCTTTATTTATTTTGATCTCAAAAACACATTCAAACTTTCACTGCAGTGGGTGAAATGTGTTTATAATCCTACAAAGTCAATCCCACAAAATGATTTTCTTGTAGCAGGATTTCTTGTCAAGGGGCACACGTTTACTTAATCCAAAAGACAGCCAGTTTTCTCAATTAAAAAGTGTACAGAAGAATAACCCTTGATTTTGATCACTGTAACTTGGACAACGTATCACTCTATCAAATATAAATAGGAATCTGTCTGCTGTTACTATTTAAAAATTATTTTAAATCCAGCTTTTAGTAGAGGATAAACTTCTTAAGGGCAGGGACCATGCCTTTCCCGTCCTTTTGTGATGCTCACAGTAATGGGAATACAGCTTGCCTGCAACTGGTCCTCAATAAATGTTGCTAGGTGATTCACATTTGAAGCGGAAATGGAAAGAAAAGCCTGGAGGACAGAAAGGATTTGTGTGCACGCATCTTGCTGTGAATAACGCAAAGGTGGAGAGAGGTGACTAAGTGGGCAGCACGGGCACTGAGGGCTTTGGCCCCTGAAACATTCAATAATCGGAAGTTCTAACGTGACTCACAGCAGCACCCTGCTGTACGAGGGAGAGCGGAGGGAACCGGAGGAGGTGCTGGGAGAACTCTGGGGGCTGCAGAAGGGCATCGCAGAGCAGAGCACGCAGTGCTTTCAGGGGGAAATACTCAGCAGGAGAGACAGCAATAATAGGATAGAAACAGGAAGTGCCTTAAAGTGGAAAGGTAAGGGAGAGAATTCTCAAAGCAGAGGTGAAAACTCACGTAACTAACGAGGCCGGGTTTGGGGTGGACAAGAGCAGGGCTCAGACGCTACGTCCTCCAAAACTTATTTTGCTACTTTAAAAAAGCAAAAGGTTTCTTCACATGTGACCACAGAATCCTACGTTAATTCTCTGCCAGGAGGTGTAGTTTTGATATCTGGTCTGTGGCTGCAAAACGCTGGCATGTTTGGAGTCTATGACTTCCTTCCCTCTGCCCCCAGCCCTCTCTCTGAATCGGCCACACCACCCTGATCCACATTTCTGCCACTAGGTTCTTCCCATTCTAAGTTTCTCTGTGCCGACACCACTTAAGCACGCTATGAAATGTCAAAAGCCTTGCCTGGTACCTAGAGTTCACAGATAGGTCCAGAAAATTCTTGACTCTCCCTTCAGAGGGTAGAACTAATTCCCTTCCCCTGGAGTGGGAGTGGGACTAAATGATTTGCTTCAAATGAACAGAATAATGAAGACATGAACATGTGGGGCTTCAATATCATGTCAGAAAAGGCACCGTGGCCTCTTCCGTGAGCTCGCTTGAATCACTCAGTCTGGGAAGGCCAGCTGCCATGTTACAAAAACATGTGAGGGGCCCTGTGGAGAGAACCACGTGGTGGGGGGATTGAGGGCTCCAGTCAGCAGCAATGTGAGGGAGCCCCTGGGGTAGCAGGCGCCCCCAGCCCCAGTCCAGCCTTCAGATGATTGCGGCCCTGGCTGACAACCTGAGGGCAGTCTCCTGAGAGACCTTGAACCAGAAGCACCCAGCTACATCGTCTCTGGATTTCCTCAGACCTAGATGGAAAGTAAGTATCACTTTAAGCTGCTAAGTTTGTAATCTGTTACACAGCAATAGAGAACTAGAAATTTTCCAATCGAACTCTTATTTTGGAGTTAAGTTTTGTTTTGTTTTTTTTTTTAAGTTTTACTTAAATTCCAATTGGTTAACCTACAGTCTAATATTAGTTTCAGGTGTAGAATTTAGTGATTCAGCTCATCCACACAATACCCAGGGCTCAACACAATACGATCCTTTCAGTAGATGCAGAAAAAAACATTTGACACAGTATAACAGCCATTCATGATAAAAACTCTCCACGAAGTAGGGTTAGAGGGAACATACTTCAACATAATAAAGGCCATATATAAAAACCCACAGCTAATATCATCCTCAATGGGGAAAAATTGAGAGCTTTCCCTCTATGGTCAGGAACAAGTCAGGGCTGCCCACTCTCACCACTGTTATTTAACATAGTACTGGAAGGGCCTAACCTCAGCCATCAGACAACAAAAGGAAATAAAAGGCATCCAAATCAGCAAGGAAGAAGTTAAACTTTCACTATTTGCAGATAACATGACAGTCTATGTAGAAAACCCGAGGGGCACCTGGGCGGTTGTTGGTTAAGCGTCCGACTTTGGTTCAGGTCATGATCTTGGTGCCCTGGATTAAGCCCCATGTAGGGTTCTGCCCTCAGCTGGGAGTCTGCTTGAGGATTCTCTCTCTCCTTCTCCCTCTGCCCCGCCTCCTGCTTGTGCCCTCTATCTCTCAAATAATCTTTAGAATAATGTAAAACTAAAGAAAATAAAACCTGAAAGACTCCACCAAAATTTGCTAGAACTAACATATGAAATCAGTGAAGTCTCAGGATACAAAACCAACGTGCAGAAATCTGTTGCGTTTCTATACACCAATGATGAAGCAGCAGAAAGAGAAATCAAGGAATCAATCCCATTTATAATTGCACCAAAACCCATAAGATATCTAGGAATAAACCTAACCAAAGAGGTAAAAGACCTGTACTCTGAAAATTATGAAACACTTGATGAAAGAAATTAAAGAGGACACCACAAAGAAATGGAAAAACATTCCATGCTCATGGATTGGAAGAACAAATATTGGAATTAAGTTTTAAAAGTTTACTAAGATGCCCGTTCTAATCTACATGCCCCCAAGAGAGAAAAAAAGTTTAAACTATTAATAGTTTTCATTATATTGGGAATACTTGTTTACCTGCTTCTAATACATGAAAAGTTTAGATGGTATAAGTGTTCGGTTAAATTTAATCCTGCCTTCCTTTACCTTCTGACTTTGACAGAGACAAATGGTTCTTCTCATATAATGAGGTTCCCAAAACATCTTGGACACTGACAGGCCTTGAAGAGTCTAGGTGACCTGGAAGGTAAGGAGTGGGGAAGTGGCTAGATTTTCTATTGGGGCGTTTTTTCTTATTTAATCTCATGTATCACAAATGAACAAAAAAAGAGTAGCATTTTCATCTTGTATATTAAAATATGACAAGTAAGTTTTATTTTAAACAGAGGCAAATGCAGCAGGAACAATCTTGTCACAGCTGAGATGAAAGAAAACTCTTCTTATGAACACTGAAAACTTGCTAACAGTTGGCTTATGTAAGAGAACATTAAAACAATTTTACTACTTTGTTTGCAGCTTCTCTCTATATAATTTTCACATACATGATACTGTGTTTCTCCCAGAATCTTTCTATCCTTGCTTGTCCTAGACATTTTAGACACATAATAAATGTCTGTTGAGGGGTGCCTGGGTGGCTCAGTTGGTGGCGAGGTGGAGCGTCCACTCTTGGTCTCGGCTCAGGTCATGAACTCAGGGTCATGAGATCGAGTCCCGAGTGAGTCCACACTCAGTGGGGCATCTGCTTGAGATTCTCGCCTTCTGTCCCTCCACTGCCCCCATCCCCGCTTGTACTCTTGCACATGCTCTCTCTCTCTCAAATACATTTTTAAGAAAATGTCTGTTGAATGTGTGAATGGGCGAATGAATAAAGTTGATTTAGTGGAAAACTGAGGCAGAGGTACATTCTCCTAGAGAGTAAAAAGGTATGAATAGCAGATGATAGAACTAGTGTTTTCAATTAAAAACACACAAATAGGACCTCCTATGGGTGGGTCTGAGGCTATTCTAAATGCTTTACATAATTTAAGACACAGAACTGTCATAATAATCCCACTATTACCATCCCCACTTTCTAGATGAGATACCTAAAGCTGACAGAGGGTGGGGACTTGCCCAGGGCTCTGCAGGGAATGAGATGGCCAAGTCAGGGTCTGGGTATGTGTCTGAGCTTCAGCATCAGTCCTCGCCACCTCCCTCCCAAGGCCCTCGTCTCACTCTGGGGCTCCTACCCAGACAGTTCACAAGTCCAGAGAAGGCAGGAGTGGTGGGAGACAGAGTCCTGCAAAGCGATGAACCGGGCCTGCTTTGTGCTGTTTTGGGGAATTGTATTTATTCACGAGTTGCTCTCACTAGACCACTGATTTAACACTCTGCCAACTGTCCAATTATTCGTGCTCACGTGGAGCGAAGTGGGTTCTTCTCCAGCTGCACACCTTTTTTTCCCCTCTACATAATTAATGAAGCTCATCAAAACCCTAGAAAACAAGCCCAGAGCACCAGCTACTCTCATTGACATGTTAATAGAGGGTCAGGTGCTCCTGACCCCACCACGAGATGTTTATACGGCTTGAGCGCGCCGCTCTTGAATGTTCTATGCTGATGATAGGATAGGGATGTTTAAGGGCTGAGCTCCTGCCCCTGATCAGGGACCGCACGACACACAGACGGTGGCCAAAGGGTCTGAAGGCGGTAGGCCACACAGATCAGGGAAATTCTAATGAGGAGGGCACAGCGCCTGCTGTGCGCAGTCTGTCCGGAGGAGAGAGCCCAGCGCCGCTGTGAGGACACCTCCCTGGCCCCTGGAGGACAATGGGAAGCACGAATCTATTCTGTCCTGTTCAGCCTTACAGAACTTTCCAAAGATGATGCAAAGAGTAAGAGGCTTTGAAACAGCAAAACAATTCTCATTTGGCTTTGCCCCTGATTGCCCTTTTGCAGACTTTATTGTTGCTCTAGACCCTCCCTGTCCAAACCCAGTGGCCAGCAGCCACAGGTGGCTACTGAGCGCTTGAGACATGACTGCTCCATATTGAGCTGTGCTGGCACTCCAAAAGGCACATCAGACTCCAAAGGCTTGGTTTGAACAACAAAACAATCTCATTAATAATTTTCATATTGATTACGTGTGGACATAATAACATGTTAATAAATTGGCTGAGACAAAAATATATTAAAATTAACTTCACCTGTTCCTTTTTGCCTTTGGTACTGTAACCAATGGAAATTTTTTGAATTCCGCGGCCTGGATCTGTGGTTTGCGTTCTATTTCTGTTGGCCCGTGCTCCTCTTGATTTGAACACCTCCGTTACCGCTCTGACGGCGGCGCAAAGGCCGAGCGACTTTCCTCTGGAAAATCTGGCCTTTTCTCTGGGATCTTCTGCCGCATTCACGGAAGGCTGACTACTGGGTGATACTGAAACCAGCGGACTCTCCGTCACGAAGGCTGTTCTACAGACATGAGCTGCCTTCCAGAACCTTCAGTGAGCCCGACAGCATACCACTCCGCGCCCTGACGGCCACGGCGCGAGCACACTGCAGCGCTGTGTGGTCCGTGTAACTCATATGCTTACTGCACGGTCCTGAGAAGCTGACCCTCCGCTCTGCATCCAGCAGCTTTTAGGGAAGCAGCAGGTGCACCCGGCGCCCCTCCCTCTGGGCGTGCAGTGAACTGATGAACCAGCGGCGGGCAGCGGAGGGTGCGCGGGAGGGGGCCGGCATGCCAGGGGGAGCCTGTGGGGCTGTGGCTGCCGTCCACCTGCTCAGAGGGGGTGCCTTTTTCCTAATTCCCACCGAGGCACCGGTAAAACTCGTGATGGCCTGAGATGGACCATTTTCTATTCCATTTTCTATTCCATTTTCCTTGCCCAGCCTCAGTCTGGCACTGAAAGGAGTTCTTGGCTTAATAAGCCCATTAATGTCCTTTGTATGAACTGGCTAGAACCCAGTGCAGAAAACACGCCCAAATAAACTTTCAAACATCCCAGATGCAAAAGCAATTAGAGGATCCAAGTATGTTTATAAACCTCTTCTAGGCAATCCAGTATTAATAAATGGGAGTCATCAGTTTAGATACTATTTGGGGTCAATATTTACGGTTTAGGAAATACAAATGTATAGGTAACCTGCATAATGTCATGAATTGTATTAACTAATGACAGTGTATCAGAAATCTAAATGAAAGGTATTTTGATTCTTTATGCATTGGGTCAGATGCAAGCCATCTGGTGTCATAAAAAAGATTAATTCCATAGGAACTTGCTCAGGAACCAAGATATAATACAATAGCCCTATATAGGAAAATAGCTTTTTTTTCCCCCCAAAGAGTTTTATAACCTCTAGAAAAGCTGAGAGTTGCTATAAATAGTTTCTGAAGGATGACATAATAGGTTTTAAAACCTGGAACCCTCGTCCTCTAATATAGTTGCATAGTGACTCTCTTTAAAGGGTGCTCTCTTTAATAGATAGGATGTGACCAAGTGAATTCTTAATATGGGAATATTACACTAAAATGATATGTCTGTTACTACTTTAAATAAAGAAAATAAACATTTTCATAATAACATGATTTATTAAAAATAAAAGCTTGCAAAAACAAAAAGTCCAACTTAAACACAGGAGGAGAAGCTATTTGAGGCTCAATTTAACACAAATCCTTCAAAAATTGCTGTAAGCTTCCTTCACACCCTTTGCTGAGTGTGGAACAAGTACTTCACCAAATGGGAAATACCAATCAGAAGAGTAAGGTAAATAATAAGTGTTGGAATTGCTTTTTTTTTTTTTAAAGATTTTATTTATTTATTGGACAGAGAGAGAGATCACAAGTAGGCAGAGAGGCAGGCAGAGAGAGAGGGGGAAGCAGGCTTTCTGCTGAGCAGAGAGCCCGATGCGGGGCTCGATCCCAGAACCCTGAGATCATGACCTGAGCTGAAGGCAGAGGCTTTAACCCACTGAGCCACCCAGGCGCCCCTGGAATTGCTTTTTAATACAAATAAGATTTGATATTTAGGTTTCTATATGACACGGTCATCATCTTTCAGAAACTATGACACCACCCCCATATTTAATCTTATGATCGAAAATATTTGATTCATGGGATACCTGGGAGGCTTGGTTAAGCATCTGCCTTCGGCTCACATCATTATCTCGGGGTTCTGGGATTGAGCCCTGAGTCTGGCTCCCTGCCGGGTGAGGAGTTGGCTTCTCCCTCTCCCTGTCTCTCCCACTTCCCTCCCTTCTTATCACACAGTCCATCAACAAGTTCTGTTATTTCTTTCTTTCAATTACTGCTGTGCCTGTTTTCTCTTAAACTGTAAAGGACACACCCAGATAGAGATTCTTACTATCTCAAACTTGAAATGGTAGAAAGTTCCCTAAGTGTCCTCCCATGCATTTCACCAAACTGTTGCCCAGCAGGAACCTCCCTCCAGCCTGGTTATCGTCTGCACTGTGCCCACTTAAGGAACAACCCTTTGCCTGAAGCAGAACTCCCTTCCACCCACTCATCATCCGATCTAACTCCTGGTCATTCTTGGTCTACTCAAAGCTTATCTCCCCATGGAAGCTGCTCTTTTCTACTCCAGGCTATATGGAGCCCTGCCTTCTCTTTGCCCATAATCCCTAATGTGAGGAATTTGGTGCACTTAACCACTTGCTGCCTGGTATTGACTTAACCTGTGTGTCTCCTTGTCTCCTTGACCAGAGTGCACATTGTGGGACACGGTAGATGATATTATTCTAATATCTCCGTTTAGTCCCCAACATTTAGAATTTTAGAAGTGAATATACACAGGGAGAACATACTCGGTCAAGTTTCACAATTTTCCACACTTGTGACAGACCCTTAGGCTAACAGATTCCTGCCAGGTAAACACAAAGCCGGACCTACTCTCTGATGGGTGAATGCACTGGATACCCATTGGGAGGCACTGGGCAGGGGTCTCGGGTGCAGTGAATGACCTTTAAAGGAAGGGAATGTCAAACTCAGGAAGCAGAATGTTATTAGGCCTCCAACACCTCCCCAAAGCTCAAGAACACCTGGGAAAGGTACCTGAATTCTATCCTGGATAGACCAATGTCAGAGTATGGAACAGCAGAGTTGTGGCTCTACTGATGTGTATGTAAGCAGTCTTGCCCCAAGGAGGATGATCCCAAAGAGGCCTTAAGGAAGCTTACGTGAGCTTCCTTTAACGTGCGCTTCCATTCCATAGCCAAGTGTCTCTTCCTAAAGGTCCTGATGACACAAGGCCATGCCCTCAGTCGGTCCTGAAGCAGAGGCACGGAGAGCCAACTGTCTCTTGGAGAGATGAGGGACACTCCACCCTTCACCCTGGTGGAACTGGAGGTGAGGGTAGAAACGACGATGCATTGCCTTGTGTTCTTAAGAAAATCAACAGGAGTAATTCTATGATTTACAAAACAGCTAGAATCCACAGATTTGATCTCTTAAAAAATTTCGCTCTATCCTAAGACAAATCCATTAACTGCAGAGTAACCTAACTTGCCCATCTTGCCTGAAATGATAGAGATCTTCGATCCTACAAAATTTATAGTTCCACAGACAATGACCGCCATATTTAAGCATATACAAATATTGAGTGTGAAATAAACACAGGTGGCTTTAATTGCAAATTCAGAGTTGTCTTATGTACAACATCTCCATTAGAAAACGGTAGTAGTGGTGGTGGGTTTATTAAAATGCACACTCCCAGGCCCCATTCCAGATCTACTGACCCTGAGTATTTGGCAGCAGCATCCGATTATCCAAATCTTGAACAATTTCCCCAGGTGATTCTTAGGCCCCCAAAAGCTTAGAACTACTGACTGTTGGGGTGTAAGCTCTCTAATTAAGCAAGAATATTCTTGTCCCATGAAACCTTTAAAGGGTATTCTCATAGGGTGCTAATTAAAACCTCTTTCTTGCACAAAACTATTATAAATTCCTGAAACTTTTTTTTCTGTTGTTTACTCCTAGCCTCATATTTCTAAGACTGACAGACTATCAATCAGGATTTTCAAAATATGCCAGTGTGTGTATGGAAATGACTTATTATACCCATCGATATGAACATTTCATTTATTACCTGGATTTTTGTAGCATTTCTGCCCACTGGTTTCCCCTCAGCTGGGAGGCCCTGGATTCAGTCAGTGATGAGTGTTCTGTCAATATTTTACCTTGCATCTGAGCTGCCAGATACTATTGGCTTTGTCAGGGTCATGGAACCTAAATTGTTTTTATAGTCCTTGAAGTAAGTCAGTATTTTTGAGATTCTAAGAACGATTCAATGGTTATAATCACGAGATCTTATTTTGAAGAAGCAGGATGATCGTGTTGACGCTGCTGTCCTTTTGAACATATGTATTTGACATATGCAAATTTTATAGTAAGGGAGCACTTTAGCTTTTATGAAACCAGCTCCATTAAAGCCCAAAATGTTAGCAACAATAATGTGAAATTTGCTGTAAAACATAAATTTTAGTATTAGACAATATTCGATATTCAGATAGGAAAATGTTGAAAGTCACTAGGCTGAACACCCACATTTATTTTGGCTTCCTCCAATGCCCCATAACAATGAAAATAAAGGGATAAAAACGGTTAAACATTCAAGAACAAAGAGGATCAGAGATAGCAATAGCAATTGAGGGGTATCAACAAAATTTTGGAAGATGAAAATCAGATGGCTGAGTGGTAAACAATTAGCAGCTTAGAGAAAGCTAAATCTAAGCCTGCAGTAGGGGAAGCCAAAAATAAAGCGAGACGATTCAAGCCAAAGAATGCTGTAAATTCTCAGAAATTAGAAGGACCTCTAAATACCAGGGTGGGAGGTGGGGTGCGCACAAAAGGAAAATTGGTTAAAGTCCTGTATAATTAAGAGGTGGACTAGATCTACTCCCCCAGACTGGAAGAAGGAAGGTGTACAACTTGACGGAGAGATTAAGCCACAAGTCTTTGGAATTCTGGATCCCAGTCGTAGTTGAGGGTGAACGGAGGAGCCATACAAAAACAGGGAGATTAAATGAAAGTCTACATAGCATTTAGTGAGACACTCCTCACCATCACTACCACCTACCAACTCCCTTCCTCTGCTCAGCTCCAAAAAGCCAGCCTCCGGACTCACTACTTTCAGTAGTGGGACTGAAGGAGTCTTTTTTGACTGGCCACAGGGAGGAAAAAGATCTATAGACACAGACCCAGTAAAACGGCTGGGTTCTAGCCCAATCCCTCTATAGCAAAGCCCCACATATGACAAGCCCTGTGTAAGCCTAAAGAGCAACTAATTAGCTATATTATATCTCATTTTTAAAATAGTTAGACATTTGAGAAAAGTTTCTAACATGAAAGAAAGAAAAATCAAAGAGCATTTGGGTAAAGGGTGCCTGGGAGAAACAGAGACAAAGCAGAGAGCATGAGAAAACTTACAATTAAATTTAATATAAATGATAATACCCTTAGATCAAAAAGGGTAAATCAGAGAACAAGAAAGAACTTCTGGAAATTTGAAATGTGATAAAATTAAATATTTAATTTTAGAGTTGGAGAATAAAGTTAAGGAATTTTACAGAACATAGAACGAAAGGACAAAGATATGGAAAATTGAAAAGATATGAAAATTAGAGAATAATTCAGGAGGTCCAATATATGATGAATAAAAGTTCCAGAAAGTTAAAAACAGAGAAAAAGGAAGGGAGAAGTAATCAAAGAAGTAACACAAGAACATATCCTAAGGATATTTTTCCAGATTTTTAAAGAAAAAGTTCATAGTACCAGCCACAGAGACGTAGGGAATGAAAAATGGCTACACTGAGGCATATCATTATGAAATTTCAGGAATACAGAGATTTGAAAAGCTCTCAGAGTGGGGGAAAAAATGGTCACACACATAGAAGGGGGATCCAAATTTCACTAGATTTTTCAATAGTACAAAAGCCACAGGATCTTGAAGAAATGTCTTTGAAATTCTGACTGAATGTTTCTTAACTATAATTCTACATCCAGCAAACTGTCAATAACATGAGGATAAAGTTATGTTCAAAAATAGCTTTCACTAAAACAATCTTGAGCACACTTTCTGAAGAAGCTCTGAGGATGTGCTTTAGCAATTTGAGGGACTAAGCCAAGAAAGGGGTGGAGGGATCGATCAAGAAAACAGGTAATGCGACATGGAGAGGGGTGAAACACTCCATGAATAATGGTGAAGGGCAGTTACAGTATTTCAGTTACGTAGCAGACTATGAAAACTATAGATAGAAGAGAACTGGATCAAGAGGTATACGTATAAACCCTCAGGAGAGACACTGAAGGAAAGAGAGAAAAAAAGATCAAGGAAGAGAAAAAAAGAAGTGAGAGAGAAGGGAGAGAGGAAAAAAATAGGAAAGAAAATATAAGAAAAATGGATTATCTGATGTTTGATCATATCTCAAGTTTTACAGAGTCGGACAAGCTTGAGGATGGATGGAAGTTAGGTAGGTATAAGGACATCACTAATTAAAAAAAAGAGGCTACTATTAATTCTAGGGAAAACAAAAAGTTGTATAAGAAAGAAACTATAATCATAGTATACTACATAATGAAACTGTGATGTGATATGCAAAAACCTCTCATGTAAATATGGAATACTTTAAAGTCATAATTTGTGATATACCTAGTTACACTGAGAGTTTAGGGAAGAGAAAAAGAGAGACTCTGTGTGTGGGGGTTATGTTTGTGAGGAGGTAGTATAAGCAGGTTAAATCCTCATCTTCTACAGAATCAAATCATCAAAAAATTGAGAACCAGCAGTTGATGGAGATAAATAAGAGAAAACAACTTAAGAACGGAGGGGATGAAGCAGTGGAGTGCTGTTTCTCCTCAGATGCCTTGCAATATTATTTAATTTTTGAAACTATGTCATTTATTATTTGAATAAAATAAACAATATATTTTAAAGAAACTAAACAAAGGGGCTCCAGGTTTTTAAAGTTAAGGAAAATGTATCTTCAAAGAGATTTCCAAGATAGCTGTGAATACTACAGCTCTGTTCTTTTTGTGGAGATTTTGTGGCTGAAAAGCTCATAATAATATACCTTACATGGTACCCAACATATTTTGGTAGAATAAAGTTGAAAGGGGAAAATATTCTATAAAATATGAGCATACATGTTTTCATTGTGATATACACAGCCACACACAGCAAACACACATGTAAAGAATAAGTAGCACAGTAGTCTATAATTCATCTAGTCCTAAGAGAGAAACTACTAAAAATTAACATCACATTTTGGAAATCATCGCTTTCCACTATTCCACGAAGGAATTATTTTTGGGCTTCTGGTATCCCTGTCACCTTCCCTGACCAGCAGGCAGTCATTTGCTTTTGGCTTACTCCTGTCACAGTTGCTTCATTGTTTTTTTGTTTGTCAGACACAGAGACTGAGTTTGCTGTCCCAGCAATCTCATTGTTGTTCTATTGGTTCAAGATAACCACCTCCTATCAAAGGATTCTTTTTAGACCTGTCTTTCCGGTTCTTCTATTTGATCTCCAAAACAGCTCTGTGTCATTTTTGCTAATGCTCTCTCCACTGGAGCTGATCATCAAGTAAACATATTTTTGGCTTGAACTTTGATAATTGCCATGCTTAATGATCTTTTAAACATGGTTATGTTGAAGACACAGTGTTAGGTATTTTGGAAAAATTAGCAAAAATGGAGAGATAGACACACACAGAGACAGAGACAGAGACAGAGGGAGGGAGAGAAAGAAAGAGAAAGAGAGAAACAGAGAGATCCCGTCTTTGAGAAATGAGATTAGGAAAAGATAATAGATAGACATGACCAAAGTAAGTTCTGTTTATTTCAACTCAGAAACACAAATTTTAAAAATTAAAGAGCAATCGAGAAGGCCCAGTCTATGATGAAGTTCCAGAGAGTGGGGGAAAAAAAAAGAAAGAAAAGAGAAAAAGGAAAGAAGAAAAGATCAAAGAAATAATACAAGAACATAACCCAGAGAAGATTCTAAAGTTTGTAATGGCGGAAATTTTATTGATAGCTTCACTGTCACTGTTTTAGCTGAAATTTGATGAGAATTAAGAAAAGAAGTGAGAAGAGGATGTGGAGAGAGAAAGGAAAAGAAAGTGAGTGTGCAGAGTGGGTTCTATAACTATCTCTAGAAGCAGGGAGGAATTTACAAATAATATATGTAAATGAATAGGAAAGAACGGTATCACCTCAATCCAACTGACAAAGTGGATAAATAAGGATTTTTAAAAAAGAATTAGTGAAGCATAAACTTTTTTTTAAAACTAGGGATTTTCTTTGCTTAAAAAGTATTTTTCCTGATGGTAGAATTAACATATATACATGATAGAAAATTTAGAAAATTCAGTAAAGTTTAAGAGGAAAATAATTTTTACCAATCTAAAATACCACTCCTAATATTTCAGTTATTCAGTATTTTTCTACACATATCAAAAAACACAACCTGGACTGTAACACACAAGCTATTACATGATCTGATTATTTTGCTCATCTTATGAGCATTTTCATGTGATTAATCACTTATTAATATCATGATTTTTGTGTATTTTATTTATATTTCCAAAATATTTTTTTATTTTGGTCCCAATTTTTCATTATCATAGCTTGTCTCATTACCATAAGCACAATCTTTGTACATAAATCTTTGTTTAATTTTCTAATTATAAGGAATAAGATGTGAATTCTGAGTAGTGGCATTACTTGACAAAACATCTGAAATTTTGAAATAAGCTTTTTTTGTTTCTAGTTTTTGGTTCCCTCTTTAAAAAAATATCCACTTAATCGAGAAATGGCATCTTCTGAGAGAAATGGCATTGTCTGCAAATATCCCAATCAAGTAAACATCGGTATAAGATAATCACTTTGAAATAAATCTTTCAGTATTATTGGCTTTGGTATTCCTTTGGTGAGCCGTTCATTAAAACTAAGTGTTGATCATAGTCCTCGTGGCCAACAAAGAGCACAGTGAATTTTCACTAGCAACAGCAGAAAACAAATTTGAACTACACCTATGTATAATTACATTTTATATCTTGCCTGTAATTGGAGCTCGTATGTGGGCAATGTACTCGCATATAGTGTAATTAACTATTCTGAGAGCTGTGTAAATACTGCTCCACAATCAGGTGAAAGCATGAAATAAAGGGGATGTTTGCAGAAAGATATTCACATGTTTATATACGTATTTTGAAGCTTGTTTTAAACAGTGGTGAGTTAATATTTCATTAAAAAGTGTGCTTTTTGCTTGATGGTTCTTTTTGAGGTTAAGAAGTGATTATTCTCTGTGAAATGCGTAAGCCCGACGATTCACAGACATGTACCCTGGGGCAAATAATACATTATATTTTAATAAAAATTAAAAAAAAAATAAAAAAAAAAGAAGTGATTATTCTAATAAGGCCTCAAGAAGGCAGATTCTGTCCACTCTGAAAGTACCTCGTGAGATAGAAGGAAAAGGAGGAGCCCAGAGATTTCATCCAGAAAACCATCACTTTTGTTTCTACACTTGACTGAGTCCTTTCAAAACATGACCTCTGCCGCTCAGGGCTTCGGTTACTCATAGTTAGGCAAGCATAAGGACCTGAAATGAGTACCTTTAAAATTCATGTTCCAGCAAAGACAAGAACTTTGTCCCAAGTTAGCAAATTTCAAGAGACATGTAGGGAGGGTAGGGAGTGAGGATGGGATCACCCCGCACCCGCATGTCGGCAGTCTGTGAGTTGGAATTCATCACCTTTGGTCTGGCTCGGAGGAAATACTTCATGGTTACTCACGTAAAAACAGCCAATGTAGCAGCACAATTTGTATTAAGATTACCCACAGACCATTCTGACAGCTTGTGATCTCATAAACCTCTGATGTGTCTGGGCTACAACAAACACCCCTGTGTGTTGCCTATATTTTTGTCTCTTTTGGAACTTAATATTGAAGTGTATAAAATGTTGCATTTTCAAATGGTGCTTTTTTTTTTTTTTTAAGTGAAACCAAGATAAAACATAAAAGCTCACATTTCAGTGATGTTTTTCTACCAGCTACTGATTACTGCTGGTGTAAACCAAGCCATATTTTTATTCCTCCAGACAGAATTTCTTTGGAGCTGGCTGGCATGTGCAGACAAGACACCACTGTGAGATTTGGGGCTTGGAAGGCTGTGAAGGACAAGAATCAAGCCATAGAGCCCAGGCCTGTCTCTGCAGGCCAGCACCACCTCACGCTCTCCAGCCCCCATCAAGCTTCAAGGGAGAGGGGTGGGGTGGGGGGGGTGGGGGGGGTGGGGGGGTGGGGCGGGGCAGCGGAACCTGGAGATGCACACAGTGATGCAAGATCAGCCCGAAGTACTTCCCAGCACTTCTAATGCATTGACTGTGTGTGGACCCACACCCAAGAACTAGTTAGAACTTCTTTGCACGTGGGAGCCCTTAGAGCAAAGAATTTTCTGCAAAATCCCCAACTACCACGCAAATGTCAGAATCCTGAGAGAACTGAGGCACAAAACAGCCATTGGTAATGAAAGGGTGGCTCCGGCAAATTCACCCACATAAGCGGCTTGCTGGGAGGGATGAGGGGAGTGAACGCTTGTCAGTGAGGATTCACGCCCCAACCAGTGGCCACTCATTTTTACCATAAATCACCAAGGGCCCTACACCCCTAAACCAGGATGTCTTGAAAGACGGCGGGGAGGAGGAGAATTCATTTTGACCCAGCACCAAGATACATTCACCATCAGCTTTTCCTGAATGAGAGCTGAATGCACCAGGAAGGTTTAGTGTGCTTCCAAGTCATGCCACTTTGAAAGAGCTTCTAATTTGGCTGGTTCCGCAGGCAACGTTTAAGCGGGGAACAGTCCTACAGAAAGCCATTCTCCACTTTGAAACTACAGAGAACTCTTCCACATTCAACCATCAAGAATCCACGCCTCCATTAGTCACAATTCCGTCAGAAAAGGCGGGGATCTTTTAGGGCCTTATGAAACTGTTGCGGGGATCCCTGAGCGCTCTGGCCTGCTCCCACGTGGAGGCTAAGACTCTATGCCCCGGGAGAGGAGCCACAGAAGGAGCAGCAGGTTTTGCCCTGTGATCTCTACGGCCTGCCTCTCTCGGAGCGAGAACTTGACCTTCATTTCTGGTTACCTGCCGGCAGCAATAAAAGAAGTTTGATTCCCAGGCATTCGAACACAGCAAAGTCTATCGTACCAACCTTTCCCATCTCTTAGGAGAAAGGGGGAAACAAAACTAAACTAAACAATACAAAACCCAAACCAAAACCTACACCGGGCCATGGCCAAGGGGCTGCACCGGAAGGATGCCGCACGCAGGTAACAAAAAGCCCGCCGCCGCCTGAGCCCGCAGAGCGTCACCGGTAGCGGGTCCGAAACACACCACCCGGGCCGTTCAAAGTGCCGCTCACTTGCACGCTTACCTGACCGTGGGATGCAAGCGCGGCGTAAGCCATGGGCTGAGTCATCACTCCTTTCTGCTTCATGAGAAGCATGCGCTTCTGCTCCTCGCTCAGGTGCGCCCGGGGAGCCTGGAGCTGCGGTGGCGGGGGTGGCGGGGGCGGCGGCTGCTGCGGCGGGGGCGGTGGGGGCGGCTGCTGCTGCTGGATGTAGGGCATCAAGGGGTTTTTGTTGGGGTTGGCCATCGGGGGGGTCATCCTCTGACTCAGGTCGGCGTTAAAATGGGTCAGAGGCTTAGTGTTGCCGTAGGTGAGAATATTGTGCTGTTTGCTTAAGGAGTTGGTACCCAAGTTATTTGGCTGCTGATTGATCATATTCATGTGGTTCTGCGGGAGGTAGTTATTCATTGTCGTCTTCTGCAGGTTGTTGGCCATGGGAGGCACTATGGGGTTTTGGTTGTTAAAGGCTTGGGGGTACATCATTGGGCTATTTGGTTTTTCCGCAGCAAAAGCTGCTCCATAGGGGCTGGATGGGGGCCCTAAGGGAGACCAACTGGAAGTCTGGTTTGAGTGTTGCTGCTGCTGCTGCTGCTGCTGCTTCTGTTGCATGAGTTTGGCCCTCTGTTGCTGCTGCACAGCCATCTGCTTGAGCTGCTCCGCTGGGGACAGGTCGGAGCTGGCCACGGCCACGGGGCCTGCCGCGGGCCCGGCCACGGGCACTGCCGCGGGATTCAGGAGATAACCGTTTCCAGGCCGCGGTGGGGCTTGGCCTGGAGTGTGGGCTTGGTTCGGGGTCTGAGGGGATGGGACAGCACAGTTTGCTGGGGAGCTGGTGGGGTTTGGAGCTGCGGGAGTGCTGGCCACCGACGGTAAACTTGTGGCCGTGGAGACGGTAGAAAAGGGGGGGCCCGAAGAGGAGGGCCTCGCCTGGGGAGAGCCCATGGAGACATGTGCAAAAGGAGAGTGAGAGGGGTCGCTCTTCACACTCGCGCTCTCCTGGGAGAGAGGGGTCTCCGTCGCCGGCTGCGAGAATTCGGGCTCCTTCTTCTCCTCAAAGTCTTCGTTGAACAGATCCTGTATGTCGTCTTCAGGAACCGTGTTGGCCAACTCATCGATTAACTCTTGCCACTCCTGATCATTCAGGTTAATGTCTGAGAACAGCTTGTTCTGATTTGAAAGCGATGTTTCCGATGTGTCTATGCAAGTAGGGTCATCTAGAGGCTCCTGTTTGAGGTCCTTGCCCTGCAGGATGGTGAAGCTGTCCTCTAGGTCACTGCAACCATTGACGGGAAGTTTGATCTCTGGAAGCCTACCATTCTTACTTAGATCTTCTAGAAGCCCAGGAGTGTGAGTTCCACTATTCTGCAAGGGCAAAGAAGGCTTCAGGTCAAGTTGGTGAAGTGGAGAAGCTGAAGGCAGGGGCATGTTGATGGTTTCCATTCCTGTAGGAATGTCCTTTCGTATCCTCTTGCTCGTTGGAGAAAAACTCCCATCGCAAGCCCCATTCTGCTGGTCTCCGTTAAGTGGTGATCGAGCTCCTTCCAACTTCCTTTTCACAGTCTCTTGGAGCTGGGAAAGAAACAGGAAAGAGGGTGAGTAAATCTCCAAGTCATCGTTCACTCCCTGATCGAGGTGATGTATGACTGCTGCGAACCAACTTTTAAATGCTTTATCACACACGGGAAAGAGGTTCTACGTCGAATTTCAAGAGTAGCCAGGCTTCAAATCCTGTGGGAAAAGGTCTTATCCAAAAGAAGAGCTCATGAGGCTAAGAGCTAGAAAACAAAATAAAGACTGGAGGGTGGGGAACAAAAGGAAAGGAGACAGTTAAAGGCAGTACGTCTCTTAACAGCACAGAATCATTCATTATTATTTTCCAAAGCAACGCAAAATGTGAGACTTGGCCCCAAATGTGTTATACTTGAGAAAGATGTTAATACCTATCTTAACTTTTTCTCACCTCTTAACTGAAGACATCAAGGTATTAAGTCAACAATATTTTTAAAAACACTAAAAATCCTCTAAGCATATGGAATTTAACATTTACTGAGCAGCACAGAAATGAAGATTAGTGGTTGACATAACCCACAGCTTCTTGGGTTCTTCTATAGTTCTTATTTCCTTGACCACCCAGCACCTTGTGATGCAGCCCGCTCTGCTCTAAAAGCATGCATCCATTGTTTTCCATGCTATCGCATTTTCCTGGATTCCCTTCTTTCAGTCTGCTCTTTCTCAGTGTCATATGTAGTCTTCCTTCTTTTCCCTAAACAATGGGATTTCTCGTTGTTTGTTTGTAAGCTTTTGTTCCTGCCCACTCTACATGCTTGCCTACATGGTTACATCCAATTCGACGGCGTCACCAATCTTCTCCAGGCTGATGACTCTGTTAACAATGTACCCAGGCCAGTGTTCTCTGCAGACTTCTGCTACTCCAGCATCCTCTCCCTGGATGTTTCACAGGCATTGAAAACTCAGCACGTCTCTACAGTGAGCTGATTATCAACGCGATCCTCAACCATGCTCCCCATCTCATTATCTACCCAGTTCCCTACTCAGTATCTACTCACTTACCCAAACCGGAAACCTGAGAATTCTTCTCAAAACGTCTCACATCACCATCAAGTCCTATGGATTCCACATCTAAAATATCCCTCTAATATATGCCCACTCACCTCCAACCTCACTGCTACCATCCTAGGCCAGGATACCATTTTCTCCGGCTAAATTGTTGCAGTATTTCTAACTGGCCTCTTCGCCTTGCCTCCATTCATCCTCCATTACTCTTTCATCTGTTCTTTTATCCATTGCTTTGCCCTCTGACCATCTATTCTCTATGCTGCCGCCTCTTTCAAGAAATATATAGCCTTTCCTGTTTATAACTGCAATGGTTTCCATTGCTTTTAGATTGAAATCCAATCTGAGCCTACCTCACCTGGTTTCTGCTCATCATTCCGGGCTCATCTTCTTGCTTCTCTGTTCACCATTACCTCCCTGTCTCCCGCCAGATATTTTCTATCAACTCCCTTGAAAGTCTTTCAGTTTCTTAGATGTGCCAAGCTTCCTCCTACCTCCAGGGCATTGTGTATGTTGTTTTCTTTTCTTGGAACAAACTTCTCCCCACCCTTCCACCTCTCCCCCAGATTAACAGCTACCCATCCTTCAGAGTGTATTGTAGATCTCAATTCCTCTAGGAAATCTTCTTACGTCCCTTCCCCACCCCAACTACATTAGGTACCTTCTTTGACCCACCTATACTGGGTTGGATATCCTCGAATAAGTTTTTCCAGCAATCTCTACTTCCCCATTAGAGCTCCTACCATACTCTGGGGCAGTTTGAGTGTCTCCTTAGTGAGCTCCAAGAAGGCAAATACTCTGACTGATTTGCTTACTGTGTATCCGTGGGGCCGCATCTAGTGTTCGGGTTCATAGTTAATAAATAATGTCAAACTGAATGACTAATTCTATTGTCTAATTCACAGAAGCTGAAAGAGGTGAGTTTTAATCAGAGCAGAAGGCAGCCCCTTTGACCATAAGGAATGCCTGATTTTCTGTGTGTGTGTGTGTGTGTGTGCGCGCACGTGCGCGCGCGTGCACACACATGTGCACATATGTGCATGTGTTTGGCTTATTTATAGGAAAGCTCATGTTTGTGTAGATTGCTAGCAATCTATGTGCAATCAAATAGAGGGCCCTGGTGTCCATGACCTGTGATGGCTGAAGCTGTGTGATGCTCCTTCAGCTCAGGCAAGGCATCATCCATCTGTAGCTCCAGGCTTTTGGGCAGATCCCTGAGGCCCTTACAAGAGCGTTTTTTGATCAAAAAGCTGTAGGTCAAAGCAGACCTAGACCTTCCCGGTGGGGACTTTTTGCAGCAGGAGTCTGCGGGCTATGGAGCCTTTGCTTTCCTATTTTGTGGGAATTTTTGCCACTGGAACTTAATTACAACCCAGGAACTGAGGTTCACTGGCAATGGGAACTCTGACCCTGGAGAATGTGGAGTGTTGTCTCCACTTGACAGGACTTCTCAGGTAAGTCCAGTTAAGAAAACTCCTGTTAACTCTATGGATTTATTAACTATGAACCCAGTTCATCCATCTGCCCCCTTTCCTTCTGCCGGAAAGGGGCCAGTGTGTGGGGCTCCAGTCAAAGAGCTGGCCAGAGGGTAGGTACTGAGGGAGTGCCTGCCGAATGACCAAAGGAAGACTAAGTCAGGTTAGCAGGGGGGTTTGGTAACTTCACAGAGTGGAGGGCAGAGGGCAGGAAGCCATGGGGAGCAGGGAAGAGGCAGAATGATCCTTTAGGGGGGCACTCTCCTAGTCCTGCAGAGGCGCAGTGTATCACAGAAGCAAAGGAAGAGGGGAGCAGAACTCCCTCTGACCCTACTCTTTGGCACTCACACGTGGAACCACCAAGGCTCTCGAGGAGCCCTACATATGATAAAACCAATCTGCAGATGATGAGGGGGATTGTAAGCAGTGCCACTTTATTGCTATTCTCTCATCAGTAGAGGATTCCACTTCCAAAGTAAACAGAAAAGGTCCTTGAGTAAAAATCCAGTCTAACCCTTGTTCCTCAATCTTTTATTTTTAATCACAATACCAAACACTGTCTGCAGTCACTTGGTAGAAGCCCCAGCATCGCCGAAAACCAGGGCCTAACTGGGACACACTGGAATTTGACTTCAAAGAAGAGACCCGTTCGATCCATCGTATGAGGTGGAAACAGCTAGAAAATTTTGTTGTTTATTGAATAGACACCAGGAAACTGTGGTTCTGAACACAGATATGGCAGATCCCTGAATGTAGCTCCAACGTTCAGCAGCAAATTCAAATATCACAGCTTTAGGGTCTAAAGAAGCGACGGCTTGGGGCCCTTGGCACCCCCTGAAGCGATGTTAAAAAAAAAATTATAAAAAATGAACCTGACTTTATTTTAGAAAGTTCAGGTCCGGGGCGCCTGGGTGGCTCAGTGGGTTAAAGCCTCTGCCTTCAGCTCAGGTCATGATCTCAGGGTCCTGGGATCGAGCCCCGCATCGGGCTCTCTGCTCGGCGGGGAGCCTGCTTCCCCCTCTCTCTCTGCCTGCCTCTCTGCCTACTTGTGATCTCCCTCTCTCTGTCAAATAAATAAATAAAATCTTAAAAAAAAGAAAGTTCAAGTCCATGATTCTGTTTTCCGCTGCGAAATAGATGGGGCAGGATGGGGAAATAAAGATGAGTGGTCCACTTGTTTCTCTGCAAAACAGTGGTGGCTGAGACCATGCCGAAGAACAGGTCTGGCTGGGAACCCCAAGTTTCACCTCTTCCCAGCTGAGCGGGCCTACCTGGGTGTGGCAGTACTGGCCAGTAATATAGAAACAGGAGCCCTCGCTTTGTAGTTACAATGCCTGGGGTCAAACCCGAGCTGACCCCCTCCTCCACCCCCGCCCCCGCCCCCCCGGCCCCTAAAAGCTAATACATATAAATGTTGTCTGGTACCTAATATGCGTTAGCTATGATCCCCTCCAATAGAAAGTGAGTTACACGAGGGAAGGGATTTTTCTGTTTTGTTCACTCCTGGGTCCCCAGTAGCTCAGAGCTGATAGTCAATTACTGCCTTTTGAATGAATGGATCCCGGGAAACTTAAATTCAATTTCTCCTAAGTTTTTCTTTCCTTATCTGCAAAATGGGTTCATGATATCTAGCTCGTAGAGTTACTGCAAGAATGAACTTAAATGCAGTAATAGGGACAACGCTTAGCTTCATGTCTGGTACCCAGTGAGCACCCACACTAAGCCTTAGCTATTGTTATTTTTAAAATTCAGTGATACCAAAAAAAAAAAAAAAATTCACTGATACCGGTAGTCCCAACTGCTAAGTGAGATCGATTACTTTCTGGATCTTCAAACTACAGATAGGTAGAAGGTTGCTATTTCTGTTCCCTAGCTGGCAAAAATCCTCACGTTTTCCAAGCATCTGGTGTAGCTTTTTTTTAAAATATGGACAACAAAAATCAAGTTTGCCATTCAAGCTGAAGTCCTAGTGCTAATGCATTTGTGTCCTAGATTGTAGAGTGGCACTAGGTCATGGAGGTTCAAATCAAATGCATTTTCAGCGTGTGACCTGAACGGAGCTGCTGAATATTTCCTTTTCCTTGAGGGTCTCAAGTTCTCCACTTCTGGCCCCTTGAGCCAGTATCCTGACATACGGCATTTGGAAATATAAGAAAGATGTCATCGAATATGCTATGTTGCAGTTTTATGTTTCACTTAGCTGTGTCCAAAATAGAGCAATCTTAGCATCCCTACTGTCTTTCTCATCATCGTCTGCTCTACAGGAAGGTGGTCTGTGAGTCTAATTCTCTCATGTCCCTCTTGGAAGACAGAAGGAGAATCGGCAGGAAGAGACAGAGAGCTTCGTGAAGGCTCACCTGTGAGCTTGAGAAGGCTCACTGAGCAAGCACTCTGCTCAGTGAGCAGGACGGCTGATTCAAGAGAGGGGTATCCCGGTGAGCCTCTGCTGCCTAAGACTCAGGTAAGAGTCTCATCCCAAATGGCTTCCTCCTGGGGAAGTCCCTGGCCCTTCTGCCTTACAAAGCTGGAAGCTTCTTAATGGGATTTGTGCCCCCGTGGAAGAATCACAGAAACACTTTATTGAGCATCAGCTCCCTTGTTCCTGCATTACAATTATTACGTGTAAATGTTTTCTCCCATGAAGGGAGGCTGTGGTGCCAGGAGCTGAGGTACGCTGTTCATCCCATGCCTGTGACAATATGGGCTCCTGTCACGTGTCAGTTCCTCGGACAGAAGTAAGTCCCCCTCCAGAATGGCTTCAGCACGAGTCTCCCATCTACAGTGTGGCTTGATAGCGCGTGTTTCTGTGAAACCATGATGTATGAGTGCGCACGCATGCGCGTGTGTGTGTGTGTGAGACAGAGACAGACAGACAGAAAGGGGGGATGGGGGAACTGAGAGACACAGAAAGAAATGGCAAGGCGGAGAGAGACAATGATTTGAGGGCTGATAGGACACTCGCAGCAGCAGTAAGAAGAATAGCTTTGCTATAAAGCACTTTCACACAGGAGCCTATTTTATCCTCCTATAAAACCTCGGGGGCAGGTCATGTGCTGGTCTCCCGGCTCCGTGGGGAAAAGGCCAGTGTTGCGGAGATGGGATGGGGAGGGGCAGATGACACCCGTAACAGGAACGAGTTCCCTAACTAAGGTCACCAGGCCTCTGCTGACATGGAGGGGCTTCTGAGGGCTCCCCTGGGCCAGCATATCCATGGAAAAGAGATTCTGCCTTTTGGCTTTTAGCAGTGCTAGTAAGATAAAAAACAAAACAAAAACCTCATATTGCCTCGTCCCTAATTTGGCATGAAATTGGGCAGGGTCACGGAGCCTGGGAGTAAAGAAAATGACACTACTATTAATAATGAAGCCTTTAGGATGAAAACCATCGGGGTAAGCCGTCAGATTCCCATCTCCTACTCCTAATGCTTGTACAAAGCAGGGTTTATTATAACTATCCTATGGAGAAGGGACTTCAGGCATAGTGAGATTAAGCAAGATTACAAAATGACAGAACTGAGGGGGGGTGGTGGGGAGAAGTGGAAGGGTCAACCCAAGTTCAAATCCAGACTCAGGCCTGACTGCAGAGCCCACAGTGCCCCGTGACCCGGGATGGAGAAGCCTGACTGTGCCTTCATCCCTGGCACGGGACCCCGACGCTGATCTTCAGAATGATTTCTCGCACTGTTTTCAGGAATCATCCCCGATCTCATCCTCTCCCCACCACCCACACCCAATTAAACCTCAAGAACTATCTGTTCTTATCATCTACAAATTTTATTTTCATCTTCCACCCCCAATGCCACTGCACTCATTCAGATCATCAACACTTCTCTCGTGATTTCTGCAGCGGCTCCTGAACGACCGTCTCTGCCCCAGTCTTGCTCGCTCTCCTCCAAGCCGATTCTCTGCACCGTGCCTGTAAATTTTCCTTGTAAAGCGTGAACCTGGTCGTGCCCATTCCTCACCTGCCGTTTTTCTGTCTTCAACGTCACCTAAATTTGGCACAGAGGCCCTCTGCAACTCGATCCTCATCTCTGCTTACTTACCTCCCCTGTCTTAACTATCACCTCTAACCTTCTTCCCTTCCACCTGCCCCTTGCCCCCAACACCAATCAACTCTAAACCTTTGGCTACATGTAATTATTTGCAGTTCTCAGGACATACGGTGTTTATTCTCTGTCTCTCTGGGCCTTTGCATTGGTTACATGTCCTCTTATCCAACTTCTTCACCTGACCAAACCTTCCCAATTCAGTTTAGACATTACGTTCTCTGCAGTCACCCGTCACAGCCCTTCCCACGAGTCCAGGGTCAGGAGCATGGCATTCTCACGCATATCCTGTAACCACTTTCCTGTTTCTTCGTGGGACTGTACATAGGAATGACTGCTAAGATGATCTCTCAAACGACTACACTGAATTTATGGAACTATGTACGCACTTGCAAATGTCGGCCTGCCTAGCGTTTTCATGACAATTGAGTAAATGTCCAATTTGTTTTGGTTCTCTTAAGATGCTGGAAATGGCTTGTGAACTGTCCCCCCCTATTTTTGAGGACCCTTAAGGATCCAGGGAGTCTATGTAGAGAACAATCAGAGAGCACAGGAAGAGAACTGTGCAAAGGAAAACGGAAACTGAAACCCAGAGACGTCATGTGCCATTACCAAGGTCAGATGTTTTGACAAAGTGTGTCAACTCAAAATACTGGATATTTTCATAGCTGAATTTTGAATTTCCATACAAAGGCTTTAAGTGGTTTTCACTCGCCAACCAACAGCGTGAGTGAACTTTCTTCACCATATTAGAGATACAACCATTTCCCAGGACTTGAAGATGAATTGGAATTTCAGTATGCAGACGCTATAACTAATTTAGAGGCTCAAAGAGAACATTTTGGTCATTTTGATCTGCTCTGATCAAACTAGAAGATGATTCACTGTATCAATTTTCATACGGTTGTGCTCTTCCCATTCTACCAGCAGATAATAAGCTTATGAACACATGGATAAATTGGAAGAGTGAGCCAGAGTACTCATGTGTTAGATATTTTAATTATTAGAGCATGTACGGTGTGCAAAAACACTTCCACAACTGCCTTTCAGATTTAAGCATCCTTAGAAAGGATTTTTTAAGGTTTATTTAGAAGTTCAATTTTCTAGACCATTCATTATCCAACTCTAAAGTGACGTGGAAAGCTGTTAAAAATGCAGAATTCTTAGTCCCATTTCCACAGTTTTTGATTTAGTAGCTCAAGGTGGGACCCGGAGTGGGACCCAGGCTGCAGGCACAGGTATCTAAAGAAATTTAATAAAAACCTCGATTCCTCTAAGGTAATTGGTCCAGGATCCCTAAGTTTTTATGAATTCTGATCTAGAGTTAGAATTCTGTTGGGGTTTTGACATTCTGAAGTTGTTGGTAGGATTTTTTAAAAAATATACATACACACACAAACCCAGTGTCCACAGCAGATGTTCCCGAGTATTGGTGACATTCTGGGACATCTCACCAACAGGACCAAGAAACAACATTTGCGATTGTTTTAGCTCAAACCTCGGAGGACCTTGGATTCTGTGCAAACCTGCTGAATCTCTACAAGACTTTTCATGTAAATGTTTATTTTTTAGGTTTCTCTGAGCAAAGTAATATCCTGGACCATTTCTCTCTCCACATTATACATATACTTCCCTTCGCTTTCATCCGAATGAATGGAGGGCCTGCTGCGTACCATGTACCAGGTGCTGAGGGGTGGGCTCAGTCCTAAGAACAAAGACCACATCCGAAAGTAAACACATGGCAGATGTGTATTGACAAAAGGTGAGTACCTTTTTTTTTTTTTTTTAAAGGAGATCTATGTGAAGGGCAGAGCAACACAAAAAGAAAAAGAAAAATCTTATCACAACTCCTGAAGGCTTCCTCATCAGCCTTATACACTCCTAACATTATTTTTGAAAGAAAACAACTTTACTATATAATAAAAGTCAAATGAAAAATACACACACACACACACACACACAGACATGAACGCACGTTATCTCCCTGAGAGCCAAGAGTTTAAACCTCTACTTGTGACCATCTCAGGATGCAGCTTCTTTGGACTTGATCAGCGGGAAATGTTGGGTCTCTGGAGGGAACGTCAGCCACGGGCAGTTAGAAATCCCCATTCTGAAATGCCCAGGGGGGAAAAGGATCATCTTTAAAGGGGCCTTACCCTCGTGATGGGCATCTGTAACCTCAGCCAGAAATGCCCAAGGGAATGCTGGGACACTGCTCAGCCCCCAGCTCAAGGGGACAGGGCCGGCCGTTCAGAACATTCTGGGGGACTTTGAGGTTAGTTTTAGAAAAGACCATGATCTTGTTCCTTTCTCCTAGGAGTCAGATTTAAAACTCTATTTCCAAGTAGTCTTAGGTATACACGAGAGTGATCGTACCTCTCTTCAGTGTTAGAAACATTAGTGCTCACCCAATTTCAGCTCTGAGGTGCTAGAGTAAGGTACTTCGTCTTCTTCTTTCTTCTTCTTCCTTCTTTCTTCTTCTTCTTTTAGGATTTTATTTATTTATTTGAGAGAGAGACAGCACGAATGGGGAGAGGCACAGGCAGAGGGAGAAGCAGACTCCCCACTGAGCAGGGAAGCCTGATGTGGGGCTTGATCCCAGGACCCCGGGATCAGGACCTGAGCCGAACACAAACTCTTAACTGACTGAGCCAGCCAGGAGCCCCCTAGCCTTTAGTTAATCTTAAACGTGTAATAAACACCAACTAAATGTACAACAACATGAGAGTCAATGATAAAACATCAGCAGCATTGGCAGTCAGGCCCTTGACTTTTAGAAACGCTAAGTCCCAAGCTCTCCAATCTCCATACTTCCAAATACATAAATGCTCCTACAGGCTCTTGGCTTTCTCTCAATGGAAGGAATAAATTATATTTTCATCACAAGTCACACGAATCCTGTGTACTTTCTCTATCTGAAGTTATAATGTTTTTCATAAGCTTCATACATTGAATACATAGTTCAAATTGGTGCTTCAACAATTATTAACCACTTGTTACAAACTGAGACGGTTCCCTCTGCAAATGCCAAGGTTATATGAGTTTCGAATCTCCTCACATAGCTTTTGGGAGAGAGCTCTCAACTATTTTTTTTTTTTTTTTTAAGATTTTCTTTATTTATTTGAGAGTGAGAGTGGGGAGAGAGGGAGAAGCAGACTTCCCACTGAGCAGGGATCCTGACATGGGGCTCAATCCCAGGACCCTGGGATCCTGACCTGAGCTGAAGGCAGATGCTTAACTGACAGAGCCACTCAGGTGTCCTGAAAGCTCTAAACTTCTAAGTTTTTACCAGAGAATTTGAATCACTGCTTACTAAATGTTTCAAGATATCCCTATCATTTAATATTCTAATTGACCGAGAAGTTACGCTGTACTGGGCCTTAAACTAAGCTCTTTACATGTATTACCTTGATTAATCCTCACAACAGCTCTGTGATGGATGAGGAACGGGCTCAGAGAGGCTAGTAATTTGTCCCAGGGCACACAGAAGAGCCCCTTCTCAGCCGCACCTGTTCTCACCTACTCTGCTATTCTGCATCTGACAACTCCCATCCTGATTAAACATGAGCAAACCTTGGTGAGAAATTCCGGGAAAGGGTTTCAGACACCCGTGTCGTGACGGTCTAAGGAGGATGTGTTCATGTCTCCCAGTCAGATCTGTCTGATTCACAGAAGAGCGTGCTCCTCTCCGAGGAAAGATGTTCCTTTGCAAATGTAGCATGTGTTTGAGAAGTGATGAGAGCTGCAGCCCTGGAAACTTCGAGAGGGAGCCAATGCATGTGTCCCAGCGGCAGCTTCCTTTCCTTGGTAGCGTTCTGTCAGAAAAGCTCCTCTGAGATCCGTGGTTGCCATCCAGATTCCACAGTCTGAACCCCCAATGGCTCTGTCTTTTCATATACATAAATACACACACACACACACACACACACGTATTACATTGCATTTATTTCTAAGGACAAGAAACGATTTTCTTAGGAATGTCTCTGCCATCTCTTACTAGAAGTCACGCATACGTTATGTATCCAAACACGCCTACATGCGTGACCTTGTATTACAATCTGAAATTCCTAACGGGACTTTGTTTAGAGCTGTAAAGAAATGACTGTGAAGGAGGTTGGTGAGGAAGGAGAAAAAAAAAAAACCATAGGGAGGAAGAGGGCAAATGAAAAGATCAGATCTTATCTGCATCATTCACAGCTGGAGACTTACACCAACAACACAGACCCAAGAACAGGCATGTTCGGACGACGCACACGAGATTTTGATTTGTTTATTCTCTGGGAGGAGGAAGGCGGGAAGGAGGAATGCTTCAGAGAGGCTCAGTACTTTTCTCTCCCTTGGGTAAAAATCAAGAATATTTTTATTGCACTGTTTACTCAAAATGTCCCTTCTTTTCAATGAGAAATTCTCATTTTAGCCTTTAGCTCCTTCCAGGAGACTAAGCAAGTGCCTTGCTCCGTGGCACTTAAGTCCTGCACCCGGCTTGGGGGACAGGAATAGCCCGCAGGACCCTGACCCGACACCGCTTTCCAATACAATCCCAGCACGTGTTTATCTCCCTTTGGAAAACCAAAGTATTGAAATAAGATCGCCTAGTCTATAAAAAGCCTCTTGCTTCCCTCAAAGAGGTCAGACATTGCTCTTTCTGGGGCGGTGTAGTTTGCGTAAAGCCCAGCTAGGAGCTACCTCCTGGAAGAGAATCCTCAACTTCTCCTGCCTGTATCCCCACACCCGCCCTATCGCAGCTGGGGAGCGAACAGGACATTATTCTTATTTCTAGACAGTGTCCGACTCCCAGACCTCCATTCCAAACAGCAGGCTTTTACTCCAAAGCTGAAAGTTAGGGGACCTGCCTTGATTTACCAGCAAGGGGATTCCCATTATTTCCATGTATTTGGAGTAACTTTTTCTCACCAACAGGAGACAAGGCAGACCCAGAGAATTTTTCTTTCCAGGACGAATCACCCACGGGTGAAGGTGTCCACACGCATGTGGGCACACTCTCGCATTCGGGTAAACATAGGTGTGATTTAACTGGCTCTGAAAACCTTCAACCGGGCGGGGGCATGGGCAGTACTGTGAGCTTGATCTGTAAGCAGCTGAGCTTGGGAGGCTGGCGGCGGGGCTCTCATCTGTGAGGAGAAGCTGCTCGGCTTCATCCCACTAGCTGAAATTCATTTTTCAAAAGAAATTAGACCGAGGTCCTGTTGTTATAGCAACAGTCAGAGCCACTTACACAGCCTCTTCCCTACAACCTCACTCTGACTTCTGTGGGCAGCAATTTCAATTATGTACAGGGAGTGACCAAGGCCGAGCCTGGGTAGACCTCTTCTTAGCCGTTTAAGGGGTAGAAGTGTAAATCCTCTAGGTCCAACCTGAAGCCCAAAGACCAGACTTGACCATGTTCTGCAGAGTTCTCTTGGTCCTGAAACTCAGTGAACAGTGAAGATCACAGTAAAACCTTCGGTCCCTGTGTTTTCATCTCTTGGGTAGGAGCTGGACATGGAACCACCAAATTTCCTGGGGTTAACCAAGTACCAGCCATTTCGGAATGGGGACTTCCAGTGATGGCAACGTTGGCAATCACCACCGGATCCTCAAGTGTTTGTATTATTTTAGTCCCCTGGGATTTTATTCTTTGGGATGTGGATTCCCCAATGTTTCCAATCACCTACTCCAACCCCTGAAAACAACAATCAACTCCAAAATTCCCCTTTCTTGATGAAAATGTACACTTATTACTGAACCTCTATGGCAAAGAACTCTCCAAAGGAGTCAGCGATGTAGCAGTCTACATTCATGCCTGGGCTACCCCAAGTGGCAAACATCTGTGAAGCCAGTGCTCGTGACTAATGTTACAAGCCGAATTGTGCCCTCCCCAAACTCACATGTTGAAGCTCTCACCCCAGTACATTTCAAATGAGACTGTGTCTGGAGATAGGGTCTTTAAAGAGGTAATTAAGTTAGGGGCACGTGGGATGCTCAGTCGGTTGAGCGTCTGACTCTTGATTCGGCCCAGGTCATGATCTCATGATCTCATGATCTCAGGGTCATGGGATGGGGCCCTGCGTCAGCGTCCACGCTCAGCGGGGAGTCTGCTTGAGGATTCCCTCCCTCTGCCTCTGGCCCACCTCTCTAAAATAAATAAATGAATCTTTTAAAAAAAAGGGGGTAATTAGGTTAAAAGGAGTTCATTAGGCTGGTTCTTAACCCAATTTGACCTGTGTCCTTAGGGGAAGAAGAAATTACAACAAAGATACACACAGAGGGAGGACCATGTGGAGCCACACAAAAAAGACAGCCATCTACAAGCCAAGGAGAAAGGTCTTAGGGAAACCAACCCTGCTGATGGCTTAATCTTGGATTTACAGCATCCAGATCTGGTGAGGAAACAGATATCTACTGTCTCAGCCACCCAGTGTGTGTGCTCCTTTGTGATGGCAGTCCCAACTAGCTACTACAACGAATAATCTGGTTTAAACCTATCTCTGTCCTTTCCGTGTCTTTTGTAGGTTAGGCCCTCAATAACTACTCTATCTTGCAAATTTGTTCATGCTTTGATTCAACTGATGGGAAAACAAATTGCAAATTTGTTCATGCTTTGATTCAACTGATGGGAACACCTACTGTGTGTCTGGTTCTCTATCAGGCACTAGGACTCACTAGTGAACAAGATTCGGTGTCTGACCTCAAGAGCTTTCAGGATGGAGAGGAAAGAAAAGCAGAGGAGGAAGGACAAGGTCGTTTGCAGTGGGCACCCGTGCTATGGAAGCCCAAAGGAAGGGCACCCTTTAGTCCTGGAGGGACTGATATGGAAACTGAGACTCTGGACTCACCACGCAGTTAAGAAGCCAGAGGAGAAAGAAGGCGTGGCTTCTAAGTGAAACCTCAAATAGTTGTGTCTGGCTTGCGCCAGGGTACAAGGGGAAGAGGCCGGGGAAGTAAGAGCCATACAGATCAGGAAGGGCTTGTCTGCCCTATTATGACTTCATCCAGAGGGCTTTGGGAGACACTGGAATAAAAATCGTCACTTGTAATGCGCACTTCAGATTTCATGGTGATAGAAGTTGGTTGCAAAAGGTAAAGTATTTGAGGGCCACCTGGGTGGCTCGGTTGGTTAAGCGACTACCTGTGGCTCAGGTCATGATCCTGGAATCCCTGGATCAAGTCCTGCATCGGGCTCCCAGCTTCATGGGGAATCTGCTTTCCCCTCTGACCTTCTCCCTTCTCATGCTCTCTCTCACTCTCTCTCTCTCAAATAAATAAATAAAAATCTTAAAAAAAAAAAAAAAGGTAAAATATTTGAAGTGTTTTGTTTGATAGGCCAGCGATAACAGAATACTACAGACTGGGTGTCTTGGCTAATTTTCTCACAGTTCTGGAGCCTGGAAGTCCAAAATCAAGGTGTGTTGACAGGTCTGGTTTCTGCTGAGGTCTTTCTCCTTGGCTTGCAGATGGCCACTGTGTCACCATGTCTTCCTATGGCCTCTCCTCTGTGTGTGCGCATCTCTGGGGTCTTTTTATGGGTCCAAATTTTCCCTTCGCATAGAGACAATGGTCATTTTGGACTAAAACCCACTTCGATGGCCTCATTTTAACTTCGTCACCTCTTAGAAGGCCCAATTTCCAAAGACAGCCACATTGTAAGGTCCTAGGGATTAGGGCTCCAACATGCGGAATTTGAGGGAAGGCACAATTCAGTATCATTCCTGTACAGGGGACCATGCAAATGGCTCCATCTATCCTTAACTCATAAAAATTATATGACACCGATCTGGTCTTGAGGCAAGTAGTTCAACAATCGCTATTTGGTCCAGCGTTTAACAACATATTTTTTAAGAAGTGTCTGTCTCCCAATTTTAACCCCCAACTCAAAATACTCTTCACATTTACTCCTTAACTACTAGCCAACAAGTGTGGTCAGAGATGGCTCTAAGCAAAACCTCAATGCAGGCAGAAGAGACGTGCTCTTATTTAGGAGATGCTGAACAAGGACCATTCCCTGAGGCTAAAGTATAGATGTTACTTTACACGGATAATCCATCCCACCTCAGAGAGTCACAGAGAAGGAAAGCCGAGGCACAGAGAAACCAGGGCCACAGTGTAATTCAGAGGAAGAATAAGGAATGGTCGTCAGGATCGCCTGCTGCAGCCTCGTGCCCCATGCAATCCATTTCTTTGCCTGTAACGGGTTCAGAGTTTGTCAACTTCCCATTCCCATTGTGGTGCATTGTCAATGGGCTGTAACAGTGTGGAGTCAAAAGTATGCATTTCAGTGGTTTTATCTTTCTTACCTAGCCATCCACACATTATTTATGCGGTTTCCATTATAATGCTACAGTGAGGTTTGCATAATATTTTCTGTAAGTGCCTACTTTTGCATGGTTCCGGGCGCTCTAAAACTCCCCTGGGACACAATTTTTTTCACCTCGGTCTGAGTTCTGAAGCAAGATTTTTGTAACGACAAACGATGACTTTAGGGATATTTTTGAAGTTACCTGACTATAAAGAAAAGGAAGGGGAGAGATTTTTACTGCAATGAATATTTTGTTACCTTTTGTCCAATCAAACACTACAAATCAAAAAGAGCTGAACATAAAGGCATCAAGCAAGGCAATGTAATGGATTTCACTGAAGAGGGCCCACACGGCCAGATTTAACTAAATGAGGTCTGCATTCACATGCTTATCAGTATTTAAAAATACCCTGAGTGTACACAACAGAAAATGTCAGGAACTTGAAAAGCAAAAATATGCATGTGGCTCTTTCCAGATCTCACTAAAGCACAGCAACTAAACAAACTTAATAATGTGATCGGGCCGTAGTTACTTAACCTCTCCGGACCTCTGTTTCCTCAATTATAAAATGAGAGGGCTGGCTTGCCCGACCTCCAGAGTTTGTTCCAGCTCTCACAGAGTCTCTATTTGGACTCTGGATTCAAATCAGTGACTCACTTTCAGAAATCACTCGGGAAGGCACCATTAATTCAGATGGGCAGCTGAACTTTGGCCGGTAGTTAGCAAGCAACCAAGAGCCTCATTTTAAGTCAGAGAGCAAGAATTCATTAAAGTCTTCTGCACAAGTTTCTTGGCTTTAGGAAATTTGAAAAAAAAAAAAAACAAACACTTACATCCTAATCACAATTACCTTCCAAACAAAACAAAAGTGTATAAATCGTGTGGTTCATTTAAAAGGGTTCTTCATTTTTGGATGGTCAGCTTGGGCTTAGGTGCTGAGCTGGGTGCAGAGAGTATGAAAGATGCACAGGATCCCCGCTTTCAAAGAAATTCACAACCTGTTGCCCATTGTCATTTTGCTCCTAAGTGTCTACTGGAAAAGTCTCCCGTTATGTGAAACACTTGTCAAATATAGCCAGTAACCACGTTCCTATTGTGGTGATCACAATTTGGCTAACTTCTAGAACAGTGTGTGGCTCTTTACCTCCACCATGAAGATTCTGAGTAAATGGTCTGAAATTACATAAAGAGCCTGAATGTGCCAGTTTGGGTCATTAGAGACTGGACCAGGTTACAAGCAGGAGATCTCCACCTTTCTAGGTATCCCCTACCATGGATATGGCCCAGAAGAGGTGGATGGGTGTGGGCCTAACCTTAGGCTTCGAGTCAGGAGCCCTGGGTCCTAGAGAAAATAATGTCTACAATTCCTTCTAAATCGAGCAGCCAGACATTTTACTCTCTAGTTAATTGGGATATAACTTGGAAGGTGAACCAACTGACATTTTAGGGTCCCTCTCAACCTTGTGGTCTTTTTCTAAAATACGTAACTAGTTCCTAAATTCGAGAGAATGAGAAAGTTTGTGTCTGTTACTGTGTCTATGCCTTATGTAGTAAAACCTGATTAATTCAATTCCTGATCATTTTGCCTTTAGCTGTAACTTGGCTAAGGGCCAACCTGATATGTATTCTTATGTACAAAAAAAGAGCTTGCTATGTAAAAGAACAGATATAATGAAGATCATAAGGGGAATAGTAGGAATGCTTAACCTACTTAAGGTAGAAATGGGTCTCAAGGACTCAAGCACTCAAGAGACTCAAATTTAGTATATGTGCTGCCGGAGCGAGCATGAGACTCAAATTTAAATAAACAATTGATACATGCATTATGAACTCTTCTCATATATTAATTAAAGTAGTTCCCCAAGGATGTTTATTTACTAACAGTTTGATAGTCTCGTTTGAATTGCAGTTGTTACTTTTAAATATATACACGTAGTACAGATTTATCACTGCGCTTCGGTTCAGATTTTTCTCAACTCGAGCAGCTGTTGGCTCAAATTAGTTTAAATTAGGGAGAGTCTATTGTATTCATAAACTCTTCGTCTAAATGGCAGAAATGACGACGATAACATTTGTCTGAGGTTTGTTGGAACTCTGCGGCTTAACTTCTAGTCTGAGATTTGTAGAGAATGAACACGGAATGATTAATGGCCATTACTGATTTCTTACAGCTGTAACTTACCAGAATACGTATACTCTAATACTGTACCCACGGTAATTATCTCATTACTATGAAGTGTCACAGAAATGCATTATGCGAAGTATGCGTTGAATCACATTGAGCAATTTCTTTTTATGTTCAAATCCGGAAGCTTAGTGTTCTCTAATAGTGGGAGAGTTGCGTGGGAGTTGGGGGGCTTTACAAGAGAGTTGGGGCTTCTCCTGGGAGTGACACCCAAAAGCTGGAGCTCCTTGGCAGAAGTGTAATAAGCTTTGAGACTCGGGTCATTCTTCTAAACTTTTCTGCACCTCAGTTCCTAATTTGAAAATGGGCATATTCCTGTGTGACCCCCACAACACCTCATGGAAAGGATTAAGCAGATTAAGTCTATAAAACAGGTGGTCACCAGGAGGAAAGGCATTAAGGAAATGACTCAGCGTACTGTAGTGGTGACTTTTCTAACTACATGAATATTTAATGAACAGTACACATAATACTTGACATTTCTATGGAGCTCTTCATGCAAGCATCTTAACATCACTTTAAGAAATGCATGGCAACAATTAGCAGACATCTGGGAAGCATCACCTCATTGGCCAGAGAGGGTAGAGACACAGGCGCTTTGTTTCTAACATCACAGTGTTCAAGACTAGGGTTATATTCAAATACGGTTACCCCACAAATCAGAAGATACGGCCTTAGAAATAGAACGAGGTTCATTTGAGAGCCATCCAGCCACACATAGGAGGTAACCTAGACAACACAGGTGCAAAACCTTCCTAAGAAGTGAGCACATGGTTGGAGATGGGTCTTGTTAACTGGATGAGAGAAGTCAGCAAAGAGACAAAGGAATAGTATTTGTGAGAGATCAAAATAAAACATCATTAGGAAAGTAGGAAAAAAAAAAAGAATCTGTGGTCAGATTTGTAATGTCAGTTGCAGTCTGAAATGAGAACTAAGAGACTATTGGATTGGTTATCAGAGTAACTCACTGGGAACATAAGAGAAGTTTCTGCTAGGATATCCAGCAGCATCAATATCATCTGGGAACTTGCTGAAATGTAAATTCTTAGCCAGTTCCCCAGATCTCCTGAATCAGAAGCTCCGATCGTGGAGCCTGAGCTCTCTGTTTTAACAAGCCCTCAAAGTGATTCTCCTGTGTCTGAGAAACCTTGCTCAAGAACAGTGCTTCCTGTCCAACAGAACTTCCCGAGATGATGGAGATGTTCTCTATCCTATCTGATACATGAGCATCTATCGAGCTGCATGTTGCTTTTGAGTACTTGAAACGTGGCCAGCGCCACTGGGGAACTAACTTCTAAATTTCATTAATTTTAATTAAGTTTAAGATAGCTACGTTTAACGAGTGGCTATTCCATTGGACAACCAAGTTCTAGAAGTACGCTGTGAATGAATGCCAGGTTTCTGATCAGCATGAAAAGCAAATGGTGAGGAATGGAGATGCTGAGTGTGACCCTTCTGTGTAAGAAATCCTGTTTGGGAAAGCAAGAGGAGAAAAATGTATCATGGCTGGTATGTCAGGAGGTGAAATAAGGGGTTTTTTTTTCCCCGGGAAAAGGAAGTATTGAGTGTGTTTGAACGTGAAGAGAAATTAGAGAGCGGGAGAGGTTGGCCCGAAGGAAACAGGGACAAATGAAAAATTGTGATGGAGAGGTCTAACTGTGGTAAAATATCCATACCATAAAATTTACCATCTTAGCTGTAAAGTGTACAATTTAGTGTTATTAGGTACATGCACGCTGTTGTGAAACTGTCTCCATCACCTATCTTCAAACCCCTTTTCATCTTGCAAAACTGAAACTCTATGCCCGTTAAACAGTAACTCTCTATTCCTTCCTTCCCTCAGGCCCTGGCAACCAGCATTCTGCTTTATGAATTTAAAGATTGCATTTATTTTTATTTGAGAGAGAGAGAGAGAGAGGGCGTGCATGTGCATGTACATGGGAGGAAGGACAGAAAGAGACGGAGAGAGAGAATCCCAAGCAGACTCCCCACTGAACACAGAGCCCAACACGGGGCTCAATCTCATGACCCTGAGATCACGACCCACGCTGAAACCAAGACTCCGGCGTCTAACTGCCTGAGCCACCTGGGGTGGAGGGCTTTGCCTCTATGAACTGAACCACCTTGCTAACTCATGTAAGTGGAATCATAGAATATTTGTCTTTTTGTGACTGGAATATTTCATTTGGTATAATATCCTCAAGGTTTATCCATGTTGTAGCATGTATCAGAATTTCCTTTCTTTTTAAGGCTGAATATTATTCCATTATATGTGTAAACCACTCATCCATCTATGGACATTTCAGTTGCTTCCACCTTTTGTCGATTGTGAATAGACTGTGCTGCTATGAACATGGTTTTATATATATCTTGAGGCCTTGCTTTAAATTCCTTTAGGTATATACCCAGAAGTGGAGTTGTGTGATCATGTAGTAGTTCTAGTTTTAATTTTTTGCAGAACCTCCACATTGTTTCCCACGGTGGCTAAGCCATTTTGCATTCCTATCAAGATATTTGTTTTTGAGTCAATGAAGGATAGAATATCAAAGCCATCAAAAAAATGATTTAAAGACAAATATGGGGAACAGGTATATTGAAATACAACTGTGTGTGTGTGGTGGGGGGTAGGGGAGCGGTGAGGAAGAACAACCCAGGCTTGAGGAGAAAGCAAATAAAGGTTTTGTAGAGTTGGTCCATTATAAGAGAGCAGGGAAGTTCTTTGAGGGATCTCAAGCAGAAGTATATAGTGTGTGCTATGGGATTGAATCATGTTTTCCCCTCAAAAAGATATGTTGGAGTCCTAACCCCAGTGACCTCAGAAAGTGACTTTATTTGGAAACAGAGTCACCATAGGTGTAAGTGGTTAAGATGAAATCATACCGGAGTAGAGTGGGCTCCTGATTCAACATGAGCGTGATCATTCTCATAAGAATATGGCCCCGTGAAGACCTGGAGACGCACAGAGAGAACGCCACGTGATGGCAGAAGCAGAAACTGGGAGTTATGTAGCTATAAGCCAAGGCATGCTACAGGATGCCCGCAAACCATGAGAAGCTAGGAAGAGCCAACGAAGGATTCCACGCAGAGTCTGAGGGAGCATGGCCTGCTCCCTTGATTTTAGACTTCCAGCCTCCGGGACTGTGAGACAATAAATTTCTGTTGTTTTAAGCCACCTAGTTGGTAGGACCATGTTATGGCAGCCCTAGGAACTGCCAGAGCTGCAGAGTATGAATCTGTATAATAGGCCAAGGTCACCTCGGGCCAAGGCCAAAATGAGTACTTCCAGTTACTGTGCATCCCACCTCCGAGCAATATGGTTTCTGACACACTGGGATAATACCGGTGATAAGTCAATGTAATATATATTTTGAATCACAGTCCTTACTAAAAGATTTTCTTTCTGTCTTTCACAGGAACAACTAGGGCATGCATATAAACACACTAAATTGTATGCTTCTCAGAACCAAGATGGGAAAGAAATCTCAGTATCTCAGGGCAGAAGTGCTGTCATCCCCTAGAAGTTCTTCTGGATTTTATTTCACCTGCATTTGGCCTCTAAATTTTTGTTCTGGGTTCAAAGTCTGAGCTTAGCTCTTACTTTAGCTGGAAAAATCAAAGACTCTTCTAATTTCTTAAATTTCTAAGTTTGTCTGCTTTTGCTGACTCTGGCCTTTATCTTAGGTGCTAATTCATGATTTGGGGAAAATAATAATATAGTTATTTTCCTGCTTTCCCACCTGAGTTTTAGGGAAACAGTCCGTGTTGAGGTGATGAGTGCCGACTCAGATTAAGCCACTTAAGAAAAACTGCCTGGGTTATGAACTCCGGGGTGAGTCTCTCCCAGAGGTGGATGGGTAATGGCTGTGGGAGCCGGGGGTAAGGGTCGAAATTCTCCACGGTGGCTCGACAGAAGAGTCTGCCTGGTCTACAGTGGGAGGAGACCTCAGCTATTGCTGACGTGGAAAGAGCGTGGATTATTTGGGTGAGCAGAATAACCTTGAGCATCTGCCAAGTCAAAACACAAGTTGTAAAAACAAAGTCTCTCCCTTGCTGCCTACTTGCTCTTCTCCCTTTAAAACACAGCTCTTGCTTTTGTTAAAATTCACCTACATCCTAGTAGAAGTGGAAGAAAAGAGCCAGAAACGGTGGCTACAACCAAAAAAAATTAAAAAGCCCAGAGATAACTATATTTTAATACTTCTCTACAAAAAAACATATCCAGTTCACAGACTCCTTCCCACCTGTCCCTTCCACAGCCCCTCGAATTAAAAAAAAAAAAAAAATTTTTTTTAAACTTTGGCTTTTCATGAAAGGCATACAGCAAAAGTATCATTGTTCCCAAATTCCAAAGCGATTTCGCAATCATAATGAAATGAGGGAGGAAATGGTTTTGTTGAGGTCTTGAAAACAATCACCCCCATGTTGCTGCATGGTATATCTTTGTAAGTTATAAAGGGATTTGCAAAAATTAGTTCATTCATTCAACGCACACTCACAGAGCATCATTTATGCACCGGGCCCTACGTGTGAGGCTGGGGATGCAGAGATGAATAAGACATGGTCTGCCTAGAAGAGCTCACAACAGAGGAAGACAGCTGTTACTATTATTCATTATAATGTGGCTAGGCTTCCCATGCCCTACTCCTACCTCCAGCGCCAGGAACCTTGATTTTAATTCACAAAGAACCATATTGTGGGGAGGAAAAAAAAAAAAAAGAAAGAAAATGACCACAGTAAATCCTGTAAAGGTGGCAGGTCTCTCCAGAAATATGGCTAAACCGTGAGCTTAGACCTCCTTTAAACTAAGGGCAGGGGAAGAAAAGAACGCAGCAAAATGCCCACACAAACTACCAAACCCAATCAAAATAAACATCTGGAAGTAAATTAGAGAAATTCAAAACTAACTGGGAAAGAAAATTATTTATAGCATAAAAATCAGTTAAAAAGGAAAGTGAAACACACTGGAGTAAAGTCAAAGCATCTTTCTCTCCTCGTCCTTTTCAGAATTGCCCCAGAGCATCATACGAGGAAAGACATTACCCTCAGCTCTATTGGAGACTTTGAGCTTCATAGACAAAGGGATCCATGTCTAGAATTGATAACCCGATTTCTACATATTTGGGGTTGAGCTCAGATGAATCAACTCGAATATCAAAATGCAGGTTTTCTGATGTGATTTTATGCCTGCTTTGAATCAGTGGCTGAGGAGAAAAGTATATACACAATAAATCTAAAATCATTCAATTACCTTAAGTCAATTGGGAGGTTTACATTTACTGAGAACAGGCATTTGACTCTCATATTACAAAGACATGCAAATGACTCCCAAGTTGCAAAATCATTCTGGATAGCTTATTACTCCATTCTCAGATGTTGGAGGAGTGAGGGGAGGCTTGAGAGTTTGATCAGGAAAATACCACACTTGTCATTTGGCAGAAACAGCATGCTAACACAGCCTCTGGAACTACCGGCTGTATGAGTGTCAGCTCACAGGAAGGGGAAAACATCCAGTCCCTCTTTGGAAACAGATTCATGCTGGAAAATTACCCAAGTTAATTTCCTTCTGTTAATTAAGCCAGTTTCCTTATTAGCAAAGGGAGATGACCAAGTCTCGTCTATATCCAATGACTCACAGAATGGTGACGTTAGCCAGCCCGGTCTCTGTTTTAAAACTTAACTTGCAGATGGAATGTCATAGAATCGGTGTAAGTGGTATAAGCCCCACCTGGTACTTAGTTCTGCTTTTACCACTGGTGAACCAAGGACTCTCTCAGAAACTACCCCCACATTCTACTAACCACTGAATTCCTACACGGCTTCATCTCTGAGATCTCTCTGTGGGTGAGCCCTAGGTCCCATAACATCCGGTGTCCCTAGTCAGGCTGGGAACCCAGCAGCATTGAGGGGTAGTCCTCTGAACCCCCCTGTGACACGGTCCCTCACATGGAGGATGGGCTCATAGTGGACAAACTCTGATCTCCTTATTGTAAGCAACATTTTGGTGTTGGGGTGGGAATGGGGACAGGGATTCCTCTAGAATCGCTCAGAGACCCAGGTCCAAACCAAGGTAAGTCTGAAGGTAATCCTGAACCAAATCAGTGACTGTTTCCCAAGCCAGTCCTAACAACTGAGGCTCTCCTCAAAGTTACCACCCATTACATGCCAGGCAAATCCAAGATCCTACCCTTAATTCCCACATCACCCCTGTAAGGTAATATGCATCATTTATACAAATGAGGAAACTGGGGCTCAGGGAGATTTAAATAAGTTGCCCAAGGTCACACAGCGAGTGTGAGGGGGCTGAGATTTGAATTCTGAAGCCTGTGCTTTTCCATTCCACACCTCTCCACTTGTGAATGGAATGTGTTTCTCATTTCCAAACTACCTGGAAATGAGAGCGGCTCTGAAGTGAGCTAGGAAGAGGGAAGGCATCCTCAGAACTCTCGGTGGTGGGCTGACACATAAGGAAGGACTATCTGAAAGTGGACTTCCTATAAGGACTTCAGCTCTTCCGGTGATGCTGGCAGTGACGAGTCACATTGCCAGCCACTTTCCAGGGACATCACTCCAATGGCACCGACATGAGCACATACTTCCAGGCTAGTAAGAGACTAGCCTGCACAAAAGCATCGGGAATGTTCTGCTCTAGGTACACACAGCGTCAGCTCTTAAAAGGACAGAGGTCCACCAACCACAGTTGAGTGCTAAAGCTCGCAAACTCATAGTATGCTAGCACTGTCTTCACCTGGGTCCTCCTAATTCTTTGTTGCTCATAATTTCTTTTTCTTTGTTAATACCTTTCACTTTAATTTCAATTTCCCCAGAAGATTTCCTCAAGACTGTGAATATTGCCTAGTTCAGAAGATGAATATGAGGACTAAGCAAGGTAACGTAAGCAATGTATTCAATGGCACCACTTAAAGTCCTTGCAACTTCCCTCACCCATTAGTAATGCCACGGTAACATGGTAACCTATAGGGATTTTCAAGTGGGTGTTCTCCATCCCCCTCGATAATATTGTCACCCAATATAGAAGCAATGCAAACATACAATTTTAGATGACAAAACCAGGCTTCCATGATACGGATGATGGACGTATACGACTTTTTATCCGTATCTGACTTTTTAAACTTGGGAATTACATAAAAACGGATTCTGGGATCTCCGAGAACCCCCAAAAGTTGTGTGCAGAATTTTGTGCGTGTGTGTCTTTTTTCAGAAGGGAGGACCCAAAGCTTCTATCATCTAACACTCTCAGTGTGGTCCACGATCCTCCAAGAACCTAAGAGACACTCTCCTACAAATCAGCAGTAACAAATAAGATTGGATAGAACCTGTCTCACAAGCGGCTTTGATTTCCTTGAAGCTCAAAGCCATGTGGTCCTGCAATTCTAGGTTGCCTTGATGAATGTCTGTTCTACAGATCTGGGAAGACAGATCCATGTTCTATCCTGACAGCACCTGGCAGGCTGGGCTTAACTCAGGAGTCCTTATTTTTTTCAGGCAGTAGGACAGGCAGAGGGCATGACTGGGGCAGAGGGGGCCCCAGAAACCCTGTCTCGTGAGAAGCAGGTAAAGGAGCAGAGGATATCTTGCTGGAGAAAGTGAGAGCAGGGAGGTAGGAATGCCACGGTTCCTCTTTAAATGGTTGCCAACTGCTGCACTGGAAAAGGATTAGATTTAATCAACGGAGCTCCAGAATATGGAACCCAAGATCAAGGGCTGGAAGTTACGAGGAGAGAGAATTCAGCCTCTATACGAGGAGGAACTTTCCAAAACGATTACAGAGATTCAAAATAGAAAGGGCTACCTTGTGAGGCTAATGAGCTTCCTGTCCCCTGAGTTTTCATGCCAAGGCTGTGTGTTCATCTGTCAGGAATTTGTGAAGGGGATTCTTTATTGGGTGGAAGGTAGGAGAAAATGACCTCTACGATTCCTTCTAATTCCATGATCTATTAAGATTTTATATCTCTTATTAAAATTTACAGTCAAAGATCCAAACAAATGTTCCCTTGCTTCATATAACAGATACTTGGGGCAAATGACTTTATAAGGGGAATAACCACTTTTTCTTTCACTTTTGACTTTTATGCATGTGTTTTCTCAAAATGGGTTGTGCCTGTGTATGAAATGCTGTGTGTGCATTTCTAGCCCGCACTCCTCCCATCTGTCTCCCCTTTCTGACTCCCTGCCGCCCACCGGAATTCACTGCACTGTCATCTCTCCCTGAACTCTTGCACTATGCGTCTACCTGTTCATTTAGTTACTTTTACGTAATCTCTACACCTAACACGGGGCTCCAACTCACGATCCCGAGATCAAGAGTTTCACGTCCCTCCATCTGAGCCAGCCAGGCCCCCCTTACCCTCCTATGACCTTGCTTCCCATCCCAGCCTGCTCCCCAAGAAGTACCGAGAGTAATCATTTAAACACAATCATCAGGCTACATCTTTCTCTTAAACTCGAAACCATGCCTTACAGGGCACTAAATGACCAAGTGTCTTCAAGCTCATTTCATGCCCCCCTTTGGTGACACGCTCAACACACCAGCCCCCCTGGTCCTCGCTCCCCTGAACACTCACCTCTTACCTAGGACAGGGCTGTATACATAGCAGGCCCTCAAGAGAATTTTGAGTAGACGCCCACGAAACTCACAAATGTCACCGAAAGCCAAAGATTAGAGAAACAATCTTTTTCCACTGAAGAGAAAAAGGTATTCCCCATGCCTCAGAAGGTCCTTCCACAGCCTCTCGGCCTCTTCTCCTGGAGCCCCGCTATCGCTCAGGATTCAGCTCAGCTATCTCCTCAGGAAGGCTGTTCCTGGCCACCATGTCTCAGTCACCCCTCCCCACTTGGGTCCTGTTACATCGCTCTGCTTCATTTCCTTCGTACCGCTTACTACATATATATTTTTTATAACCATCCGGCCTTTTATTTTTGATTTGGTATTGGTTCCTTCCCTGCTTTGAGTATCAGTCCACTAAAGGCATGGACCTAGTCTGCGTTGTTCACTAACCTTCTGTGTCCAGAGTCTAGCACTGGGACCAGCTCATGGCCGGTGGTCAGTACTTCTGGAATGAAAGAATAAACGGGTGGGTGATTGTGTGAACGAGTCTCTCCAATACGGACGGTCAGCTCGGGGGCTGTGCGTGAGCGTGTTCTTAGCGTGTACGCATGACTGTATCTGCCTGGAAGCCTCACCTCTTACCTAGGACAGGGCTGTGTACACAGCAGGCCCTCAAGAGAATTTTGGATCGACTCCCACAAAGCCCACAAACGTCACCGAAAGCCAAAGATTAGAGAAACGATCTTCTTCCACTGAAGAGAAAAAGATATTCCCCATGCCTCAGAAGGTCCTTACACACACTGTGGGGTAAAATCCTAGAGAGGAATAGCACAGCTCCCTAAATCTGGGATAGTGTGTCTTTTTCCCCTCCTCCCTGAAGGCTTTTAGGAAAAAAAAATATTCTGGCAGTGAGGAACAAGAGATGCTGGAATGGGTTACTGAGGAGGTGGCAGAATCTCCTTTTCTGGAGCTCTTTAAAAATAGAATAGCCATCTGGGATGATTTAGACATGGTCTTCATTGAAGAAGGGGGATGGAAGAGGGAATGAAAGATCTAAGTCCCATCTCATCCTTGATTTTCTGATATTTCACTTTAAAGTTGGATTCATAGCAAAAGCCTGAAAGGAGCAAGGAATTCACTTTTTCTTTTTAACTGGATGTTAAATCCCATTTCGCTTTGAACTGTAATTCTGCTGTCTCACTCCCTCCTCCTCAAATGGCAATTTGGATGTCATACTTTTTTTTGTTACGGAGAAAGTTTGGATGAAACTTAACTTCCCTGCTCTCCTTCCTAGAAAGGAAAGCACGGGGATTAAGATGGGAGAGTTCCGCCGTCAGGAAATGACAGGCTGAAAAGTACAAGTCGGCGTGGGTCCTGCCCGAGCCGCTGTGGAGAACGAAGGGGCAGGAAGCAGAACACGGAAACACACCCCACAACGGGAACCTGCTGGGGTCACACACACCGGCCAGCTGCCGAAGTCTAGTCTGCAGTTCCTAACAATTGATTCTTCATTTTTTTTGTTTGTTTGCTTGGTTAACATGGGATCAAGCTCGGGAAAGTCCTGTCGACAACATAAGGTGTATTTTTCTTAGTGTCGGCTCTGAAATAGTAACAATCGAACTGTCTCCAGATTTTTCGTTCTTAGGACTCTTGCTTGATTTGTCAAAGCTGCATAGTCAAAAGAATAATAGATTTTAATACACACAAGGCTGAATTTTACTCTTTTTTCCTATAGAGGCCACACTGTAGAGAGCCTTGTTAAATCTGTTTCTCAGCAGTATTTGTATGCCATAACTGTTTTTCTAACCTAAATAAACTTGGTTGTGATTATCAGATACATTTATTTTTAAATGTTCATTACAAGCACTGTTGTGCATAACAAGGTAATGGCCAGTATGGCTCTGGTTTGGTTGGGCTTGGTTTTGAAAAGGAACACAATCAGATTAGTGACAGCATTAACTTTTATTTTTTTTGCCTTTCTATAAATTTAATGAATAATCTATCTTTCTATGGAATATTGTGTTAAGTCAGAACACAGCGTGACCATAAAGGTCACGTCCTGAAACCTGTCCCTGTCACTTTATAGGACATGATCCTTCATTTAGTCCTTGTTCTCGGGATGTCGACTGAGTGTCCACATAGGTGACATCTCGTGGATCAGTGTGTGTGCACCTGTGCCCACTTACGCTAGAAACGGAACTCGAATGCCAGGCACTCACAGCAAGAGAATTCTAAGGTCGAAATAAAACCTCCTGAAAACAAAAAGAAAGAAGTGGGGTGTTCTCCAGGAACTTTATTATTTTTTTTAAAGACTTTATTTGTCAGAGAGAGAGAGAGAGAGAGAAACAAGCAGGCAGAGTAGCAGGCAGAGGCAGAGGGGGAAGCAGGCTCCCGGCGCAGCAAGGAGCCTCATGCGGGAGTCGATCCCAGAACTTTGGGATCATGACCTGAGCTGAAGGCAGCCACTTAACCCACTGAGCCACCTCTCTGGTGAGCCTCCTTCTCCAGGAACTTTAAACATGAGTCACTTGAAGGTGCCTCCAGGATACAAAATCCACACATCCTGCTATGGAACCATTGGCTAGAGTGGTCACCACCCCCCTTTCATGAATGCATGGAGGACACACACATTTGTTCAGGGCGGCGAGAAACATCTGATCCTTTAACAGAGCAGGATTCAGTGTCTGCAGAGTTGTCACTATTACAGAACACTGGTTCCAACTTCTCCTCCCATGAGGCCACCATCTCCGTGCTGGGGTCCTTGGGATTACTGCCTGGGTCTGTGAGGTATGGGGCCCGGGCTGGGGCCGGGGCTACAGGGCCGTGACAGGGGAGAATTTCATCCCTGGGGTGAAAAGCCTGGATGAGTTTGGACCCAGCCAGGTTTGATCTGACGAAAAGTGAGGCCCCTGACCATGACCTTCTTTCTATCTGCTGTGTAGCCTTCCTTTGGCTGCAGGCACCCCCTCCCTCGGCAGGGCAGGTGGGAACAGGGGAGAGTCAGCTCTCCCGCATCTCCCTGGCTGAATCCCCCCGCCCTCTTATTGCTCCTCACTGTCCCCTCACCGCTCTCCCCTTCATGCTGCCCTCCCAGGTGTGGGACGCCCTCTGGGAGTCCCAGGTGGGACTCTGGCGCCCCTCCTACACTGACCCTCACGTGAGCGGCTCAGACTCCAGACCCACAATTTCCCTTCTCTTGGCTTCTGGTTAACTCTCTCCCCCTCTCCGTTGCTTGGAACGCTGGTCACTTTGTTATTTACAAACTACAGTTTTCAGTCTCACTTTACTCTATGCGCTGCTCACTATTGCTCCTTTGGGGTTTTCTCACAGCCTTCTCTCACAAATTCAACACCACCGCTCCCTCAGTGTAAAACAAGCGTCTGGAGCTTGCCGGGGCTTGCAAAAAAAAAAAAAAGAGTTGGGGGGGCGGGGGCTGCCGCTTTCCCACAGCCCTTCCTCTGGCACTGCAAATGTTAACGCCGATCTGCAGGGAGATTGCAATTCTAACATAATGAGATATTAATGAGCTTTGCACATGTCCCCAGCCACAACAGTTCTCTCCCCCTCCCCCCTGCACACCCTCTTCTGCAAATCCAGAGAGAACCTGCTCCTTCTCCGACACTGCGATTCCTCCACTTCCCTCCGCACCTGCCCTCTCGCGCTCCGGCGCCCTGGCTGCCCCGCTCGCCTCGAGCTGCCAGCACCACAGAGCACCAAATGGGCTGGCACCGCCTTGTTTCCCGGCCTAATGGATGCTTGTTTAAACACTGGAGCTGTTTGCATTGCTGCGGCTCACTGCATGTTAAACACAGTCCTCTGAAACCCTATCCCAATCCAATAAAGGTATCAGCAGTTCAGTGTGGGGAGGCAATTACTATGTGGTCCCAAGTGTGCCTTCTAAGCTCTAGGAAGGAAAATGTGATCGAACAACTAAAAGGAAAATCTGATTCGGCTCAGCATCACGTGGAGGACACAAGGCTTAACTGCAGCCAGGTCTGTGGAGGGCAGAGGGAAATCAATGATGAGCTGGGGAGAGCAAGCGCACATTGTTAAGAGGGCTTTAAGCCAGCCTGTTAGTAACACCATCCCCTGCCTTTGCGGAGAGACACCTGCCCGTCCTCCCACTCCGGCTCCCTTCTGCTTGCTTTCTTTTTTATTCCGAGGGGTATCCTTATTTATTTTTTAATGACAAACCGCCACCCTTCTTAACACTCTCCACCTCTCACTCACCTTTAATTCCTTAAGCACTCATATAAAAAAATGGCTTTTCTTGCGCAAGATCATTACCATATCAAAGGCAATAGAGAGAGAGGAAAAATGATAGAGGGATAATATACTGGCAGAGAGAAGAAGGCAGGCCTGCTTCAGAGAGAACAGTGGGTCCCTAACCTCAGGCTAATGATGCCAGTCGATAATGCAATGGATTGGTTTCCTGTCTTTGCTAAGGCTGAAAAACCAGGGGAATTATACGCAAGACTGAAATTTATTTCTCACCCAAGAAGCAAAAGTTTTAGAAAAGTGAATACTCGCCTCCATTTTTAAGTTCTGGACAGGAAGAGATATGGGGCTTCGCTCTCTTTTACCTCCCCCCTGTTCTTCATTTAAAAGCCTGCCCTGCGATGGCCCTTCCTTACCCCCCAGGAGTGAGAAAGCAGGGACGGAGGCAGCTGGCAACACGGAGATAAGCCATATACCAGGCTCATGGGGGCGCCATCCACTTCCCAGGAATCTTGCCAAATCCCTGCCTATTCCCCAGGGTTCCTGGCACAAGAGATTCGGCCAAGATGGACCCCGAGCGCTGGTGTCACCATCAGGCAGCAAGAGCTCTTGTCTCATGGGCTCCATGACATCGAGCTGTCCCTTCAGAAGAGGACCAGAGGGCTAAGGCGGTCTGCAATCCCCCCACCCCGTGATGCCTGCACCTCAAGGCTGAGAGATGGAGCGAGCTCTCCCTATGATGCGCTTCCAGAAGGATGACGGACACACTGAAAACTACTCGCTCTGTAACCATGTTCATGGGGCCGCTAGACCAGCACGCACAGGGTCTCTGACCTGGCCTTGACTTGGCTCTTTGTCACTCACTGCAGCTGCTTTCGAAGAAGTCCGGCTCCCACACTCCAGGCTCTAGGTGCTGGGGCAAGAGCACAGTGAGGCTCCACCAGGCGAGCAGCTTGGCTGAACCCGTGTCTTGCCCCGTAGGGAGGCAGGTTCTCCTACACCTCCCTTTGTCACAAATGCAACAGTCATCGCAACTTGAAGAGAATAGTGACCCACGAGCCCCATGACGGTCGATGTCAGGTCAAGTATCACTGAATTTACATAAGCCACGGATAACATATTTGGTCCTTGTGTTCTCCTTGGTTTCCTGACTTAACGTTCACGGAATAGCCTCATCCCCTCAGGCCCGGAAAATATGGGCAAGCGAACAACATTAGGCCCCTCCTGAAAATTATAAGTGCCTTGCTTGTCCTGCACACCGGGTAATGAAGTGTTCCATTGAAGAGATATATACGAAAAGCTTTCTAACAACATCAGATGTGTCCCTAGTTTATTAAAAGGTAGAGAATGTTTTTTGATAACTCACAGGGTCACAAGGTACTGACCCTATCATTGGTCATAGTTGGTTGTTTAGTTTCTCCGTCTAGGAGAAATAAAAGGGTAGTTATCTGACTCTCATCTACCTTTATTAGGAAAGAAGAGAACCTTGCAAAAGATGATAGGCAAATACCTTAATGACGGTAATTTATGGTCCTGTCCTGAGGTACGACCTTGTTACATGCCCAGAATCTGGCATCCGTGGGAAGCTAGACGTGTCCCTCCACAAAGGATGAACTCACTCCCATCTCCACTCAGCAGCAAAGCACATTTTAATTTTTTTTTCCTTCTTACTGTTTGAAATATCACCATGGAATGAAAAAAGTGATACTGACCCCAAACTTCTTCAACCTACTATCTTTATTCTCTCCCCAGACGCAGAAACTCACAAAATCTTTGTGCTCCTATAATGTCGTTCTGATCCAGAGACAGCGGCTACATTGTAATAAAATCATGGAAAGAAATTCTACTCCAAAGACTGAGATGTGCAGTAAAAGAGAGTATTTCGTTAATGGCACATCTGAGATGATCGAAGTAGAGGCACTCACAGGTGGACATAGAGGTATTTACCTTCTTTTGATTGCTTCCTGCATGTACATTAAAAGACTATTTTATTTTATTTTTTCCAAGATTTTATTTATATATTTGACAGAGAAAGAGATCACAAATAGGCAGAGAGGCAGGCAGAGAGAGAAGGGGAAGCAGGCTCCCTGCTGAGCAGAGAGCCCGATGCGGGGCTCGATCCCAGAACCCTGAGATCATGACCTGAGCCAAAGGCAGAGGCTGTAACCCACTGAGCCACCCAGGCGCCCCTAAGAGACTATTTTAACATTACATATAAAGAACCATCTCTGAAATCCTTCCTTATTATTTGCATACAAACCTTTGTTCTTTTTTTAAAATTTGTAACACATGAAAATTCCCTCCATGTAAACATCTTGAATTCTGTTAACCTAACCAAAAAATGGCACTCCACCTTACCACCACGAAATAAAAATCATAGCCCGCTGTAAAATGATTTGGTGGCTACTGAAGTCAGGTATTCTAAAACACTTTCCTCAACTGGCAAGCTTCACTCCCTACTACTACTCTCAAAGAGGTGTGGCTTCACACTTTGATATTCTACTTGGATACAGATATAAAAATCTTTCTTCTCCTCAGGAAATGACTACCTTATTCATCTCATTCCAGTATCCATTTAGCCCATCACTTTCTGAGGACAAAAACTGGTGGAACACTTTGTTAGGAATAAAACCCGAGATTCCCAAACCTGAGTTCCGGATGATGGAAAAACCCACATAAGCCCCGGGAAGAACTCTGTCTCATGACCTTTTTTCCTTTGGTGTTTTGTAGAGGAGCAAAATGACTTCGGCATCTGTTAGGAGAACTATACCTTGAGAGCAAAAATGATTGTGAGATGAGCATCCAGCAAATTTGGGCCCCTAAGCAAAATGTTTAAAGAGGTCCCTCTTTCATGGGCCACCCCAGAAGTGATCTCAATGTGCCTTGTACAGAGGCGGGGAGTGAGTCCCTTCTTTTGTGAGTCCCTGCGCTGGAGCATTTGCTCCCATTGTTGATAAGATAAAGTGACCAAGAAATATGACATTGTCTGCCAAACGAGAGCATAAAGATGACAGAGAGGTATAGGAACTGGGGCCACGCTGTCGCTTTCATCCTCACCATGCAGAACAGGGACCACTGATGACTTCTGGAAAAGGTATCTGTCTGGTTAAGAACAAGCTGACAAAGGGTTTATCGCAGTCTATTTTTCTATGTGTTTGAATATTCCCAGAACTAATGTTTTTGTTAAAGTATGTCAAGTGAGTATGTCGGCTGACAAGGAGACGTATATAGAGGGAAAAGGAAATGGACAAGGAGAATAGAGAGAGGGGACTGGAAATCCTGAGCACCCTGGCAAGTCACAGGGCAAGAGGACACAGGAGGGAGAAAGCCCAGATGCCTGGAGGGCTGCCTCTGGTCCTGCTCGAAGACCCTCCTGGGGAGAGCCAGATGATCCAGGACCTTCCAGGGAAGGTCCAGGAAAAAGAGGGAATGCTGCTGCCTTAGGCCTGTTCTTAGAAGAGGTTCTGGACAGAGCTTCCGTCAGCTCAAAAATCCAAATATCCACACACAGAGAAGGCATCTGTTCTACATTTTCTCACCCGAAGGAGAGCAATTTTGCACAGGTGCTTAGATCCATTTATCTAGAAACACGTGGAAACAAGAGATGGAAGACATGGAAAGAAACAGTGTGTAGAAAGAATACAAAGGGTATTTGACTGCTTGACTTTCTCTCAAGGTATTTTGGATCCTCTTTGGTAAAGAAATGTTTATAGTGTTAATTACCAATAGCCTCCCTTAACTTTTTGCTATTTTAATTTTGAACTATTTTTCACCTACAGAAAAGCCGCAAAAATAACACAAAGGCCTTCTTACCCTTTACGCTGCTTTCCTTAATGCTAACGTCTTCCATGACCATAACACACATATCAAGAACAGGAAATTAACATTCAGATGGTATTATTAATTAAACTACAGACCTTATTAGTATTTCACCGTTTTTTCCACTAATGTCCTTTTTGCTTCAGAATCCTAGCCGAGACGATCCCGTATCACTTTTAGTTCTATTTCTTCTTGGTCTTTTCCAGTTTGTAACAGTTTCCTCAGTCTTTCCTTGCCTTTTTTTGCCTTGACATTTATGAAGAGTACTGAACCGTGGTTTTGCTGAATGTTCCTCAGTTCAGGTATGTCCAGTATTCCTTCATGGCTGGAGAGAATTTAAACATTTTTAGCAAGAAGACTACGAAGACGATGTTGTGTCCTTCTCAGCGCGTCCTGTCAAGGGTTGGTGATGTCAATATGTCTTATTATTGGTGAAGCTTCCCTCGATCACTTGGTTAAGTTGGTGTCTGCTGGTTTCTCCATAGTAAAGTTACTATCTTTCCCTTTGTAGTAAATAAGTGCTTAGAGGAACTATGCTGAGACTATGCAAATCCTGTTTCTCCTCAGACATCGCTCACTAATTTTAGCATCCATCTGTGGATCTTGTCTGAAACAATTATTACTGTGGTATTTGCCTAATGGTGATTCTATTTCCCACTTTCCTTCAACATTTATTTTCTGGGATTCTCCTTAAGGAAGAGCTGTCCCTTCTCTCCTATTTGTTTGTTTTTTAATCAGTTTAAACCCCTATTTATTTAATCTATGGGTTAAAATTCAGTACTATCATTCTTTATTTTGCTGCCCAAATTGTCCAAATTGTTCCAGCTTTGGTCACTGGGAAGACATTTACATTGACTTCAGTGTTCTTTTGAGAAGAACTTGTCATTTTTGTTGTTTGTTTTTTGAGGGGTTTTTTTTTTGAGAATTTCCTTATTTATTGGCACTACGGGATGGAACACAAAATAGGCTCATTTTGTGTTTTCCCTGCCTGAGTCTGGAATCAACTGCTTCTCCAAGGAGGGGTGGTTCTTTTTACTGGGGAATGGTATTTAGAAGAAAGATATGGATGATATAAAGTGAGCTTATTGCATCTCAGCAGAGAGAACTAGGAACTATATGTATGTATACTAACCTATTTATATACATCTATCTTTCTTTCATCTATTAAAACATATAGATAATAGTCATTTATCCTGTTACTCTGATTCTAATCCAACACCACAAGGTTCATTTTACCCTTCCTCTTTCCTTATTGATAACTTTTCTTTTTTTAAAGATTTTATTTATGTATTTCACAGAGCGAGAGATCACAAGTAGACAGAAAGGCAGGCAGAGAGAGAGAGGGAGAAGCAGGCTCCCTGCCCAGCAGAGAGCCCGATGCGGGGCTCGATCCCAGGACCCTGAGATCATGACCTGAGCTGAAGGCAGAGGTTTTAACCCACAGAGCCACCCAGGCGCCCCAAAAGATAAGTTAGGTTTAATAATCAGCTCCAAAGCCATTCATTAATTAGACTAGAAATGGATTTACGAATTTGGTAAACATGAATGGGCATGTTGTGTGTCTAAGGCCGTCTCTACAAGGCACTCTTGGTGGAACAAGGATGACTCTCAGACCCTCCCTTCAGGTAGTTTAGGGGCTACCAGAAAATATATTAAAATGATATGGAAAGTTAGGAGTGTTAGGAGAAACAAACAAGCTGCTATAGGCTTGTAGAGGAAGGAGAAATGCACCCCTATTGAAGGAATAAGAAGAGGCCTTCTGAAGCAGCTGTGGCTCTTTAAGGATGGGTAGGATGGGATCTTTAAGGACTAGCAGAAAGCAGTCCAGAAAAGGGAGCAGCTTGAACCAAAGCATGAAGTGGAGGCATGTACAGCAAGGCACAAGAAGGGGACAGTGTGTCTGGGTAGAGAAGAGGGCCCAAGAGGAGGCACGGTGGCTGCACCTGGATCCCAGCGCTCCATGTCTGGCTGGCCACAGCTCAATGTGGGCTCTGTCCTGTGGGCCACACAGAGCTCCTGAGAGTTCGTAAGCAAGAAGAGACTTGATGGGAGTGGCATCGTGGGACTCACAATGGAGGGGGATTTGAGGGACCGGGATGGTCTCTGGAGGAGAGAAATCAGTTTGGGAGCTATTGATATAGGTCAGAGAATCCAAGAGATCCTGAATTTGGGCAAGGACAACAGATATGCAGAGGAGGGCATATATGTGAGGAGCTACCACGAGCGCCGTTGGCCACACCTGAC
>CM053604.1:99517942-99667362 GCA_028646535.1 Procyon lotor
GGGGATTTGAGGGACCGGGATGGTCTCTGGAGGAGAGAAATCAGTTTGGGAGCTATTGATATAGGTCAGAGAATCCAAGAGATCCTGAATTTGGGCAAGGACAACAGATATGCAGAGGAGGGCATATATGTGAGGAGCTACCACGAGCGCCGTTGGCCACACCTGACAATAGATTCAATGAGAAGAACAAGAAGTCAAAGGCAACTTCAGGATTACAGGGAAGTATATTAAAAAGTACCAGTTAGAAACTTAAAAGCAAGATGGTGGGAAAGTGTCCGACAGCCCCCAAAATGCAGAGTTGAGAGAAATCACTCCCCTTGTGACTATTTTCATGCTGTTAGAATGAACAGAAAAGGAACAAAAAATCAAACTTTTAATCAAACAATACTGTTACTTTTTAGCAGCAATGCTAAATCTCCAATGGAGTGGAAAACTGTATTAAAAATCAAAGTGAAATTTCTAGAGGATAATGACATTTAATTAGCCCATGGTGCTGGTTAGCCATTGGCATTGATAATCACCACAAAGCAATATTTTCTTTGAAGTTAGAGAGTTAACACTCTCTAAACTAGAAGCTGCCCACATTTTATCCTTTATGACTTGAAGGCTATTAAAACAGAGCCATATAACTTCAGCCACTGGGGAGTTTTAGAACACTGAAGTCAGAATGCAACTGTCCCAACTACTGTTAATGTTGTATCACTACTCAGATGTGATAGTCTATCTCAGGGAACAGCTTAAACTCAAATACACTAGCATCTACACAATCACGACAGTACTCATTAATTAGCACAGAATGTACAGGCCAAGCGCTGCACTTGCTGGAGAGTATTTGGCTTTCAGGCTCCAGAAGCAACTACGAGTCAACTGTTGTTATCCCAGTCTCTGTTAATTACACTCTTTTTAAGGCAGAAAGAGCTAAATTTGTTCATCTGTTTCGCAAGACGTCAGAACTTAACCATGCCATAGGGCAACAGGAAGGACACAAGTGGAGGAAAAGAGGGCAAATCATTTTTCTTTTATTAGATTGTGCAAAAGTTTGGAACTGCAGACCCGTCGGCTACAAGAAAGTCTGGCATGGATGCCCAGCCTTGTCCCAGCCAGATGACCTTGTGGGGATGGCTACATCCCCTTCCCCCTACTCCTACTCCTCTTTCCCCCTGGTTGTAGAGGTGAAGACACTTCAAGTCTGTCTTAGACAGGGTGTATCTCCTACCCTAAAGCCTCCCTTGGGATGAACCTCCTCAAATTCTTCCTATAGAAATGCAGATCATCTCAATTGGTGGCCAACTCTTTTTCTTCTTCAGTGGAGTCAAAAGAGCCACAGTGAAGAAGAGGTCCACATTTTCTACCAAGAAAAGCTCTGGGACCCTAAGAGTTGTCCACCACCAGAACACGATTCCAGGTAGACTTTGTGAACATGGATTCCCACACTGAATTCACAAAGGTGTTGAGGGAGACCATCCATTGGACCTTCACTAGCACAAAGAAGGGCCAAGGGTACACGATGACAAGGGCATCCCTACGATTACAGAGCTCAGCAGCTCAGAAGATATTAAACAATCATTCTTGCAGAAATTAAGCTCTTTCATTACAAAACTGCTGTTAACAAAACAAAACATCATTGTTAATTAAGGAAAGCAGGGTTGGCAGGACTGAAGGGTCAATGAGAAGCACTCAAGATACGGTAGCAAGGAAAGGTTAAAGGCACAACTGTGAAGCAGTGAAGACACAGATCACATGCCCTGGTAGTGCACCCTGTCCCTGTCCCCTTCCTACCTCACAAAACCCTGCTCCCCTCCTCGGCCACTTTCCTTCTTCTCAGTCCTTTCAGGTACCCTAGTTCTCTTTAATCTGCCAGTAGACCTTTCTACTATTTCTTGATTAACCATACTTGAGTATGTTGGTTACTTGGGGTATCATGGTACCAACTGATTCTGTGAAGGTTTTTGTTTTTTTTTAAGCTTGTTTGTTTCTAATTACGAAAGCGAAGGCTTTGTCACTGCTCTATAAATTTCAGGCCGTGGCCAGTTGTAGGCTGTGTGTGTTGAGTGGTGAGAAGGGAAGCTACTATCACATCTTTAGTTCTCTAAAAAAGATCTGGGGTAGAAGAGTTGGAAGAAAGGTGGAATTTGTGCTTCCTCTCTCCTGGAATGACTTAGATTATGATTTTTGTGTCCCAAGATGCTGTGAAGGAACCTCCACTACCAGCAGGCATGACTACACACTTCGTAGGACCCAGGCAAAGTAAAAATGCAGGGCCCCTTGATCAAAACTTATTAAGCATCTCAAGACCGTGACAGCAGACCATCAAATCTACCCCCAAGTTCCAGGGGCCACAAAACCCAGCTGTCCTGAGTTCAGGACATTCATTGGTCCTTCCATTAACCTTCACTGGATGAGAGGCGTGGGCAGCCTGAGCAAGCCTATTGGTCTTACAGCTAAAATTCAGCAACACACTCCAAGGCGATTTGAACATGACAGGGTTTCCTTGCTCTTTCTTCTTACCTTGAACTGCCCAGAACTCCAGAGACATAATGTTTTCCACTACGTATTTTGTTATTTTCAATGATATTTAATTCTGTTTTTGAGTTATGATACGATGCCTATTGTTCTGGAACATGCCCCCACAGTTCCCCTAGATTTTTCTAGCATGCCTTAGTTCTGGACAGTCCTGAAAGTCCATGGAATGCAATCTGTTCATCGGGGCGGACACCTTTATCTCCTTCTGGCTTAAACCTCTTCCCAGGGTCAACACTCCTCCTTTGTAGTGTTCAGTCATCCTCTTTTCTGGAACTGCTCTTAGAGAGTGAAAAGAACTTTTAAGACATACTTTGGAAATAATTTTCTGATTTGCAGAACATTTTGAGTGCGATTTCTTCAACCAGATTCATGTAAGAAAAATACCATGCAAATAAAAGGTATTCAGGTCTCATCTCCTACATCAGGACTTGGACTTTCTTCTGTGCTCAGGTTTTTTGTTTGTTTGTTTGTTTTTAATTGTTAAAGCATTATTTATTTATTGGAGTAGTTTATGGTTCCACCACAAAATTGAAGGGGAAGGTACAGAGATTTCTCCTCTACCACCTGTCCCTGTGCTCAGACTTTCATTGCCTAACTTTACACATTAGCTCTTTACTCATTCAGATGTTTTTGTTACCTGGGTATTTTTTGGTGACTTGGAATATTTTGATATTGCCCTCTAATTTGGACTGGCTGGAAATAGAGAAATGTCATCAGGTGGCAAGAATAAATTATAAAATATTTGAAAAGAAGTTAAGGGTCATGGATCTCAGGATTCTGCAATACTTCAAGCTAAGGTTAACAAAGTGTTGCTTAGTTAACTGGGAGTCAGGTAGGGGGTTCAATAAACAGATAAGACTTCTTTGAAATTAGCATTTTGACAGTTTACATATAAATGAGTGCTAGCAAAGTGCTTGAGAGGAGTTGAAAATGGCCTATTAAGAGTTTTAAATCTTGCAAATAATTTAATACTAACAGTACTGTTACTAATTTGGAACCAAGTGTTGTTAGGCCAAGGAAATAACCAAAAAGCTTGAGTTACCACAAATTCCAAATAGGCACCGTCAATTAAATCTTTATTTCTAGAAAAATGTTACCAAAAGTCCCTTGAAAGGTGGGTTTGCCAACAATGGGAAGAGAAGATATGATACTAATGTAGTTTCAAATCTATCACCAGCACTGCTCATCCTCCACCTCTCCATCTTAAAGGAAAGGGCCAACTTCCCCAAGTTTTGTACATGAGGCCCTATCCCTTGGATCCTAGCTGGGCTGAACCAGGAATGAGCACCTGACCCGAAGACAGCCTGTGGTATCTGCAGGACAGAGTTCGCTCCATCGGCCTCTGACTCCGGGAAATGTGGTGGGAACAGAGAAATATGCAGTCGGCAGTGGCAGCAGAGCCTAAAAGATAACGAGTGACACAGAAGAGAAGGCAAGGGGGCGGGATGAGCCACGAGGGAAAGCGCAGAGTTCCAAAGAAATTACTATGAGGAGACAGAGATGTTGACAGTAAAAGGGAAGGAAGGAAGGGACGGAGCAGAAGGGCGGGGGAAAAAGAGAGAAAGAGATACACAGACAGACACACAGACCAGACAGATGACAGACGGCCCCATGTGACCCTTGAGAGGGCGTGGTTGGCCCCCAGAGATTCCCTTGTTGGCTTTTTCCCACTTAGGCCCAGCTCATAAGCATCCTTAGAGTAAGGCTCTTTGTGTCCGAGGTAACGGACTGTGTCACTGTTCCTTACTCTGTAGCTGCCAGAGACTTACCCAAACCCCCCTCCCCCAACACATCCTCCTAACAGGAGCAAAGGAAAGGGGTTGGGGGGGGTGCTTTGTGGCCCGAGGGCAGGATGGGCAGACGTCCAACACCTAATACATCGACACCAAAAGCCTTCCTTCTTACACATGTGCATTTGCTTAAGTCTGCTGTACTCTCACCCCTCTAGGACCACAGAGAGGGTCTTTTTCCGGGACTGTAAAGGCCTTAGTAAGACCTGCGAGCGGACGCCGGCCCCGGCTGGGCCCCGGTCGTTGGGCCACTGCCAGCAGCCGGTGGAGGAGCCTGTCATACCCTTTGATGTTCACAGTCAGGACAGCTTCTGCCTGCTAAATATTTATTTAATCCAATTTGGCCAATCAAGCTTCAGGTCTAATAAATGATTACTGTAACAGGCAGCTCTTAACCCACAGTACCCTTCTACTTCCTGAGGTCAGCCTGGGGCTTTGCTGGAAAACAAGGAGCCAGCCCAGGAGGGAGGGGGGGCCCAGAGAAAGAGAGTGGGGAAGAAGGGTATGTGTGTGAACGTGTCCATGGTGAGCATGTGTGAGTGTGGGGAGGAAGCAGAGAAAACCAAAAACGGAAATGAGACGCTGCGTGAAAACCTACGTGGAAATTCTGTTCTCTCTCTCTCTCTCTCTCGTCTGCAAATCCAGATTAACATGTAAAAAACCAGCCGGGACCTGAGTTTTCCATGCCGCAGTGATGTCATCCTCCATCAATCAGAGGGCAGTGCTCCTCTCCTGCGTCCCGCCAGCGCCCTCTCAGATAGAGGGTGAGGGAGTTCCATCAGAAGACAGGAACCACGAGCCTCTCTCCATCCCTGACTTCAAAGCCTGTGCAGTTTAGGAACCTCTGCTTCCAGCTTCTGAGGGGGTATTCCTCAAGGGGGAGGGGGGGGGAACCAAACTCAAGCCCACGCATTCTTCCCTATAGGTCAAGGAGACCTGGTGGGCTTGCTGCCATTGTGTTTCTAAACCTCTTTGTCCTAGCAACACTTTGTAACCTCCATGGCCTGCAAGATTCTTTATCTGTGGAGGGAAAATAAACCCTACAGCATATAGCAATTTTCTGCTTGTTGCATCTTGTGCCTGGTTTGTTTCAACAGAGCCAGGTTCTCCTTAGCATCTCCTGGCCCCGTCTACAGAAAGGCGCTGTCAGGAGAGTGTAACCGTGTTTAGCAAAAGATCTCTGTTTTGCCAGCCGCTTAATGTCCTGGGCGATGTACTGCTGCCAATATCCACTCAATTAGAAGGTATTAATCATCCATTTCACTGTGCTCCCCTACTGCCCATCACCCCCCCTTCCTCCGCAAGACACGGAGCCCAGCAGTCCCCGCATGTGATCCAGCCTTCCCGGCAGATGCTGTTACATGGCAACCGTAAAGAAAGATACTTCCTTTTTTTTCCAGACCAGTATTCTATTAATCCTTACAAGTTTATTAGTTCTGACTCATAACAATCCATCAGCCATAAGTGCAATAAATGATGCTTGGAAATTAATACCCACATTTCAGCAGAGGAGATTTTACATGTTAAATTATCTTTAAAGTTATAAATAAATAACATACGTGAAATAGATTTAAGCAATAAACACAGAGTAAGAAAACAATACCCCGGAAGCTTCTAGGACAGCAAGGAAAAAGTGATTCTTGGCAGTATCTTGTCAATAGGCCTTCCACTCCCTGCCCTCCTTCTCTTCCCTGGTAAAATCATAAATCCAACATGTCCAATATTGGGCTCATTTCTTCCTTGGGACAAACGGTGCTTCCTTTATCTAAAACTCATTCTCAAATGCTGCCGTTTTCCTAGGTGGCTGTTTCGTTTTTGTTTTTGCACTTGTTGTTTTAAAAGGATAATTTAGAAATCCTCCAAGATATCTGTTTGCTGCCAGCTCCCCCTCTCTATAGGTACCCCCATCTCCCAACAATGCCACTTGAATGGCTTTTAAAAAGTGACCCCCTGAAAGAAGTCCTCTTGAACCCAAATTCTTAGAAACTCCTCTCACTCACGGGAGCCAAGAGGCTGGACTCAGGAGCCAGGAGTCTCTTCTATTATTTTATGAAAGCAAAGGAAGGTCAAGTTTCCGCCAGGTGTCAGAAAACACTGGTCTAGTTTTTATTTTTAAACATGGAGGACAGGAAAGAAAGAGAGAGAGAGGCTGCTGCACTACGATTCGCCAACTTGCATTTGCCTCCACCTAAATTTTCTCCAAGATGCACTCAAAATCAGAAGTTTTATAGAGATACTTTTCTTTCAGCACGAAATTAAATCTGCATAATTTCATCAAATTTTGTCCCTGGTGGAAATGTAATTATTGCACTCTCGTTTCCTAGAACTAAGTGTTTTATTCTTAACCTCGTTCACAGACTTAACCCCCAACAACAAACGCTACAGGGTTCACGATAGTGACAATTTAAAGCGAATTAAGGGTTAATGACAGAGTCTGGTCTAGACAGTACCGTATCAAGGGACATTTTTATCCTTGAACCTCAAAGGCCACAACAGCAGAATGCGACTTTGTGTTACACACTCCTCTAGCTTCTTTGGCTCCTTGCTTACATGGCTCTTTTTCCCCGTCACTTCTCGGCACACAGATGTGCTTTCTGCTTATAGATTTAAGAGAACCGCCTCCATAAATCATACCACACCTTTTCTGACTTCATGCAATTTCCCCAGACTTCAAAATTTCACCCACCAGCCAGATCGAGATGCACTGACTTCAACTCGACGTCCCTGCTGGATTCTGAGGCTAGAGAGACAAACGCTGATTGACTGGTGGTCTGCTAGGTAACAGCGCTTCTTTGATACCACACACACAGCGCTCCCTGTTTCTGCCCATCTCCTCTGCCAGCGTCCCCACACTTCCAACCCCACAGAGTCTGGTCACCGAGGGCTGTGTGTGGTCACCCAGACCAAGAGATTTTAAGACACAGACAATGGCCTATACTGAAACTATAATCGCCGACATTTTGCACTGCCCGTGTTTATGGGCTGAGATGGGGGGCAGATGGAGAAGTCCTGAGCCCTGGACATCAAGGGCACGAGGTATCTTACAGGTGGGCGAGACCCTAGGGACCACCTGGTCCAACTTCATCTGAAAAGGTAAGGAAGAAAGTAAGCTCCAGAGTCATGAAATGATTTGCTCAAGGTCACAAAGCCAGTTTGAAGTAAGCTAAAGCCAGAACCTGGGTCTACCATCCGTCCATAAGACTTCCTACATTTATGCAAGCCAGCTCCAGACCGGATAATTACAAAATATCATGACGGTCGAATGCATATGCCCATATTACATTAGCACATTACATATGGTAACAGTGCCTGGGTGATGAGATATGTAATGATGATTGGGGGAATGCAGCAGAGGTGGTGGCAGTTATGAGAGGGGATGAGATACTTTAAAAGCTGGACACATTCTGAAATCCTGGCACAGTTTCATTTTGCCTCAAGGGTTACACAAGGGATCAAGAAAAAACTCTAAATTAAAACAAAAATGGATAACTCACATCAACGGAAGCCATCTTCTCTGTGATAAAGGTGCTTTAAAGACACATAAGTAGAAGATATATTTTACATATTTATATATTTAGTCTAAAGACACATATAACATGCATTATAATTAAAATGATGAGGTTAATTTTAACGTCGGGCCAATGGTAGTATGGCTATCCAGTGTGCAAGCAGGTCTGGATATGCGCAAATGCCATTAATACAACGTGCACTACCTCTATTGTCTTTGCTGGACATGATTCCGCTAGTAATCTTTTATAACCTTGATGTATATATGACTAAAGTTCTGCACCAATACTGTTTCCTCATGCTGCATATTGTGAAGACTGACTTTTAATTTAAGTCTGTATTCTACAAACGGCCTTACTTCTCCCTCCTCATACACATACCTTTACTCACCATGGTCACATCACTCATTCTTTGCTCCTCCATTCTCCGCATCTTTTCTGATGCGACCTGTTCGGTGACTATCTCTTCTGTGTGTTTCTTCCTTTTTCATTGCCACACACTTGAGGTTTCTTCACCTCTGATACAAAGCATTATTGTAAAAGCCTTATAAGTATTCTCATTTCTTTTCATTCTTGGCAAAGGCCTCAGAATGATTGCCCTAAACCATAACTCCAGACATCATTAAGTTGTTCCAAAATCATGGCTCCCTGTGGCTGAGTACAGTCCAAACTTGGTGGCATGATGGTCTGGGTTCTCCAAAAGACGGTTTGGTCTAGCTTACTACCTTTGACCCCATCCTCTAAGTACTCTTTGGTATTCCCATCATGTACCTTTGTGCCTACTGACCTCGGTGCTGGAATGCCCTCTTCACACATTCTTATCCCACTCCAGCCTAAATTACCACTCGCCAAAGCTCTGTCTATTCTTCACAGCCCAACTCTATGGCGCCATACTCAACAAATCCTTCGGCAAATCTCTCAGCTATAATTCCGTCCCTTCTCTCCTGTGCTTCCACACTACTTTCTTAATATCTCTACTGAGAGCTCTTAAAACATTGTTATAGGTCTTTTTTCTCCATTCAATTACACATTCCTTGAGGGCAGGGATACCTCCTCTACATCTGAACGAGGCACCAGTACAGAGCCGGCTACAGAGTAGGCTCTCAGTAATTGTTTGTTCAAAGGGATGGGAATGTACCTCTACATTTGCCACTGGCCCAATTTTCCAAACTGCATGGCTCTTTTGCATTTTTCAAATTGTTCTTCAGGTGCATCCTAACACCTTCCCTTCTTTGCCCTTCCACTGTTCCCACTGGAAATATGCCTTGCGGTTGTTTCATTTAACTTGCCAGCAACTGCCTTCACCTGGGACCGGCAGACTTATTTTCTCCATGTTTATCCTACTTACTGTATGTCATATGGGCACAATATCTGGCTTAGTTCATTCGGGCAGCTATAGACTGGGTGGCTTATCAACAATAGAAATGTATTTGTCATAGGTCTGGAGGCTGGAGGTCCAAGATGAGGGGGCCAACGTGGTCAGGTGGGGGCCCTCTTCCAGACTGCAGACTTCTCATTATATCCTCACATAATGGTAGGAGCAAGGTGATTTTCTCAGCCATTTTAAAAGGGCACTAATTCCATTCATGAGGGCAGAGCCTCCCAAAGGCCCTCTCTCCTAATATCATCCCCTTGGGGGTTAGGTTTCAACATACGAATTTTGAGGGGACAAAAACATTCAGTCTGGAGCAATACCTAAGGTCATACTAGGGCACCTAGAATAAAGAATAATTGGAATCTGTACTCCCCAACGTCCTGGCTGTGTGACCTTGAGCAAGGTACTTAACCACTCTGAGCTTTGGTTGCCTCGTGGGCAAAAAGGGTTAGTAATTCAATTCTGTGCAGACAACTGTGACAATAATATAGACAAATCAACTGGTATGGAGAAGGCAGCCAATAAATAGTACATGATATACTTTAGACCAGAAAGTTGATTGAGAAAGGAAGCAAATTGGTTCCTGAAATTTGTGTTAGCTGCCTTGAGAATGAACACTTATACTCATCTTCAAATCCTGGCTCCCTCCTTGAGGACCCACTTCACTTTCCCCCCAGCACAGTGGATTTTGAATTCCTTTGCGTGGATGCCATTATTAATCTCTCTTCACGTGCACACCATGGTGCAATGACCGGCCCACATCACCCTTCCCTTTATGAGCACAGAACAATTCTAACTCCATTTCTGTCATGTCCCCATGACACAGAGATATGATGCAGGGAGCTGCTGCTCATGAAGATTTACTTGTATAACTCAGGAGTGGGCTCAATCCTCAGACTTTGTTATTAATGATATTGTCCTATAATCTATGTTAAATATAGAATATGAGTGATGCTGATGAGTGGGTTGGATGTCATATTTGTGCTAGTTCAATTACAGTCATCAATTAAGATGCTCTGTACCCCTACTATGTAGATTTGGTCTGGGGTTTCATTATGATGACATAATACTCTCTTAGTTTTCATAAAGACATGCTGGCTTTTTTATTTTGTTTTCTATTTCTAGATTTAGTTGTACATTATTGGCAACATATGCTGCCCAGATTCCAGAATTTGGTAATAAATTATATTTATGCTATCTTTGAAAATGCTTTTCAGGGCATAAAATTTTCTAGCCTACATTGTTATATGTGTTTAATCTTTGGTTTTCCTACCAGATTATGTAGCATCTGCAAAATGATCCATAGATTCATGAATGTATCACTGTGAGTTAGTTTCTGAAACAAAACCATCAACACACAGAGGTAGGTCGATGAATTAGGAGTAAGATTTTCATCAGTACTTGTACTGTGCCTGTAAAAATGTTTTCTCCCCACCTGTCATGCTACAGCCTAAGTCTGGTGCACAAAATCAGGATAATATTAATTTTTGCTGTTGGGGGGTGGTACGGTATTGGAGTCTTTTTCTCAGAGTCAGGGGAGGATTCTGGAGGCAGAAAGACTAATAACGATCAGACATCAACGAAGGCGTGTGCACTCATTTGTGCCTATGTGCATGTATGTACCTAAGCATGTGTTGTGCACATGTGTGTCTGTGTAGAGAATGGACCCATGCCAAACCTCACCAGAGACAGCACATAGAACACGGACCAGTCCCTGGGTCTTCTGGTCTACCATGGCCCTTATATTTTGGGATGACTACATACAGCAGAACGGACCACACAAGTCTCTCTTACTTCACATTAGAAACCTTTAACACCAAAACAAAGGGGCATAACATCAGAATACAACCCAGAGGAATTCACTATGTTCTTTAATAGCCAAGCTAAGAGTTTCAGAAGTCCGTGACCACGTACCACGAGCTGATGAACACGGGGTGGGAGTTTTGCCATTTCCCATTCTCTGCCCTGCTCCAAACATGTTGTGATCTGAACCCCCATATGAGTACGGAAGTAAATTCTCTGTGACTAATCTGGACAGGAAGCTCACCAGAAGGATCAGACCAATATCACATCTGAGAGTCATGGCTTTATGGCCAAGGCATGAGGCCCCTCGGTCCCCTTTGTCTTGGAGTATCTCTTGCTTAAGTCACTTATCAGAAAGATGATTTAAATAAAACTTCAAGAAGATACCATTTCATTTTTTTTTCCTTCCAAGGTATGCCCTGTTGTATATATTCCTAATATTAATTACAAACAACTCAGGTTTATGGTTCTCCCATGTAAAAAAGATACATACGATATATGTAAACTACATAGAAACACATGTTGGGATGGTTACATTCGCAAACTGAATTATGATTTGGCTATTCTCGTCCTCCAAGCTCAATACAGCAGGTATCTGTGGAGTCACAGAGAGATAAAACATTTCCAGTCTGACGGGCTGATCTGGGCATCAGTTTTTGCTCTGCTGAATTAGAGTAACAACCATCAAAACTCAAAACAACCAATATTAAATTTTTGCCAAAGTATAACGCTTTAATACACGTGTTCGTATTTTGATCTTTCTCTTCAACAAAACACATTATCATTTTTAAGCAAAATATACAAAATCAAGATTTTACTTCTACATGTGATGGGGTGCTGTCAGAAATAAAAAAGAATGTTTCACTTAAATAAAAAGATTCATCCAGAATGAAAAACTTAAAATATAGGGTTGTTTGGCATAACAACTCACTCCCTCCGATCATACAACATTAAAGAGCGGAGAGCTTCTCCTGTTATGAAAGAAAAGTTTATAATCTTTCCAGCACATGGAGGTAAAAAAAGATATTGGAGGAGCCAGGCATGAGTGACAGGAAAAGAACAGAGGTCTCACAATAGATGGGGCCTGGAGACAGGCTCCCAAGAGAGGTCATAAATTGCCAAGGGTTAGAAAAGTAAAATGTCCATGCTTTGGGAACAAAGAAGAGGGGTAGAGGAGAAACAAACAGCATTCAAGAAGAAGAATAGGAAGCGAATGTAATTGGGGCCATGGGGTGCGAGGTGGGTTATGGAGATGGGCACACGGGACGGTCTAGGGCTCAAGAAGAGAAGCCTACTGAGCATTCCAGCAATTCTGGGGAATGACCAGCTCTCGGATCCAAGTGATTATGGAGAGTATCATTTTGGCTAACACCAAATAGAAGGAGCCAGGACCAAGAGTGGATGTGTATGAGTTGGACTCGATATCCACACTAAATGCATGCGATTTATTTGTTTAGAATATGTACAATGGAGAGCCTCTTACAAAAGCAGATTTCATATGCTAAATAGCTAACTTTCTGTTGATCACCCACAATCTGTCGCTAACCCACTACAAAGAGTCTGGAATACAACACGGTACTAGAAGGTGAGGTTGCAGGCCCAAAGACAAAATTTTAAAAAGGAGGACTCCCCATCCCAAGCAAGCCCTTGGCAGTGATGAAGGCAATCTTTAGAAAGTTCTGATGAGAGGTCCACTTCCCTGTTTATCGAATTTCAGTTTCTAGATTAAAACTGAATCGTTTCAAAGCAAATAACTCTTCCTATTCCTGCAGATTATTTGCATTACCACTTTACTTGCTTCTGATGAATTCAGATGTTTAACTGACCCACAATACACGGCTGTGACCTCGTCTAAAACCCTGTTAAGAAACCCTTTTTCAAGATTTATCCTTATAAGCTCTGAAGTTTCATACTTGGTATTATGGATTGATGGCGGCTGGCTGCCAATTCTTCTTTTTTAATAGCCCAACATTTATCCTAATACTAAAGCCAAAGCACAGACAAGACAGCATATTTCACAACACTATTTTATATATAATTTAAAGTCGAAGTTTTAATTGCATGGAGACATGTAAATGTTACCAAATTCATCATGTTCACTTTATTTATTTATTTTTTAAATTTTTTTTAAGATTTTATTTATTTATTTGACAGAGAGAGTGTGTGATACCACAAGTAGGTAGAGAGGCAGGCAGGCGGGGGAAGCAGGCTCCCTTCCGAACAGAGAGCCCGACGTGGGGCTCGATCCCAGGACCCTGAGACCATGACCTGAGCCACCCAGGTGCCCCATCATATTCACTTCAAACCAGCTTCACAAACTTTTTTCACCCAGTTTAGACAGCCTGATCCTAGACAGATATTTCATAAATGTTTGTCGGAAGTTTATCTGCCCCCTAAATTAATAAAACGAAATCAAAATGTTATTGAAATCGTTGAAACGTATTAATTCCTCCGGATCACGACTTGACCAGTGCAGCTTCTTCTACCTATCCGCGGACATCGTACCAAAGCGTCTATTCAGGCAGTGGTTTTTAATAAGCCACTGTATGAAACAAACAAAAAAAAGTGGAAGGTGTTGCCTGGGAACTAATAGCAGTAATAAGGAGCTAGCGGATTGCTCCTTAATAAGTGTATGCACCGCACACCTCCTCAGTCCTGATTAACTACATTCTATTTTAGCACCAGACACCTTCTAATGAGAAAATGTTAAAGTTTCCCCAAATGGTATGATGGTAGAATCAGAAAGGAAAATACCAATAAGCCTCGTGAATAGTCCACCCCCAAAACGGGAGCTTGGAAGTGGTTTCATCTCCCCCATTTCCATACTGATTTCTTTCAAATTACGTCATTCAAAACACCCAATATTGAGAACTTACTATGTGCAAGGTGGGGTAAGATCTTGTGTTCAGAAGCTCAGGGTAACTATACATCAGATTCTTTAAAGGTGCTTTTTTAAAGGCAAGGTGGAGTTTATTAATTACCGAGACAAACCATCCACGCTGATTATTGCAGACTCGGGGAACGTGGGTTTGAGAAAATTTTCATGGTTGATATGAAGGACTTTCGGCTGGAATCAGGTAATTTTCGGTCTGTGTAATGAGCCTGACAATATGAATAATCCCGATGCAATAATCTTTTTCGATGCGAAACACACAAGTATGCACACACACACACACAAAGGTAATCCCTGAATAGTCAAGAAATAACTGTATCAAACATGTATCTGTGAATTCTGGGGATAATATGATGAATAAGTACAAATTTTTTCCTAAAGTATAAGCTTCCATGCTGGATAAAATTTATTTCTCGTACAGTAATCAGTGCATTACTTAAGTATCCAAAACGAGAGTCTTCTAAATAGCCTAACTGATTTTCCTGGCTTTATTCAAGTAAATAAATACCAAGTAGTACGTAAGAGCTAAAAGGGATGAAGAAAACATGATTCCTGGGGTGCCTGGGTGGCTCAGTTGGTTAAGCATCTGCCTTTGGCTCAGGTCGTGATCCCAGGATCCTGGGATGGAACCCTGCATTGGGCTCTTTGCTTGGTGAGGAGCCTGCTTCTCCTTCTGTCTGCCTCTCCCCCTGCTTGTGCGCACGCTCTCCCTCTCTCTCTCTCTGACAAATAAATAAATAAAAATTAAAACAAAACAAAACAAAACATGATTCCTGCCTTCAAGGAGCTTATGAATTCATTCAGGGTCAAGAAATACTGTACTTCTTGGCTACTCTACATCAACTCCTACTGATGCTTCAAAAGGAAAATAAAAATAGCACCTGAATTTCTCTGGGCAGAGTAAGCTACACACAAAAACACATACATGCACACACACACACACACACACACACACACACACACACACTTTACAAAAGCAAAGTTTGCAAAATGCTATAATTAAGCTCACATCCTGGCAGGAAAAATATCAAGTTTGATCCTAAATATAGAGGAAGGCTCTCCACATTGCAAACCCTCTGACTGTTGTTTCTAAACTTTAGTTATTGGATACGTGAGTGGCACCTTTGCATAAAAGAATCACTTTCTGAAACACACATACAACGGATGTGAAAATTGTACTGCTTTCATTTTTTTGTTTGGAGTGGAGATTTTTTTTTTTCAAGATAGCGTTAGGTTTTGCTTTTTCTCTTTTAAGATTTTAAAAATTATTTATTTATTTATTTATTTTATTTTATTTTATTTAATTTTATTTTATTTGACAGAGAGAAACACAGTGAGAGAGGGAACACAAGCAGGGGGAGTGGGAGAGGGAGAAGCAGGCTTCCCGCGGAGCAGGGAGCCCGATGTAGGGTTCGATCCCAGGACCCTGGGATCATGACCTGAGCCGCAGGCAGATGCTTAAAGACTGAGCCACCCAGGCACCCTGGAGTAGAGATGTTCTTAATACCTCTGGTAAATGTTATCCCAGACTTGTCCTGCTTATAGTTCTGAACTACTGTTCAGTAGCATTTTCCTTCTTGCTCTCAAAGTAGTGAGGTGCTGTTGCCAGATGGATATGGGGAATGCTCCATTGCCCATTCCTAGGCCTCAGTGTTCTCCAGGGCTGTTCCCAAATCTCCCCCAGATTTGATACTGTTCCCAAATCTCCCCAGATATGACACCTGGCCGTGGCAGAGGACCTACACACACAAGTGGCCATCGTGAGCCCAGGGGACATCCTGCTCAGTGAAACAGCCCATGTACTGGCACGAAAATAACTTCCTACCATGTCAGACTGGACTCAGTAGTACTTAATGAAACAATTACAGACCTCAGAGCAGTTGAACCCACATCTTGCAGAACCCCTCGCCAGAGGTAGGACTTGTCTTAATTTGTGAGACTTAAAGAACTTCAGAGGGCAGTGGTGAACTCTGGGTTTTTGCATTCCTGCGACCTAGCATCCAGCTCCCTGTTGTGACCCTGAGGCAAGTTCACCTCTCAGTTTCTTCAAATGGAAAACAGTGATAATAACGGCTCCGACTTCCTTGGAGCACAGTAGGGACGACAGGTGATGCGATACATGCAAGGAACTTAGTACAGCACCAGACACACAGCAGAAGATCTCAACAAAAGATAACCAAGATGATTTCTTAATTAGAGTTTTTAGGACAATAAAAGCTACTGCTCTACACCAAAAAGGTCCAACGTGGAAGAACACAAAACCAAAAGTGATGCAAGAAGGCCCGACAGTTTACAAAGATTTAGATGTAGGAAGGCCATTCCTGAATGTTCCCTCTCCTCGACCCCTACACTTCATTTGACTGTTCAGAACAATTGACAGGCCTTTAGGGAAAATACTTCGGCTTTGAAATAACTGCTTAGAAAAGGTATAAAACTATATTTAACTGCCTCTCCGGCAATTAGACCACGGCCACGGCCACATCTGCCATTTGCTCATCAGGAAACTGCTTCCGAGACATTGAACATTCCTAGGTGTATTAGCTCATTATTAATACTCTGAAAGTTCTCCACGACACTATTAACTACAGTGCAGGATTTGATGCAAGGAGGCTCCATCTTGGTTTCAATTCACCTAAGAGGATTATGAGCACAATTCCCTGAAGGACAGCACTGTATAAAGTGGTCTCATACATGGACTGCATTACAGCCAAAGTCCGATGTATTATTTACTTCCAGAAAATTTTCTTCGACGATCCCAATTCTCGACTCAGACTGTGTCTCGTCACATTCCCAGGAAGCAATTATAATAACACACACTTATGCGGCACTATGAGCAGACGCATACGTTAATATGTTTAATCCTCCCAGGAGCCCGAGCAGGTAGAAACTATCACCATCATCCCCTCTGTACACAGGAGGACACTGAGGCACAGAAAGGTTCACCACGGGGGCGCCTGGGTGGCTCAGTCATTGAGCGTCTGCCTTCGGCTCAGGTCATGATCCCAGGGTCCTGGGATCGAGCCCTGCATCGGGCTTCCTGCTCCACAGGAAGCCTGCTTCCCCCTCTCCCACTCCCCCTGCTTGTGCTCCCTCTCTCACTGTGTCTCTCTCTCTCTCTGTCAAATAAAGAAATAAATTCTTAAAAAAAAAAAAAGAAAGAAAAGAAAGAAAAAGAGAGAAAGGTTCACCACATGCCGCTAATGCAGTTTCATCGCAGGGTTCAGGTTCTCCCCCCTTGGCCATGCGGCCTCTCAGCCTTCCCAGTGACATATTTCTCAAAGTACAGAACTGGTGGTAGAAAGTAATTACCCCCAGTCTCTTATCGTAAGACAAAGGCAGTATCGGGAATTGAACTCCTGCTCTTTCAGCGCTCTATGCTAGCCCATGTACTCTTCTTCTGACCTCAACATAGAAAGGACCATTTCCAATGAACCCATTAGATCAGAGATTATACTAAGAACATCCATCACAAGCAAACCAGCCAGTGTCACTGAGACGGCTTGGCTTAGGACATCACTTTTACTCTAAAGCAGCTTCTACCCTTTGACCTATGGGCATCTGAATATAATGCTCCTCTTTCAATGTATCCATCCCCCATGTGATGGCTAATTTTGGGGCCAGCTTGGCTAGGCTATGGTGTCCAGGGGTTTGGGCCAACACCGGTCTAGATGTTGTTGTAGAGGTTATTTTTTAAAGACGTGATTAACATTTAAATCAGTAGATTTTGAGTAAGACTGATGACCCTCCTTACTGTGAGTGGTCCTCAACTTATCATTTCCAGACCTGAAGAGTAAAGACTGAGGTTTCCTTAAAAAGCAATTCTGCCTGAAGACCGAAAGACAGAAACCTTGCCTGAGTTTCCCATCTGCAGAGTTTGGACTCAAGACCACAGCATCAACTCTTACCTGAATTTCCAGGCTGCTGGCCTGCTCTACCGATGTTGGACTTGCCAGCTTCCATAATGTGAGCCCATTTCTTAAAATAAATACCCCTCTCTCTATATAGTACATATTTATATAAAAACATATATATACACATATAAGAGATATATACGATATATATGGTATATATGTGAGATATAGGCATATATATCATATATTCTCACATACGTCATTTATATGTATATATATCTCATATATATCATGTACACGAGATATGGGAGAAATAAATATTCTATTAGTACATATACCAATTAGATATATATACCTATTGGTTATCTATCTATATCTCGATTTATATAGACACACACACCCTCTATTGGGTCTTTTCCTCTGAAGAGCTAATACACTCCAGGGCCCCCCTCTACTACCCTGAACATAGGAGGCTCTCAGTAGAGTAATGAATTACAAGCCCAGTTCCCCACTGTCATTCTTACATGACAAGATGAAGTGGGCTACTTTATGGACTGAGCTCACAGACTCGCAAACGTTCTGGAAGCGGGTTACATGCTCTCTCTGATTCAGCAGCGGTACGCTAACCCACACGCCCTCTGTGAATGGTTGTGGTTTGACAAGCTACGAAGACACACATTCTTGTCTGTGGAAGTCCCCCCATGGGGCCCCAGAGGCTAGCTGCGCCCAGCTCTGAGTCCGGCCAAGCCCCTCCCTCTGGGACCTGGACCACCGGTCTCTGGTCGTCGGGGCTGTCCAGACCACTGCGGGCCAGCCTGCGGGATGTGAAGAGGCAAACTGGTTTACAACTGTTTTCTGGGAACTGTGTGCTCCCGAGATCTCGGAGAACCACCATCTCTTTGCCTTCGTGGCTCCCAACTGCTACCTACACATGGGTTCCGTTGTTCCAATCCCATTTTGCTTGCCCCCAACCCTTCCATTCTGGCTACTCGAGTTCCTCTTTGGTTCCAGCTCCCAAAGAAAGGTCCCCGTGGAAAACCCAAATTTATTTCCTTAAGAAAAGATCACAACAAGCTGAGGCTCCGCCTTTCTTTCTCCCCACCCCACCCAAACCGCAAAGCCCCGTCCTTTGTAAGAGCCTGCACTGGGAGCGAGGAGTATGTCACACCAAGAAAATCTACGGTTGCCCAAAGCTGTTTTCCTTGTGGCTTCTTCAGTAGCAGGCATACTGCCGTCAGTGTTTACAGTCAGCAATTTTGAATGTGCTGACATGGAGACCGGTGACCACAGAGTCCCTGCAAACCAGCCAGAAAGAGAAAACAGATGCGGAAATGCCAAGGCGACGCTCGGCCTCTCCCCTCCCTGCTACCCCAAGGTCCACCAGGGAGGCACCGCTGGCTCACGGAGGCCAGAGGGAGGGATGGAAGCAGCTCTCCTCCTTCTGCTTCCTCCTGCTCACCACAGCTTCGCCCCAATGTTTCTACAGTGGGGGCTGACCCGTGCAGAGCCCAGGGGAGGGGGCCCGTGCGGGAGGTCTCCCTCCCGGCTATGGGCTGAACCCAGGAGAGGGGACGAGGGGAGGACAGGGTCAAGCTGCTAGGTTCCCAGTGGCTCTGTGAACCTTTTCCTCTCCAACACTTCACTGACAAAAGTTCTTTATACTGTTGATTTGTTTTTGTGCGTTTTTTTTTCCCTCTGGGAGCAAAGGAAAGTTTTGTAAGCAAAAAGAATGCCAGAATATTGCTAGGTAGCAAGTCTAGCATGAAAGAGACAGAGAGAGAAAGGGAGAGAACTAAATTAAATCGTGAAAAGGACTATTATTGCTTTAATGCTTTATAGGCAGACTGGGATTTGGGGATTCTGGAATCCCTCTATTCTTGACTTTACCTGGGTTAGATAATTGGGAAGTCATTTAGTCTGAGGAGCTCAAATAAATGAAGTGATGAGCTAGGTAGCGGGTCTCCCAGTCCACAGACATGGGAAATGGAGCCGTTCCAGCAGCTGGGCTCCCACCCTAGCAGGGACAAAAGCTGAACTTGATCTTTGGCCTTCTGTCTAAAGCCATGGTCCTCAAACTCTTATAGGCCAAATCAATGGCGTAAAAATCCAAACCAAATCAACCACTGTATTTCTACAAGTCAAGAGGGGGAAAAAATCCCACTACAACAAAATCAGGCACATTTGTAGACGAAAACTATCACAGAAGGGTTAGCTATCTACCAAAGATGTGTGTACCCCCTCACCTACATCAATTTGATTCTGCTAAGCAGGTACCCATTTCCAGGACTGCCTCTCCCAACTCTCTCTGCGTCTAGATGGGGATACAGGACTTAGTTCTTGCCAAAAGAGTGTGGGCGGAAATGAGGTGTGCCATTTCCAGGGCTGATCCATAAACACCAACGGCAAGAAATCCAACAATCCTCCAGCCTCTCTCTCTTTCCATCCACCAGCTGGACGCAAAAGGTTCTAAAACCCCTGGAGCAACTTCAGAATGGAAGGCACTGCAACAAAGGCATGTGTTGGACTATTGCATGCCAGAGTGATAAACTTACCTTGGTGAGCCACTGGGGATTTTGATGTTTCTCTATCATGAAAGTTACCGTATACTGCACAAAATCACTAAGTGATATCAGAGAAGTATCCGTTTGATTAGACACAATGACATAGACCGTGAATGAGGTAGAGACGTTCCATGTGGTGTGGGCACCACTGGGGTTAAGGGAGACCCAATACGTATGCCTACGTATATGCTTATATAGGCTTGAAGGGACTAGAAGGAAACACCAGAGAATGGCTAACAGTGGTCAGCTTTGGGAAAGGAAAATGGGAGACAGGAAGAAGGTATGGGAAGGAGATTTATCTCCCATCACATACTGTTTTTAACCTTTTGAATTCCTGTACGGTGTACATTTATTACCCAGTCAAAAGTTACATTTAAAAAACACCGGTTCTGAAAGAATCCAGTTTTCAGACCACCTGGAGAATGCTTACAGACACTACTATTAGTCCCCAGGGCCTGTTATGAAAGCCAGTGGTACAAAGTGTTGACATTTAAAAATACATAAAACTATACTTTTCTTGAAAACTCCAGGGATGGGGAAGAAGTAGCGGCTATTCCCACAGCACATCTGAATTCTTGGAGTTAACTTTCTCATCCTCTTAGGGACTCTCCTTTTCTTCCAATGGTGACAGGAGGCCGGAATCAGGCTGGAATCTTCTGCTAGGTTGGGTTATTCCTAACTGGCCATTATAAGCTGCTCACGGTGCCGGGTAGAAAGAAAGATTCCTGGGCCTCCTTCCTGAAAATTCTGATTCGGTAATTCTGGGGTGAAGCTAGGAAACCGTATCATTAAGTGCCATTTGCCTTCTACGCCCAGGCACACTCGGGGAACCTTATTCTTCGCTGAACATGCGCCCTATGTGCCACCTTGGATAAGCTGCTTTGCTTCCATACTTTATGTCCCTGGACTACAGATAATGAAATTTATGACCTATGAAACTCTGAAATATCTGCCGCGACTGAGGGGATGCGTGTGAGGATGGCAGAGCTCCCTCCAGAATGACATTATACACAAGTGCCAATTATCGCAATCACCGTGAACATGTGGATTTGGCATTGCTATTTTAGGTGTTAAAATACACTTTATCAAAAATACTTCATTTTAAAAGAGGAGTGGAAAACATGTCTGCTTTTCCACAGAAAGCCTTTGTAAGAATTTCTGCTGTGTTGTTGGGTGTCCACAGCAGAGAGCTCACTTTGGACTGGGTCCTCCACCCATGATAAGTTCAGCTGTTTCCAGAATGCGCAGGGCAGGGCAGGGCGGGGCAGCTCTGCAGATGAGCCCAGCGGCTGGGGACGAGGAACAAAGGATATCCGGGCAGCAAGTGGTTGTGTGGTGTGGGTATTTTCTGGAACAGGGGCAGAGGCGAGGGATTCACTGTGCGCGAGAAGTGTCTCAAGCAGTCTCGCTGGTTCTGAACCATTGTATTTTCTGTTCAGCTCACAGGTCCCACCCTTATCTTTGAATATTCTAAAATCTTCTGCACCAAAAGGTCATCCGTACTGACGCCCTCTATGTACCTCAGATTCAAACTAGTTCATGTCCTTGATTACAATTTTTCTCTACATCAATGATCCAAACAGAGAGAGATGGCAAACTATATAGATGCTTATTTGTTGAGAAATAATGTGAGTGATTAATAAAACTTATTTAGAATGACTTGATAAGTTTTCTAGACTATCTTAAGAGTAAACCTGGATATTTTCTAAGGAACAACTTGAAGATTTCTTTTTTAAAATCCGTAAGTTTATCTGCTAAACAGATTGGGGCAAAGGAGGGAGAGAATCAGTAAATTTAAACCATAAATTTTCTGTTCGGCTTTTGGAGAACATTCTAATTTTGAAAAGATCAGGTCCAAAAAAGCAAAATGTCTCACAAAAAAGAAAGAAAAGAGAGAGGAAGAGAGAGAGAGTGAGAGAGAGGAGGGAGGGAGGGAGGGAGGAAGAGAAAGAAAGATACTGAAAGAAAGAAAAAAAGACAAATGTGAAATGATGGGTTAATTAACTAGATGGGGGAATCCTTTTTCACAATGTATACATATAATAAATCACTGTAATGTAAGGTAAGTATTTCTTTTTAAAAAGATTTGATTTATTGAGGAAGAGCAAAACCGAGAGAGATCACAGAGGCAGAGGGAGAAGCAGACCCACCACCGAGTGGAGAGCCCAATGTGGGGCTTGAACCCAGGACCCTGAGATCATGACCTGAGCTGAAGGCAGACACTCAACCCACTGAGCCACCCAGTATACTCTTGCAATGTACAATAATATCTTACAATTTTGTCAACACCAATAAAGCTGAAATTAAAAAATTAAAAAACAAAAACAAAGAGTGGATAGTCAACGTGACCTAGTATGATTACAAATTGTTTCTTTGTCCTTTTTGGCAAGGACCTCACACATGAGGTGCTATTTAAATTTCTTTGATCTTTTTTCATCCTTCTCAAACAAATGAAATGTCCGGGTTACAATATTTAGGATGACGGGCCACACAGGATCTTTAAATGGACCACCTAGAAGCCCAAGACAGAGATTTCTGGGGCTCATCAGTGCTGGTTGTCATCCCTGCTGGGGTGTATGGGAAGATCTCCCAAGCTCCTGTGTAGTTAGTTTGGGACCACGTGACTACTGTGGCTAAGGCAACAAGGAGAGAAAGAGCAGGCGTGAACTCTCCCACTTTTTCCCATTGCAGCAAGGTCCATACACAGAGATGGCAGTGTTGTAAGATGGTGGGGCCCCCGCAGCCTGGATCCCTGAGGGACTAGGTAAGCCTCTCCAGTCTCCTCCCATGAACTTGAGATGGAAATGTAGCAGGAACAACATTTGCTGCGTTAAGCCCATGGAACCAAGGGGTAGCCGGGGCGGGGCGAGCAATTTGCTACCACAGCATAATCTTAACCTTTCCTCATTAATCCAAACTACTGGTTTAAAAATCTCTATTCTCCAATCAGGACACCGGACTTCCTATCTGTATGATGGGCAGGCAAATCATCAAATTTTTCTGGGCCTCAGTTTTTGTTGCTGTTGCCGTTCTTCGTGTTCACTGCAGAAGGGGAATGATAGTTTCTGGCATGTCTACCGTTCAGGGATGTGTGGGATCAAATGCGTTTTCCCAAAAGGTTTCTGAAATCTATAAACAGAACCCTAGATGTGGAGTGTTAGCACTGTTGCTGTGGATTTATGTGGAGAACTTATGGCGCTCAATGTGGCTGCTGCTCTGGGGGTCAGTGATTAGAATTCAGTGACTCATCATTCTTAAAAAGCCAAGCAATGCACACCAGTCATAGATCAGGATCACGAGGAGTCAAATTCTGATACCACTTGGAGAATGATTCGTTGTCTTAAAAATGTCAGGGCTCGCCGAACGGTTTCAGAAGCCTCACTTGCAGCGACCAAACTCAACTATTTCCCTCTGGCATAAAAATAAAGGAAAAAACAGAGGCGCCAAATGAAAGGCTTGGCACAAGGCCCTTTATTTCCTCCCACAGCCTGTCACAGGGGGAGAGGGAGGGAGAGCCCAGGGAGGAACGGAGAGATTGGGCATTCTAGACTCCACCCCTGCACAAAGAAACAGCGAGAGTGATATACATTCAGAAGGGATGGTGCAGATCTATTCTGTGTTACTCTCATAGAGAAGACGGAGTTCTCTATGGAGGAAAGGAGAAACAGAAGAGACGGCTTCCACACAGAGAAGATCTAGAAGCAGGGCAAGAATCGGTGTCCCCCGCTATCCCTGACAAAGGGTTGAGACACCCTGCTTCTAACGCAGGAAAAGGGCTTCCTGACCCCTAGAGCAGATGACATGAATACACAGATCGATTTGCAGAGGGCCATTTTCATCCAGCTGCTTATGTGGTAGGAGAACGGCGGATTTCTTTGGAGCATTTACTGAAGGCCAGACACTGACATTTTAGATATCCAGAAACGGAGGCCCAGCAAGGTTTGGGAACTCGCTTGGGGTGCGCAACTGGACTACGGCAGAACCAGGAGTGAAAGCCAGAGAGAAAGCAAGCCAGCCTAGCTCCATATGCTGCGGTCTTAGCCACGTCATTATAAGAAACAGAAGAAATGGAAAGGAAAATGTAAGGCGATCATATCGCCTGCCGCATGCCCTGCAAGGGGGCTTCCGACAAATTAACTCACTGGATCATCCCTGTTACTCTAACATGTCTGGTATTCTTACTTCATTTACGGTACAGAAACAGAAGCTCAGAGAGGTTCGTGACCTGGTCCCAATTCACACAGCCCGCAAGTGGCAAGCTAAAAATCAAATCTAGCTTGATTCTGCCAGATGAAAGTGGGAAGGTTTACGTCTGCTAAACAAGCCAGAGTTTGGGAAGGAAACCAAAACATATTAAGAAGGTAGCAGAAGGGAAGATTACAGAAGGTAGGTAGAAGCTGGCACTTCTGGGTTCTAAGAAATATAACAGATCTCAGTAGGGGACAACTCCCATCAAGATTTCCCCTTACCACAGAGCCTTTTTGTCCTCAGGAAGAATGGTGGTGAATGCAGTGTTTGCGCCCAAGAAAGGTAGACTTTGTACCTCAAGCAAACCTTTTGTAAACTCAGCAAATGGAGAGCTACTGTGAAAGTAGCCAATTGTTTTTTTGGCCGTCTTTACATCTTCTCACACTAAATTGTTATGATCATATACTTCCACATCCCCTAAACTTATGAATCACGGAATAATTGTTACTTGTTCTGTTGTTGTTATTTTGCATCATTTGCTAATCCTCAGCTAAAATGTTCTCCCAACCTTAAGCTGGAGAGGCGCAATGTAATTATGACACAGGAGCAAAAGAAGTTCATTAACATACCCGTGACTGACACAGAAGATCATTAATTAGGCATTCTGAGCATAAGTATATATGTATAAATTAGCATCTATTCACCATTTAAACTGTAAGAGATTTTTCATATCTGAATATTAACTATGTTGGAAAATTACTAAGTTTTCCTGAGTGAATTCCACAAACAATACCCATCCCTGGTAACAAAAACAAGACGAAGAGAAAAGATTCTACGAGCAGACCCAGACACAGTGGAAGGAGTCAAATGATGTGATTACTCTTCATCTATCAAGGTCTTCATCTATCTGTTTCCTTTGGTTTTGGATTTCTGACTACTCCACCTGTTGGGAGCTTTGTGTGTGGACTCTTCTTCGTTGAGAAAGCTTAGATATGATCCTAGCACTACTAGTCTAGAAATGCTTTTCCCATATCCATATTCTATTCTTGCACATTCATTTATTCTTTCAACACATATTTGTCATGTGTGATCTAGGTACTGAAAACAATGTACATGAATATGGCAATATCTACTCTCAAGCACTTAACTGTCCAGCAGGAAAGATGAGACATAAAGGATACACATAAAGCTATAACGTAAGGTAGAGAATTACACTGCCAAAGAGGACCAACCCTACTCAGTGGAAGAACAGACTTCCGGCAGGGGGAGGACTGGAGAATGCTTTGTGGAGGAAACAGCATTTGAGCCGGGTATAAAGGAGGAGTAGATGAAGGGGATCTGGCAAATTTCGGGGCATGAAAGGAGAGTCACCTACTGGAAAAACCAGAGTCAAATCAACGTGTATCTTCACACCCAGCTCTTGAACTGTGCTCCTTCTATAGCCAACAGAGCTCCTCCTCCATTTTTTGATGTATCTAAAGTACCTGTCCCTCTGGGGCTCTGGAAAACTACTAGTATCAGGACCACAATGATAATAATACCCTATTGTCCTTCACATACATGACAATGATACTAATTACTTCGTAGAGCTGGGCCTGCATTGTTTTGCTTGCAGTAGTGTTGGATTCGTGCCAGCAAATCCATCATTCTCTGTTGATTTCTCTTGGGACTGGTGGCACACTTTTGTAAGATGGCTATCCAGGAAGAAAGCCGGAATTCACAGTTCTTAAATGATTTGTTTTCCAGGTGGAACTAACAAGTCTATGTGAGGACTGAACGAAGAGCCTGGTCTTTGGGGCACCACAGTGTAACCACCTCCGTCCACCAAGGACATGAGTTTCACTGGTATGTCTTCAGCAGAACTAAAGCATTTTAATAAACTCTTCCACATATAGAAAGGCAGCTAACTGGATAGCTTTTAAATAGGGTAAAATCTCAAAGCCTCTGCAGTTTTTAACATCTGCCCAGACAAACTAAGTAGCCCATAGATCAACAGCCCAGAGCATGGGCCCTTCCTCAGTGTCCTGAGACAGCGCCCATGGGGATTCAGGCAGTGGAGGTTCTTATTCTAAAATCCTTATTTGGAGGCCTCTACAGCATATCAGTCCCTGAAACACCTTTTATAGGATTCAAGACCTATCTGCTTCATATCTGTACCACTCTATGGCAGAAAGGAAGGCTGCCATCAAAGTTAGATTTCAGGTATGCTCATGGAATTAAAAAACAAAGTGGCCAGCAGTGGTTTTCATGAGCATGTGAGCTTTTTTGGCCTTTTTGGTGGGCATTGAAGTGTGTGAGGCACTCTGGGTCCTGAAGGAGATGAATGAGTTACCTATAATGGACAAATCTGGAAAAACATCAACTGTTATTGAAGAAAGAACTACCTAGGGTCATGACTGCTGATTTCTTTCATGCTTCTAGCTAAATATAAATCTACCTTCTATTTGTGGGGCAGATTCATGTAGAACACGTACAAATATTCCATCATTCTAATGGAAATAGAACTTTTTAAGGCCATTAGTACCCATGATTAAAATGATGAGACAATTCTTGACTCTTAGATCATTATAATGGAAAATAGTTAATTAATTGAAAAACGATTCATTAAGATCATGTCATATACCCTATCCCATGCCCAGCATGTAGTGGAAACAGACAAAATGGAAAGTGAGAGTATCACGTAGTTGGAGAGAACCACAGATATCCCAGTTCCTGCTTGTCCTAGAAATTCAGAGGAAAAGAAAGCCCATGGCAGTCTGAGGTCATTCCAAGCAGCCTATAGGGGCAGGAAGGCACAGGGTTGGGGCCTATAGAAAATGGTGGAGTTATATGATCTTCATGGCAAAACAGAACAAAACAAAACAAAGCTTGATCTTGGAGTGACACACATGGAGAAAAATCTGAGAGAGATAATCTCAACAAAAACTTCTCAAATTTTGTGTGTCAAAGAAGGAATATAGGGACGCTGGGGCAGCTTAGTCGATTAAGTGTCCGACTTCTGATTTGGGCTCAGGTTATGATCTCAGGGTCATGGACTGGGCCCTGTGTCAGGCTCTGCACTCAGCATAAGTCTGCTTGAGCTTCTCTGCCTCTCCCTCTCCATCTGCCCCTCCCCCTGCTCATGCACACATGCACGTGCTCTCTCTAAAATAATAAAAAAAAATAATAAAATAAAAAAAGAAGAAGAAGGAATATAAATATGTAGCCCCGCGTATGTCTGCTGAAATGCATCTGTTGATGAGAGATGACTGGCCATAGCCAATGGCTGCATTTGCCCCTCTCCCTCACTATCTTCTAAAACTGGACAAAGCTCTTCCCATGGTGGTCTTCGAACAAAGATGGAATCCTGGAATTTTATGCTAAAGCTCCTCTGCTATATCAACTGTAGTTTAGTAAAGCTTCACAGAAAGAGATATTCTGAGCCCAACCTACGGAGACACGTCCCAATTTAGGCTGCGGAATGAAAATTACAGGGCAGCCACAGAGGCAAGTTTAAAATTAGGACAAGCTTCACTTTGGGCCTCTTAAGCCTCAAAGAGTTAGTACATGAGGCAAAGGAAAATGAAAAAAATATATATATCACAGTAGGAACTAAAAAGCAAAATCCCCCGACTTCTGTTCCTTTCTATGGCCTTCCTGACATGCTAAGCTTTTTGTACACCTGAAAATCAGCAGCACAGAGCCTTCTCAGTCCGTTGACAGCGTCAACAGCTTCATAGGATCCACAGCCTATCGGGGCCTGCAAGGAAATTTTGGAGGTAAACAAATTGGGACAGTGTTGGGTGGGAAAGAAGGAAGAGGAATTGGGGAGAATATTCCCCAGTCCAAGTCCTTTTACTCAAATCCCTGTCGCTCAGTCCACAAACTACCCAGCACGAATGTGTAAGACAGCTCTATGGGATGCCTGGGGCCTTCTTAGGGTAATGCCTAAGTCACCAATTCCAGTCCAGCGACAGATCTGGGGTTGCAGGGTAACAGACAGAAACTGTCACCTCTTTATGTTTTTATTTAAATTTCAGTTAAGAAACTGTCACCTTGGGGCACCTGGGTGGCTCAGTCACTGAGTGTCTGCCTTCAGCTCAGGTCATGATCCCAGGGTCCTGGGATCCTGTCCCTCACAGTCTGAGGGACACTAACCACATCTGTGAAAGGAAATGCCCACTTTTGTTATGTCACTCTTCCGTAACAGAATTCTCAATAAACAGGAAGTAGAATGAGTCTCTAAGTGAAGGGTACATGCCTTCCTATCCTAATTCATCAGCAAACAAAGAAGTCAAAGTTAGGGTCCTATCGCTCGTCTAAAATGGTCGTGTCAACCCTATGACTTTCTTAGTCCAGAGGGCTAATAAATCAAATCATCGTATCAGCGGGCCTCTCTCTACAGGTGTTGCCTTGTAGACCACAAAACTCACTTTGTCAGAGGGATTTCAGCTCGACTTGGAGCACAACTAGTTACACAACTTGATCTCGTTGAAATATTTGGTGCCCGCTGATATGTTCAAACAAATTCACCAGCTCTTGAGTGTGTTCTGGCAATTAAAGCTATTAAGTGAGTAGATAGACAGCACGTTATTTCATTGCTGGTTGAAAAAGCCAGCTTTCTTTTCTCCCCTTTTTATGTGACAGCACTGTAATTAGCCTTAATCAAATACTATTTGTGTTAGGTGCTGTAACTTTGCTTCCTTAGCCAGGAAACTCTGCCAATCGAGGAAAAGCAGAAATACAACTCTGGTCAAAAAGCAGGAGCGATGGGCATGAGGGATGTGGGAAGCCTGTGCTATCTTTGCAACTTTCTATAAACCTAAAACTGTTCTAATATAAATGCCGAGTTTAATCTACAAAAAGCAAGAAAGACGGATCTAGAAGAGGAATGAGAAAAAGCAATGCTATTTAATGTGAGACTTGAAGTTGAGCAGCCTCCCATGTAAAAGCAAGCTTTAGAAATAGTCAAGTAGTCAAAAACATATGGTTCATTTGGAGATTCTGGGTTTATTCTCCCACTACATTGGGGATACTCCAGTGCTGCCTTCCCCCCCCCCCTTTTTTTAAACCTCCGCAAGTACGTTCATAATGAGACCAGAGCCTGGTAAAGGGAAAGACAATAACCATGAATAAAATTGATTCTTCCAATGTCTACCCAAACCTCTAGTTTGTTTCTCTCTGTGTCTCTTTCACAGTATTTGTATTTTTCAATATCCCCGGGAGGGAGAGCTCTTCAGATGGTTTGCAAATGAAATTAATGTTCATACAAATTGTCTGGTATCTTGTGAAAAAACACATTCTGATTTGGTAGGTCTAGAATGGCCCCCAAGATTCTGTGTTTGTAGCAAGCTCCTTGTTGATTCCAAAGCTGCTGGTCCATGGACCATATTTTGAGTAGCAAGGGTATGAGGAATAGTAATAGGGTGAGTGACCCAACCGGTCCAAAGCAGAACCACAGTTATCTTGTCTACATGGCAGACAAGAAGATGTCTGCATGAAGTAGTGGCCAACGAAACAGACAGACATTTTCTATTTTCCTTGGTCAACAATCCCCATGTCAAAACTTCAAAAGACATTTGTAGAATGGTATTACACCACTGGCCAAACTGTCCATTCAGAGACTCCCAATAATAGAAATACCTCCTTATTCTTGTTCAAAGTGCCCCAGCCACGATGGGGAGGCAGCAGGTTCACTGAAGAAGAGAAAAAGTGGTGATCTGATTTTTTGCTTAGTATTTTGACCTTGTCCTCTCATATCTCAAATTCTGTATTTATAAAACATTAGCTATTAGAACTAGTAATATTTTGAAGGAAAAAATGCCAAGAGCCCCCCCCCCCAAGTGCTTTGTCATAGGAGCTGGATCTTCTCTCTGTTCCACAGGGGTGTCTATTGCAAGATGAAGGACCTTCCTGCCAAATGGTTAATATTCACTTGACAAAGACAGGATTCATTTTGCTCCAACTAAAATGATAATACCAGGCCACTAGCTACTTTGAATAACTAAAAAAATATTTCTTCCAACTCCTGGAAGTATTGTGGTAAATGCCACAAATGCCACATTTCTCATTCTCCTCCTAGTTTTTTTTTTTAACCCCCCCAATACAATTTTTGAATTCCAAACAGTGGGTCTTCTGTTTATTTTAGATTTCTCCCATATCTTGAATAATGCATTCAAGTAGGCTTTAGATTCAGTGGTGTGCAGGCAAATATTTAGCAATCAGCTCTATAGGAAGAAAAGCCCTGGTATGTAACTTTCGCCAATTTTGAAGGTGTGAGCACTCCCACTATGGCTGATTTCAAGTACTGGCCTGACTTTACTGAACAAAGAATTAGGAAAAGAGGTGCATAATTACAAACCTATACAAGTCAACTCTGATACAATAACAAGTGACCCCAAAGATACAAAACACTGCTGTTTTCAAAATTAAACTGTAATAATCCAGGAAGGATAAATGTATTCTGTAACTTTAAGACGACTTGTCTCTTAAAATGTTCTCATTTTGTTATTGAAGAGAAGTCCATAAGCCCTTGTGTCTTTATAAGCCAAAAATAATTCCCTGCTAGTGTTTTTCTTTAACGATAACCTCACAATCTGTATAATCTTATAAAGTAAGCCCATTTGGATTCTAATGACACAAACATGCTGGAAGTTCAGAATTCTTCTAGATGACCTCGAGAGTTGAACTCCTCCCTTTGTGTTTTTGGCTCATTCCAAGCTCTTCCTTCCATGAACTATAAACTCAGTCAGCCTCTGTGGCCTATGGGTCTGCAGAAAAGGCTGAAATCACTGTGGTTTTCATTGTCCCCTACAACTACTTTCGAGAATAACGGTAGCTTCATATCTTTATTTCCTCTCCTATGTCAGAAATGATCTGCTTCACAATGAAAAAAAAAAAAAAATTCTATCGAAAAGTACACCAGAATGAGAAAACTGCATGTTTCACAAGCAATTCTAACATAGGAGCATTTTTTGCCTATTAAATGTATACGCTCCTTCTAACCTGCCATTCCTTCATTCTACTTTTAATCTACCTGAGATTACCTAACTGTGTTTTCCACATTTTTACCCACAGTACACCTGCTTATTGCCAGTGAGGTTCTTACAAGAAGGCAAACACAAGCGAGGCTACAGTTCCCAGGATGGGGGGAGGAGGGGTACTGGTGAAAAGTATCTGGCCAAGGAATGTAATTAACTTGAAGAAAAACATTTGCATCATGACTATACTCGTGTCTTTTTTCATCAGCAAAGCCCAAACCAAGCAAACAAAAAGCCACTACCATTTGCCCACCACCCTGAACACAAACCATTTCCGGCAGAGCAGTAGACAGAAAAAAAAAAAATACTGCTTGAAACCAACCAGAAAAAAAAAATTGCTTCGAATCAAGTCTTGCTGCTTGCTTCCATCAGCCTCAGCTTTGTATCTTTTGAATTGTGTACTGTGCGCATCTATTAACTCTTCAAAAATATACATACATGCGGGCTTGAAAGTCTTCCTATTTTTTGAACTTTTAAAATTCTTTTTTACTGAGCACCCCATTTATGATGAACACATTAGGTTATAACACATGCCGAACACGGCCCGTTATACCCCCTACCAATCACCAGATGTTAGGAACTAGAAACATGCAAGGATTTTTCATGTTAGAAAAATGGTGGAAGTCAGCTCATCAAAGGCAAAACGGGCAGAATATGTCCCTGCCTTTGCCTCTCCTAAGATGCATTTAAATTCACTAGGTTCATCTCTAGTTTGACAGGATTATTAATGGGATGGGCTTACCACTCCTGTGGATGAATCTGTTAGCCACAGGAAAGCCTTTTACTATCCTGAATGTGTCTTAACCTTGCTGACTGCCTGCTCATCTTCACACTAACCAGAGATTCTGGCTACTGATCAGTTTCTAACAGAGTCAAACTGGTAACGTTATTACCACTAAATTGTAGTCGAGCTTTTTTTTTTTAAAAAAAAAAAACAAAAAACCAAACAGGAGATTTTGACATTAACCAGAAGACTGGCTAACAGGCTTGAACAGTGACAGAAATACTCATCGTGAAAAAAAAAGTATTCACAATACCAGATCCTCTTGAATGACTGTGGCAGAGACCTCTTGACTTCCCACTAATCAAGGACACTAGCCCCGCTACAGGAAAATATTTAAAAAGAGACGTGAAGAATCAGGATCTATTTGAGGGCTAGGCAGATACAGATATAGACATGAACATCACAGAAATAGCCAGAGACACAGATACATTCTAGTAAACAAACAAGTATTCATGCCATTTTTAACAATTGGAAATAAATTTAATCAGGCATAAATTGAGAAGAAAACAAAGACATCTTTATATTCTCTATCTGAAGAAACAAGCAGAAATATACAGCAGCCCATGGAAAAGAACTCTCTCAGGAAATCTTCACAGATATGGGGAATTCCTTACTGCTGGGTAAGAGGCAAAGGAGGAGGTGATGTGGGGAGGGACACACAGGTGTTCAAGGAAGGGAGCCACCCCCGCTAAATTTACAAGTTCTTGCCCTGAGGTCATTTTTCTGCCTCTTCATTTGTGCATTTCCTGTTGACAGCATTTGGGAAACCAAGCAGGAAAAGGGAAGCAAGCTGGCATTTAAATACAATCTTACTCTATTTCTCTGCAGCCTGGAGTACATTCCTTTTTAAAAATAACCTGAAAAAATATCAAGTTGGTTTTCCTTTTGAAGGGGACACACACACACACACACACACACACACACTCACGGCTATTTGCCATCCACAGCCTTTCCCAAATGAAATCGGCCATCCTGAGGCTGCTCGAAGAAGGTAATGAGAGAAGCTCTCCCTGCCAGGCCTACAGGGTTCTAGAGGGCACTAAAACCAAAAGCTCTCAGCAAAACCCAGATGCCAGCAAACTGCAAAATCCCAGTGCCTGTGGCTGGCACAGGTTCGGAGAGGATTTTTTTCAACACCAGGGCAAAAAGGGAAGGAGATGGACTCCCTGCCTCTTGGCCGGCCCAGTAGTGCATTCAGATCTCGCTTTTGATTGTTTTCTTGCTATACTTTCACCTAAATTTCCTGGCAGACATCCCAACAGGCACACACACCAGGCTCCATCTGATTTGAGAGTCCCATTAGGCTGTCTATCCTTCCTTAAGAACACTCAGAAGGTGAACAGAGGCCCATCCTGGGTTTGTGTGCATCTTAAGTTATGCAACACAATGGACCCTATCTGACTTCCATTAATTGGCTGCTTTATCTCAGTGCCTCAGTTTCTCCTGAAGCTATTAATCTCTCTTGATACATCCATTCCAAGTACCATAAACTGAATTCCTGAGCAGCAGGCAAAACCATTCTTAAAGTTAACAATAGCTTAATATTAATATTTACATGTTACTATGGGCCAGGCACTCTTCTAACTGCTGTACCCAGGTTAACTTACTTAATCTTCACAAGTCCCCTAGGTTTTACTACCCCCATTTTACAGATGAGGACGCGAAGGCCCTTCGAGTCAAGGAGCTGACACCTTGAGATATAGAGGGGCTAGGAATCCTACGGCACCACGGCAGAGGCCTGTCCTCAATGACTACCTCTCTGTAAGAACTTTGTCAAGCAAAGACAACTGTTTCCTTAAACATTTCATTTGCATGTCCTTTAGTGATTGTGGGGCATAAGGCAAATCCCATCCATTGAAGAGTGCAGAAAGGGGAGGCTGTTGATCCTTTCATCCCACTAGCATTTTCCCCTTGCAAGAAAGCAAGGCAAACAGCATGCAGTCCCAAAACTTCCTGGAAGCATTCAGACAAGTGACAGTAGGCCAGCCAGGGCAACTGAAAGCAAGTAAATGGCTCTGGGTGGCCCAAGCCAGGGTGATGGGGAAGGCGGATGAAGCAGGGTCAGCCAGCTGGTAAATGCGAGACCTCAGATGAATGCTCCTAGAACCTGCGGGCATGGTCAAGATAACGATGGGCCCTGACCTGGGGAGGAAGGCACCTGCAGAGTGTGACGGAGAGGTGATCTGCAACCCCCTCCTCTTTCCAGATCACCCCACTGCATACCAGTCAATGCTAGTTGACCGAAGACTTGTACCCAGTCCCCTCAACTATAATTGAGATAGACAGACAGACAGACAGACAGAGAGGAGAGAGAGAGAGACTGGTTTAAAATACCAAAGACTGAGCCAGTCACTCCTCACTTCACCCCTACTCCTTTCTGCTTCCCCATATTTTTGCATCAGAAAATTACACTTGAGAAAATGAACACACACATATATACACACACACTGCATCTCCTTTCAGCACATTCTTTTGTCAAGGACCTTCATAAGCACAAAAAATTTCCACATTTCATAATTTACGACAAACTTCTCATTTGGGTATTAAAATGTAGACATTTGAAAAGCTCCCTGACACCACTTTTCCCTACAATGGCAACATACTTATGTAAAAGAATTCACAATACAGATTTTATGTTAATATTCCTTAATCTTCACTTCTTGCATTTCAACTTAACTTCCCTCATAGGAAACAGCTTCCAGACTCCCCTTCAAATGTTCATAGAGCCTACTGTGGACGAGGAAATCACACTCCCCATAGACACATCCGTCCTAACTACCCTCCTCAACCTGGACCCCGCCATGAATGCTGGGAGCCATGACAATGCTGGCTATTCTGCACCACAGACAAAGAAGCATTTGTGAGGTGAAGCAACCGATGGAGTGGATACATGCTAGATAATGTCTTGGAGTTCCTAAACTCTTGATACACATAAGCAAGGATTTTAGACCTAGGTCTGCCATGAACATCTCACCCCGGGCAATGTGGATTTATTTATTCAGTGTAAGCTCTGAGGTCAAAGAGTCCCTGTCTGCCAGGGATTCATAATGTGGTGAAAGAGACAGAACTATAAACACGAACCATAATCAAAGCAGAATGCAACCAGAGTCGTAGAAGTTGTCTGCAAATGGCTGTTGTGGAAATGCAAAGAACTGATAATTAAATCAAACTTGGAGAATCAGGGCAGGCTTCATAGACCATGCGGCACTGGAGTTGGGCTTTGAATGGATCTCTCAGTTGGATGCTGATTGGCGGAGAAGGATCTGAGCAAGAAAGATCACGAGGGAGAGCTGGAAGGAGGAAACGCCAGCAGCACGCAAAGGCAAGAGAGTGGGCAGGGATGCTGGAGCACAGTCTGTAGATGATTGTGGTGGGAGGTGGGAGGAAAGTAGATGGAGGCTCGGAAAAATCATGGCACGGACTTGGATTTACTGTGCCCATTTAGGGTTTCAAGAGGAAAACAGAGCAATGGTTTTAAGAATGGACCAGAGAATCAAGAGATGAGTAAGCAGAAGGGAGGTTGGGGGGTTGCCCAAGTAATTTCAACGACAGATGATGAGGAAAGTCAGTTACTTCTCAGGGTATCATTTTATTTTCTCCGAATGAGGGAATAAGACCAATCACAGAAGAGATGAGACTAAGGACCTTGAGGCCAACTTAGGGGCTTGCTCTCCTCGATTCTAATTGTGCCTGGTACATGCCCTCATTAGGGCAACTTCCATGGGATTCTCACGGTTCCCTTTCGTGTCTGTCTCCTCACTATTAGAAGTGCCTTATGAGCAGGGCCTATGCCTTTTCATGGGGTTTGCAAAGGCCTAGAACAGTGCCTAGCACACAGTAGGCAGTCAAGTATTCAAATTATTCCACTCTGTTATGTCCAGTTCCCAGATACAGGCATGGAACTTCTCATGACCACAGATAAGCAAACAAGAGTCTACATTTCAGGTTTATACTGTAAACTAGAAACTGTCCTACTATGCCAAGGACACCTTGGAATATATACCTATGTTCTAAGGACCTTGGAATTAATTTTGCAATCTCTTCATATTCCAGTTTTCCCGTCTAGTTTTCAAAAAGTACAGCCACCGGTGCCCACCCCGTTTGAATGATCTACCCTCACTACAAACACTCCCCATTGCACCTTCTGAGCTATGTAAATGGCACTGCAGCTGTGACTCACCGCTAGCCTACTGGGCCTGTCTCAATCAACCACCAATCTGGTGACTGTAAACCAAACTACTGAAGTAGCCAAAGGACTCTCTTCATCTCTACCTCAACAGATTCTATTTCAAAGGTCAACCTCCCCCATATCCTTGCACACATACCAGGTATAACCATATTTAATGATGCTGATATCTAAATAACACAACAGAACTTATAGAATAAACCCTCAATAATCATGGATCCCCAAATTCAGAAACACAGTAATATATAATTTGCCTTGTACTTTATAGTAATATAAATAGGACCAAAAATGTAAGAGATCTCTTCAATCTCTGATGACTTATTTCTCTCCAAGGGGTTATTTTTTTGCATTAGCCTGATTATTCTCTGAAACTATTTTAAAACTTTTTAATTTCCATATGGCAAATTCATCTATAGTCTTGACCTATCCACTCTTCAATCTCTTCAACATTTCCATTTATTTTTCTGGTTAAGAAAAATTATTTTCTTAGCCCTCTTCACTTCTATGTCCAATACTAGTGTTTAACTTTCTTTGGAGAGTCATTTCTCTCAGAAAGACCATGTTTCTATCATGCTATGAAAATTACCCCATTCAGACTTGGAAGAGACCTTTATAATGGTTCTTCGCAACTGGGATGATTTGCAGCAGGCTTGGCTCACTCACTAGTGAACCCACTTACTCTTGTAACCCCTCCAGCTTATAAAGTCAAGATTCAGATTTATGCACTGGCAAAACTACAAGCATCTTCCTATCTCAGATCTTTTAGGTTCATTTAAATACACAAAATGTTAAATCTGCGAACACCGGGGGTCTACTAAGGAGCCAATAAGTGTTGTCCTTTAGAGTAGTCAGTTCAGCCACACTGAAAGACAATACAAAATACAGAGACAATACAAAACCTATCACAAAAATATATCCAATCCATTGCTCAAAATGATTTTAGAGCTCAACTTTGAAATGGCAGTCAGAACCAGTGAACAGCCCTCATCAGAAAACAGATGCCATGATTTTATAGCCACATCTTGGTTTTGACCCGAAATCATGTCACTCCATGGGATCACCAACCACCTTAACCACTGGATTTAGCTCTTATGCTTCTGCAATTCCCACAGGAGTCAAATTCTTTAAAACAGTTACTATTAAGTAAAAGTAGTAGTCAGAAATGTGTTTAAATGAGGGAAATTTGGGGGAAGATGAAATGTTCTACATCATAATTGTAGTGGTAGTTATATAAATACATACATTAATCTAAACTCACATAAGAGTACACTAAAAATGAATGAATTTTATGTAAATATCTCAATTTTAAAAACTGAAAAGAAGTATGAACTAAAGAAAATTTCCAAAGAGGAACTGTCCATATCTTAAGTATGAAAATAAATGTATGAAGCTTTTAACAACTCTAAAGGAACACTCGTTTATAGTATTTAGAGAACTATACATGTATATAAATAAACATACAACAAAATACAACAGAGAACACTTTCCCTACAATAGGTGCAAAAATATTAGATAACTTCATTTTATCTTTCATATGAATATACTATCTGGATTCTCTTTGAGAAGACTGTATTTCTCATGAATTCATTGAGCCATTTACGTCTTATCTTGGATTCGTAACCACTGATGCTCCTCTGTTAGAGGACTAGTTAAAGTCCAGTGTGTAGCCATGAATCAAGCTACTTGGTTCATTTGGGTACCTCATCCCTCTTCTTACCATTACTATAATAATGACATGGTCAGCTAAGTTAACTGACCTACTCATCAAGTCGGACCATGGGTCACTAATACTGGATGTGAAAAGAGTTCTCGAAAGCCAGTAGGATTTCTCTACAAATCTTTCCAAACCTCAGGAGCTTTGGTTTGGCTGCTGGCAATGAAAAGCAATGGCAGACTGAATTCACTTTCCACACGTCATTCAGTTGTTTTGGTCACAGATAGGCCAAACTCCAAACAGTGCTGAATTTATTGGAAAAATCATTATTGATTTGTTTGGGTGGGTCTGCATTTTAAAGGTGAAGTGGAACAAGTCTATGTTCTGGGCCACAGCCTCTTGGAAAGCACTTTGTTTCATTGCATACTTATTACTGGAACAAGGACCTAGCATCACCCCTACACGGAGCTATTTTCAAGTAAACCTTATGCTTCAGAAGGATATGTCCGGGTCAAAGGGTGAATTATGTCCTCTGAAATAGTTCTAGTAGTCCATCAACATCTGTGAACATCGTAAGTTCACATCTGTAATTCAAATTAATAGTTCCCCCAAAGAAACAGCTCAAAGGACAGGACTCAGCCATTACTGTCTTTCTTTTTAGGACAAAGAATGATAAAAAAAAAAAAATTGTTTTTAATCCAAAATGCTTCAATAAATCTTACTGAGGCTTCAAAAATAGATGTATCACGTAGTGATGACAGGATTCTCTTTTACCATTCCATCAGAACAAATACCTCCAAGAAAGGCAACATTTTTCGTTTTTCACTCTCTCGTCCAACAACATTCACGAGCAAATCCCTAAAATCCAAGAGCCAAATCACAAGCAAGTATTTTATGTGGCTTTCTGATTCAGAGTATCTGTGAATTCAAAATGTGACTGATGAATTAAGGGCCTCTGATGTTCCTTTAAAGGCAAACCAAAAAAATCTACTTACTTTTATATTAAATTGAACTTAATAAGCATCTGTTACCTAAGGGCTAGATTAACCAACATTATAAGGAACTTTGGAGAAGTAGAAGGCACAGTATCATCCCTTAGAGAACTTATCATCTAGTTACAAAAGCTATTTACACATTAAACTATTAGCTAAGTGAACTTGAGCAATGTCCTAACCTTTGCTGGGCCTCAGTTCCCCCAACAAAGGAGTCAGTAGAGACGATACTGAGGCCCCTTCTGGTCTCAAGGTCCACAGGCCTTTGGTAGGATACCTATGAGACCTGCTTACAAGACAGTGCAAGATAGTGAGCCATCAAGTCCAATGCACACTACAAGTAATCAATACAGTAGGTCAGAGCAGAGAGAGATCAAGTTTGGGGTGGCAAAGGCGTTCTCGGAAAGCAGAAACTTCAGCTTGGACTTGAAGGATGAGTAAGATTTGAAGGGGTGGGAGTCACCCTTTAAGGAAAGCCCAGAGGGCTTTTGCAGGGTGAGTGGAAAAGTTCTCGACGACGAGGGGCAGGGAGGATGTTGTCAAGTGGTGGGGTTAAGTAGGGGAAGTAATGACTTGATGACACGATCCTATTAACCTGCAGATCAAATCACACTGTACTTCTCAGAACCAGGCAGCCGCGTCCCACCACTCCTAGATCAAGGCCAAGGTCCTTACAGTGGTCCACAAGCCCCTGTATCGCCTGCTCCTCCCCACTCCCATGAATTTCCCTTACTTCTCACTACTCTCCTCCAGCAGCTTTCTCAGACCGTTCCTCAAATACCTGACAGGCTGCAAGCTTTTACACTTGCTTCTCCTCTGCCTAGACTGCTCTTCCTCCAGGTATCTATATGTTCGGCTCCCTCTTCATGTATTTGCTTGAAGGTCACCTTGTCAGTAAAGCCTTTCCAATCACCATATTTTAAATTGCAGCCTACTCCTTCCACACACACAAAGACATACAGGCTCACTTTTTCTTTCTTTCTCTCTCAAATGCGTACATACACACGCACACGCGCGTGCGCGCACACACACACACGCACACACACTTCCCTATTTCCCTTCCCTGCTTTATTTTTTCCATAACACCTACCACATTCTACCATACATACGATTTATTCTGTAAAATGTGTCTCCATCCGTGACCCCGTCTCCCTCCCTCGAGTAACATGTAAATGCCATGAGGGCAGGATCTATTTTATCCATGGTTGTAGTTCCACAGTCTAGAGAGTCTAGAACAACGTCTGGCCTAGAACAAGGCCCTGGTGAATGAACGCGTGAATAGAACGAGAAGGGTGTGAGGCCGATTAATCTCACAGGTTGAACCGCAAGCAGGACAGCCCAGAGGTCACTGCAATCAGAGCCTGAGGTTATGACAGCCCAGACTAAAGGAGGGCCTTGGGGAGGGAGAGACCACACTGACAAGCAACAACCAGAGGGGACTGTTAATGAATCCAATATCCAGGCGTAGGTTTAAAGGAAATGTATTCACCAGTGGGAGTCAGGAGAATGTTCTTCAAGGGCAAAAGAGGACCTGGAAATGCACTGAAAATAAAAAGATGCATAGTTTTATAAACAAATACCCTTAACTTCAGTTGTTTCTTCCTGCTTGTATTTCTGAGAGCAGCTGAAAGGAAACTAAAAAAGAAGGAAGTGGGAAGCGTCCAGCGTGCCGTGTTTCCCTTCTAAGGCGACCTCAGCCTGAATGGTAGGGCCAAGCCTCACACACGTTTCACAACTGCTTCTCCCTCAGCTCTCGGGGACACAAAATAGAATATAGGAAAGACAAGGCCTGCACTTCTGCTTTGTTTTTTCCTTTTTTTCCCCTTTTTCTTCGCTTCAGTGTGTTTTCTTCTCCAAAACAGCAATCCATGCAGATGACAATACATCTTTCTAACATCAGCCTGGGTGTAATTAAACACATTGAACACGGAAAAAGAAAGAGGGTTTGTGGCACAGCCTTTACCAGTCTCTGCAGACGTTAAGACTTGACTAGAGTCACGGTAAGAAAATACGGTATAGGTGACGCTAATATCTTCTTCCTGCATTTCTTCGGGAATTATTAAAACACAATGCGTTAACGCTGTCCTCCAATAGTATTTGCAATCACATGTGACCCCTTCAGGAGAAAAAAAGTAGATGGCTCTCTTTTTCATTTAATGATATCTCAAGCTTGGTTGAAAAGATGGACGAGGGTGGTAGGCATGTAGGAGAGGAGCTTTAAGACAGTCCTACGCTTCCACTAGCTCAAATTTTACTATTATCTCTTTAGAGATTCAGTATCTTTTTCCCAGAGGCATTTGCATAATTAAGTTTGCTTCTATATTTGTTTTTCTGCCTTTCAAATGCATGCCCTAAATCAGCCCTAAGTCAGCGGTTGTCAGCTGGGGGTGAGTCTGGCCCCCGGAGCGCATTTGGCAATGTTTAGAGACATTTCAGTTGTCGCAAGTGTGGAAGGGAGTGCTACATACATCTAGTAGATAGAGTCTGGGGACACTGCTAAACAGCCTACAAATACACGGAACAGCCACACGACAAAAAATTATCTGATCCAAAATGTCAAGATTGCTGAGGAAGAAAAACCCTGCCCTATATTAACTCAGAGATCCCCACATTATGATAAAGTAATAACCTCTTTAGTCTAAGTGTGTCCTTCACAGAGGCTTAAGTAGAAAAGTCAAAACCTGCAACTTGCATTGTTTAAAACTGCAGTCAGGCCCTACTTTGGAACATTCTGTCCCTACTGGTAATGCCAATTAGGAACATTTAGATTAAATCTCCAGATAAGCATTAAAAGGACGGTCTATGCTTTCTTCTGTTTCTGCACAGAAATTCAGGGAAATTCATGATCACACAATCAGGGAACACCAAAGCTAACACAGACCTTAGAGGTTATGATGACAAACACTCTCATCTTACCAGTGTGGGTAGAAGAGTGGGGTGGGGGTGATGCCGAGGGAGGTCAGGGGACTTGCTTCCCGGCCCTCAACTGGTTAGTTTTACGGCGGGGACTAGAACTCACTCGGTCCCTCAGATCTGTGCCCCTTCTACTTCCATCAGAAGCAGATGTGGAAAATGGAGCCCGAGAAGGTCACAAGAAACCCTTGGACTGGGGTGCCTGGGTGGCTCAGTCATTAAGCATCTGGGTCATGATCCCAGGGTCGTAGGATCGAGCCCCGCATCGGGCTCCCTGCTCGGCGGGAAGCCTGCTTCTCGTCAAATACATAAAATCTTAAAAAAAAAAAGAAACCCTTGGACTAAAGTCTACCTCTTGATTTCAAACCCAAAGGCATAAAGCTAATAAGGAGATGCGTGTCATGCCGCGCTCTCTACCCTCGGGAGTGGCAAACCACCCAAGCAGGTGGAGATTCACCGCCAACTCCAGCGGTAGACCTCTTCTGAGGCCTGGCCGCCATTAGCCAGGATCTCTCAAAGGGGCCCGGCAAAAGAGGAAAAAACAGTCTCAACAGTTGGCAGGGACATCTCTGAGACCAAGTCTCTGAGAAAGTCCCTCAAAAAAAATGAAGATCTAGAAATGCTTGAAAAACAAGTGGCAGGCAAAGTCCCCTCTGCTCTCCTCCCAGTGAAGGGGCAGCTGGACCCTCCCCACATCCTCCAGATGCTTCCCATGGCTTCTCAGCACCAACCACATCAGAAGAAAGAAGAAAACATACAACTGCACTGGGCATTTTCGACTTCTTCTCTCTCCAGGGTCTCCAGCCCAGGCCCTGGTGGGTTGTCAAAGGACATTGGGTCTCTTTTGGGCTCTCCGTTCCCAATCTGCTCACAGGGGCTCCGTTGGCCCTCCTGCGGATGACGTCCCTCCCAGAGACCTTGCCAGTCGGCCAGCCCTTCACCAGTTGCCGCCATCTGGCTTTTCCCTGCAGAAGCGACCGTAGAGCAGGCAGCAGACCTGTCACTTCTCCATTTCCAGAAGGCGCTGAGGCAAGTGCCCATCCCTCTTTCGTTTTCACAGGGCTTCATGACTAGCTCCTTTTAGAGAAACTAACCAGGACAGAAGCAACAAACCTTCCTGTGTGGTATTAGTGAATCCTATCAGCCACTCTTTACTAAGCATCTTGTATGTGTCTGGCCTTGTGTTAGTTGTTATCTCTAAACCCTTTAACACCTCCAGAAGGTAAGTATTTTTACTTCCACTCTAAAGGTGAAGGAACCACGGACTAGAATGATTTCAGGCCCCCACAGAGCCAGTAAATCACATTTTAAGACACTTTCATCTAAGTTACCTCTTTCTTCAACATGATGTAGATGAGTGTAGACATGCCTGGCTCACAGCTCCATCCTTAGATCTTTCTTGACGTCTCTCATCTGTGCCTAGAGGCAGAGTAAATCAACCCTCCCCTGAGGCGCCCACTGCCTCCACCTCCCTGCCTGCCCATCTGCTTAGCCCTTTCCATGTTCATGCCACAGTGGTGTTCTTCACCTGCAACCTCAGCTCCCGCTAGGCCCAGCCGCTAACAGCTGGGGTCTGAGACGATCCCACCGTCCCATGCTGGGTCTAGGTGGGAACAGACAAGTCTCAGGGCCCAACTGGGCATCAAGCTCTAGATTTGCTGCACCATCCTACCATCTGCTTGGCTGGACTGTGACAGTGCTTCAGGCAAAGACTTCTCCAACCATTCAGTTTCTTAAAGACTGCTTCTACCCTTAGAATCAGATGCTGAGTTCCATGTGTCTCCCTTAAAGACTCCCTCTCCCTGTGCTCCCCTCCCTGCTCCGACACCTCCTTTGCCTGTTAGCATAACTTTCTTTTGATTTGATTTTGTGCTAGTGTCTGAGGCATGGTGAGGGCCTCTTGGCCAGCCTCCATTCCTGGTTCAGACCCAGGCTACTTCCTTCTTCTGACAGGAGAACATACCAAAAACCAAACACCCTGGGCCACAAGTCTATCCACCCCCAAGATCCCAGTAATCTAGAAAAATTTACAGAGGTGCTTTTAGTCTAATCATAGAATAAAGAGTCCAAAATAAGAGTCACCAGACTCTGGGGGGATTCATTATCCATTCAACAAACAATTACTGAGAAGATATTGTGTAGCCAGTGCTAGTCCTGGTATGTGGTTCTGGGGATCAGCAGTGAACCAGGCATCTGCTGCAGGATACAGACAATAAATACATAAACAAATAAGGAAATAACCATTGGTGGTAAAGCCCCATGCAGAAAAGTAAAATAGGGTAATATGATAAAGAGAGAATGGTGTCGTCAGAGAAGTCTCCTCGGTGGGTGATCTTAAGCTGAGATCTGAATGACAAGAAGAAATCCAGGCAAAGGTCCTGGGCTGGTAATAGGAAAAATGTCAGTGTTGTTATTTTAAATAACCTTTCATTTTGGAATAGTGTATTTGTTTGCTAGGGCTGCTGGAACAAAATACCACAGACCGAGTGGCTTAAACAACAGAAATGTAATTTCTCACAGGTCTGGAGGCTGGAAGTCCAAGAAGATCAATGGGATCAAGGGCTGGGTTCTTCTGAGGTGTCTCCTTGGCCTGCAGACGGCTATTATCCTATTGCCTTTTCAGAGCGTTGTTCCTTTGTGCGTGGGTATCCCTGGTGTCTCTTCCTTTCCTTTAAGAACACTAGTCATATTGGATTAGGGCCCTACCATAATGGCCTCATTTTAACTTAATCATCTCTTCAATGACCTTATCTCCAAATCTCGTTATTTTCTGAGGAACTGGGGTTTGAGACTTCAACACAGGAATTATGGGGAAGGGTGGAGGGGGACAACTAAATCCATAATAAAGAGTTTTAAATTTATAGAAAAGTTGCAAAGATAGTACAGAGAGTTCCCATACACCCTATACTCGGTATCCTCTGTTGTTCTATCAGTATGGTACATTTCTCACACCTAACTATGAACTGATATTGACATATTACCATTGACTAGAATTAGCACTTCATTCAGATTTCCTTACTTTTTATCTAATGTCATTGTTCTGTTCCAAAATCCCATCTAGGATATCACACTCCACTTAGTCATTATGTCTCCTTAGGCTCCTCTGGCCATGACAGTTTCTCAGACTTCCCTTGTGTTTGAAAACCAGTTTGGAGAGGACTAGTCTGCTGTTTGGGTAGGACTAACCAGCATACAGAATGCCTCCCCCCTGGGATTTGTTCTGATGGTGTTCTCACGGCTATGCTGGTGTTCCGGGTTTGGGGGAGGAAGCCCACGGAAGTGCCCTTCTCAACACATCATCATATCAAAGGTACATGATACCACCATGATTTGCCATTGTCGATACAAACTTGGTCATCTAGGGCAGTGTTCGCCAGAATTCCTCCCTGTGAAGTTACTCTTTTTCCTCCTTTCCATGTTTTCTTCTTCAGGGGGAAGTCACCATGGGACTATGTGAGCTCATTCAGGAGTGGGAAATCATGCTGTTCTTTAATGGCAGAGCTATCTACATAAATTATGTGAAATTCTTCTGTGTGGGAGGTTTGCCTTTCTCTCCATTTATTTATTCAATAATTTATTTATATCAGTGTGGACTCATGGATGTCTATTTATACTCTGGGTTATAATCCAGCGCTACTTTATTTATTTTGTTGCTCAGACTGTTTCAGCGTTGGCCACTGAGAACTCCTTCAGTTGGTCTCTGTGTCCCTTTGGCCTTTTCCCATTACTGGGGAAGGGGGGGGCACGGGGTGGGGCAGGGTTTGAACACTTCCTTACTTCTTGCCATTACAGGATTCTCCAGGCTCATCCTCTATACTGCCTGCACCAGCCCTACAAGCAGCCATTTCTTCAAGAAGCCCAGGTTCCTCTTACTGGAGAATGGTATGAGAAATCAAGATCTGGGCATCAGAAGTGTTCATTGTTCCTGGGATGTTATTTCTAGGCCCTCTCAACTGATTGAGCAAAGGGGTATACCGGTGAATAGTCATCTGTGTATACTTAAATTTATAAATATTTCTATTTGATAAATTGTTCTACTGGTAACCAAATGTGAGTATATTAAGTTAAATGCGGGCTCATACTAATATCTCTAGTGCTGGTCTGTTACCTAGGATCATTCTAGCCTTCTGTCCCTGCTTCGCTGTAGCACCCCATATCAACACTGAGAAAGCTGCCTCTCATGACCCACCATCCATTTACTTAGCTGTTCATTTCAGTATCGTTATAGTTGTTTCGGTATTGTTAATCTGTACCCTCCAGAGGAAAAAACTATCAGTTAGAGAATAGTGCTTATGCACAACTCCCTTTTGCCTTGAGTTTTGCAGACCCTTCTAAAGCTTCCCGAGGTCTGCACCTTTATCCTCTACTCCCTTCAATGAGGCTACTTCCTATATCGTAATAGTTGCTTCTGTCAAAATTTGCATTCTATCTGGTATCTTCTGACTCCCTACATATATCTTTTTAAAAGTTGTACACAGTAAGGTTTACTCTGTGCTGTAAAGTTCAATCAGTTTTGACAAGTGCAAGGTCATATATTCATCATGATAGTATCACATAGAATAGTTTCACTACCCTAAAAACTCCTCGGTGCTTCACCTAGTCCACCCTCCCTTTCCCTCAAATACTTGGCAACCACTGTTCTGTTTATCTCTATAGTTCTGCCTTTTACAGAATGTCATAAAATAGAATCATACAATATGTAGCCTTTTCAGGAGCACGCACAACGGTGTTTTTAGAGAGAGGTGGTGGCCAACAGGGTTCAATGTTGCTGAGCGGTAAATAAGTATGGAAGAGTGATGGGTGTTAGCACAGTACGGGCTAGGTCCAGAAGTTTCCAGCAGTAGAGCTGAACTTACGGATTCATATTTTAGTTCTCAAAATAAGTGATTCAAGTGTGAGAAGAGGACTACAATATCAGATTCCAGAGAAGGGAAATCTTACCATGGAACAGAGCTCTGGACAAGAAAGATCACTCTCAAAGATCCTCAAGTCATAAAGTACGTCACATGTTGGGTAACAGGCAGAAGGATGGGCCAATACTTTGCAACAGTTTAAGTCCCAGAGCACACAATAAAAGGTCAGTGCTTTTAGGTGTGCTTAAACTATTTATTTGAGCTAAAATGGATTGTGATCCACAGTGAAACATGCCCAATTAAGTTGGGAATCACTTACACCAGCTGTCTATGTCATTTCGCTAAGAGGCCCCAAATGAAGAGTGCATGTGTACAAGGATTAAGATTCTGCACTCTCTAGAAATCACCATGTATAGGTAGGTGTCCACTGAAAGCCTCATCTAGGGGCAGGACACACATGCCCATATTTGCCCTGGCTTGTGGGGAATTCGCTAGAATTCCACCGCGAGCTACAGATGCCAAAGAGTATTCAAGAGACAAATAAAAAACACCAAAAGAGGCAACAAGGTTTCCACTGAGACCCTTAAAACAATTTCTTTTTGTAAATTTTGGAATACAAGCTCTTAAAGACTGGCCATGCAAAGGGAGCAGATCTCTTTGCTGTCTCTAATAGGACATTTCCTCATACTCTTCTCAGACTCATCCCTGCTGGCTTCCCAAGCTCACTGGTGGACCTGTTCGCACCAATCAGATTGTTTTCTTCCAGCTCTACTGGGAGTAGTATCAGGAGGGGCAGAGCAGCAGACTGACACGCACTCCCCACCATCCACGGCTCTCATTTGTCCCCTGTGGACGGCTAGGTACAAGCGGCTTTTTCTGATTTTGGCCACAGACCATACTATCACTTGTCATCAGGGTGTACCACATGTACGAGTCATTTGTTTATTTTCTCTCTTGATCTCCCTCTCCTTCTACTGTGCCTCCTTGCACTGAGTATCAAAAGTCCTTAGTGTACATCAGGGACAGGCATATTTACCAAGATCCAAGGAGAAAACATCTTGGAAGGAAGCCGAGAAAATGGTGTATCCACTGAATTTCTATTTCTTTTTATAACTACTTTTAGTCATTATCAGTGGATTAAACACACACACACACACACACACACACACACACACACACACCTGATTAGTTCTGGTTGTTATTCATTATTCTCCCACTTCTTGTTTCTAAAAAATCTGCATTACAAACAACCCTCCAGGATCTTATTCCAATCAACCTATCTCAAGGCTTACAATTAATATTCCTAATACAACCACTACGCCATTCGACTTTTTTTTTTTTTTAAAGCAACAAAAACCAATGCCAATGAATCATGAATCTCCATGAAGAGAGGGCCAAAGAGGTTAACCGGAGAGTGATTTTGACACTGCCAAGCAGGGACCTCCCCCTGTGTTTCTCTGCTCATGAAAGCCAGCAGTTTGGGTTAACACGGGAAATGCAGTAAACACACGGTAAACTGTACACACAAAGCAGCCATCAGCAATTTGCCTGGTGGGGTCGGATGGCATGTGGCTGATAGGTCTCGAGAGATGAGGAACAAACAGCCATGATGGATTAAGTGATTGCTATTGGCTGTGTGCTTGCCCTGCATATTTCACTGTGGACAGTAATCAATTACCAGAGACCAGTAATGATACCAATCAAACGCACTTAGCACTTCTGTACTGTGAACCTGAGGGCTGCCGACCTGCCAGTTGGAAAAGGCTTACGGCTGTGTGAGAAGTGATATGTGAGGTCGCCACTGGGAAGCCTTCCGATGGGGGGGGGGGGGGGGGGGGGGGGGTAAGCCGGCTTCTTTCCCTTCACGTTAAAAAGATAAATGGATAAATTAGCCACTCACCTGCCCTACTTTAAGGTTTCTTTTAAAACAAGCAATAGTCCCCCTTCCCCTCCCCCCCTCCCAGGGGGATGACCGTTTATAAATATTTTGGCATGATTTGAAGTCTCCTGGTCAGCAATTTCACGTGAGCAAACAGCCTCAAAGAAAATGACCGAACAGAAGCTGCGGTAAAGCAGAAAGAGGGCCAACCGACAGCTTCTGAATACCACCGGTCACCATAGAGTTCTGTTGCTATGATGTCACTCCCTGTCTTTTTGTTCTGTGGTGGGAACGCCAAGCATCAGCCCTGGAGATCCAGAATGGCCCAGTCTAGAATGCTGCTCTTCACGGTGTCCATGAGAAGTTGGAAAAGAAATGAGTCTGTGTTTTTAGCGTGTCGAAGTATATAAGTCGGTCCCCCCTTTTCTTGGGGTTGGGTGTTCTAGTTTCTTCCTTCACAGTCGTCTCTTCTTTACGCCATGGTGGCTCTCAGGAAGAAGCACAGAGCTGTGAGTTTGCAGAGGCTTTTCGAACCCTCACTGGGCTTCCAGTGGCCTCTCTTCTGTCGCTTGTTCGCCCAGTGCCCGTCTTGATGGAAAAGGGGGGACCATCCCACAATTACCGCATTGATGGACCTTTGGCCTTAACAAACGGTAACTAACTTAACAATGGTAACCAATCAAAAGGGCAGCGTGTGGGGAGCCTCAGAAGAGTTGTCCCACACTTTCTTGAGGTTTATTTTTGCTGTGTTTTAACCGTTTTTCCAAACAAGTATAAATTCCCTTTTCATGAGCTGGAGACGAACGGAAAAGACCCAAGTCCATGAAAGGCTTCCATTAAACCATTGTTCACAAATCACTTCAGTTCTTTAGTTGTCCTGGCTTAAACTTACACAAAACAAGGACAGGAAAGGGCAAAAGAGAGAACATTTTAGGGTGAGGGAAAGAATCTGTGTCTTAAAAGGGGGTGGTTGTTACATGACTGTACACATTTGGCCAAGCTCAAGCTATACACTTAAGGTTTTGTGTGTTCGCTGTATGTAAAAGATTTTGTTTATTTATTCATTTGAGAAAGAGAGAGTATGAGAGGGGGAAGGTCAGAGGGAGAAGCAGACTCCCTACTGAGTAGGGAGCCCGATGCGGGACTTGATCCCAGGACCCTGGCATCATGACCTGAGCCGAAGGCAGTTGCTTAACCAACTGAGGCACCCACGCGCCCCTGCTGTATGTAAATTTTATCTCAACAAAATTGAGTTAAAAATTCCTAACCAGCAACTCCCGACAAACAAGACAGATCCTCAGATGGGGAACTGAGATAAACATGTCCTTCTTACTGCTGTGAAATGGGGTGATATTTTCAAGCACCACGAATTTCGAGAATCACTCCGCCAGGCTTAGCGAGCAGCAGGGCAGAGTCTGGGGGCAGGCGGCTCACAGTTCCAGGCTGCCGCCTCTCGAAGCAGCGGCTCCATAGGGATTTACTAAATTGCAAGCTGCCTCAGTTGGCGGAACTGCCCCCTCCCCAGAGAGTTATGAACTCTGTCCATCCAAGAGCACAACCCAGAGTAGGGCTCTGGATGGGAGAGAAGCCAAAATCTTGGCCAAGGACACAAATCTCCCAGAACCACCAGAGGGGCTGCCCTCCGGTAAAAGAATGTTCTAAATGGCTTCATTCATGTCCCATTATCAAGACTGTTTCGAATAATATGTGCCACCTTACCGATGCCACAAGGGCATTGTGAGAATCAGTGTAATAATGAGGCCTCTGGAGTACCTTCCCAGTGAGGATGCCTGGAAAATCAGAACCGCCCGCCTCCCCTGAGCTCAAATTTATAAGGACAAAATACTTGAAATGACTTTAGCGGCTTTCTCCTTGCTCTTCCTCCGTGTTATGGTATCTCTATTATGCAAACGCGGACAATGATTTTGTTGAACTCGTCGCCGAAAGTGTGGAACTTTCCAGCAGCACGCTCTGCAGTCTGGGATGTTATCACCCGTCTGTGAGTCATGGACCCCCACGGGACTGTGAAACCCAGAAATTCTGCCCCGTCCCCTATCCCACCAGTACCACCAAGGGATCTGTGATAAGCTTCCTCCCGCTTAAAAAGGGAACATACTCTGATCGTCTTTCCACCCAGGTGCTTTGGTCAAGCTACCCTCTTCCTTAGAAAGACAGTGGTGATGCCACCGCCCTTAGAGGACTGGGTAAGAGCAGGGAACAGGTGAGTATGTTAATGCCGTGAGCTGGGGGCCTGGCATTTTCACAGTTGTGTTTATCTAGCCCCTGCCCTTAGCACCACTGCTCCCTCCCTAGTCTTTCACACTTTTCAGAATCTGAAGTACTGTTGACACCAGCTGTGACAGTTCTATGAGTAACCAACTTCGCAGCAAAGAAATCTTAGTATTTACTTACCTTGACAGACCTAAAAACCATATGTAATAAGAAAATCGGATGTTTATGAGTCACATGTGCTAAGAAGATAACTATAGTAAGAATATTTATTAATGTAAAATGTAATGCTAAGATAATATTAAAAGCCATTAACACATATTTACAACATTATTCTTGCCCTTGAAAGTAATATTATTGGGTTATAAGTAGTTATAAGTATATGCACAGTCCAAGGTCCACCACATCGTCTACTGGGTTAGATGTGGTCAATACTTAGTACCATGACTTGGGTCTCGTTAACCCCATTAACCCTAACCTTATAATTGTAAGGGCTAGGGCCCCTGGGTGGCTCAGTCGGTTAAGCATCTGCCTTCAGCTCAGGTCATGATCCCGAGGTTCTGGGATCCAGCTCCACATCCAGCTCCCTACTCAGTGGGGAGCCTGCCTCTCCCTCTCCATCTGCCCCTTTCCCCATCTCCACTGCTTGTGCTCTCTCTCTTGCTCTCTAAGAAATAAAATCTTTACAAAATTTTAAAAATAAAAATGAATAAAATGTAAAGTTTATGTTTGGATTCTCAGTTGTTTCATATGCCTATCCTTGCACCAATAGCATATCTTCTTGAATACTCTGACTTTATCGTTCATTTTAAAATAAGACGTGGATACTATCTGTTCACCTTTTTCAAAACTGTTCTATTATGGGTCTGTTGCATTTCCCTATAAAGTTGAGGATCAGCTTGTCAATTTCTATAAGAAGTCAAGCTGGGATTTTCATATAGGGATTGCACTGAATTTAGAGATCCATTTGGGGAGAATTGCCATCTTGACAATATTTAGTTTTCCAATAATGAACTGGAATATCTCTCCATTTATTATGATCTTTAATTTCTTTTAGCCATATTTGATAGTTTTCAATGTACAAGTCTCATACGTCTAATAACTATTTCTAAGACTTTCCTTTTCTGGATACTAGTGGGAATTGTAACACTTAATTTAATCTTCAGATTGTTTATTGCTTATAACTGAAACAAAATGTTTTTGTATATTAATCTCATACCCTGCCACCTTGTTGAACTCATTTATTAGTTCCAATAGTTGGTGTGTGTGTGTGTGTGTGTGTGTATTCCTTGGACTTTTCTACACACATGATAAAGTCATCTGCAAATAAACTTTCTCATTCTTGATGTTTTTATTTTACTTTTGCCTTGTGCCAATGTCTAGAACTTCTGGTATAATATTGAATAGAAGTGGCAAGAGCAAACATCCTTGCCTTATCCCTGCCTTAGTGGAAAAGCATCTTATCTTTCACCATTATGCGTGATGTCAGCTATAGGGTTTTCTGTAGATGCCCTTTATCAGGTTGAGGAAGCTCTCTGCTATTCCTAGCTTGTTGAGAATGCTTATCATCGATGGATGCTGGATTTTGTCAAATGCTTTTTCAACATCTATTGAGATAAAAATGTGGTTTTTTTCTTTTATTCTATTAATGTGGTATACTAATTAATTTTCAGATGTTAAACCAACTTTACCTTAATGGGACACTTAGTTTCTACTGACTACTTTTATTTCTGAGTATGGGTCACATTCTTCTTTCTTTGCATATCTGTAATATTTTGTTTAAAATGGACATTAAATGGCCACAATCGCCAAACCGTGGAAAGAACCAAGATGCCTTTCAACAGATGAGTGGATAAAGAAGATATGGTACATATATACAATGAAATATTATGCCTCCATCAGAAAGGATGAATACCCAACTTTTATATCAACATGGACGGGACTGGAAGAGATTATGCAGAGTGAAATCAGTCAAGCGGAGAGAGTCAATTATCTTATGGTCTCACTTATGCGTGGAGCATAAGGAGAAACATGGAAGGCATTGAGAGAAGGAAAGAAAGGGTGAATGGGGGAAATCGGAGGGGGAGATGAACCAAGAGAGACTGTGGATTCTGAGCAACAAACTGAGGGTTTTGGAGGGGCAAGGGTGAGGGGTTGGGCGAGCCTGGTGGTGGGTATTGAGGAGGGCACGTATTGCATGGAGCACTGGGTGTGGTGCATGATCAATTAATCTTGTAACACTGAAAAAATAAAAGTATTTTGGAAAAAAATAAATAAAATGGACATTAGAGATGGATATATCGTAGTAATTCTGGGTTGTAATACTTTCCTCCTGAAGGTGGTGGTCATTTCTGTTTCTGTTCATTTCTTTAGCTGGTTAGTAATTTGCCGGGATTAATTCTGTGAAATCTTTATCCCCAGCAGTGGGAAGTCACTGACTACTCTTCTTAGTTTTGCTTTCTAATTCTTGTTTTTGTTTTTTATCCTGCTTTTCTAGTTGTCACCTCTGTGATGGTGGGCCAGTGACTTGACAGAGACTGTGATCAAACACCTCAAGCCAGGGAAACTCCCATTCTCGGCCGATGGATCTGCTTGTGGATAGAGGAGCACCCTCCCAAGTTCAGGCCATCTTCAAAGGGGTCTCAGCTTCTCTTCCATGTTTCTCTAAGCATGGGACACAGCTTCAGGATTGGCTATGAGTGTGTGAGTAGTTTGGGCTCTCTGTTGTCTGCTGCCTCTGTGGACAGTCTCATCTAGAAGTATGCTTATCCCGACTGTGCCTGCAACCTCAGAATAAAAGAGCCAAGAGCCTCTCCAGCTGCCTGCCACCAAGATCATTATGGCCACCAACAAAGCCACTAGGCATAAGCAGTACATAGGCCCACCATTGGAGATCAAGTGAGTTCGCAACAGCAGCGGCAACCAGTCCTTATGAACTGTGGTGTCCTTACCCTCCGAATCTCCCTGACAACTGAGCTGGGCAAGGGATGGGTGCAGCCCCAGGCAAGAATTCCACCAACTCCCACTCTTCTCAACAGAAGTTCGGCAGATTTTCTAGTATAAACATTTCTCGGATTGTTTCATGCCTTTATTCAATTTCCAGAGCACTGAAATGATTGTTTTTGTTCATTGTGTCCAACTTTATATTTGCTTTTTTAAAGAGAGGGTTTGCTGACCTCCTTACTTGGCCATAGCCAGAAGTCCCGCCCCAAGATTTATTTTTAAATGCCGTGGATACTACACAGAAACTTGGCACTCCAGATTATTTATCTCCCATCCAATATGACTTTTTGTAGCGTCAAATCTTATGTAGTCCTTTGTGGGTCTGATAAAACATTTATCTTTCCAAGTGAATAAGGCCCAACTTGACACTGTGGAACAAAATGCAATTAATAAAGACTTAAGTCAAATGACCTGGAGGCCCAGTTCTGGAAATAAAGCAGGAAATCAGTAAATGACCTTTGATTCATAGATGTGGATCACCACCCATATTATGAGGAAAAAATGGGCTTACTTCTCCCCATTTGTATGATATTTGTACTCACTATGCCTCACCCACCATCTATACCAAATGCCATACAGAGGATATAACTAAAGATCATTTAAAAAAAAAATCCTCCCTTAAAAACACCAAATCATAGCTACATTTACTTTCTTGCATGATCTTCCCCTTCAGAGTGATAGTGGGTTTTCCAGTTAATCTCAAGCAAGTATCTGATTGAGATTTTGTTAATGTTAAACAGCAATATCATTTGATTAATATATTAAAACTGTTCATGGTCATCTTCATTTACCTCAATAAAGACTATTCATTACTTTCATGGCTCTTTATTGCTATATGTCTGAAATTATACGATTAAAAAAAGCCTGGAAAGCAGTAGGAGATCTATACCCTCTATCCCCCTATCTCTGAAGGAACAAAACAAAACAAAACAACACAGCACTTCCTAGGGCATGATTTAACCTGGGAATAAAAAGAGCTTTGCCAATATCAACTAAAACTCACCACAGCTGGTAAAGTTAAACTCAATACCAGCCCCTTAAAGGAACATAAACATATTTGCCTGAGATCATGTAACAAATGGGTATAACCAGAAAAGTAGACCAGAAGGCTTGTCCTTTAATCCCATATCCCTGTCTCCTTCTACTTATACCAAAACCAAACTATAGGGCCAGTTACCCAAAGCTTTATCCTGGCGTCACTTCCGCTTGAAAGTTTTCTTCCTAAAACAGAACCGTGGCCTTGAGGAGGGCAGAGATCAACTCACTAATCCAGCTGTGTTAACAGTGCCCTCAATGGAAAAAGAGCAAAGAATTAAAAGATCTGACCTTCTTTTCCTTCAAATGCAACGCAAGTATGATCAGAAAACCAAATCTCAAAGAAACTAACAAAACACAGATTGATTTTGCTGTTTCAGCCCAGAACGGAATAGATGGGTGTTAAATTTGCAACATACCGCTCCAATTTTCTCCATGAGCAGTTGCAGTTTTAGCTACCATCAGTTCTTACCATGTTAAAACACATTTTCCAAGCCTCTTCTCTATAATGAAACCACTCAAGAGGTTCCAGATTCCTTTCTCACGGCGGGGGGGGGGGGGGGGGGGGGGGGGGGGGGGGGGGGGGGGGGGGGGGGGGGGGGGGGGGGGGGGGGGGGGGGGGGGAGTGTTATCCCATACGTCCCAATAATTGTTACAGTACTCATTTAAGGAAAGTAGGGAGCAGGTATTATATTTCCAGTGAGAGGAAAGCCAAGAGCTTAAAAGATGTACCCAAGAGGTCTGAGTTCCAGAGTAGCAAAGTGACAAGTCAAAGTCGCTGATGTTGGGACAGAGCTGTGTCTAAAAAACCAAGCTGACTGCTTCCTGGGTCATCTCACTTTATGTAAGAAATGGGTCAAAAGTACAAGTGGGAAAAAAAAAAAAAAACAACAACCCCGGACGAGACGAATACTCTCGTCTGTCTACACGTCAGTACACACGCATACTTTGATTTATCAGAGGTTTTATCTTGTATGTTAACTAACCCAACAATGTTTCCCAGTTTATCCAGATGATTCCATGAAAACCACAATGACTTCTTCCCCATGTACCATAACTTACTTGGACAATGAGATTTACGTTTCCCTGACAAAAGTTTATCACTATTTCATCATATATTTGACTTAACAGATACTGTCAGTCTATACTGGGAGACGTTCCTTTTCAAAAAAAACAAAACAAAACAACAAAACCAGATTCATAACTGGACAACCACAGCTTTCTCACAGCAACATGGAAAGAGGAAAATCATGCAGATGAACTCTCTTGTTTTTTCTCCACCTGAAATCTGTTCTGTTTACCTTAAAATTACATTTGGAATAAGTTTAAAATCTGAAGAATTATTCCAGTTGAGGCCTGAAGTGGGAAAACTTACACACAAGTAGAAGCAGAAAACACAAATCATGACTTTTAATAAGTCACATTGGGAAAGAGTGAGACCAGTCAACTTCCTATCAAATTTATCTTCATGACACATTCGTAAATATTCAGAAGACAATAACGACTTCAAATTCCACCAGACTATGGGTTCTAAAGACTAGACAAAAAAATCAGAAGACCCAAGACTTGCTGTCATTATCATAAATTACTCATTAAGTAGCAATCCAGCCCTGATACTGTGTCATTCCTTGGCTGTCCTTAAGGAGCTTACACTCTGGAATAGACACGATATTCACACAACACAGAAAACCCAAATAACGTGAACAGAGTTATACGAATCCCTTGATTTGTTTATTGGATATACTCAAGCCAACTTGGCAAAAAGGAAACTTGTGTGCATTAGAATGCATTTTCCAATTACACAGCATCCTTTGTCCCACGGAGCTCCTGGTGGTGGTCCTTTACCAGCTGCACCAGGCCCTGAGCAAGTGCAGGTAGAGCTGGTTGGAGCCGCTCCCACTGAGGCAGCAAGGAGAGCAGAGCAGTGTCAGTGCACCCAGCTTCGAGGCTGGACTACAGATCCCAGGGTCCAGAAGCCTGAGCCTTTAATAACACAATTTGACTGGGTTGATCCTTCAATTTGACTCATTCATTCTCAAAATTCCTTTCTGCAAACTTAATAAAGATTTAGGGTTCAAGAATTGGAAGTAACTTCGCATGGGAGCACAGAGGGGTGAGTAAGTTTCTAGTAGTGCTGGCACTGGAACTTGACCTCATGCCCCCAGGCCCGTTCTGCTTTTGCCCCACCACACTAGGCTGGGGTACATTTGGATATAACATCAGCATTGCTTCTTTGGGAACATTTATTATGATCTTTAATTTCTTTTAGCCATATTTGATAGTTTTCAATGTACAAGTCTCATACGTCTAATAACTATTTCTAAGACTTTCCTTGAAAGAGCCCTGGATTCAAGTCCTAGCATGGCCACACACTGACTCTGTGTCTAAGGAAACATCCAGAAGCCTCCTCTAAGTTCCATTTCCACCTCTGTAACAATATGAGATTGGCTCCTTGAATCAAGTCTGTCCCAGCTATATGATTTCCATATGCGAGGTGCTTTAAGTTCCCCAAGGAAAGTTTTTGTATAAATTAAAAATGGCTTTAAGAGCTCTGTCAACCCAAGCACCCTCCCCTCCACGCTCTCCTCCTCAGCACAAGCAAGAGAATCACTTAAAAAGCATTGTAAGCTCCAGGTAATGGGCAGAAGAGAAGGGAGCAACTGTAAATGGGCTCTTTAGAGGAGAGCCCTACCAAGCCGCTAATGCTTTGCACAAGACACAATATGGATTGGAGTGTTTATATCAGAAGCCTTTTTGAACACCGTACCTGTCTATTTAAATTCACAAGGCATTTGTTGTCGCATTTTGTTCCTTATTAACAATGGCACCAAAACCGGGGTACATGGGCAGTTTTCTCAATCTCCCAGAAACGGGAGGACAGGGTGTGACTCAACAGCAGCTTCTTTACTTATTGATGGGGTACTTAAGGACTAGCCCACCTCCCGTCCAAGCCCCCACCTCCCCGCAGGATTTTTAACTAGAAACTGCAAGTTACACCAAGAACATGAAACTCCCAGATCCACACGGACACCCTGACAATTTTCAAGGCGTCCTATCTTGTGTCTTCACTTCTGTGAAGCTCATTAGAAGCTGTACCTTCTGAGCACTGACTTCGCCAAAATGTTCTTCAATCACCGTGAACCCCAAAACCAGAGAGGAAGGGGCCTGGGGCGGGGCGGGGGTGGTAGTGAGCAGCGGAAGAAAGAAAATGGGATGAACAGAGGCTGAGTGAGGCTGGCTTATGGAGTGTGTGACATGAGCTACCCACCGCAGACAAAGAACACCAGGCGAATGGAAGGGAGACAATGAGGGCTCAGCAAACGCAGAGCGGCGGCGGGGCTAGCAGGGAAGCCCCCCTCCCTCCACGGCACCCCCCCTCCCCGAACCCCGCTCTCACTCTTTGCCAGCTGAGGGGCTCACAGCAGCTGCTCCACTGTGGAGAGAGACACACACACACACACACACACACACACACACACATACACACACACAATCATTTCCTGGCTAAAAGGATTTCTACCGTTTTAATTAGGTGGATTTTTTTTTTTTAAGATAAGAAATAACACCTCTCCGTTGACACACTCCCCCCAGATAGAGCTGTATTTTCAACTAACGCAAGAACAAACACTGATTTTCGGTTTCTGGAAGAGTTTAGAATTTCCGTGAAATAATTAATTAAGAGGAAAAAAAGAAGTTCAGCAAAGTAGTTCAAATCTGTGCTCGTTCACAAAAACGCAGGTAGAAACATTTTGATGGTAAGTGCCATGGGGTTTGAGAGACAGGGGCTTATTATGTCGGTAGATTAACCTGATGGCTTCGCCACCCTTTGTCTTGTTTAGCTTGAGTGATAAGACAATGCAGAGAGGTAGAATGTTCAGGACTTCACCTCTCCTCTTTCCCAAAAAAAGATCTAGAGCAGGTTAATTCACTAGTGATTCCCAGTCATCCTTGACAGAAAAGGAATTGGGGATTTCACAAGTGATGTGCGTAAAATCTTCCTTAACCTAGAAAACATTAGGAGAAAAAAAAAAAAAATCTCAGAACTGAGATCTAAAACCAGAACATGGAAAAGAGAAAAAGTAACTGCAGCTGCTAAAGAACCATACTAGGATGCTGGAAACATCACCACAGACTTTTTAAAACCACTGTCTGTTTACAAACAAAGCACTCACTAAATAACACCCCAGGTAATAAGAGGATGACAGAAACAGGAACGGGGGTCTGCTCCTTTAAATAACAACAGATGGGGAAAAAATATTTCAATACCATTAGACAACGAGTTAAAAATGAAACCTCTTTTCTAACTGGAAAAATGCAGATCTGGCTGGGAAAATTGATTTCCATTCACCCTCCCATCTCCCAAAAGGAGATGAGAAAAAGAAAACAGAAAAACTAGAGATACGTTTTGGTAAGGAGCTCCATAAATATACACAGGGAGATCTGCTTCTGTTTCATAGGTCTTTGGGAAAAAAATTTAATATGCACACGTGAGTCAAACATGCGGCAGCAAAATGCATTTAATGTTTAATTGTTTTTATACACTGCAAGAGGGAGTTAGAGTCTTGTCATTCACCCAGTGAAATCCGATCTCTCTCTCAAACCATCTCACCCGGCAGTGTTAAAGACGTTACTGCTCTGACATAATTCAACCTCAAGACATCTTGTGGGAAACACAGGTCAGTTTTAAAGCACCAGGTGGGTAAGCAGTCGTGATTTGGTCTCCCGACCTTGAATTTTAGGGATTGTTTACTTAGCTGTTGCTTAGAAGCTCCCACTTAAGATCAGGTGTCACGCAAAAAAAACCTTTTTTTGAAAAAGGTTTTCCAAATTTAAGTAGACTTAATAAAACAAGCTGACTCTTCATCAGAACAGATGACGTGCTAAAAAAAACCACATCCTCTTCTGTCTTGTCCTTAATTCTAAGGTATTAGGGAGAAGGCAGGTCGGGAAAGGAGGGACATACAATCCTCTCTTCTCCAGGTTAGTATTATAGTAAATAAGAAAAAAATTGGGGAACATTTCAAGACCCCTGGCAAAGTTGAGAAAAAGGTAGTCGGCAGGTTTCCTCATTTAACAAAAGTAGTTCTATTGACCCCTCATAGGCAAACGAATTTTGGGCTAACTTTGCATCCAACCATGGCTGGGGATAAACTGAAATCAATATTCTATATCCTATCAAATTAAAACAACAAAGCAAGTAGTAGTCATAAAGCAAATACATAGAGTTTACCCTGCACTGGGCATAATTCTAAGTGCTTTGCGTATATGAACTCATTTAATCCTCTCAACACTTTGAAGTAGGTACTTTTCACATGTGAATATAAACTTGGTGGAACCTGAGAAATAAAAAGCCGGGATAAAATGGGATAGAAGTGGCTAATAATTTGAAAAGGGGTCTCTGAAACCTGCGTATCCTACAAGCCTTAGATTGCTGGGGCAAATGATACCCAAAGAAAGCATATAGAGATCTCTCATCCGCGTTTTGCTTAAATAGCTTCGTTCATGCATTTCCACTGAAGGTAATACTAGTCTCTATAGAGACAAAAGTAAGATTTAAGAGAGATTAAGGGGAAAAAAAGAGGATATCTCATCAAGGGTAGAAAGACCTCATAGTAGCTAAAAGTCTATCACTAACTCGAGGAAAATTATCTACACTCATTTAAAGAGCAGAAGATTTCAGAAGAAAACTGGGCTGGTCCTTCTCAGAAACCATAATCACTGCAGCTTTCACTTCCTGAGATTCTTCCTAATTTGAATTCCTGGTAACTAAAATAATAATAAGGGTATGGAAAATGAGGCGAAGGGAGACTAGGAAATGTTTCTGTATTTCTTTACATTTGGGGGGTAGAGCGGTGGAAGCCTCAGGATCTAGAAAGAAAGAGGAAAAGGAAATAAAAATTGAAAGAGGGTTACTGTTTATGTGGTGACAGATGGGGACTCTACTTACCATGGGGAGCACTGCATAATGCGTAGAATTTGTCAAATCACAGCCCAGTGCACCTGAAACTAAGATATCCTTGTATATCAACTATACTTCAATAATTAAAAAAAAATTAAACCACAGACACACACCCAAGGTTCTTGTATCTGTTGTTTCTGCCTTCTCACCCATTTTCAATTCAGTTGTTTGGAACAAAAAGGAGGGAGGGAGGATCAGGTTATATTTCGAAGCCACCTGCCCAGAAAGCCCTAGAAGACCAGGCTGATCACACTCTTCTATCAGCAGCTAACCGAGAAAGTTAGGGGAAAATACTCATCTTACAGGCTTCAGTTCCTGACCCTGTGCCTTTTTCCATACCATCCTGGAGAAACCACCGGATTTTATTCCCCCAAACTGCTTCCTTGCTCTTCAACCAAAATCTCTGGGAAAGCCTGCCCTTTTTTAAAAGGGACCTAGCCCTTTAGGTCACACTAATCCTGCAACTCGTGGTCATTTATTTGGCCCTATTGTCAAAGAGAATTTTTTTTTAATCAGTAAGAAATGGCGTTGTTGGGTGTTGTTAAGTCCATTTGGACTGCTGAGAAAAAAGATCCCAAATGTCTAAGATTCATATTTGTGATATTTACTCTAGGTTAGTCCCAGAGTTAGAATACTTTTTAAATGCTTTTGCATGATGTTTACAGGTTACTGACCTTTTAGAATCACATCACATGGGGAAGACTAAACATTTTCTGACCAAACATTTCCTCAAATAAAGTAGGTTTATTAGGAATACAGTTTACCACCTATCATTCCTTTATAACACTGGTCCCTGAAAGAAACGCGAAGAGAACTATGCGCCGATAAGAGATGAAAAGGCAAACGACAAATCTTATTCTTTTCTCCCCTCACAAGTTAAAAGCCTGCCTTTCTATTGATTTTCAGATACTGAATATACATAGTTCATCTTCCAGATAATCTCAGTGTGTCTCACTCTAATAAACAAATAAAATTTATGAGAATAGAAAAGAGATTAATCTGTATCTGTAAACAAACTTTACAAACGTGTGTGTGTGTGTGCGCGTGCGTGTGTGTGTGTGTGTGTGTGTGTGTGTGACTCTTTGCCATAGGATGGACATTTCTGTCAGCCCTCAATCTGTGAGCCTTCACAGGGATGTAGCTCCACCCATCCATTTCCCCTTGGCATAAACTCTTACCAACTGATGTGAAGAAAGGGTCAGTGAAATTATTTCTAGATTATCATTTGCACATCTGGCTTAATCTTGAGCTCTCTGAATATCTAAAATGGTCATCTTTCCCTAAAATCCTAATGCTTTTCTAACGGACCCGATGGTAGTTATTCCGGTGAGCTCGAGTTCTTACTGCAATGCCATGATAGATGCCCAAAATATAGCCTGTATTGACACCACTGTATGACACAGGCATCTTTCTGCTCAAGTGTGACAATAGCCAACGCTGACACATCACAGCAGCCTGCACCTATTGTTAATATGTCATACGTATTTCAGTCACCAGAATTTTGGTCTACTGACTGGGAATTGCCAGGGGACACAGAGAGGGGTCAAAGGCAGGAACCAACAGCCCCAAACTCTCACAGCCATCTCGCAGCATATGAGGTATCTTACCTTCTCCCTTCAAACAAGCTTTCCCTCAGTCCTCCCCACACACGGGCTGCTGATCCTGACCCATTTCCCCTCGTCCTTGCCAACACAGAATGCTTGTGTCCTAGCCTTCTCCCCCTTTTCTTGTTCCAGTTAGCAACAGATCTTTTCCTACCAAGTTTTTTTGTGTCCTCAGTGAACCATGCTGACCAATGTTTAAGAATCTTTACATTAGCCAATTCTTTTACTCAACTGTAACATGTAATATAATAATAATAATATTAATAAATTTCAGACATCGTTTACCTAAGTTCTCCGTAAGTTGAGTAAACTATTCTCGGTAATCCAGGTACAAGAGCTACTCATTTATTTCATTGGGCCAATATGTACTGAGTACCTGGAAAGGTATCTAGAATCGCAGCAATTTTATCAGTTTAAGCCAAACTCCTGTGAGAGAAAAATGTATCTTAGTATAATATCATTATTTATACATCTGAAGGCTAGTCTTACCATTTGTAGAACAAATGACTGGATGGTATAGGAAATTAATGAACTTGTGGTAATCCACAGGAAGTGTTTTTAACTAAGACAGTGTGAAAATAGGCACCGCTTTTATTGGGTTTTTCCACATTCTAAAAATTTTGTTTCCTGGTCCCAAAGGTAGTAGCTTTATCCTCTCCTGTATAAAGCAGCACAGACCACAACGTTTTAAATAAAGTGAAATCACATCAGAGAAATTCCATTCCTTGCTCTTCATCACATTCCGCTTTAAAAAATTATTAATGTTAGCTACAAATAGGAGGACCTTGTTTAGAAGTTAGTTCTAGACCTCTCTCCAAGAGTCCTCTCCCCTAATTCTAAACTGCATATCTGGCATTCAGCAGAAGGAACAAATGTAAATCAGATGTTTTGACTGAGGGGGTTGGAAATTTGTACCACTAAGAAGTATACCTACACACATGTGCGCACACACACACACACACATCTGTGTTTGTGGCATATGGTAGGAGTGTTTTTAAATGTTAGCATTCATTCAAAGTGAATATATAAATATATACTTATTCGCTCATATAGTCATATTTGCTCTTTAATTCATTCTCTTTGTAGGGGGAAGATCAGTCTGAACCACTTAAAAATCAGAACGAAGAATTTTTCTTTAAAGAAATGCTGTTTGTTTTCAAACACATTACTAACTAGAACTAAATCAATAAAATATAAGTGTTGCCAAACCTAAGTCCTTAAGGTTTCTACTAGAATGCATCTTGTTGAGTATGTTCACATAACTACTAGAGTTTCAGAAGATCTACTCGTGTTAGAAAAAATTCCTCTAAAGTTCAGTTGAAACAAGTGTCAAAATATTTTGAAAGGGGGCACACTTGATAAAAATAAAAAGCCATCTCTTAATTTGAAATAAGGAAAATAAATGAAATCAAATGATCCCATTAAATAATATATACAAGACATATAGGCCCTAAACAGTCTACTTTGATGACCTTACAAAGCAGAGAAAAGATATCCATTAGTTGGGGCGCCTGGGTGGCTCAGTCATTAAGCGTCTGCCTTCGGATCAGGTCATGATCCCAGGATCCTAGGATCAAGCCCCACTTAGGGCTCCTACTTGGTGGGAAGCCTGCTTCTTCCTCTTCCACTCTCCTTGCTTGTGTTCCCTCTCCCGCTGTTTCTCTCTCCATCATATAAATAAATAAAATCTTAAAAAAAAAAAAAAAAGATATTTGTTAGTTTTACTCCAATGAGCTTCTTTTTTTGTTTTGTTTTGTCTTGTTTTTGTGTGTCGTAGGGGAATATGACTCATGTGAGCTAATGAGCCTAATAATTTTTATTAGCACTTAAGGTTTGGCCATATACATCTAACCTCTCTGCCCATTTGTAGACTGGCAAATTTCTGTTTGTGTGGAGAAGAGATGCTTTAATTAGCATATTAATCACTTCCCCAAAGTGCTATAAACAATTTGGTCTCTTATTCAGTCCACCATAAACAGTCCACCTCTAAAATAAAGAGAGAGAGAGAGAGAGAGAAGGGAAGAAAACCTTTTTCATTGAGAATTATAATGAAAATTTCTTCTTGCCTAAAGTATCGAAAATTCCTAATTTGTAAGTCTAAATTAATTTTTACACATATTAGAGAAGTAATATAAGCTTCAAAAAGGGGTTCCAGATGTTTTAGGTACTTACCTATTATTCTGTACCTCTTCAATTAGACAAATTTTATGAAGTTTAAAAAAACAGATAATTCTATAGAGTTTGGCAACCAAAAAATATTTACTTTGGAGCTAATTCAATGAGGAAAAGGAGATAAAAGAATGAGTGCTGTTTAGATTCAAATATGAGTTTTGCTTCTAAAAACTAAGCTTTAGTCCCCATGATATACAACAGCTTATCATACTGTATCTGCCAGAAGACATAAAATGTGAGTCTGAAGGTTGTAGGGACAGACATACCTAGGTCAATGCGATGAAGATCTCAGGGGTCTTAGTTCACTCCCCCTTCGCAGCCTCCTCTAGATAATCAGCCCTCTAGTCCCTCCTGCTTCCTTAGCGTGCGTGTGGCTCAATCTCCTGTCCTCCCTGCCCCCCATCACTCATCCAGAGCCGGAACTTATGACCTCTCACCTAGATTTCTGAAGTGTCCACCAAGTGAGCTTCCCACCTTTGTAGTTCACCACCAAATAAATGTTCCCGAATTCCATCTTGGCACTTGTTTAACAGCCTTCCAAGAGACCACTCTGCCTGACAAATAAAACCGATATCTTCTTAACCAGTAAGTCAAGTTCCCTAGGATCTGGCTCTAAGCTACCTTCCACGCTCTAGGTTCTACTCCTCCTCTTCATTCTCATTGTCCAATTATGTAGACACCCAATGAGACAGCTTCCCTGGCACCATCCCATAGAGGGCACTGAAACATCGCTGATGAAGTAGAAATACAGGGTCAGTTGACTCAAGTGTCTATCCTCAAACTCCTCACTCATGAAATATAAACCAGACCCACTCCCATCAAAGCAAACAATGCCCCGGGCAAAGAGATCATGTGACTGTATCCACATAAATTACTTCTATCCATGGTGAGTATAACTAGCTGTATCCAATTATGAGTGATAAAAAAAATAACTGTAAAATGAAAGACAAATCCAAATAAGTTAAAATGTCATTTTATATTCAGAGCATGTAATAGATATCTTATTTTGAACATAAAGAAACATGAGGGAAGGTATACTGATTTTATTACTAGAGAATAATTTTTCTCTTACTCTCCCACTAGAAAATGGTCAATAAATATTCAAGGAGCCAAATGCTTACTTAGCTTGCCAGGGGAACCCACATATCTCAGTCTGTCTTCACCCTTGCTATCTGGTCTACCTATGGCCCCAGGAACATATCTTGCCATCCTTCCCTGTGCACATGCCATTCCTTCCTCTGGAATAATTTCCCTACTTCTTCTTTTTCTTCTTCTTCTTTTTTTTTAAGACTTGCTTATTCCAGTGAGAGAGAGAGAGAGAGCAAAGCAGGGAGGGACAGAAGAGGGAGAAAGAAACTCAAGCAGACTTCCCACTGAGTGCAGAGCCCAACATGGGGCCCAATCTCCCGACCCTGATACATCTGAGTTGAAACCAAGAGTCAGTTGCTTAAATGACTGTGCCACCCAGGTGCCCATTTCCTTACTTAACTTTTATGAGCCATCTACAACTCCTTTAAGACTCTACTCTTTTATGGGACATTTCCCTTAATCTCACTAGCTGAAACTAATCTCTCTGCCCTCTGAAGTTCTTTATTTCTGACACAATTCCATACTGCCTTTTGTGTCATTTTTCTTTTTTCAAGAAAAAATATACACCTACCTCATTCCAAGCCCTGTTCTAAGAATCTTATATGCACTTTTTTCTATTTTTTTTCCCCAAATAACCTTAGATATCATCTTTACTTCCATTTAACAGATGAATAAACTAAGGTTTATTGAAGTTAGATAACTTGGGGAAGCCATACAACCAGGAAAGAGCATGGTTTAAAACCAGATACCTAATTCTGGAGCCTGAGCTTCGACCATGTTGCAGGGCTTCAGCCTTGGTATAAGTATATTTGAAGGCAAGCCCTATATTTTTGGTATTTGTGCCTCCTCACAGTCCCCAAAAGAGACCTTCTCCTGACCATCACAGATAGCCAGTAAATTATGTTAACAAGGATGCTAGGACTACTTCCCCTTCTGAGAGGAATCCTGTGGAGATCCCACTACAGCTTCAGCTGTTCTGAAAACATGTCAGGGTATGAACAGGCTTCCTTCCCATATGCTGCAGGAACAGCACTGCAGAAGCTACACAAGTCGAAACCACCTTTTCCATGATCTTCTGCTAAATGAGTCTCATAAATTTTAGTCACAGCTTTTAAATCTTTCCTGGTCACCTTGTTTCTCAATTGTTCCAGAGAGCTCACCAGCCAACACTGTTCCAATATCTCAACATTGGAGCAGAACAGTAAAGTAATGCCATATGCTCATTTGTTAAGCAGCTTGACATAAATATCCAACCAAACAACCAGAGAATAGAGTAATTAAAATGACAAGGCACTGTAAAGGATTAAAAAAAATAAGACGTCCAAAAGTCAAAGGCAGACATAACTGAATTCAAAATGATATGACTCATCAAAGCAGGAGGGCAGGTCCAAGATTCAGTTACATGTCTATCATTATAAAAACTGGGAACAGCCTAAATGTCCGACAGTAAGGAACTGCTTAAATAAATGATGGTGCATCCAAACAACAGAATACTGCACAGCCATCAGAAATTATTCAGTCATTAAATAAATATTTATTGAGTGCCTCATTTGTATGAGATAAATGAGAAAGAAATGTTGCCTGCCCTCATGATGCTTAGAGTCTAGATGATGATATTGAAGAATATGTAATAACAAAAAATTTTATACTGTTGAGTGACGTGGTGGGTTACAACAGAGTTGTTGGTCTTTTTCATAATTGAAGGTACATGTGTTCTATGTTTGTAGCCTGCTTTGAAGAAATAGACATCTTAGTGATTAGGTCTGGCAATATTTCATTTTATAGAACAAAACAAAGCTGCATATCCTGAAACAAATTCTGAGCAAAAGTCAGCAAGTACAAGTAAAATAAAGATTTGGAACTGTAAGTGAAACTAATTTTCAGGTAGCTTTTTGAAATTTTTCTATACACATTATAAACATGTATTGTTTTAAAGTGTGAATTAAAAGGCTTACAATGACCAACTGTGGTGGTATTGACTATTGATGCATTTAAAAAAAAAAAAAAAAGGAATCAAAGTACAAAAAGCAAGAAGAAATGATAAAGAACATATTTTAAAAGCCCTCAACTTTAATGTTGAGAAAGACTGATAGCATTCCTGCTAAGGTCAGGAACAAGGCAAGGATGTTCGCTCTCACCGCTGTTATTCAATAAAGGATAAGAACTTCTAGCTAAGGCAATAAAGCAGGAAAAGGAAATAAAATATATACAGATGAGAAAGGATCTGTTCCTATTTGCAGATGACAAGACTGTCTATGTAGAAAATTTCCAGAAATCTGCAATAAAACCCTCCTAGAGCTAGTGAGTCCAGCAAGGTAGCAAGATACAAAATTAACATACAAAAATACAATTATATTTCTATATACTAGCAATAAATGTCAGCACCAAAATTAAAAGTATAATGCCATTTATAGTCACTAAAAAATGAAATAGATGTAAACCTAATAAAACATATATAGGACTTATAGGCTGAAAACTAAAAAACATGATGAATAAAATCACTGAAGTTCTAAACAGATGGAGAGGCATACAGAATCCATGGATTGGAACACTCAGATATAGTAAAAATGTCAATTTCCTCAAACTGCTATACAAGTATAATACAATTCTTATGGAAATCACAGCAAGATTTTTTGTATCTGAAGATGAGAATATTCTAAAATTTATATGAAAATGCAAAGATGATGAGAATAACAAAAAAATTTTGGAAAAGAATAAAGAATGGAAAGAATAAATGGTAGAAAGAACGAAGTGGAAGGAATCAGTCTACCTGACTTTGAGACTTAGTATATAGCTATAGGTAATTAAGACCATAGTACTAGTGAAGAGATAGGCAGCAGATCAATGGAACAGAATAGAGAAACCCAGAAACAGATTCACACAAAATAAGAATGTTCACATGATTTTTGACAAAGATGCAAAAGAAATTTTGTAGAGTAAGGATAACTTTTTCAACAAATGGACTGGAGCAATTAAACATTCATAATCCCCCTGCTCCCAAAAAAAGAACCTTGAGCCTAACCATATACCTTATACATAATTAACTCAAAATGGATCACAGACTTAAACATAAAATGTAAAACTATAAAAACTCTTAGGAAAAAATAGGTGAAACCTTTAGGATCTAGAGATAGGTATAGAGCTCTTCAACTTTACTCCAAATCACAATGAATAAAAGAAAAGTTGGTAAATTGGACTTCATCAAAACTGAAAACTTTGGTCCTGTGAAAGACTCTTAAAATGATGGAAGGACAAATTACAAATCAGAAGAAAATATTTGCAAACCACCTATGTGACGAAGGACTTGTATCTAGGATATATAAATAATTCTCAAAACTCAGCAGAAGTCCTCAAAACATAGCTAGCAAAGATACCAGGAGCTATTATAATTCATACCTTGCTGTTGGGAAGGCACGATATAGGAAAATATTCTGGAAGTTTCTTAAAAAATTAAATGTGCAACTGCCGTACTATTTAGCAATTATACTCTTGAGAATTTATCCCAGCAAAATGACAATTATATCCACAGAAAAACTTGTACATGAGTGTTCATGGTAGTCTTATTCATAATCTGGAATTAACTCATCCTTCACTGATTGAGTGGATGGTTAAAAAAATCTGTGGTACATTCATATTCATGGAATACTACTCAGCAATAAAAGGAATGAACTCTTGATGCAAGCAACAACTTGGATAAAACTCCAGAGAATTATGCTGAATAAAAACAAACCCCAAAAGGTCACATAATGCATGATTCCATTTATGTACCATTTTTGAAATGACAATTACAGAAATGGGGAGGAGACTAGTATTTACTAGGGTTAAAAAGTGTGAGGGGGTATAGGTAGCTATAAAAAGGCAACTGTGAGGAATTCTGGTTCTTGAATGTTCTGTATCTTGACTGTATCAACATCAATATCCAGGTTGTGCTATTTCCTATAGTTTCTCAGGATATTATCATTGGGGAAAATTAGGCTAAAGGTACATGGGATCTCTCTATATAACATTTTACAATTGCATGTAAATTTTCAATTACCTCAAAATAAAAAGTTTAATTAAAAAAATGAGGATTAGTGCTAATTAGAATCAACTAATTTTCTACCAACCCAAAGAGATCATCTACAGACAATTGCTGGTTTAGCTATCCCAAATTCAAGTAAAGCTAAAATTTTAATTTGAGGACTAACCTTGATTCTAATTTAATCTGCCAGATATCCCTTTCATCCATACAGCAGCTTCTGCTGATATATGTATTAAACAAAACCAAACAAATGTTTAAGATCACATAAAAAAAATAAAAACCTTTCACACAACAGTATTAAAGTAGAAAATGAATGGATGAATACTGAAAACAAATATATACATATTTACTCGTGGAACAAAAGTATACTATGATTTTTTGTAGCAGTGACAGAGTAAATGTTCTAAATAAGGACAACAATCTTGTTTGTGTTAACATAATTTCACTAAATGGAAAGGAATAGAAAAAAGCACTAGACAGTTTTTTTGGCTCTAAAATAGTAATTTCAAATATCACTTTAAAATAGTTTTTTTTATATAAAATAGTTTTGTCTAATTTGAGATTACTCTTCTGTAGTTATTTTCTTTGCGAAAGGTAAAGCCCAATAGTCTCTGTGGCCATGCTTAGTCTTCCCCATTCATTGATTGGATTGGGGATGCTGTGGATTCAGCATCCACAAACTTTGCTGGCAGTCTATTGCTAGGTACTACTTGGAGGGGGTCAGGAAGATGAATTAGAAATGGTCTCTGCTACTCATGTTTTAATGGCTTAAAAAATAGGTTGAAAAATGAACGGCTCCACATAGCTAAATGTTTTGTATAGTCTTTCTCCATATTGTCCATACCTTTTTTTAACACTACTAGTTTACCCCTACCACAATTTATGTAACTAATCCCCTAATGTTGGGCATCTGTGTGTTTTCTCAACTTGCCATGATTGCAATTAATATGGAGCAGTAATAACTGACAATAAACTAGAAATAAAAAAGGCCAAATAAACTGAAAAATTTAAAAAGTACTTAAAAGATAGACGAAATCTCATACAACTTCTCAACTTAAATTGTCAATACATGAAAAATGAATAATTGAAGAGTGACTTTTTTTTCTCTTCTAAATTGTTGTTTCTCAAACTCTTGACCAATTTGGGTTCCAGCTGCTTTCTATCGGCTAATCTGTAAGCTACCCTTGAAATTTACCTTCCAGACATGCTGAACTACTTTTAGTTCACCCTACCTTTTCCAGAGATTTGCTGTTTCCTAAGTCTGGAAAACTCCCCCACCCAACACTCTGACTGACTATAACCTACTAAATCTTCAGTCTTTGAAGACACTTTTTTGTGTGTGAAATCTCCTCAGATCCCCAAAAGGCTATGTGAAGCAAACCTTATGTGTCCTATAATTATTTCGCCATATGGTAATTATCTCTTTACTTACCTGCCTTCCCCACTAGACCTGAAGCTTTTTGAGGCAGGGAAAATATTTGCTTACTATTGTATCCCCGGAATTGAGAAAACGGCCTGATCCATAGCAGATACTCAATAAATATCTAGGAGTGATGAAAGAATGAGCACAAATGAATGAACAAATAGATTCTTAAACCTCTGGCATAGGAAGACAGGCAGCCCCTTGTTCACCCAGATGGCCAAAAGCATGAAGAAATTCCCTGGAGGGGCACCTGGGTGGTTCAGTCAGTTAAGCATCTGACTCTCAATCTCAGCTCAGGTCTTGGGCTTGGGGTCATAAGTTCAAGCTTCATGTTGGGCTCCACGTTGGGCATGGAGCCTACTTAAAAAAAAAAAGGTTCCTTGGAGATACACCAAATCTATTTTAGAGCTTCATCTTTCTACTTGTCATACAATCTAGAAGCTTAAGTACTTTCCCAGGAAACAACACCTGATCTAACAGGTGTCTCCTGGGAGCTACTCTTGCAAGCAAGCACCAAAGTCCTTTTTGGCAGATACCATAAGGTCCATGAAAAGAGTAGCTTTGGTGTGCAATGGTGGCTAACAGTGGGGGGAGTGAAGCTGGTATGAGAGTGCCTATGATATAATTTTTAAGTAGATTAATTTGGCTGCTTCATTTTCCTGGAGAAATATTAAAGGCATGGGTATTTTTAAAGTGAGGACTTCCTAGTACTAAAGTCTGTCACTATGTTTCCATCTTTCTTGGTATTCAGTCTGCAAATCTTGAAACACCAGTTCTGAGAGACCTGGGCAGTACTCCCAGGGACAAAGGCCTGAGAGACCCAGGAGATGTGCCTGCCCCTTGCCTTTTCCCATCTCATTTCAGAAGGTTCTTCCCACTGCAAACAGCAGAGTGAGGGTTTTTTTTTCCCTCCTGACCTTTGTCAACTCTGTTGCTGTACTGCATTTGGAAGTATTAACAGTGGTCATTACCTGCCCTGTTGATTCAGTGTTAAGTATTAACAAGGCCTGTGCTATCTCGGCTGCTGCCATATTTTTCCAGAAAAGACATGCCTATGTAAATGCTGTAGTGCAAACAGGAGCCTTGTCTTTTTCTAGGTTGAGGTGGGGGGAGGACTTGGAGATGAAGGACGGAAGAACATGGGAGCTCTTTTTAAAATACAGTTTTCAGAAACACATAAAATAATTGTACCATGAAATCTTGTTCATGGCTGATTTTCGCCTGTGTGCTGGGTCAGTTCAAGTGTTTGCCAACACAGGGCCTAGAAAGCATGCATTTCCGGGTTTGATTATAGTGGCTTCAAAGGGTTAGCTTTTAAGCAAACAGTGCATAAATATTTTACAGAATAAAGAGAAAAGAAGTAAGCCTTGGCATTGAACTCGCTTTGTTTAGGGTTTCCAGGTTGGTTTCTTGTGTGAGGCAGCTATGGTGAGGTGGAGGGAGGGGGGCGTTGATGAGGGGATGGAAGAGACTGACAATATTTACCTGAGCACAAAGAAGGGTGAAGTGGTTTATTAAAACTCCTATCAGATACTGCTTGTTGGACAGTGCCATCACAAAGCTCACAGAGAGGAGGGCCAAACACCATGCAGAAGAGAATCAACACAAAAAAAAAATTGACTTGGGGAGGAAAATCTTTCACTAGTGTCAGCTTTTCTGTAAAACTTGGCTCGCTCTGCTACATTTACCTAAGTTTAGGCTTGGGTCAGGTAACAGGCTAAATTCTGTCCGCGGTAGTGGCAGGGAGCTGCCAGAGAAACAAACTAGAGCCCAATAACATGCTTCCTGGACGAGATCTGACGCACAGGAAGCGAAACTACAGGACACCTTTTTTGCTCATGAAGTGCCCAGGCAGTTACATAGAGATGAAAACAGACCCCGTGAGGAGAACAGAGGACTCTTTCTTTACTGTGTGTAAAAATGAGACAACAATGCCATTTCCATTGGGATTTACAAATGTGTGTGTTGTTTAAGAGCAAGGGCTTTGGAGTTAATGCTCGTAACCTCAGAATCTCAATGTGACTGTTTCCTTCATAGCTGTGGGATACTAGACAAGTCACTTCACCATTTTTTGTAAATTACTTAAGTATTTTTAATTTTCTACTTCTCAAAAGGGAGCATGGATTACTTCAGGAAAAGAAATTAACTAGGGATGGAAACAAGAGTTATTTCCTGGAAGTGCTTTAGTGATACAAGCTTCATGTGACAACTGTCGCCATTTTGCGAGGGTCTAATACATGCCAGGCATTTCAGAGACATTATTCTCATCGTTGTACAATCCTGCAAGGTTCATACCATTATTCTCAACTTATAAAAATGAGAAAACTGAGGTTCAAAGTAGCTAAGGAATCAGACTTGGTCTCTAAGTTGATAGAAACAACAAAACCACTTATGCACATTTCTTACCTCATTTTTTTTTTAAGAACTCCAAGATTTCCTGTCCCTCTCTCATTCCTCTTCTCTTAAGCTGACTCCAGATCACAATTATAGTGGGAGTCTCTGTTCTTCCTTCTTTGCCTTCTTCAGCCAGCTTAACTTTCCTAAGACTACCCCCACCTACTTCCTGGTGCCACTGACCTTGACAGTTCTATTTCATGTGGTCTGACTTTAGCCCGATCCTCAGCTCCATTGCTCCCATCACACCCACCTCCACTATCAACACCATTATCATAATGGCAGTAAACATTTAGTTAGCACTCCGCTAGGTACCAGGGAACTTATGAGCTAGGTACCATTCTTATCCCCATTTTAGAGATGTGGAAACTAGGTTACTGGAAGGCTACATGGCCCATCAGGGCACTGAGTAAGTGGCAGAGCTGGAGAGCTAGTCCCAGCAGCCTGGACCAGGCATCCAGGACCCTCAGTCTAATCCGATGCTGTACTACCTCCATAGCCCTGAGGGACCCAAAGTAAGTTCTGATTCCAAAAAGTGAGTCCGAGCTGGAGAGAGGGGGATTTGTTTAAAAAGTGAGTAAATACGTTTTAGAATGTTTGAAATAAAACTGCTTCCTTTTTATGGAAAATGTGCAGTTTTTTAAATCACTTGGATAAAATTATTTTTTAGTGGCCTAGTCTTAGGAACACTATTTTTTATGGGAACATAAATTCTGTGTTCCCAAAAGAAAACTACTGGAATAGGCTGTTGATAAATTTGAGGCGGTCTTTATTCCCTTTCAGGGTAAAGTTAAAGTTGGCGCAGGAGGTAAGGGGGAGACAGGAAAAAGAGGGAAAAGGAGACACTTCAAATTCCTGGTACATACAAATCCTACACAGCAGAATGCAATCTGGATAATACATCCCAACTTTCTAAGTGTGCTAAAAATAAACGTAAATGGTTCATTAGAGCTAATCTGGCAGCCAAAAGTGAATATTAATAACATAGAAGATCAATAAGATGCCTAGCAAAGAACAATGGATTAACTTGGTTCTTGAAATAGCAAAATTTGTGGAGGCCAAGGAGGAAGCAATGGGACAAGAGGCAGAGTCAGAAGAGAAATTCATCTGTTCTTTCTACAATGCAAAGGATTGAGAATAGAAAATAAAATGTGCCCATCTCTTTTTGGCTTTGCCCACTAAATAAGCAGTTTAATCAATTTTTACCTTTCCCTCCTTGTCTCCATCTGCCACTACCAACTCAATAGAAGAATGTATAACCCTAGTTCAAATACAGGTCAAGATGACTATTATAAATATTATGAGCTTATGCCATTACTTTCTTCCTCCGTTCTTGTCTCATGTGCTCTATTTAAGGACCGCACATGGTAGTTTTTACCCAAAGCATATTCAATAAAAAAAAGGGGTTCCATAGAGACATAAATCTGAGAAATGCTGCATGATAATCCCCCTCTTAAGATATTGAAGGCTTTCTGAAGTCTTTCAGGAAAGACACCTGTTTAACATATGTAACCCACTGTTTCCAAGCCTTTTGGCCACGTAATCCTTTTTACTTAACTCCTACTAACATCTTTGTGCATAATGAAGGTCAAAATTCCGGTCCAGAAGGCGGGCAAACAAAATTCTCATCTTTCCTTCCAGTGTGACCTCAGGAAGTTACCGCACTTCCCAGGACTTCAGTTTCTTTAGGGAGCTGGACCGATGGAGGCTCCATCCAGGCACATGGTCCTAAGAGTGTCTTCGACTCATCTGCTGAAATGGCCATGGTCGAAAGCATGGAAGCTGGGCTCTGTGGATGCACTCGAGACCAGCTAGCTCCCTCCTGCTGGGCCCACACCTCAGAATCGCCTCACATCACCCAGGAGCAGCCTAGACAATGGGCTCTTTTACACCCTTGACATTCAGTCCTTTATGCCCAGGCTGAGCACTAATATTGCAAAGGCTGTTTGGGGGGTTTAAGTGGAGAGACGGAATTTGTAGGGAATTGTTAACACAAGCTTACATTTGTTCTTTGAAACATTTGCTGGCATTCCAACACGGCTTTTAAAATAGTTTCTTGTGCTTTTTCATTTAAATATGCAAGTTTAATAAACATTATTCACCCCAAACAGAAATGAAGCAAACTCTTACAACTGATTCTTTAGGCCTACATTCTTAGCTGATTTCACTTGAGATGCTGTTAATCCTGACATTTCAACTTTCTTTTTGGAAAAATTGTCGCAATCCAGAGGATTGTTCCTAATTCTGAAAAATGTAACTTTTATACAGCTTCACAAAATTATTTACCATTTACTTTTAGTTACATATCTTTCTCCTTTAAAACAGTCAAAAGAAAACTAAGGGTTATCTGTCTATAAGTTGAGGTTGACTTTATTTCTTGCTTTTATGGCAGGACATGTTAGTGATGTAACAGCAATCACTAATGCTCTGTAAGTCCTAGTATGTGACAGACTTGATTCTGAGCAAGGTGTATATACGTGTGCATTAATCTGAACAACAACCCTATAAGATAGGTACTATTATGGTCCCAATTTTACAGATGTAGAGACTGGGATGCAGAGAAAATGAGTGACTTGCCAAGGTTATATACTACTAGTAAGTGACAGAGTTGAGAGTGGAATCCAACTTTAATCACTATCTTAATCACTAGGCTATCCTACTTTTTGTTTAAATTTGTAAAACAAAAGAACCATGGCCATAAAAATGTATAAATTGTTAAGGGACGTGGTGTGGATTCCTTAAACTCCATGATATCATGAAAGAAAAAGGAATCTCTGACCTCTTGGTCCTACTGAATTCCAGGGGAAAGGCCTGACATATCAGGAAAGATAGGGGTTAGATGCAGAAATACACATTTTGTCTGTTCAGGGATGCGATGCTGGCTTATCTGAGAAGCCTGTGAGATCTCCTTCCCAAATACTTAATAACAAAAGTGAAAGAACCATCTGAAATATTCTGGAAAAGTTCTCATGGAAATTAAAATGGGCTGTTAACTGTCTTTGGCCTTGCTACTCCAGTTCCTTTCTGGGAGTACTCTAGGACTATTTTTCCAAGTCATTAAAAGCATGTTTTTCAACATGTTAAGGAAGCGGGGGAAAGGGGGGTATGGAGAGGGCAGGAAGCAGGGAGATTAAAAAATTTAGGAGACACGTAATGTATGACTTTGTCTCAATCCTGAGTGACACAGACCAGCTTGCAAAAGGCTTTTTTAGGATAACTGAGGACATTTGATTATGGACTGGTGATAACCAAATCATCAGATTTTATCATTTTAGATGATACCAAAGTGTTGCTGTTAATTTTGTTAGGCCTGATAATAGCACCATGGTTATAGGGGAAATATCCTTGATTTTTAGAGATGCATTCTGAAGTAAATGACGGTGAGATGACATGATAACTGAGATTTTTACTTCAACCAAAAAAAAAAAAGAGAGAGAGAGAAGCAGATGAAGCATGGCGAATCTTGATAATTGTTGAACTGTTCAGTGATGGAACATAAGGGATCACTATACTGTTCTCTCTGCTTCTGCATGTGTTTTGCAACATTCAGGATAAAATACGTTGATAAACAATATGAGGGATGTTTCCTGATGAAAAGAGACAGATGATAGGTAAAATACTTTAAAAAAAATGTTCTAGAAATAACTAGGTATATATGCCTGGGTATGGAGTTGAGCTCTCTTAAGACTCAGGCCAGGAGAAAGAAGTCACAATGAAAGGGGGGAGCACAGGGCATCGTGGAACAGAGAAAGAGGGGAAGTAAAGCACCACAGCGGGGGTTTCAGGGAGACTGAAGAGGACCAGCCTGTCAGCTCTCATTTTGCTATTTCTGCTTCGACATGCTTTGGAAGTGTGCTTCTCACCCAGCGCTCTCACTCGCTGAAAAGTACTAAGTAAAATGAGCCTGGCATCCCTGTTCACCTTTCGAAGGTGGTGTTTATTAAGATTTTATTTGTCAGAGAGAGAGAGCGCACACATGCAAGGGGAGGAGCAGGCAGAGGGAGAAGCAGGTGTTTATTAAGATTTTATTTGTCAGAGAGAGAGAGAGAGAGAGCGCGCACACATGCAAGGGGAGGAGCAGGCAGAGGGAGAAGCAGGCTCACAGCTGTGCAAGGAGCCCGACGTGGGGCTCGATCCCAGGACCCCGAGATCATGACCTGAGCCAAAGGCATATGCTTAACCCACTGAGCCATCCAGGAGCCCCTGCACTTGGTGTTTATAATCTCACCCACAGACTGGCTCTCAGGTCTTAGGAGTGATTAGATTATTGAGGGGTGTGTGTGTGTGTGTGTGTGTGTGTGTGTGTGTGTGTGTGTCCTCCTTCATCACAGTGGTAATAAGGTACATCCTTGTCTTTAATCCACTGGGTACAAGACCTTCACTGTCACCCACAGACTGGCTCTCAGGTCTTAGGAGTGATTAGATTATTGAGGTGGGTGGGTGGGTGGGTGGGTGGGTGTGTGTGTGTGTGTGTTTTCAGCTCCTCCTTCATCAGTGGTTATAAGGTACATCCTTGTCTTTAATCCACTGGGTAAAAGACCTTCACTGTAAGACCAAGAGCCAAATTTCTATTTGGTATTCCAGTTGTACTGAATAGACATCCATCTTCAGGACAGCTAATATCCCTCAATAATTAGGAAATAAGTTTTTTTTCCCAAAGAAAATGACCACACAGCTAAATCATTATACTTTCTCTAAGTACCTTTACTAGAGGCTCATCAAAACATATTAAAATGCAAATAAAACCTTTAGAGACAGGAATAAACACTGAACAAATTAGTCAGACTCAACAAATACTACATTTTCTAGTATCCTCTTCCCCTGCCCCCAACAAAGAGAACCACTGATGTATTTTGTTCATAACCATACACTAGGTTTTTCCTCTGAATCAGGTTCTATGGTAAATTCTGCATCCAAGTTTTCTCATCTAACGTTAAATATAAATATTTTTATCGTTCTAACTCCTCATAAACACCCATTAATGGCTAGAGAATAGCCCCTCAAGTGGAGAGAGTAAACTTTACTTAAGTTTTCCCCAACTACTGGGCATCGGGGTGTTGCCATTGGTTCAGTATTATAAATAACACTCTAATGAATGTCTTTACACGCAATACTCTCCACCTAATTTGTACATTTCCACAGGATTAATCCTTACAATGTAACAAAAAGCTAACAAAGTCTCTAGCAGTTTACCTTAAAACAAGAAAGAAAAGAATAACTTTAAAACGGTCCCACAGACAGGGTGAGTTTGCTCTAGATAAGCTCAGTGTCCTTCCTCCACCATCTATGGCTCACACTGTGTGCCTGGAGAAAAACGTCACTCTGTCCTGCTGCTTCTCGGGTGCGCGTGGTTATCCTTGACGGAGCCCTCATCCCTTCCCTAAATGTTTCTTGCTCCCATTGCTTTTTTTAACCTGTCACGACATGAATTTGCAGTCCTGACTGTTCTATTTAGAATTTCATCACCCCTTTGCTTGCTTCCACCAGAGACGGCCTACACCCCTGATAGGGCACCCCCCTCCTTCTCCCTCATGATACAGTCAGTTGTTCGCATCGTGTGTCCGTGGAGTCTCTCTGTGTCATCTCTTCATCCCCTACAGTGCCTGGGACTGTGCTCTGCCGAGAGTAAACACAGTCAGCACGTTGGCGGACTTGAATCCAATTATTAACCTCATTTTGTCCTTGAGCAGGTTAGCTCCCTTTACGCTGTCCTCTGCCCCACCCAGTGCTTAAAAACACGTCTGTTTAGTTTCTACCAGTTCAATGAATGTGTGGTTTACATCTTTTCCTAGATAATGAATGAAGATGTTAAATAAGACGATGCTGAATACAGATCCCCACCCCATCCTAGACTCAATCCATTGCCATTTATCATTACACTTTTAGTCCTTCGGGCAATTTTCAATCAATTTGACATATTCAAGTCAATTTGAATTCATCTTCTGAACTAGATTTCATGAAACCTAGTATCAAGTCTTCCATCAGCGTCTGGATGTATTTAGAAATAATAATACATCTAGTGTATGCTTTTGTCCATTTGTCTTCAGATTTTCAAAAAAAAAAATCAATTAAGTTGGTCTAACATGAAAAGCTTTACAAATCTACGTTGTTTGTGGCTCATGGCTCTAATATCCCCCTAGATGTTCATATATTTACTGCTCAGATGTTCTCTATGCTAGCAACGTAGTTTCCTAACTCATTTATTTATTCAACAGCTCCTATAGAGTACTTGCTATGGGCAGGTATGGTGCTTGGAACAGGTTTAAAACTAATTCTGTTTCAAAATTAATCACTCAGGAGCTCTTATTCCATGAAATATATAGGACAATGCTCTCTTAAACTGTTATTTTTACTATACCTTAGCAACACTGGATCATAGACGGGGCAGGAGGAAGAGAGGAAAGGAGTCTTATTGGTAGCTAGGATAAATAGGTTTCTGGTTAATATGGGGAAAAGCTAAAATAAGATATTGGAATGAACCTGTGCTTTGATTATCTGTGATATATCCCTGCCAGCAATGCTCTGGACAATTTAGAATTCTCTCTCTCTCCCTCCCCCTTTCTCTCATGCTATTCTTCATAGTTTCCAAAGGACAGCATCCATATTTTGATGAATTCATTACTACTTCCATTAACACTGGCTAACACATCATCCAAGAGCTTGCCTATTTATTTGTTTTCTTCTTCTTCTTTTTTTTAATGAAACAGGTCTTCATTACTGTTTAATTATCCTTATTTATCTTCTTAAAGGCCAGTTTTAAAAAGCAGTTCAGGAGCTCAGCCATTTTGCCATCAATAGCTCAGTCATTTGAGCATAATCATTAAGCTTATCTCCCTATTCATTTAATGTGAGGCCTCCTTTATCTCTGGTATGCCTTCCTTTCTCTTCTTTATTATGTTTGTATTATTACCCTCTGCACCACTGATCACCATAAATACTTCTTGGTTGTAACTCTGGAACCTCTTTGATGATTCATGTTCTCCTGTGAGAGTCTTCCAAACAGACTTCATTAATTCTCAGGTTTCTCCTTTTCTTTCTTCTTTCCTATTTTTGTACAGTCGTGATTGTCACTTGGATATTGCCTCTGGTTTTTCCAATAACGGCTGGCCTTTGTGGTGAAACCACGGACTCTGAGTGAGGCACCTGCTCGATTTTACAAGGTGACAAGTGTTGCACAATGACAGGACCCAGCTTACTTGTCAGAGACTGCTCAGGTACACCTGCTCCTGCCCCCAAGGGATAGACGCCATCTTCTCAGGAAAACCCAACCCTGCTCAGCACAGTACAGGATGAAGGCTAATTAACCAGGGGAAAGGGGAGATGATCCCGATTTGTGAGCTTCCCACTTCAAAATAGCACATTTGGTCACTTCTAGCAATGGTTCCTCTCTTCGATACTGGCACTGCAATTAGGACAACTAATTACTTCTCTCGCTTATCAATTATGCCTCAAAGACCACAAACTAAGAGAAACACTAACTTGTCTTTTGTTTCTTGTAAATATCCCTGCTTATCTTTGGAAGGTATATGGATACATTCACTCTTTCTCTTTTTATCCCTTCTTTGTGTGGTTTCTGAATTTGTGGCTGTTAATTGTTAGGCTAGATTCATTACCAACTAGTTTTTGCCCTTTATTGTAGCACAGAAATGCATTTTTTAAAAAGATTTTATTTATTTGAGAGAGAGAGAGAGAAAGAGAGCATGCACAAGTTGGAGGTAGGAGAGGAAGAGGGAGAGGGAGAAACAGACTCCCCGCTGAGCAAGGAGCCCAACTCGGGGCTCCATCCCAGGACCCTGGGATCATGACCTGAGACGAAGGCAGATGCTTAACCGACTGAGCCACCCAGATGCCCCCAGAAGAATATTTTTAAAATAGCAAAAATTTTAAGAAAAAGATTCATTTTAAAGAGTCCAACTAAGAAGCAGCTACATTCTAGAGAAAAAAAAGGGCTTATTACTATATTACTAAGTGTAATACAATTTGCAAATATTACATCTATCATTTCAATTATGTGCTTCTTTTAAAAAGCCTGAAATAAGACACCCATAATTATTACATAAATGCCATTTTTTCCTATCAGCTTAGCAAATGTTTGCATTTTTCTTTCAAATCTGAAACAAGGTGTCAATTTATTATATTCTTTAAATCATACCAAATAAACCAATCTAAATTTTTTGATCCCAAACCTGTATTTTTTTAAGTAAACTCTACCCCCAATGACTCAGACCCTAAGATCAAGAGACCCACACTCTATCAAATGAGCCAGTCAAGTACCCCTCCAAATCTGTATTCTTAACTAAGGTTCTTATGGACAGTTAGAAGATAGCTGGATTTGACAAAATAATATGATTTTCCCCCTTCTGTCTGAGTAAGAGCTACTCGCATATTTGTACTTTTTCATTCAGGAGTAGATAGAGCATTTCTCTGAGTGGGAAGAAATGAATACAGGGAAGTACAGATCTTTTTTCCCCCACTCCATCTTTCCCTTTGCCCATCTGGTGTCTGTGTCCACGTAGCACCAAATTATTTCCCCTACAATTCCTTTCTTCTCCTTCAGTTCGGGCATACATCCCGTCCAAGGTTCATTCCATCCCTCCCCTTCCATTTTTCGGATAACTGCCTTCTTCGTCTTTAAATATCACACCAACCACACAACAGTAACTTTGTGGCAACTTCATTGGAGATGGAGGACTAAATTATTTTAAACTTACAACCATGCATTGATAAACTACCCCACACAAGTTACAGGAAGACCAACACCAGCTCCGGCAAGCAGCCTGCCTTAAACTGTCCGAACACACGTCAGGGAGAAAGACCTCTCTTCGGGGTAAAGATAAAGGCCACGGGAAGATGAAACCAGGTTTTACTAACAAAGGCCTGGCTTGAAACAGCCTCTCCAAGGTTCACCGTCCTCTTGCCATCCACACCCTCCTAGCCTTCCTTTTTCGCCTCATGATGTTTTCTGTTTTTACCTTTTCCATCATTTTGGCTTCTGCATTTCTTAAAAACCATATGTTGCCTTACCTCCTCTCAACCTCTTTGCCTCCAACTCTCCCCCTGCCCTTATGGCTGTCCAGCCCGCCCCCGGGGAGCAGGGCGCTGAGGCACAAACCCCTGCTTCCGGCCACCAGGCAAGTGCTTCCGGGGGAGGGAGCTCTGAGGTCATCCCCTGCCACCGGGCAAGCCTCCAAGCAGAGGAGACACCTTCAACTAAACCCCAGGGATGGTGAAAATCATCATTATTACCTCTCCAGGCACCGCAGCATTAGGAAGAGATTGAGGCTCCCGCCTTGGATAATGAGAAACCGGAAAATGACACAGGTTGGTAACACAGCATCCGCATATAATACCATCCAAAAGAACTCAGGTTCCAGTTATCTCATGACAGCAGCAAAGGCAGAGATTTTAAGATCCAACCAAACACAGCTGCAGAGTCTAGAGATACGGTGCCTCTGCACCCCAACACCCTTGTCTTTGATGTTGCCACTCGTTGGGACCACTCTGGCTCCTCTATTTTAGATTTTTTTTTTAAATGGGCCATTTAAAACACATTGGAACACGAGTAGATTAACAACAGAACTTCTCCATTATTCTTCCCGTGCTTACTCATTCTATGATTTAAATATTTATTCCTCAAATATAGCAGTGTGTGTGTCCATATGAAATCATTAGAACACTGGACCTTCAGCTCTCCTCTGAGGGTCAAAGCTGACATTTTGTGTATATAATATTATTATAGAATGAATAAATATTTAAAAATGAACTAATTTTTTTTTTCTTATAGACTACCACAGAGAACAGAAAGTTTCACACTGGTTCAAACTCTGAGGAAGTTTGTGCCTTTATGTGAGGGGACTGTAAAATTATTAGAGGATAGACAACAAACCCTATGAGCCTGTCACAATTCTGCCACTGAAATTGCGTTATATTAAATTTTGATTCAAATAAGTAATCCATCAGCAAAGGCTTCGCAATATTGGTTCTACAAAGATTTTCAATGAATGACATTGTTCAAGTGGAATTTAACTTAAATTTTGTAATAATCCTGTAGCAATGGCATAGAAACTTCTATCCATAAATTTTAAACTTTCATAGGGTTAGTCATTGTGATATTTCGGAAATGATAAGATTAGTTTAGTCAGAAACTTCCTTCTACCGTCACTTGCCAAGATGCCATCTGAAAAGTTTCTTCTTTCACAAAGAAGTTCCTTCTCTCCCAGCAGAGTGTGATCTCTCCACCCTCTGAACTCAAACTCTTGAGCTCAAATTCTAACACAGGACTATTTCTAGCCTTGCTTGATTCCCCACTCCCAAGCCCTACTGGAAGTGACTGTACCAGCAACTCTAACTTTGCAGCCTCTGCCCTGGCTGGCTGGCCAAGCACCTTCCATAGCAAGTACTAGATAAGTAAAAATTGTCTGAAGAAAAAGTGTAACTTCAGATCCTAACTGCAGCTCAGCCTCAGATCTGCCTCAGCCTTTAATGCAATGGGTCTCATTTTCCTACCCACCAAACAGTAGTCCCCTAGTTCTATCCAGATGAATTTAGATCAACAGTTCTAGAGTCATAGAACTAGAAAGCGTTCTAGATATAATTTAGCCCAACCCAATCGTTTTAAAGGGGCTAAATGGGCTTTCATCAGACTTGATGCTAAAATTCAGGCAGCATTGAAAGTGGCTATTCTGGCCTATTTTTGCAGAGTGACCAGGTCTTGGCATCTGTTGACCCTCTAGCATTGAATGAAGAGGGATTTTCATTGAAATGATAATCTCCAACTTGAAATTACCCTGTTTTCAAGGAGCCTGAAACAGTTAGTTATACACTTAAACCAGATATTTAATACCATCTCACTTTTCCATTCAGCTCTTCAACCAAGCCTAAGCAGGCTCAAAGTTCTCCGACTATCAAAACCGTTAGTTGTCTGAAAATAATTTCTATTGCACGCTACACAAACAGAAGAATCCTAGACGCATACACACATTGCTGGTACAAATGAGTAAACTGATGTGATCTTTCTGAAGGATATCTGGCAATACGTTAAAAAAGATTTTTAACATGGGAACCCTCGTCAGCATGTCTATGTCACTTCTAAAGATTTATTTTAAGGGAAAATTACTAGAGATCTAGGAATATGATCAATTTTTATTCTTCTTTCTTTGCACCTTTGGATACATTCCAAGATTTATTAAAATGAATTTATGTCATTTCTGCCATTGGGGAAAACAACTCTCATTGCCTATTAAGAATGAGGGAATTGGGGTGCCTGGGTGGCTCCGTCAACTAGTTAAGCTTCTGCCTTCGGCTTAAGTCATGATCCCGGGGTTCTGGGGGGAGTCTGCTTCTCCCTCTGCTGCTCCCCCTGCTAGTGCTCTCTCTCTCAAATAAATAAAGAAAATAAAGAAAGTTAGGGAGGGAGGGAGGGAGGGAAGGGAGGGGGAGAGAATGAGGGAATGGAACTGGCTGTTTACCCTCCAAAATCTTTTTAGCTCTCCTACATTACTTGACTTTTTTTTTTTTTTTTTGGTCAAAGGTTATACTAAGGGAGATACTGTGTTTTCTGGAAAAGGCCACCAGCTTGTAACAGTAAACAGATGTTCAGAGCATTAGTTGGTATGTGAATTTTCAAAAAACTAAAGAATAAGGATCCAGCTAACCCTCTTCTTCCCATACGGATTTCACATAATCAGTAGACCTAAAAATACTTATTGAACACATCCTATGACCAGCATGCATTGAGAGATATGCGGAAACAGACCTCAAGAGCGTTTTCTTGGCCTTCATAACCATCCATGTCCTGTAGCAATGGCATAAACCCAAGAAAAGACCATGGATAAGAGGTAGTCATTAATTTCTAAATGCAAAATATAGGAATCTGAAAAAGGGAGGAGCTCATGCAAAACTAGATGAGAAGAAAGGCTTTGCAGAGAAAGAAGCATTCACCGCTTGAAAAAGAGATAGAGCATAATGAAGTAGAGTATGGGAAAGGGCCTAAGTAGGTATAGGGGTATAAATAAAGGTATCCAGAGCCACATGCTCATGAGACATTTCAAATGTCCCACCTACAGGATAAAGTTAAAACTAACGGCACATGAGACCCTTCCCAAACTCACATAAACCTCTAGCTTCAATTCTCACTGACATACCGAATTTCTCTCCATTTTCTGGTTAGGAAATAGGCTGTTCCATCCACTCTTCCCTTATTTCCTCCCCTGTAAAGTCCTACAGATTTTAAAGAAGTGCCTTTTTAAAAAAATATTTTATTTATTTGACAGAGAGAAACACAGCGATAGAGGGAACACAAGCAGAGGGAATGGTAGCGGGGGAAGCAGGCTTCCTGCTGAGCAGGGAGCCCGATGTGGGGCTCGATCCCAAGACCCTGGGATCATGACCTGAGCCAAAGGCAGACGCTTAACGACTGAGCCACCCAGGTGCCCCAGTCCTACAGATTTTTAAGTCCAGCCCAAATATCACCTGCCCCGTGAAGACTTCCCCTAGATGTCTCCAGAGTTTGCAACACTCTCTTCTGCTCGTGCTTTTCTTACAGCTCCTTTTAACGAAAGACCACATCGCTTCTCGGCCTTTTGGCTAAGATCAAGTGTAACGAAAGACCACATGACTCCCGCTTATGATCCTGCCTCCCCAGTTTGACTGTGGACTCCACAGGCACAGGGGCCATTGCCTTTTGCTCTGTGTTTCCTAAAGTTTGCATTATGAGTTTTGAGGAGAGTGTCAAAAGAATGGCTGCCAAATGAACAGATAAGTAAATGAATGAACGAATTTAATAAAAGCAAAACTTGGAAGATAGCGTGAAGAAAAGGCTTCACTGGTTTTGAGTGGTAGAATCCTGACAAACAAGAGTCAGAAGGAATGGCTGACCAGCCCAGCCTGAAACACACCTTGAGTCTCTACTAACATATGATCACCTGTCACTGAATCTCTACTGGGTATGTTTTCTGTGTCAGAATAGCTCAGCACAGTGGCTAAGAACACTGAGGTTGGAATCAATATCTGGATTCAAACCAGCTCTCATGCTTCCCAACTCTGTGACCTTGGACAAGTCACCTAATAAATCTCTCCACATCTGAGTTTCTCTGGGTATAACCAAAATGGGTATAACCACAGTCCCCATCATACAGGTCTGTCAGAACGATTAAATAATTTATGTGTAAGAATTATGTAACTGCTCAAATGTTGGCAAGGCACTGAGTGTAAAATGAAAGGATTTCTATCTTATTAAGCAATGGTTTGAGAATTTAATTTTTTTTCAATTCTTCCTTTATATTAAAAAATAATCTCTACACCCAACAGGGGGCTCAAACTCATCACCCAGATATCAAGAGTTGCATGCCTTACCCATGGAGCCAGCCAGGTGCCCCCTCAATTCTTATTTAAAAATCTCTGTAGGACATATTAAATGATTTGCCTGCCCTTGAAAATACAACACCTAAACATAAACAAATTGTTTTTTCAGGACTAAGCATCTTGCAACAGGTCTCCTAGTCATCCTTACATACAGCTTTTCTCACAGCGTGGACCGATAATAACAACGCTAGCTTCACATGGCACCTACATATTTACAACAGGCTTCTGTAGGCTTCTTTCATGAGAATCCTGTGAGTCGCGCCCCCCAGGTGCAGTGAGAGTGGCAAGAGTAGGAACCAACAATTTTGGTGACCTTGGCCAGGGCTCCAGCTGCTTACCAAACGGCCTCGTGGAAGAGAGAAGCTAAACACAGACTGATCTTCAGCCTCAAGCTGGAGGTTAATTCCTTATAAACGAACATCTGATGTGTGATAATTTACTTGTAGTTTGACTTGGACAGAAACGGAGGAGATTACCAAAAACTTTAAACCCTTAATAGTTTGTGGCGGTTTTCCTGTTCAGTGTTCCCATATCTATAGATTCAGTTGTTCAGTAAATGAACAGACTTGCATTTTGTTTTGGACTCGCAGGGGGGGCCTAGTAAGGCAATTCTATTATTTGATTGTATTTGACTCTTTTAATTGTCTAATTCCAATGAATTCCAGTTAATGAAACATAACCAAATCAAATAATGCATTGGTAGGGCTCATCCACGGGTAGAGGGAGGCAGAGGAGTGTTTGCAAAGCCCACTGGAAAGCAATTACCGTTCAGAGGTCAAAAATGCATTTAGTTGTTCAACAATATGAATCAAAGATCATCAACAATATGGATCAAACCCTCAAGGATGTAATGTCCGTGTTGCAAATGAGTGAAATGGATAGTCCATTTCAGACCTGATGTTTGAACCCAGGACCCAGATTTCCCCTTGTTTCATCCAGTAGTATAATTACTGGAATCATCACTTAATAAAATATAGCAAAAACTAAGAGGCAAAAACATGTCTTTACCTCTAGGGAATGCATGGAAGTCTTTCTATTAAAACGCTCATAGAACAATAAAGTTTAACACCAAATTGTTCCATCTGAGGTTGAGGGTTAGAGCTTTAGTTTAATTCCTTTCAGAACACACTGTGTAGCTTTTTGTTAGTTTTAGCCCGCTCTATTTCTTATTATGGAGTTCTCAGTAGCACGGCAGAGTTGGGAATAGACTGCAATGAACTCAAACCAGAAACAAAGCATATCTACAAAAGGGAGTGGATTGTGTAGGAAAATAAGGATCGGGACGGGTTTCTTTTCTAAATGGCTTGTCACCATACTATAACCTTATCCCCAATGATAGTATTTCTGCTGTTAACTGAGCTTAATACCCAGCCAGTCAAGGTTTTCATTGAATAACAAATGTGTGTGTTTTTCTAATGCAGTCGCGGCCCCTTCTAACACAGTATCGTGTGCTAAGATGAGGCCAGGGGACGATCTAACAATTGCCCACATCACGGGCGCTTTTGCCCGCTTTCCCAGATTCGTTTGCAGCGGGCAGAGGCAGCGGTCGGGGAGAAAGATGTAGAGAGAGACCTCAGTCACCCAACATGCAGGAACATAAGTATTTACCTGCTACATCTTCCTTGTCAGGGAAAACGACACAGAGGATGAAAGAGCTACAATGATTTCAGACCTGCCCCTCCTGAAGCCAGTCACGCCACTGCTGTGCCACACAATGACCCTTTCAAGTCAGGTGCTGAGCTAGATCGGCACCTTGGCCTCGACCCCTTTGATGGCTCGGTGCAGACTGCATGGTGCGCCAGCAGCTCCAAGTGCAGCGCCAGCAGGCTCTCCTCGAGCAGGAGGAACAGAGATGATGAGAAGGAGCAGCTTCCCATGTCCACCTCAGACGCCGCCAGTGTGCTCCAGCCCTCCCCTGCCCACTCCGAGTGAGACAGCCCTTCTCCCTACCTGTCTCGATCTCACAGTCGCACGAGAATCGTTCACTTAAAAGTCGTTAGTTGACTAAGATCAGCATGCTTTCTTTAATTGTGTTCCTCACAGATGGTGCCCTAGAGCTGATCTCTAGACTCGAATTCTTGGGATGCATTTCAGGACACATCTGGAAGTGGGGAAGGAGAAATGGGGAGGGGTGCAAAGTTCTGTATGTAGGACAGATGAGTTCCAGAGATGACCTGTACAACATCGGGCCTATAAAGTATCATACACTTACACATATTTGCCAAGAGGGAAGATCTTACGCTGAGGGCTCTTCCACAAAATGAAAAAAAGGATATTTTTAAGGATTTTACTTTATTTATTTATTTGACAGAAAGAGAGAGAGAGAGTATAAGCAGGGGAGGGGCAGAGGGAGAGGCAGAGAATCTCAGAGTCCAGCTGAATGTGGAGTCCTGTGCATCTCTCAACCTTGAGATCATGACCTAAGCTGAAACCAAGAGTCAGATGCTTGACCAACTGAGCCACCGAGGGGGCCCCCACCCCAGGAAAAAAAATATTTTAAAAATCTTCTTTCAAAATAAAATAAAGGGTGGAAGGAAATTTTTGGAGGTGATAGATAATTTTATGGTCTTCATTGTGGTGACAGTCTCACGGACGTATTCTTGCCTGTAAACTCATGAAGCTGTATATATATATATTTTTTTTTTTAAAAGATTTTATTTATTTATTTGACAGAGAGGGAGCACAAGTAGGCAGAGAGGCAGGCAGAGAAAGAGGGGGAAGCAGGCTCCCTGCTGAGCAGAAAGCCCGATGCAGGGCTCAATCCCAGGGCCCTGGGATCATGACCTGAGCCAAAGGCAGAGGCTTTAACCCACCAAGCCACCCAGGTGCCCATGAAGTTGTATATATTAAAAATATACAGTTCCTTGTCACATGCCTTGCCATTCACAAGGATCCACAGGCTGAGATCACAGCGGCCAACAGTGGGGACAAGTGAAGTAGAAGGCCCTGTATTATTTCACTGACGTCTCTTGGTCCGCTGCTGATTGTGTGACACAATTCAGTCAATTACTGGGAAGTGAAGTACTAGGAGCCCTGATTTATCTTTCCCAGAAAATCTCCAAAATCAAGGCTGTTTACAGCGAAGCACCATGAATGACTTTTGACCATCTGCTCTAAAAAAAAAAAGAAAAAGCAACTAGCAGTGATTAAGAAGTTTCTTGACTGAAGTTTTCATGTGAATCTTTGACACATTATTATCTTTCTGCTCTAAAACTGGAGTTTGCACTTTAAACAGAGATTTCAATAAATTAATGCATTAGCTAGGAAGAAATGAAGCCAATTTGAATGACTAAGCAAGTGACCTGAATATTATTTCCTCTAAACAGCCTAAGCAACATAAAAAGAAGATGAATACAAAAAAGCATCTGAGTAATGCCCCAGGTCTGCAGGATTGCACCGAAGCAGAGCGCATCTCGGGACGACATGACTCACGGGAGGTGTGCGGCTTTGGTTCCAAGCAAGCACACGCATAGCTCACCCAGCACAAAGCTAACTAGTGTTAGTTACACGGCTAACCAGTTACCCAGGCTCCCCATGTCCAAAACATAACCGGGCACACATCTGCCTTTCAGTAAGACACGGCCCACTGAGCTTAGGGGTGACCTAAGATACATGTATTCCAAGGCGTGTCAAACTGTACTTTTCAGAAAATCATTTCGTTTAACCAACTCTCAGCAGGCACCCCGACTAGACATAATCTATGAGGGCCTTTTGTCTCAGGCTGCACCGCTCTGCTGTATGGGGCTCTCTTTGCAGTGATAATTGGTTTGGCTGTCCATTCCACCCATCAGGTGATAGAAAACTATCAATCAGGCTAAATGCAATGTGAGAGAAGTCTCTTTAGCCAATTAGTCAGTAATGAGAACATTAGCCACGATATCTTCTGCAGAGGGCACCTTAGCCATTCCACTAGAGTCGAGAAGATGACAGTCTCTGTGTGATTAATAAAGATCACAGGATGCTTCAGAAATTCTCCATGGGTGAAGAAGAGAATCAGAGAGAAATACACTTGGAAATGCGAAATGTTTTTAATGCCACCAAGTGCGCTCTGCAAAAGGGAATACACAACCAAGCCGTGTCCGAGCTGGAAGGGATCTTGACGATAATCTGATCCAACTCCCTCATTTTACAGATAAGGCAGGGAACAAACTGACTTGTCCAAGGTCACACAGCCGGCTGGCAAAGGTGCAGCTCTCATTGCTCTAAATAAAAATTTTAGGGCTGTGGAAAACAAACAAAAGGCAACACATCAATATGGAGAGACTCCTACGTGGCTTGTGATATTTTTGTATGGCTTTTATCTCCACTGAAAGTAAGGATCTTCTTTTTACTTCCCTGACTTCCTAGGGCTCATGAGGCACAATGACTATATAGGGTATCTGGAGGAAGGACCTCATATGTATTTAGGACAGTAACATCTAAGCCCAGACTGGATCCATAATGCCGGCCCCACCACTTACTAGATATGTGGCCTTGTGCAAGTACTACACTCATTGTGCCTCGGTTTCCTCATCTGTAAAGTGGGAATAATAACCCATCTGCCTTGCAGGGTTATTGTGAGGATTGAAAGAGTTCATCAGTCTATGGAAAACACAAAGAACAGATACAGCAAGCTCAGCCGCTATTTGGGCAGGTGCTCACAAGCTGGCAATGACAATGACAGGGCTTCTTCGATGTGTAGAGGAACAAGCCCAAAGTATATTAGGGCAAGGGAAACAAAGCCTTCTGTAACCTTCATTAGGATGAGGTCCGAGGGGATGACTCAAGGAAGAGCAAATTCCAAAGGGAGAGCCAATGGGAGGCTCGTGCGGTTGAGACAGTAGCTGGTGAGCATATCGCTAAGGTTTTGGGTGATGACGTCACAACAGCCCACCTGCCTGCTGGAATGCTGGGCACATTCAGGTAGCAATCTGCGTGCCCACTCAGCGCCGTAGCCCACGTGCCATGGGGCCACCTTCCAGGTCACCGTGTGGAGTGATCTTTACTCTCGGGCACATTGAGTGGTCTCAGAGCTCAACACGCTTTGGTCAGAAACATCGCTATTCTCTGAGTGGCTGGGCCCTGGCCTCAGGGGCAACTTTATCTCTTCCAGAGGCTTCCCTCATCACTCTACCCACTGGCCTCCCAGGGGCTCACTCCGCACAGTCTGCCCCCAGCCTATCACTGCTTGTTACGTCCACAGCTCCCCTACTCATTCCACATCTGTCCTTTCAACTCCCCAGCAGCGCTGCCTGAATACAAGTTCAGGCAGGGCCACCTGAGAAGGACCATCTCAGTGGATCACCGCGGCATAACACCAACTAAGCAATAAAAGTCACCTGGGTATGCAGGGCTAATGCATTACTATAAAATGCCTCTGAGACTTTTTTTTTTTTTACCTTTTAAGGGCAAATATACTGTACTATCATCATTTCCATCATCACCTTCAAATCCCTCTCCTCCCATCAAAAAAAAAAAAGAGAGCAAAGGCTAAGTCCTCTGCCATTGCTGGAGCAAGCAGAGAGAGAAACAACACACATATACAAACACTCCCAGAAGCTACACGAGTGAATGAGGAAATGGACTGCATGAAGACATAGGTGGACAGGCTAGTAAGACTAGAACGCACTCAGGAAATGAGGGTGCTGGGTAGAAAAGGGCCAGAAGAAAGGGAGGGAGGCTACCTGGCTTCTGGCACTTTTTCCTTACCTAGTATGTATATCTGGTCTTAGAAAAACAGGGGGAAGGGAAGAGGTAGATGCACAGGGCTAGGGAGAGAGAGTGGCAGGGGACTTACTTTGTAAGATCTTTGAAGGTAGGAAGGGTTTTTCATTTTCATTTGTATCCCATCATAGTGTTAAGGGCATCTCTCATCATCTGAATGTGTGAACCGACTTTGGGTAGGAGACGAAGAGAAACAAAGAAGTAGATCTTGACTTCAGAGATACACCTCAAAGCCTGCCTCAACTCCTGAGAGCCAGGTCCTCACCCTGTGTGGTTTTCAACCACTGTACAGAATGCACGAATGGAATTCACCTCTAGGTAGAGGGTATAGTGCCTCCCACCTGAACGTCCATATTTGATCCCACGCTCGCTCCCCCCCATACAAAGGTAATATAGTTGGTATCCACCAATCCGTCTATCCCTCCTTCCTGTAATCCTCCTGTGCCACATTACATCTAATATTTTGTTCAACAGAAATTAGAAACTTCAAAGCACACTCCTTCAAGAAAATCAACAATACACAGAGTAAAGTGCTTAACAAAAGGACATCATAATTTTTTGAAAAATGCAAATGCTAAATTACATACAGAGTAATTGCCATATTTATGTCTTTCATACTGACCTCATCTTGCCAGAATATGGGAATCAGTGTCAGGAATGAACCCTTCGCTGATTTAAATAGTATTCAAATATATATATTATGCATAATAATAGTCTTCTTCCACTATTGCATAAACATAAAATATTACTCTCCTTCTATTCTGGAGACGTTATGACAATCTGAGCTAATACATTTAATTCAACTCAAGTCCCTGAGAGAACAGAACTACAATTACTATTTAGCAAGTGTATGATCCATTCCACTTGTCTCTGAATCCATTCTATGCAATCTTCGTGGAAAAAACCATGGAATCACTGTGTTGTAGGACACACTGAATAAGTATTAAACTTTTATATTTCAGACATTTAAAAGAAGACACTATTTTCTTTAGGCAGGAGTTATGTCCAATAATACGCAAGCATTTCTGTACAAATGCGTACTGAGGTACCCTAGTTTTAGAGGAGCAAATTACACTACTTTGCGAGTGAGTCTTGATGGTGGCTATACTCGTGCTGCTGGGTAGATACACCTTGGCTGGCTCAGGTCCATGGAGCAGGGCAGAGGCAGACCGATGACCAAGGACCCAAGAAGAAAGAGAATACAGGAGATGGAAGAGAGGAGATGAGATGACAGGGCAGGAGGATCAACTATGTAAAAGTGAGGAAATCGAATTAACCACCTCCCCCCCCCATCGGAGGAGTGATCTCACCTCTAGCCCTCTAGCACTGTTGAAGATGGGGAGAATATCTATTTTTTTTTTTAAGATTCAGACAATGATAAATTCAAAGAAAAACCACTCCTCTGGGATCTCACAACAATATTGCAATTCCATCATTCAGAGAGCTTGCCTACTGCACAAGGGATCTCTAACTAGAGGAGTCCTCAGTGAGGCCGCGTGGGTAGCCAGCTCTCTTTCATTAAATAAACGAGTAAGGCAGCTGTAAGGTCTTACTAAGTGTGAGGTGGTGTTCGGAGCTCATATTGACGCATTTAACCCTCACAAAGCTCCTGGGCGACAGGAAACACTATTGCCCATACTTCACCAGTAAGAAGTGAGGGGTGTGCCCAAGTCAGCCAGGCAACGGCAGGGCTGGGATTCAACCCCAGCTGTCCGACTCCAGACCCAACACCCTTAACCAGTTTATTACTGGGTGAGTTAACGAAGGAATGAATGCCAAAGCTGTGCCGGCTGTCGCTAGTTGTGGCTTTAAAAGTTGCTGGCAGAGCCGGTGGGTTATCACCAAGAATTGCCTTCTGAACAAACCACGCTCAACATACCATGCCTCCCCCACCGCACCCCCACCCCGATCCAGCCCCTCCCTTGGAAAAGGGGCAAAATCACAAGTGAGGTTCATGTCTCACTGTCTGACCCAGGCTCGCAGGGACCACGAGACAAGGTAGTGTTGCAGGCAAGGGGTGACTGCAGAGCTTCCTGTGGGCCCCACGGGGCTTCCTGCTGGAGGACAGAGATCTGTCCTGGTGCCCTGGCAGCATTCGAAGCCGGGCACTGACCTTACATCAAGTTCAAAGTTTCAGTTAGTGGCAGGGTCTCCACTTCCTGTTCCTAGCTGTTGAGTAACAGTCTTGAACGTCACATCCCTGAGGTGTTTCAGGAACAGGGAGGGACCCAAATCTGATAAAACAGGTCTACCTAATGGGGACAAAGAGACAAACTATTCAAATTCAGGACTGTTCCAAGAAGCACAGTGGCACTAACCAGATGACAATTTACACACGAAATGCATATTTTATGAATGTATTTCCCCTTCCCCTCTGCTTCTCACGCCTCTTCTCTATTTCTCAAGTCTTCATTTATGGATGCAGAAAAGCAGACATTTAGGTCCAATCTGCACTCATTTACCTAAGGCTCTGTTCAACTCTCGGATCCCAGACAGAATTCTTTTCCTCACCCAGTTTCTACTGGTTCCCTGTATTTGAGAAATGTGCTGTTTCAAAAGCCTTGATTTTTGGTTTATAAGAATGCTGAGGAACAGGCCCCAGGAAAGCAATACTATAACATTTTCCAAACAGTCATCTAGGGTATTCGTGACCTTACAAAAATTTCTGGTGGTTTCTGACATCCAACTTCCTCCCTTCCTCGAACTCTCTCTGTCTCCCTACATCCTGCCAAATATTCTGAGGCAAGTATCTTGGGCTAGTGAAGAATTTAGAAGGGAGAAAAGTGAAAATGTCCAACACCTGCAATAAATTTTTAATTTTAAAATTGCAGCACTATATGGAACATGTATTACACAGATATGTACTGTTTTAATCAGATCAACTGTGCCCACCTAGATTTAGCTCTCGGGAAAATTCTAACAAAGACAACAGTCTCAGTAAGTTTAAAAGAGTCTATTGTGACAGGAAAGTACCTTGAAAATCTGTGAAGACTCATACACAGAACCAATTTCCCCTCTAGGGAAAATCAGTGAATATAAATTCATTAAGGTAGTTAATCCTTCCACGTAAACAGCTCCTTACATCACTTACTACTTTGAAAAATCAGCAGCCTTTTCTAACAAATAGATTGTAGAACCTACCATGAAAAGAGCTGAGTTCTAATTACGCTCCTTGGAAAAAGGGAGTAATATAATGCATATTCCTTTTCCATGGGGATGTTTTAAGAATAAATAAGACAAATGGGCAAGAATACTTTTAGTTCTTCTGGGTAAGGCGCTACCTAATCCCAAGATAGTTCTGTAAGCAAGAAGAAAATAGACTGGTGTGTTCTCTGCAGTTTCAACGAGGGCTATGGGCCCAAAATGTTTTAAAAGCAGAAAACTGTTAACACTGGAGATATTGTCAAAATACATTTCCCTCTGGTTAAGAAAAGGAAAGAGGGAGGGCTAAAAGGGTGGAGTAGAAAGGAATTGTCATCAAAGCATTGTTAATACGAACTGAATTATATTACAATGGCGATACTTCAACACGAGGAATGAAAATTGTTCCGTATTATTGTGGATTGACAATATGACAATCGTTCATTGAAAGTGGATGACAGCTCAGCATTATAGTTCGGTGCACAACACAAGATGAATGAGTGTTACGAGTTCTTCCAGCATGGGCCCCTATTTCACGAGAGTTTGCATCATCTCAAAATAAATACATGCCGATTTTTCACTAATCTCAGCAAATTTAGCATCTCTTTACAAACCAGTGTGCCACCAGCGGCCTGAAGGTGCCAGTGTCATGTCCCTGCTTAGTGGATTTGCAGCAGCTGTGAAATGTCAAGTCAAAATGCCACGAGAGATCTATACAGCGCCTTGGCAGAAGAAAGGGCAAGACGTGGTAAAAATGCCTTCGCCCGGACAAGTGTGAACTGACATCAAACTGTCTCCCGATCCACGGGAACACTGTTTCTGAACCTCCATCTTGGCTCCAGTCTCATTCCACCACGTACAAGAGTCATCCTACTCCAGACTGCTCATCCTAGATGTCACAACATGTATATTACCTGAAATTAACACACAAGGGCCACAGATATTTATGTATCTCCTCAGGTGCAATCAAAGTTAGCCCTGCTTCGTTAAAAAAAAGAGAAAGCAAGGGAAAAAGCACGAAGACCACTTATAATATTACCACAAAGAGATAAGCTCTGTTCATATTCATGTATTATTTTTCTTTCCAGTTATGATGCAGTTTTTAAAAGCAGACTCCGCTCTTGGTTATGCTCTACTGCTTCCTTTTTTAAAATTTTGTAACCAATCTATCGTGAACATTTTTTTCCATCTCATTAAATATTCTTCTGAAAGAGAATTTTGATGGCTACCAGTACTCTTATTTTTCCTATACCATAACTAACCTAGCTAATCCCCCACTGTTGGACATTGGGTTGTTTCCAGCTCTTCACTAGGAAAATAATGCAGCTATTTTGTAATTATTTGTACACTCTCTAACTTCTTAGAATGAACTCATAAAACCTTACGCTAATCGTCTATGATCCTGACTGAGGAGATGCTCAAAGTGAGCCAGGGGCGGTCCTTGGATATGTGCCTAGAGCATAATTTACCCATCAGAAGAGTCTCTGAAGTACGGCTAAGAACAGTTGAAGAGGTATAAACAATGGGCACGTTCTCCATTTTATACTTAGAGACAACAGAATTGCTTATCCCTTAACTGCTGTGGCCAAGTCTTCTAGAGCTAAGCAAAGCAATCTGTCTCGGTGGGTGAGGGAACGAATACCGTGTGCAAAGGGAGAGGAGTCGTGTGAAGACTCTCCATGCTTCCAAGCTCAATATTAAATATAAACTCCCTCTAAAAAAACTCTGAGTGTTCAATAAGAAGCTGTGAGAGATATTTTACGCTTTCTCCAAGTATTTCTAGCTCTCCATCTTCCAGGCACAGGGCAGAACCACACTTCCTGGCCCTTAAGTGGTTAGATGAGATCACATGACCAGTTGTGATGAATAAATTGTGAGTCGAATGCCAGGTACCATTTCTGGGCTGGAACATTAAATTGCTGATGTCAGACACTGTCCCCCTGCCCCCGGAGCTCTTTCCTTTGGCAAACCATTGGTGTGAGATGGTGGCTAGTTTGGTCAGAATGAGTCTCTGAGTGACAATGATGAGAGGGTCCCTCCTCTCCCCTCAGCTCATAACAAACATGAGCAAGAATGAAAGTTTTATTGTTTGAAACCACTAAGATTTGGGAGTTGTTTGTTACTGTATCATCAACTAGCTTCTGCTGATAAATACAATATTTAACTGAGCTTCGTGATCTCACTGAAAATATTCACAGTAAATTCCATTCTTCTCTATACAGTTTGAAAACCTAGTGAGTTACAGACACAATCTTTAAGGTTTCCTGGGCTTCCTGATGGGACAATCCAATAGGTATTTTTCAGGGCCTGTTGGGTGCCCGGCACTTACATTAGAAACTTTGAAAAACATGAAGATGAGGATGACACAGCTCTGACCCCAAGTTGCTTAAAATAAAGTAGGAAGGTGCAGAATATCTATAGGGGAGGAATTTAGGGGTAGCAGTAGAGTTGTAAACGGCCCTCAGGAGACCGTCCTGGAGCTGGATTTGCACAGCAAATGTGCTCTATATTTAATTCTGTACTTATTTAAAATGGCTTGGCAGGGAGGCTGATGGAGAACCCAGGAGAGGGGCTACCTCCTCTGAGCCACTGTGCGAGTTCCCAAGGACACAGCGAGTAGAGCTCAGAGCAGAGATGAAGAGTTCCAAAAGAGAGGTGACAAGAGAGAGGTCACGCTGCTTCAGAGGACCAGAGGAGGTCGTCTAAGTGGGAACAGAGAAAAGATTCCCTGAGGAAACTGAGATGGGCCTTTCTCTGGGGAGAGGTGGAGGGGCGGAGAAGTAATCCTAAAGGCAGGCCCCATTGAAGCTGAGGCGCAGAGGGGAGAACACAGAGCACTGATCAGGTCTCCAGGGCGGGGAGGCCATCCTTAAATGTCAAGAAAGAATGTGAGACAAGCGTAAAGGTGGGGGAGAGTTCTGAGGGGCTTCCAGGGGTCTGTGCTTGGATGGCTCAGAGAGGAAATTCAGGGCTGTGGAGGTGGGCGTGAAACAGGGGTTTGAATGAAGAGAATCACCACCCTGGAGAGAGCAGGTAGAGCCAGTCCCAGTGTGTTTCTGTAGCTGAAGCTTCGCACTCGTATCCGAATCATGTGGTTGGTACAAGCGAGGGAGCTCCAACCCGGGCACGGAGGCCTCAAGCTGGCCCGGCTCACACTGTGCTTCAGCTCAAAGCTCTCAGGGCAGGGCCAAACACTAACTAGGTGAGCAGTGAAGGGATTATAGCTAAGGTAGCTTTAGTTTGACGTGATCACCACCCCCCCCAATGAAATGGGCACAACAGAAGATGAAGGTGTCTCTCAGGGCTGAGCATTTGGTTACCTGTACAGAGCCGATTTAACCTAGAAGACACTAAAAGCAAACGAAATGAGGTCTGGAGATCATTTACGAATTTCACCTTTGAATGGTGTAAGTGAGAGCTGGTGGCATTGTTCATCTTCTACTTCATGCTACTAAGAAGAAGATAGGCTCTTAACACCAAAAGAAAAGCTTACTAGTTACTCGGCATTTGGTAAGGTTTTCCACTGGTAATTGCCTTTTGGTTAATCCCTTCCAGTATGCTTCCCTTTACAAAAACATTTTAGTTTGGGTTAAAAAAAAAAATGATGAAAATTAGTATAAAGTCTGGAAAAAAGCAGATGGAGTGGGAGAATAATGATCACTTTTCTGTGTGATACAGGGTAAGTGGACTGGATTTCTGGCCATGTAGTAGGATAGTATTTCATGTACGAAAGAAAAATTTCTTGAAGGAAATGGACAGTTTAACCATGAATGTGGTCCTTTTGATATCCCACCGAAACCCGAGCCAATCCAGGAATAGAGAATAGGAAACCACAATACCCTCGATGGAGAAATAAACTCAGGTTATTTTTTCAAAAGGCACAGGGGCGACTAAAGAATAAGGCCATCCCCAAAAGGTCAGGAGGAATTGTAACTGGGAACTTGTGGGGCATAGAGAATCTGCTTGTAACCGGACCTCACGTAGCTGCAAAAACAGTGGACGCCTTCCCTACCTTCATCACCAAAGACAGCAAACATCTTCCATAGAAAACTTAACCGGAATCTGTTTGTTCTAAGGTCAGATATCTACAAAGCCGTAATTACCCAGGTAACTTGGGTCTGATGTTGCCCAAAATATCCAGGTAATTATAGGAGAAAGGTCATTTCCTCTGTATAATCTCAACTACACCACTGGCTGTCTCCACTGGCAGTTATCCAGTTAAGAAAAGCCTTTCATTTCACTTCGTGTTTGCACAGACCTTGCCAAAGACTGTGACATCCTTAATAGGGGATTTTTTTTTTAAACGCCTTTATAAAAAAATAATAATAAATAAAAATTTTTTAAAAATTGCCTTTATAAATATTCCTGCTCTCTTGCTCCATTCCCTAGGATGATCTGATGACTTCCTCCGAAGGATGATAGATAAAAATCTCCTTTGCTAATTTTTACATTCAAGGAAATGCATTCTGGAACGGGAGAAAGAAACCATGAGACAGAAAGAAAACAGGAGAGGTGAAGAGGAAGAATGTGAGGGGGTGCCAAGATCTGCAAAACTGGGGGGGTTAAAAAATTCATAGCTGTGTCAAGAGACGAAGAGAGAGAGAGAGGGAGAGAGAGAGAGAGAGAGAGAGAAAGAGAAAAGCAATGCAGATATGCAGGTCGACAGACGTCTTATTCAGAGTTTGAGCTTTGACAACACAGGCAGTTTGGGGGCAGAGAGAAACACATCTGCTGGTCTATGATTGCTCGAGAGAAGCGACCATGCCTTTTCTTCACAAAGAAAAAATGGCATTTATCTCAAGTACAGCAAGGCACATTAGGAGTCACCTCCCCCATTCTCTTTCTTCCCTCTTCCTCCTACCACCTCCCTCACCGCCTCCTCTTCCTGTTGGAAAAGAAAAGGTGGGAGGGGACAGGGAGGGGGAGGAGGACCCACCACCGGCCACAGACAACACTGTGGGAGTCTCTTTCTCCAGCTTTTACTAGCCTATGGGGGTCAGGATGCTATTGGTTCAGCTTTATGTGTGATATGGTGCCTCTCACTTAGCAACAGCGAGCCAGAGAAAGAGGAAGCACCGCCACCTGGCTCGGCGAGTGTGCGGATGGTTTAAAACGAGCTACTCGCTCAGAGGGAGACAGAAGGGGAGAGAGAGAGAGAGAGAGAGAGAGAAAGAGAGCAGTCGGAGCTTAACATATTGTACCAATAAGAACAAGGCTTAATCAGGATGTTAACAACGACCAACAGGCAGGCAACTGGGGGCAGGGGGGCAAAGACCGGACAGGAATTATTTTTAATGAATTTATCTATGTATAAATTATAGAGATGATAATGCCTTCCTATGTGTGTGTGTGTTTTAAGGACAAACTACTCTGGGTTGCACGGGTGATGGATGGGCAAAGAGATGAGTTCTCCGGGCAAGAAGACAAGGTGAGATGAACCTAAAACTCCACAGCGAGTTTACTGGGTTTTATTTGGTTTTCACACCAGGGTGCGACCAGAAAAGAAAGTCAAATTGGGTGCACCTGAAAAAGCAATTGGCTATGTAATCAGAAGATTTTTTTTTTTTTTAATTAGTCAACACAGTAGCTGCTTCTAAACCCTAAATTCCGCTTTAGCGTTAGAAAAATGAACTTTCCGGAGAGGCAAGTGGCAAAAGAGAAGTACATCGCTGCTCGAGAGAGTTTTTTTGTTTGGTTTGGTTTTTTTCGTTTTTTTTCCCCTTTGTGGCAAAAGGGGAATTTCTGAGAAGGATTCTGAGAGATGGAAGTTCTGAAAGCTCACCCGGCCTGAATGCATCAGGGCTCAGGGCCAACAACAACAGGGAAATGTATTCTGCTATTTCATATTCTTTCACTCCTCTTGATAGACTCTTCCTTTCTCCTCTGCCCCAGGCCCCCCACCAGACTTTAGAAGGATTATCTCACCTGTCTATCCACTCCCCAACCCAACCCTCCCCATAACACTCAACAGCCTAGACTGAGACTCTAGATGGGAAAGAATCTTTCTTCCCTCTTTAGAGAAAAATGGTGCCTTTAAGTATGGACTGGGGCCTCTCAGGGGCTCCAATGGGGACCTAGAGACAAAGACAAACACCCTGGAGGGCACAGATGGACCTCTATCTGCCCCAATAAACCAGACCCAATTAACCCCTTCAGCTCTGAGCCGTAAAAGCCACTGACTACAGTGACACCTACTGCCCGGGGCACAGCTGTACAACCTGGTGTCACCTACCAGGTTCTGGAAAGCAGCCATTTGCTCCCTCAGTTGTGGGCTCCACTGAACCTGTTTCTCGCTCCTCTGGGTTCACACTTGAATGAGGTAACTTGGAGCCCTTCACGCCTTGTCGAGCCTCAGAACCTGTAACTCAGGCCTGCCTACTGGGCCAGGGGTCTGCACTCCAGGAGACCCAACACACTCCCAAGTACGGAGAGATTCCCTCTGGCAGAGATTCCACACCAGAGGGAGGGAAAACATGGTTTGGTAAGAGCCCACGCCTCCTTCAGAATCCCTACTAAGGTGAAATCACCTTATTAACAATCCTCTTTGATACCGGATTAAATTATCCTGGGAAAGGTGACACTCTGACCAATTCCAACTGAATTTCCTGCTACAGAGAAAAGCAGGACAGTGGAGTACTAGAGGTATTTAGAAACTCCACTTCCACAGCTTCTATTGTTAACTAAGCCAAAGGTCTTTTATTCTATGTATTGTCAGATGCCAGAAATTCTGTCCCATTGAGGGAAAAAAAAAGTCCATTTAATTGTGATAGTCAAAGTCACGCTTTTTTGAAAGCATAGCAAAAATGCCTATATATTAATGACAAAAATATCTGCAAGTCTATGATTCTTTTCTCTAGGAAGGACAACAAACAATGTCACTAGCAGAATCCGTGAATTCCCCCTCAAACAGACAAAACAGGTTTAAAACCATATGAAAGTTGCCAGGAGTAGAAAGTCAGCATGATCATTAAAGTACAGCTTGAATCCTTTTTGACAAAGACTATCTAATGAGTCTTTACCAAGATAGGTACACATTAGAATGCTAGCAACGCTGAAAATTCAAATATCACTTTTCTTGGAGAATGCTCAGAGTACTTTGCAAATATTTTGCTTTTTGCTCCCAGTCTACTTGGAAGAGCTGAATGTTACCCTGCGATAGTCTCATTTCCTAACTGGGAAACAGAGGTGGTTTGCAGTTTACCCAATGTCACAGGGCAAGCCAGTGGAGGTGCTGAAATAAGAACCCAGCTTCCTGGGTGCCTGGGTGGCTCAGCCGTCAAGTGTCTGCCTTTGGCTCAGGTCATGATCCCAGGGTCCTGGGATCGAGCCCTGCAACAGGCCTGCTTCTCCTCCCACTCCCCCTGCTTGTGTTCCCTCTCTCACTGTATCTCTCTCTGTCAAATAAATAAGCTTTAAAAAAAAAAAAAAAAAGAACCAGGCTTCCTGATTTAAAGCCCATGGCTTAACCACTGGACCACTGGTCTAGACAATTCTGTCTGAATCACAGTGAGTTCCGCTTCCTACCTCTTACGGATGTACCCCATCCTTGTATGGTAATTTGTGCTGTCTCAGAATTGTGATATCATCCCATTTACATTCTCCTTAAGGTTTTCTACTTTTGTGATCCCATTTACGGGGCGCTCGCGCAAAATGGGCTAAGGGGGGAGAAATCAGTTATATGGGGGGCTTGAGTAAACCTATGAAAAACCCAGATATGTTTCAAACTTAAGTCAAATGAAAAGCAAAGTTGACCCACCTGTCCCCACCTCACTGCCCAGCACTTTGACACTAAAATGAGTATTAAGGGAGAGGAAACTCAGAAAAGTAGCTGCAGGGGCTTACCACAGAGACACAATCCACAAGGTGGAGCTACTATGGGGTCTCCAGCGCTGTGGTCTAATTCATAGACAACGGTGGAACTTTCGTTCTTTTTCGCAGAATGTCACACCCCAGGACACACCTGAACACAGCCCACACTGTGCACGCAGGGCGAAGCTCTGTGACTGTGCCATGAATCACACAGCCTCATCTGTAGGACTCTGGTCAGTAGGGTAATGGGGGTAGAAATGGCATCCCCAATGGCTCTCAAAAATCCCACATATTTCTATATAATAAGAGGCTCCTTCCCTCCAAATATCCTTAACCTACAACTATTTTCCCCTAAGAGAGAAGGTCAATGGTGCTAAATGTGTCTCCATGATTCATTTCTTTTGCAGACACTGTTTAAACCTAAAGCCCAAACATCCAGCATTAACCTAATGGACACGAGGTATTAACTGGTAACAGGCCAACAGAACTCTCCTTGTTCAAAATGTGAAAGTCGTACTTCGTTAAATTAATCGTGCCAGATGCGAATGCACGGGGAGGGGTTAGGCATTCCTCATATGGTAAGAGGAACTATTGGCACCAAGGACTGGTGCCATAGTTTGGTTCCCATCTGAATTCAGGTAACCCAGGCTGGGAATACATCACCTTACACTTCTATCATTGCAGGGACCACACTCCCTGAGCCTTGGTTTTCCCCTCTGGGCCCTCTGCTTTGAGGCACTGGTTACCCTTATGACCAACAGTGGCTCTTACTGATGTAATTGTTTCAGGTGTAAAGCATTTGTCATAACACGGCTCATACAGTCCCACTTCTATCAATAAAACAGAACACCACAAACATGTATATGTGTGTATATCTATTAAAATTTTTTGAATGCAGGCGCCTGGGTGGCTCAGTCAGTGAGGCATCTAACTCTTGGTTTTAGCTCAGGTCATGATTGCAGGGTCGTGAGATCAAGCCCCGTGTCTTTGGGCTTCATGCTTGCTCAGCAGGGGTCTGCCTGAGATTCTCTCCCTCTCCCTCTGCCCTTCTACCCACTCTTGCTCTTTATCTCTCTTCCTCTCTCTCTCTCAAATAAATAAATAAATCTTATAAAAAAAAATGTTTTTTTGAGTGACTATACCAGGATACCAGGACTAGCAAATCTTTTCTGTAAAGGGCCATTTAATAACTCTTTTGGGTTTTGGGGGCCAAAAGGCGAAATTGAGGTTATTTTAGAGATACTTACATAACGAGAGAAAACAAATTTCCACAGGCATGTGGGCTATACAAGAACAGGCGTGGGCCCATTTGGCTCTTGGGGGCCATGCATAGTTTGGCAATTCCAAGAATAAACATCAAGTGGTTAAACCTATGGTTAAGTTTAGGGAATGAGGTGGGGAATAAAAAGTTTAAAATAATTTTCCCACTTTTTAAAACATTTCTGTATTGTTTGTATTTTTTAAAGCCATGTGTTATTTTCATGATTTGAAAAAAGTAATGGAAGACATAACTGGTTGATCGATTAATTAAGATAAAGAGTTCCTCAGAGCTTCTAAGTTCCTCCATACCCTTTTATTTGATGTAATTTTACATACTATCATCGATGTCTATTGGGATGGTGGTCTCTTCAATTATTTGCCTAAAATCCTATGCCTCCCGTTTTCATACCTTTACTGCTTGGCAAAGCCCTCCTCCTAATTCAGGCTTATTTTCCATTTCTAACTTCCTCCTTTAATACTTCAACACCTATGACAACACGGGGAAAACTTTAGTCCTCTGAGCATCACTTGTCAATTAATTTAGTGTATATTTATCTTGTCTCATTACTAGTCTGTGAGCTCCCCACAGGCAGGGACCACCCCAGAACCTGCAGCATCCTCTTAGCCCAGATAGTGAGAAATCTACCCTTAGGTGTTCAACCAAGCACTTGAAATTATTTTGGTCACCCTAAGCTAAAATACAACCGTAGAATATTTAATATATGTTCTGGGATCAATAGATGGAAGTTGGAAAGATAGAAATGTTTTGATGAATAAAAATGTTATCTTTTAACCTTTAGAACAAACTGTTCACCAATGAAATAAGCTGCCTCTTGAAACAACAAATTTCCTGACACTAAAAAGTATTCAAAACACAAGTGTGACCATCTGTCGGGGATTCTGTGGAAGGAATTCCTGCATTATTTACACCAGACCACATAGCCTCTAAAGCCCCTTCTCACTCAAGAATTTGTTATTCTTATTGACACTATTGCCCTACCCTAAATATCTCGTTTATTTGTTAAAATAAGATGGTCTAAAGTAACAAGGGTGACAAGTGCACAACTCAGATCATCCAAAATTCTGCTTCTTTGCCATTTGCAGCAATTCTAGGGAAATACTGAGATGGTATTAATTGGCTGGTTTTAAGCAGGCTCAGTATATTTGATGAACCACTAATACTAATCTGAAAAAAAGATCCCAGAGCAGAGAGAATTTTTTTGCCCCTTATTTAGAAAGCCCCTTGGGGACAGTTCTCTTATCGTTCTTGCTTATTTTTTTGTTTATTCTTTTTAAAGAAGTTATTGGGTTGCTATTACTTATCAGCCATCTGAACGAAACTTGTAAATCATACCACACCTGTATTTTGCTTGTCCTGAGTCTAGCTTTCTAGATCCTTTAGAATTCCAGGAAAACCACAAATTCAAAAGGAGCTTAGAAAGACATATCCCGCTACCTCTCTGGATGTAAGAATATAGCCCCTGAGCTCTCAGCCACATATAAACATGACTGCAAAAAGCCGAAATTCCAAAAATACACACTTTTGAGTTCTGTGGCCAAGTTCCTACCAAATATCCACCGGTGGCTGGGCTCTCAGTACTAGGGACATCTCCAGGTGAGCAAAAGAGCCAGACCCTAACCCAACGACTTACACTGGTCACCAAAAGTGGGGTCGGTTCTTTGTAAAAAAGAGATACACTGACTGGCTTTCCAGGTCTATCGAAGACCTACTGTTTTTATTCAAAAGCCTAGATATGGACAGCTGGTGACAGAAGCAATAACAGACAAGAAAGAAAAGCCCATGGAAGGAAGAGAAAGAGAGGAATGAGAATCTGCCGCAGCAACAAGGCCACATGGCATTGGAGCTGAGGGCAGCAAGCAGCAGTCACTGACAGAAAGAGTCACCAAGATGCTACCTGCAAGTTCATACGGAACCTTCTAGAGATCCCCGGGGTGCCTCCTGCCTGTGTGCACATAGCCTCTAAAAGCCCACACGGTTCCTGCCACCTGGTACCTTCACATTAGTGAATTAGATGGTATTTGTAATCAGGAGTCTCTGTTCGTCAATTTCCCAAGTACTTTCCAAGGGTGTCATGACACAAGTTCTAAAAAAGCACGTAGGGCACCTGGGTGGCTCAGTTAAGCAACTGCCTTCGGCTCAGGTCATGATACCGGAGTCCTGGGATGGAGTCCCACATCAGGCTCCCAGCTCCACGGGGAGTCTGCTTCTCCCTCTGACCTTCTCCCCTCTCATGCTCTCTCTCACTGTCTCTATCTCAAATAAATAAATATAATCTTAAAAAAATAATTTTTTATTTTAAAAAAATCTTTAAAAAAAAATTAAAAAGCACCTATTTTGAGGCCTGGCACCCAGTTCACCTTGAGCTAATGTTAGTTTTCATTTCATATTTTTCTTGAGTCATTAAGAAAAGCTTCAGTCATGTTCTAAGTCTTCTGGCCATAAAAGCAAATCTAGTGAGTGATAATAATAGCTTATGTTTTCCAGTGCTGTGTGTAGGCTAAGCTAAGCTCTGTAAATGGATGATCCCAACAGCCCTATTACATAGGGCCCACTTTTTGGACATAGAAACTGAGAACTGGAAAGGTTAAGTAACTGACCCAGAATCCTAAGGCTAGTAAATGACAGAGGCAGCACTTAAAACCCAAGCAGCCTGGGCCTAAAGCTGGCACACTCTTAACTACCGAGCTGTGACACAGTAAAATACCACGTTGACTCGCCTTTTCAACTTCAGAGGCCTCAACTGCCTTCACGCCTGCAGAAACTATTTGCTTTTTTAACATCAGAGAATAAGATGGTAAAACTTTTGCTTTATTTGTAAATAAAAGTATAACTAAAAAATTCTTCTCTTAAACACACACACACACACACACACACACACACACACACTCTAATAAAAACCGTATCATCAACAACTATTTGCCAGAAGCTTTTCCCCTCAAAATGATAGAAGACATCAGTCAATGTGGTGGCAGTAAAGCAGAAGAAATCTAAGGAAAAGCCCCTCGCCGAGCACCTGGGTGGCTCAGTGGGTTAAAGCCTCTGCCTTCCGCTCAGGTCATGATCTCAGGGTCCTGGGATCGAGCCCCGCATAGGGCTCTCTGCTCAGCGGGGAGTCTGCTTCCCCCCCCTCTCTCTGCCTGCCTTTCTGCCTACTTGTGATCTCTCTCTCTCTGTCGAATAAATAAAATCTTTAAAAAAGAAAAAGGAAAAGCCCCTCGCTCAGCAAAAGAATGTTCTAACCCCTTGGCTAAGGTAACACTTTATCTGGCTGTATGAGAAACAGAGTATTCCAGGAGTCGAGTTATGCAGACACCGAAGTTTAGTGATTGAAGTAAAAGCAATTTTTACGGAAATCTTTCCAAGATATTACCTACTTACATTCATATATTCTTAAACAGAAAATATTATTTTCTTGGTGCTTCATGACAGGACATCATTATGAAAATCGCCAGTAACAACAGGGCTGCCACGCAATTATAGGGGGGTGGGGGTGTCGAACTCAGCAGCGCGCTTCGCCCCTACAGGAAATGACCCCAAACTGCCATGCCCTCCAGGCAACTTTTTAGATTGCTCTTTTTCCTACTCTCTGAGCTTTTTGGTTTCACGCTGCTTCTAGTCTATTCTCTTCATTTACCCACGGTTGGACTGCTGAAGATCTCAGCGTAGCTCCCTGCCTCTCCATGGTTAACCATACCCCCTAACCTCTCTCGGTTTTTTATCTGTGATGTGTATTTATTTATTTTATTTTTCAATTTCCTTCCAGGTTCCAGATGCTTAAGGTGGATGGAAGCCTAAGCTCCAATCAAACATAGACGTACTCTCATTTTCTCTTAAAAAAAAAATGTGTTGTTTTGTTTTTTTTTTAAAAAAAAAAAACCAGAATGTGGGTTTCTGGAGAAGTTTTCCTTCATTCATCTGAGAAATTAGGTACCACATTCTTTTAAAATTAAATATCAACATATAACGGACCAGGAAGAAAGAAAGTAGGATTCTTTTAAAAAGTAAGATCGAATGCTGTTTTCCTTTTAACACTTCATTTGTTTTTGGTGGAAATCAACTTCAAGTTTATAGTATCTTTTAAATCACTAATGTAAGTTACTTTGGTAAGAAAAAGAACCTACTATTTGATGTCATTCTTTCATTATTCCTGCTTGATTTTGGTCAGTGCGTGGATAGATAATATTAGATTTATTAAAACCTAATAAATCTAGTATTATCTAATTAATCTAAATATTATCTAATATAATCTAAAAACAGAAGATTTTACAACATAAATGGCATTATTCCTCTGTACATTCACAGTATTTGTATTACGCTCATCGCAGGCAGCCCGTGTTTCCGTGTTTGAGCACAGTGCCCGATCACCGTGGTATAGCTTTCTGGTATTCCTATTATGTTTGTTTCTCCACCCTCCTATTACTGAACATTTTGTTTATTTTAAAATGTTGTTGTTGTTTTAAAAAGCACCACAATGAATGCATTCATATAAATTGCTTGTTGAGGGGCACCTGGGTGGCTCAGTCGTTAAGCGTCTGCCTTCGGCCCAGGTCAGATCCCAGGGTCCTGGGATCGAGCCCCACGTCGGGCTCTCTGCTCTGCGGGAAGCCTGCTTCTCCCACTACCATTCCCTCTGCTTGTGTTCCCTCTCTCACTATGTTTCTCTCTGTCAAATAAATAAAATCTTAAAAAAAAAAAATAAATAAAAAAAATAAATTGCTTGTTGTTCTGAATTAATCCCACACGCTTAAACATGAATTTTCATGTTACTGACCTAATTAAAAAAAAAAAAAAAGCCCAAGCTTGGTTAGAAATGAGAAATGGAAGAAAAAGAAAAAAAGAATAGGTATGAGAGAAATGAAAGAGTCTGGGATAGGTAAGAGTTTTCTCTGAGAATGCTGAATCTTAAGCTTTTTTTTTAATAGAGCATTTTTTTTCTAAGATTTTTATTTATTTATTTGACAGAGAGAGATATCACAAGCAGGCAGAGAGGCAGGCAGAGAGAGGGGGGGAGGCAGGCTCGATCCCAGGACCCTGAGATCATGACCTGAGCCGAAGGCAGAGGCTTTAACCCACTGAGCCACCCAGGTGCCCCTGCATCTTGTATTTAAAACAGTGATTGTTGGGGCACCTGGATGGCTCAGTGGGTTAAGCCTCTGCCTTCGGCTCAAGTCATGATCTCAGGGTCCTGGGATCGAGCCCCACATTGGGCTCTCTGCTCAGCAGGGAGCCTGCTTCTTCCTCTCTCTCTGCCTGCCTCTCTACCTACTTGTGATCTCTCTCTGTGTGTCAAATAAATAAATAAAAAATCTTAAAAAAAAAAACAAAAAACACTGGTTGTATCATCTATTCTTCCGAGCATGCTGAATGACATGGTGATTCAGGCGAAGATTGGTTGTTTTCACTTATTGGGATTTCACTTATTGCTGAGAAATTCTACATGTAGAGCAAAATCATAGTTCTCTGCTTTCTAGAACTCTCGTGATTTCTACCTGAGGTTTCTTTTCATTTTTTTTCAATTTGTCTAAAAGTAGTTGTATACCACAATGAAACAGACATCATTATATTATCAAAAGTTATCAGGGACTTTAAGCTTGATAAAGGAAAGAAAAACACTTTTCTAATTCACTCTACTATTCCTAGCACATTCACAGGACCACAGTAGCTATTCAATAAGCAGAGTCATTAGGAATAAAGTAGGAATTCAGTAAGCACCTCCTGAAGGAATGAAGGGAGCTTGGGCGGCAGGGAGAGGGTCCCTTTGACGGAAGGAATTCACGTTCCCCTACTGGAGAGCACACTTGTGGATGGCAAAGCTTTAAAAATCTGATAACACACCGCTCCTGAGGAATGCGCTCAGGAGCATTTACTGACTGGGGAATTAGGTCAAAGTTGAAAATAAATATTCTGATATTCTCATTATCTGATCATTAGGAAATAAAATAAATCCTTACTACTAAAAAACATAAAAAATGCACAAAGAAATTAATGACTGTTCAGTAAAGGGATTACCATGTCTGAACAAGAAGACAGTCTGATAGAAGTCAAATTTTATAAATTTGTATTAATATATTCCTCACTAAAGGGAGTCAACTCTCATGAAAGAGGCTGGAGTGAAAACTGACCTTGGTGATTTGAAATGTGTCTATCAGAGTTGAAGATCGGGTTAAGAGATAGGAAAAAAAATAAAAGGATCTGCCAGTTTTACAGAAATTGCCAGGATTTCTATAGCATTGCAATGGAAAAATCAAATACGCATCTTTTCAAATGGGAATGTGAGAGGCATTAAAACATAGGCAAAAATGTTTTCCTCCAACAAAAGTTACTATGTTTAGAACTCAAAAGATCTTTAATTTTTTATATATGATGTGATACATGGAGCAATATCAATTTTTACATGTATTAAATAAAGGTCTAGAAAAGTCTAGCTGGGCTTTGTCAGAAGAGCATCAAAGAAAACGGGATAGTTAAACCATTAACTGTCACAGACATAGTTAACACAACCCTGAAATCAAAGCAAAATCTGTGAACCAAGATGGGGTAACTTCTCTTAATTTAACCCCAATACCCTGCCCCTGATAGAGCTCAGTAACACAAGTCCTAAAAAAAACATTATAAAGATTTCTTTGAACAGGGCATTAGATCAGTGCTAACATGAGCAGTCACAGTAAATGCATAGAAAGCCATTTTAAAGCCAGACACTAAATTAAAAGGAAAATTAAAGTCTTGCTTATTTTATGGATTTCTCCTACAGAGAGTGTCAGATCCTTCATTAAATGTTATAAAACAGCATTTGAATAGCCATTGCCTACCTAAAATATCACTGTTATAAATGATATTCCGATGTTCTTAAATATTCTAGAATCTATTTAAAAACAGGTACTGAATATTCTGTATTATTCCTACAGAAGTAAAAGGTTTGACCTATTCCTAATTACACTGTTAATGCAACGATCAGCATGATCACATGTAAATAGAAATCTCACTACACATGCCACTGGATTTCAGCCACAGAGCCCAGGTTCTAGTTGAAATTCAATGACATCAGCAGAGAATAATCTGCTCAGCTAAACAGGCAGAGAGAGAATAAGCCACTGTGGTCCCAGAAATTTTTGTTTTTGTTCCAAGTTATCAAGGAATACAATGGCCCAAATTTCATAACGTCCATCCGTAGTGACCATAAGGCAGGCACATCTGATGTGGATTTCTGTGTGGCACTCACAGGCAGAGATGGATTTTCAAAGCTCTACTCCTCTCCCCTTTTCATTCCTGCTCTCCCTCAGCCACCAGCACCAAACCCTAGAGCCATATTTCATTTTTCTTTTTTTTTTTTCTTTTAAAGATTTTATTTACTTGACAGAGAGAGACACAGCAGGAGAGGAAACACAAGCAGGAGGCGTGAGAGAGGGAGAAGCAGGCTTCCTGCTGAGCAGGGAGCCGGACTCGGGACTTGATCCCAGGATGTTGGGATCAGGACCTGAGCTGAAGGCAGACGCTTAACTGACTGAGCCACGCAGGTGCCTCCATATTTCATTTTTCACTGAATACTCTGGGAGCAGTCATCACTTTTTATCAGAATTGGACCCAAAAACAAACAAACAACCATCCCTGAGAAAGTTAAACAATTCAATGCACCAAGGATATTTATCATAGAGTGAGATCTGCCTAATGAAAGTAATCCCCTAACTATGATAGGGAAGATTGCACTCCCTCTCTAGTTAAAAAAAAAATCCTGCCTCTGATACAGGAGAAAGACGGGCTCTTTAGCACCTCTAAGATTAGCGAGAAACAAAACGCTGTTCTTAGAAGGTCTGGGATGAGAGAATTCTGAAGGATTTCTGAAATCAAAACAATGATCAAAGTTCACCGCGATGCAGGAGTTCCAACATGCCCAATCAAGGCAAGTAACAAGACTAAGTTTATACCCAGTTACTAAAATACAACCTTGGCCAATAGAAATTTTTGCCAGTCTCGATATATCTCCCTCTTATTTAATGAAAAATACAAAAGCCTGATGTTCAGAACGGAAATGGTCTTCACGAGGAAGGCTGTCGCCTTTCCACAAAAGGTCACCTTAGTCCAGTGACTTGTTACTCAGACCTCATTTGGTGTTAGCAGAAATCACCCCCAACTGGCAAAAGGAACTGAGACAGGAATGACAATATGGTGCCTGTGTGAGCAAGTGCCACACAGCCCCGTGTTTTGACATTGTTACTGAAACAAACTCAACTATTTGTGAGAGCGAAGTTGAATCAGACAGTTGGTGTGGCAGAAAAAACATCTGCTTGTGAAGTCTTTTTGTCTAGAAAGTCACTAAGAGAAGGGAGGGGGGAGCCCAGCCATCACACCAACACGAAGACTACCTCTGAAAAATCATCCAGGGTCTCGTTAAGGGGGAACAGAACCTCGCACCCCCGCAGACCGGGCCGCCGGAGAAGCTCAGGCAACACACGCTTGCACACAGCGATCTCTGCTGAAGAGTTCAAGGTGCCCTCCTTACAACCCAAAACGTTGTTTCTCGTTAATTATTTGGAATAGATTATCCTTCCAGAAGGAAGTGCTAAGCCCTTTTGCCTTCTTAAACAGAGAAGAGTGAACAAGATTTAACCACTTTCTTGACCTCTGTACCATCTGATGTTGCGTTATCTCTACGCCAGGGTAGCCCCAAGGCCAGCAGCCGCAGCAACACCTGGGAACTTGCTGGAACTGCAAATACTCAGAAGCCTCCCCAGATGCCCTGACTCAGACACTGTTGGGGGGAGGCCAGGAGATCTGTGTTTCAACAAGCCTTCCAAATGAGTCTGATGAGGGCTAAGGCTGAAGAACCAGTGTCATCCACTACATAGCTGTTAGAGTTTTCTGCCTGCTTTCAGTGGGTTTGGTTTTCCTTCTATTCGCAGTGGAGTTACTTATTTCTGCCTACCCTGTACGCCTATGTTGGTCCCTCTCCCTTCTAATTTGCTGTATCTAATCCACTAGAGGCTTAGAAATTAGTTTTTGCAGTTGTTAAAAGTCATGTGTAAGACACAAACACATAGGATCAAATGAGTAAAGAACTGCATTAAGAACTGGGGGAGCACCCCTATGAGCAAAGTGCACAGTTCAAGAATATAGATTTTGAGTATCCAGGCTGGCTTTTCTGCTTACTTCCTTAACTGTACAATATTTACTTGTTTTTCTTCCTGATGAGCAGCAGCAGTTGCTGAATAACTGAACTCCAGTAGAGGAAATGTTTCTATGGTTTACAAGTGAGTCGCTGCAACATTCTTCTTAATATTTTTAACATAACGTAATCACTTTCATTACATGTTTGCTATGTGCCAGACACTGTGTGAAACATTTTAAATGCATTATTTCCTTAAAGCCTCACGACATGAAGTAGGTATTATTCTCCCCATTCTGGATGAGGAAACAAGGAGGCACAGAGCCATTGAGGAACCCGCCTGAGATCACAGGGCTATTAAGAAGCATAGCAAGAACTCAAGTTAGCTGCATTCCAAAGCTTTCCCATTCCCTTTTTCTTTTCTTAACCTCACCAGGCTTTCTTTTCTTAACCTCACTGGGCTGTGTAGCGAAGAGGCAGCCAGATGCGCACTCTGAGCATAGGGGGGAGAGAGAGACAGAAAGAGGCAGAATCAATCTAAAGAGTTAGAACTGTAATAAATGGTCAATATTCCTCCTTCCTACAAGGAATCAAGGAAGACAAATGACTCAAGTCATGCCATCCTATCTGGAAAGTCAAAACTTCCAGTGTCTGTGGGAAGCAAGGTTTCCCGACTTCCTCCCACGTGTTTACTGTGGGATGCTGTCAGCACTTTCTCTGCTTTCCATCTGAAACTAATCCACATTTTGGGGAGCCTTAAAGGATTTTTTTTTAAAGATTTTTTATTTTTTTATTTTGACAGAGAGAAAGATCACAAGTAGGCAGAGAGGCAGTGGGGGGGGGGGGGAAGAGCAGGCTCCCCGCTGAGCAGAGAGCCCAATGCGGGGCTCGATCCCAGGACCCTGAGATCATGACCTGAGCCGAAGGCAGAGGCTTTAACCCACTGAGCCACCCAGGCGCCTCGCCTTAAAGGATTTCTTAATTTATTTCCCGGAGGGGTCCACATCCCCTTTTATATTCTACTTTGGGGTCCTTACAGTTATTATTTAAGTTTGTTTAAAACATACCGCATCTGTATTTAGAAAGACCATGAGGTCAGAATCTTCTGGTCCATGGCTAAGGTACTACCCACTGACAGTAACAGACCATCCAAAATACTACACGTTGACATGTCCTCTTCTTATTTTGTGTATTTGTTTGCTTGCTTTTTTTTTTTTTTTAAGGAAAAGGAAAGAGATCTCAAGTTCCCTTTCTTATAGTCTAAGATTTGGCTAGACATACAATAGCGCTAGGATATGTGGCTCAGTGCTCTCTAAAATGTTCAATGTACAAACAGATGCTATGGGGGGGTACTGGTGGGATAAAACGCGCTAGGCATATTGAAAAGAGATTATTTAAGAACATGTGTCATGAAGTATTGAGGCAGACCTTATGCTCCCTCCTCTCCATCCTTGAAGCTGCTGCAAAAATTCCTTTTCTTATGGAGAAAATCAGAGGCAAACTTCACATTTTAACAACTTGATTATAATCCATATTTAATCGCATAAGTGAGACTCTACTTTCTAAATTTCAAACAATCCCTTTTGGTTTGATTCTTTGAAGAGTCTGATCTTGGGAGAGGTGTTTTAGGAAAAAAAAATGTTTCCTAGAGGTACTTTATAAAATCACTGAATTAAAGGGGAAAGTCTAATTGTTTCATAAATGAGGTATCTTTTTTTTTAAGGTTTTATTTATTTATTTGATGGAGAGCCACAACGAGAGAGGGAACACAAGTAGGGGGAAGGGTGGGAGAAGGAGAAGCAGGCTTCCGCTGAGCAGGGAGCCCGATGCGGGGCTCGATCCCAGGACCCTGGGATCAGGACCTGAGCCGAAGGCAGACGCTTAACGACTGAGCCACCCAGGCGCCCCTGATAAGTGAGTTATCTTAGCATTCCGATATTCATGAGAAGAAATGGAAGAAGCATATTATTAGCCTCTTATGTTTTGATGAAGAAAACCATTATCTAAGACAAAATGTAAGGAGAACAAAATCTTATCCAAAGTCTACCGAATTAGTGGCATAAAAAGGTGCTTTTTCATGGAGTTTTACTGAACCGTCAATGTTTCTGTTGTTTATTTTGGGGCTAGAGATGGCTGTTTGCCTTTCCACACTTGAAGCCCAAGTTTGTCTGGCAGATTCGTCAGGGAAGGCAGAAGGCAGAGGGCAGAAGGCAAGAGGCCGTAAACCAGTCTTCTGGTTCCTGCAGATCAGGAAGGTGTAAGATCAGAGCCTTTCAACTCTGCTGTGGCCTGGTCCTCTCTGGAGGCCAGCGTTCCCAGTTTCGCACGCTCAGGCTGCCCATGGTGAACTCACACCTTCCTTCTGTCAGGAAAACAATCCCCTCCTCTCTCTGGTGACCCTCATCCCTCCCCACCTTACTGGAACCGACAGAGCAGCTGTGCCCTAAAATTAAAGTGGGCCTTCTTAGATTTTATCCTTTCTGGTGCTCTTCTAATTACCAGACGATTTTCTCAAGACTCTTTTCAAATTGCTGGAAGGTTCCAATGACTACAAACTTCCCGTCTCCTAGGTTTCTTTCTCCCAAATCACCGTATATTTAAATCGCAGAGACCAAATTTTTCCAAAAACCATGTCTGTGTGTGTTGAGGTTGTCTTGACCCTTCACTGACATGTAAAGCTACTTATGGGGTAAAAACTCCTACCCATGAAAGCATCTCCACCACTAAATGCCAAGACCTCATAGAGAAGCAGATGTAAGGACTTGTTGTTGTTGTTGTTTTATAGAGAGTTTGCCGGCAAAATTCAAAAGCCATTTTTGTGATAAGTGCGTATATGTAAGTGAAAGTATGAATTAAGTTGACATTACTCAGTTATGCTTGGAATTATGGTTTGCTTTTACTTTCCTTTGTAAAATTCCATCAAGGTGGAATCCCATCTTTCTTTTTAATGTTTTTCTTCTGATGCACATGGCTACTATTTGTTTTTTTGAAGCAAAAGGAAAAAGAAATATAATTACAGCACCTATCAGTTGGCTCTACTGAGTACCATTTCTCATAAAATGCAGCCGATTCGTTCTGCCTTTGGAAATCGGGAGCAGCCTTTCACCTACAAAGCTGTAACTTCAAAATCAATGTCTCTTGGCTTTACCATCTTCATGACCTTCTGGATTAAAGTCAGTCCAGACAGTATCTGTTGACCTTCAACAGCCTTGCAAAGCCAACAGAGCTCGCTGTGCGAATTTGGGCCCGGATTCATCCATATTAAGATTTTTGAAACCGTTGGCAGAATCCTGCCTTAAACGTCTCTCCTAGCCTATACAGGAGCTGTAAATTTTACTCCGTCTTTAAAAAGTAATATGACATGTGAAAACCCAAAGCTATAGATCAACTGAGTCTGTGGGAGGTTATTCTCATCATAAAATGGGCTTTACCCTGCCCAGTTCTCTTGCCTCCACATTCCTGGCCCCTCCAGCAGACAGTAAGCCCCCTAGGAAGCATACCAAAGCTCAGTTCCTGGCATGAAGAAGCTGCTCCATGAGTACGTGCCCCATCAATGAATGACACCCCAACTTTATAAAAGGACTTACTCAGGATCTTCCTCCTTTGCAAGGGCTTAGACAGTCAGGCCCCCTAGAGCACCCCATCAGCACTGGCTGACTTACACAGAGCTTTCAAGGGCACACCCTTGTGTCTCATGCACTACGCAGACCAAAAAAGATGGGTGAAAATAAACACATCAGAGGGATGAAACCTCCCAGATCAGACCTTGGCTTTTCAAGACTGGTGCGTTATGAAGAACATGGACTTGAGCAGCAAACCAAGCTGAGTTGGAATCACAACTTAGCGGCTGGGCAGGACTAGCGACTACTCTGAGCCTTGATTTTCCAACAGTAAAAGTGAGAATATCCCCTTTCAAGGTGCTGTCAGGAGTAAATAAACAATGAAGTAGCTAACATAGTGCTTTCACTGCCTAGAAGACAAGCAATAAAGGGCAGATCCTAACATGTGCTGGTTTCCTGAATGATGTCTGCATGTCTGCTTGCTATCCATAGCAAAGGTTTCAGGAAGTGTCATTCTGATACTTACAAAATTCTCTCAACCACACAGATCATCGGCTTCACCCATTTGACATGCATGTGGATAGATATGCCCCGGGAATTCATCTAAAAGGAAGGAGTACCACCTTACTCCGGCATTTAAGGATATTCATACAAATAGGAGCAGAAAAAAAATCACATTGCTGAAAATGACTTATTCGAGGTTTGGGTATTCAAAGCTGAGTGATTACAAAATAATAAATGTAAGTGTTAAGTGAATCCCGGTTGTTGTTTCCACGAAGGTCGCCAGGGACGGGGGTATGTCTAACACGGGAGCCATGTAGGAGCTGCTGCAGAATAGTGTGACCAAACACTTCTGCGACAGAAACAGGACTGCCCTGGATTTTCCCATCCTTCTAGCTGCCGATGCCTTTCTGGGAGATCCCATCCAATTTAAGTCTTGATTAGTATCAATTGGAACCTAATACCTTTAGATCAGCGTTGAGAGATGAACCACAAATCTTTTTGTGCCACTTATACAGACACAGAAGAAAGGTGTTTTATACCATAAAGGCTATTTTTTTTTTAATCTCCAAGACTTCCGATCTTTTATGTAAATGGATTAGGGCCAGCCTCACTTACATGAGCAACCTCAACAACAATATATACGTAGGAATTCCTGAATGATGCATTCTGGCATGCTTCTTCTCCAATACCAAGGCTTTCTGGAAGCAGGGCTTTCCCTGCGGATGGTAATCAAGGAAATCACTAAATATTACAATCCCAGGGGATCATTCAGGATAAGATTTTATATGGTGTGTGTGTGCATGAGAAAGACAGACAGAGAGAGAATAAGAAAAATAACAAGGAAAAAAGAAGAGAAGAAGCAGAGAGGAAAAAATTCCAAGGCTCTTAGAAAGGGTTCAATTTCCTCTATTGCTCAAGGACATGACTTGAGCCCTTATCAAAATGGCCAAGAGTTTGCAAATCTGTCACACAGATTCTCAGGGAATCGTTGGGACAGCCACAAAGTCAGGGGAAGGAGACAGCATAATGGTAGTTACAAAAAGATTTGCAAAAATGATTTCTATACGCTATGAAGTTATAATGCCCCAGAATATAAAAATAACTGAAGGGGCGCCTGGGTGGCTCAGTGGGTTAAAGTCTCTGCCTTCGGCTCAGGTCATGATCTCAGGGTCCTGGGATCGAGCCCCACATCGGGCTCTCTCCTCAGCGGGGAGCCTGCTTCCCCTTCTCTCTCTGCCTGCCTCTCTGCCTACTTGTGATCTCTCTCTGTGTCAAACAAAACAAAACAAAACAAAACAAAACAAAACAAAAAAACCTTTAAAAATAACTGGGGTGAGGAGGGGAGTGGTTGATAGTACTCAATTCTTAAAACAGCAGTTTTCTCTAGTGTCTCTACTACTCTGCCAAAGGCATACTCAGCTGCCAAGATCAGGCAGCTAATTCTATTTGTGAAAATAAATATAACAAGACTGAATTTCTTCCTGTATTTAAAAGTTTTCACGTATTTAAAATTTACACTTCAGGTAATACATAAATGTCAGTCTTAACCTTATTTTATCAGCTTTTGGGGAACGGAGAAGGGAGGATAAACTGAGGAATAAAGAACATGCAGGAATTACAGCAAATACTATAAAAATCACCACATGACAAATATCATTTAAAATTAAAGTCATCTCAAAACAAAATTCAAGTCATTTCTCAATGAAGTGACCACTGTAATACTGCAATATATTCAGTTATAAGCTATGATCCTTTCAAATAAAATTAATTTTAAAAAGTGCTTAAACCACAGAACATTTGATTTCAAAGCTTGAAGATTTTTAAAACTTTGCATGTATAATTATTCTTGTAGTTATAATAGCTATTCCCAAAACTCAGTAGCTTAAAGCACCATTTTGTTTTAGGGAGTCAGGAATTTGGGAAGGGCTCCCTTAGGTTATAGTCACAAGTCTGGGGATGCCGCACTGTGCTGTCAGAAGGCTCCACTGGGCTGGCCACCCAACATGGTTCATCAGTTGCCATTTACCCAACTGGCAAATGACAATTGCTGTTGGCTGGGCAGTCCACTGAAGCTCTCCACCAGAGAGCCTACCTGTGGCCGCTCCAGCGTGGCAGTGTCAGAGTAGTGGAAATTCCTTCATTGCAGCTGATGGTCCCCAGAGCAGGGGTACCAAAAAAAGATCGGGCGACAGTTACCATGGCCTTTCTGACCCAACCTTGGAAACCTTGGAAGTCAAGAAGCATTAACTTCATTATTCTACTGCTCCAAGGAGCCATAAGCCCACTCGAATGCAGGAAAATACAGACCTCACATTTTAGTGGGAAGAGTGTCAAAAAGTTTTGGCATCATGTGTTACAACTGTCACAATGGCTTCCTCAATCCTTGCATTCTCTATCATTCCTTGCAGGAATGATCATCTGTGCCCATAAACATAAGTGCACACACGCTTTGTATGCAGTAGGTATTCAATAAATGCCTAGAAGGTATATCATGAATACTTTTCTCAGTGGGAAGAGTAAGGCATAGCCACTAGTGGACTCACAAAGGAGTGACTGAAAATATGGGGCAGATAGGAACACTTAACCATGGGTCTTTGCCTAGGCACTCTTCAGACTAACCGGGCCAGTTCTTAAATTTGTAAGGGAATGAAAATAAGCATTGTTCAGTAAAGAGAACATTACCAAGAGCTTACTCCATCAGTTTGCAAGTGAGAAAAATATAAACTTGAATCCCGACCTCATCTCTTATAAGTTGAACCTTAGAACACATTCACCCCCCTAAAATCTGTTCTCTCATTTTTCAAACAATTACAAATATTACTAGCTATCTCATATTGTTCTTTTGAGGATTAAATGTGTAAATACCTGTATCCAGCTAAGAATAGGGCTAGAGTTGGCACTCAATAGTAATGTATTGGTTTTATATCATTATTACTATTTTAAAATTCTTAGACCATTCCATAGAACATGGGAAACAATTGGTAAGTGTTAGTTTTTAATATAATTATAGCTCACTAACCCTCATTCTGTCCCGTTTCCATCCACCTCTCTACCTTCCCTATATAACCAAACATTTCACAATTGGACACATCAAACTTTCAGAACTTCTTCATTCCTTCTTTATGTTCTGACAAACACGAAAAAGAACAATGGAAATGCCCAAAGCCGGGTAACCTTAAGAAAAACCAGGCATTGTAAGATGCTTGAATAATCATATAATCAATAGGTGATTTTTATCAGTTTCAAACTTAACATAAGAAAAAAATTTCCAGGGCGCCTAGGTGGCTCAGTGGGTTAAAGCCTCTACCTTCGACTCAGGTCATGATCTCAGGGTCCTGGGATTGAGCCCTGCATCAGGCTCTCTGCTCAGCAGGGAGCCTGCTCCTCCTGCCCCCCTGCCTGCCTCTCTGCCTACTTGTGATCTCTCTGTCAAATAAATAAATTAAAAATTAAAAAAAAGAAAGAAAGAAAAAAATTTCCACCTTGATTACTGCAACTTCAGAATGTTACTATCATGTAGGAGACGGTAAAATGTGAAGTCTTTTTCCTTTGACAAGGTCCTATGATGGGACCACTACCTCTTTCTTCACTAGAGGAAATAGGACTGAGACACAAAATTCATGTGATATGTGTAGAGGTCTGATGCTATCAAAGTATGAGCAGGGATGGTTTTTGTAGTAGAGGGCCTATAGAATAGAATTTATGGTTAAATCATGCTATAGGGAAGGGTCACACTGGACTTGTTGGGTTTTTTTTTTAATATTAAACTGAAAATGAAGCAGACTGTTGGTTCTGTGAGGACAGGACAATGTCTGGCTTGCTCCCACTGCATTTCTGGTAACCACTTCAATATGTGGCACTTAGCAAAGGTTTCAGGAGTTATCTGTTAAACGAGTTGTATAATTTTATGTTAAAATAATGCCTGGGAAAAGAACCCTCTGAATATTTTAATCTAAGTATTTTGACTTTGAGGTCTACAGACAATCTTACTTTAGCCTATTATAATCTTGTTTTTCCATTATGAAAATACTTCTCCCTCTTGAAAGTAAGCTTACTTTTTCAGTTCGCTGATGAAGATAATCCAGATAAAGTAAAGCACGCTCTTGAGGAGGGGGGAAAAAAAGCGGGGGAGGGGGGCAAGCTTCAAAACTGAAGGTCAAACCCACAAAAACAAGCAAACAAACTGCTTGAGGGATCTGCAATTGACACTCTAGAACCAAAATGAAATTGGCCTTTGCTTAGCAAAACTCCAATGAGAATCGTAAGAAATAAGCCCTTGAAATAAAAACGACACCTATGTGCCCGTGAACCAGTTAAAAAGCATCAACCCAGAGGGGGCAAATGCATCTGTACCAGGCAGATGTCAGTGAAATGCCCCTTCCTTCTAGAAGGAACCGCCTCCATGCTCCTAACCGGAGAGCAGTGTCCTGCTTGGCCGGCCTCCTCACAGCCCAGCCCGGGTCTTCGTAATGGCCCAACTTCCCACATCGCAATACACTGTGCCACGTAGGCAAGAATGCGGCATCTCTCTGTCCCAAACTCCAGCTTCCAGGCCCACCTGATGAAGTCTCATCTTCTGTGGCCTCCTCTGCCTCTCAGTTCCTGAGTCTCCTGGGAGCTCCAGGTCTTGTCCCTGTTGGGGAGGTTTCTCAACAGCTGTCTGAAAGGGCTGCCAGAGAGGACCCAACGTGTGCGTGAACTGGGACAGAGACGCACACGCGCGCCCAGGCACACCCACCCTTGGCCCCAGAAATACCATCCGCGTAGGCTGCAAGGCTGCCCTCGACTTGCTCCTACAGCTTGACAAAACCATACAGGAGCAAAAAACACTTGCCCGGCTATCTAATTTGACAGCTTTTACACTGAAGTGAGATCCCCCCATACTTCCTCCATGTAAATTCCCATTCCCTCTGTTAGCTCTAAATGTTTAAAAAAAAAGGAATAAAGACACCTACTTTTTTAACCTCGAGAAATCCAAATTGTCAGAAAGTAAGCACGTAGACGCTAGCCCATGACTTTAAAAAAAAACAATCAGACCCACAGCCTCACAGTTATCTTACTCTAAAAAAATTTTAAAAAAGAAAATGTATTAGCAGACATCTTTCAGATTTAATAAACAGAAAATCTTTACATTTAAAATTCTAAAAGGGTTAAGATTGAAAAAAGGGGGGGGGGGGCATCTGCCTTATGTTCTCAGTGACCAGCCGGACAGACGGTCAAGAATATCATTAGTTAAGAAAGCTCTCATTCATTATCCAAAAGTTCCTTGGGCAGGCTTGGTGTGGGGTGCAAGAATGTTCCAGAATGCGATATTTGAAGAATGTGTTCGTATCTGAGATACGAGGCCATGCGGTGGCTGTGGGGGAGGAAGGGAAGAACAGACAGCCCGTTGTGATCCAAGCAGCAACCGCAAACACCTTCACATTGGTTTGTCACCCACACACTTCCGGCTTCTCGTCCACAAGTTCCCTCGACAGTATTCAGAGTGAAGAAAACCAGGTAGAGGTCACCGTAGCTGCCAATAATCCCTTCTCCTCTAGACAAAAGTACCTCACAAACAGAAAACTTCAACGTGGAAGAGGATAGGCTGCTTGAAATCGTTACTCTGTGGGCCCTCCTCTGGGTCCACACAGGAGACAGAGGAGAAGATAGCGGGTCTGATGTGCTCATCTTGATAACAGAGCTTCCAAGGGTAAAATTTCTCTAAATTTATATCACCATCCCACCAATGTAACAGAAAGTGTGTGTGTGTGTGTGTGTGTGTGTTTAGGCCGGGGTTGGGGAGGCCAGGGGGATGCCAACAAGCTCTAGTAAACCTGATGGAAAGACCAGAGTCAACGGCTGGGCAACTGTCTGGTGTTTCATACCAATTTATATCTGCCTTTCAACTTATCTCTTAGGAATATCCATCGGAGGGGCTCTGGTACAGACAGATGAGTTTCTTGGCCTTTCGGATCTTTCTTTCCACCCAGCACCAAACACCCACTGGGTGTGAGGTGCTATGCTGAGAACACGCAGGAATATACGAGAACCAGATGTATGGGGGGGATCCCTGGCCTGCCATTCTGGGGGCAGGGGGTACATATGAGTGAACATCCGTCAACACAGCTTCCGAAGCTGGGAAAAAAGTCTTCAAAATAACCCATATATTGCCTTTTGGCCAACAACTCACTGTAGTGCTTTGACTGGAAAGCTCTGAAGAGGAAATTGACGAGGAGCCTTAAGGGTTAAGTAGGAACCAGAGTCACCAAAGGCAAACAGGAGGCCAGCCTCAGAGCGGGGAGCCAAGATACCAGAAAAAGAAGGGCATGTACCATAAAGGAGAGGATCACTATTCACCCCCAGCTGGTCTCCAGCTTCTGTTTTCCTTCTGACTGCAGCTCTCCCTGGTTCTTAGGAAACACCTCAGGCAGAGTCTTTAACTGACCTCAAGGGGGAAGAACTGATAACAACACTAATGATCCTTTACCACACTCGGTACTCACTACAGACGTGGCATGATGTCTAATGCTTTAGAAATATCACTTCATTTAGTGCTCGGAATTCTCTCTCTCTCTCTCCGAGGTAGGTATTTCTGCCAATTTACAGATAGGAAAACTGAGACTGAGGCACGATAAGCACCTGGCCCAAAGTCAGATTGCTAGCAGGTGACGGTGGCAGGGCCAAGTACGTCCCCTGCCAGTGGCAGGGTGCCTAACCCCTTCACCATGAAGGGTTCTTCTGAATCCTGACCCAGACAGGTACGGACTTCCCAAAATTAACTGTACTAAAGAATGAAGAAAAAAGTAAAATAGAAATACAAATTTAAAAAAGCAAGTTAAAATCCAAGTTGCTTATGCTCTTAACATCAAAACTTCAACATTAGTCAATTAATCAGTTCACCAACCCATTTTCCCCCCAGGGTGTTAGGAAGAACACACAACACATGCCTATGTGCTTTCCATACTTTAAAACACACTATCAAACTTACTTATTATTTATTCTTTCTAGGAATATCCCTTCTCTATCTCCCAACCCAAGGACTGAGAATAGCTCAGATGAGATATTACAGTGGCTGAAGATTCTGCTTTAGATATTTTTGTGCAATCTAAAAAAAGGTATTAACATTTAAATTTTCTATCTTCAAAATGAAAATCCATGCCTATCGCTTTTATAAAACAAGCAACAGGAATAAAGCTAACGAATCTTCTTCACCGATGGAGAGCTCAGGACGGGGGGTACACATGAAAATGAGACAAATGGGATTTTTGTGCTCGGGTTGAAGATGTCTCTGGTCATTTTGTATTGACTTTGCACGTTTTCTCCTGTCTCTCCAAGGTCTCCGGCTCTGGGCTCTTGGAAATCCTGCCTTCCCCTCTGTCCTCCTCCTCTTGGAAACTTTTGGTTCATCCAACTTTGTTGAGGCTGTTTCTACCCCTCTCAAAAACTCCTTTTCTTTGCCATGTATTCTGAGCTAGCATTTGGCCACTTGTAGCCTCTGCAGGGGCATCATCTTTTCCTGAAACCCTCCTGCATCCTTCCACCCCTTCTAGCCATCCCTTATAGAGCTGGTACTTCCTGAAGATGGGCTGCCATGAGCTACTAGTCCCCGACTGGGGCACAGGGGATGCACGCTTATCCTCAGTAACTTGTGCAAGTTCTTCTGTTTGAAACACCCTTAAGGGGGGTGCCTGGGTGGCTCAGTGGGTTAAAGCCTCTGCCTTTGGCAGCTCAGGTCATGATCTCAGGGTCCTGGGATCGAGCCCCGCATCGAGCTCTCTGCTCAGCAGGGAGCCTGCTTCCCCCCATCTCTCTGCCTGCCTCTCTGCCTTCTTGTGATCTCTCTCTCTCTATGTGTCAAATAAATAAATAAAATCTTTAAAAAAAAAAAAGAAAAAGAAAAAAACACTCTTAAGAATCTTCTCTTCCTCTCTCCACATCTAGAGCAGAAATAAATGTAATTTATACTACTGATGTTCCTAACCCATACCAGCCTGCCCAGTCAGCAGAGAAACAAAAGGAAGTACCGTCAACCCTTAAGCAACACAGGTCCACTTATATGTGGATTTTTTTCCCAATAAATACAGTACTGCTGATGTATTTTCTCTTCCTTATGAGCTTCTTAATGATATTTTCTTTTCTCTAGTTTATTGTAAGGATAAAGTATGTAATACACAAAACATGTGTTAATCAACCGTCTATGCTATCAGTAAGGCTTCTGGTCGACCCTAGGCCACTGGTAGTTAAGTTCTGGTGGAGTCAAAAGTTATATACGGATTTCTGACAGCATGAGGGTCACTGCCCCTAACTCCTGCATTGTTCAAGAGTCAAGGCTCTTCCTTCCTTACCCAACAAAATCTGGCAGCTCCATGGCAAAGGCAGCCCCAAATTGCCACTCCAGTGGGTAGGCCAACGCTTTTATCCATCATATGGCCTCTTCTCAATATACACAAGGCTTTGAGGTCAAACAGATTTGAATTCAAATTCCAACTGTCACAAAGCTCTGTGATATCAGGGAAATCATTAAACCGCTCCAAGCCTTTGTTTACTCATCCTCAAAGTGGAGCTGATGATAATGGCTATCTTATCATTGCTATGTTATTTACTAGGGAGTAGTGTATATCAAGTCTTTTGCACAAAGGACACAGAAGCAGACCAGCATTATTTATCCAAATAGCCTCTATCCCTTTTGAGCAAAGCAGAGTTAAACATAAAGTCAAGTCCTTCTGTCCCCAAATACTCCTGGAAATAAATCAGTTGCACCCAACAGTCTTTCCTAGAAGTTAGGTCTGTCCCTTCCTCCCTTCCTCCGTCCCCTCTCCTTCTTCCAAGAGGTCTGGACCCACTGGACCCACTCCAACACCAAACATTTCCAATTTTATCAACATGTTAATAAGCATGAGCCTTATGACGCCCACTTTAGTGGAGAAATGGTAGAAGAACCATAGAGAAAAATAGGACTCTTTTAATCATTACTGTTTTTTATTACACTTTGGTGCTTTCCACACAAGCCTATGAGGAAAGCTACAAGAGCTCAGGGGCTGTTAATGGAACACAAGCCATGCTGTGGTGATGAGTGTAGCCATTCTGAACTTTGCTTTTTTTTTTTTTTAAGTTATTTATTTATTTATTTGACAGAGAAAGAGAGAGAGATCACAAGTAGGCAGAGGGGCAGGAGAGAGGGAGAGACAGGCTCCCCGCTGAGCAGAGAGCCCGATGCAGGGCTCGATTCCAGGACCCTGAGATCATCACCTAAGCCGAAGGCAGAGGCTTAACCCACTGAGCCACCCAGGCGCCCCTGAACTTTGTTTTTAGAAGACCATGCACTCTGGTCCTGAAGCCTGCCTGGGCTTGAGAGGAAAATTTAAAAGATGGACAACTAAAGATTCAAAGAAAGGAGGACTAGAGCAAGAATAGACAAGAAGGGCATAAAAATGAAAAGACAGCCACAGAGTCAAATAAATTAAGCTTTGTCTCTGGCATCCACTGCCAGGATGACAGGAACTGCTTTGTGCTAGGCTGTCAGGGAAGGGAAGCTCCCAACTCAGCACAAATTCATCGGGGCCCATCTGGGGGACTGGAAAGGAAAGGAGACAGAGGGAGGATTTACCACTCCCAGGTCCTAATGACCAGTGTCAGAGGAGGAAAGATAGGGAGGAGAAAGAGAAAGGTCTGGGTGGGTGCTGAGTTCCTGAACTATGTCCATGATGACATGAAACACCCAAGGGTATGATCATCCAGATATGAGAGCTCTAGCTTCTGAATCTCATGAAAGATCCCTTGTTTTCACCAAGAAACTTGGGCAAGACCAAGATCAAGTTCTCAGGGCTCTCTCTGGTCCAGGGCTCACCACTGTCGCGGAGATCTCTGCCTGACTTTCCAAAAAGGAAGGCAACCTCTTCAGCACAATGGTCAACCGCTCTTAAGAAAAGAAAGGACTGGGAAAATTAGATTCATGAATGAATGCAAGAAACGTAAGAAGCAAATAGTAGCTCTACATATCTATATTTTTACTCTTTTTATTGGGAAACTAAAGAGTAAACAACCCCCACCTTCAAAAGAAAGTTTCCTCTGAGCCCCTAAAAACTGTTTAGTCAAGGTTTAGCCATACATAAGAAAGGAGGTGCTGCATCCCAGATGACCCCAGACTGAAGAGTGAATTCCCCATTACCAATCCCAAGACCTTCTTCCTATTTACAGCCTTGTTTATAGGCATTCAAAGCCAAGGAAAGGAAGTTAGAAGAATATTCATTTTCTTAATTGTTATATAAATGTCTCAGACTGACCTATAAAACGTATGGCATCACGGAAGCTGAAACGCACTCCAAAATACATGTTTACAAAATGCAAGACAGGTGTTTGGATCCCTTTCAAATGTATTTAAGAAAAAAAAAAACAAAAAACCAATATGCTACTCCCAAAACAAAGAATACCACAGTGTGTGGTAGTTAATTTTGGAGAAAAGAAGCGCATATAATCACTTCCGTTTTTGAAGTAAAGGTTAATTTGCAGGAAACGGGAAGTTAAGACATGTGTAATTAACCTGAAGGTACATAACATAAAGAATGGAAGGCAAGGACTAATGAAGGAGCTAGCACAGAAACGCTTGCAGAAATGACAAACGGCTGAAATCTCTCTTCCTTAGCTCTTTCCCTCCAGTCACCATCACACACACAAGCACTGGTCGTGGGTCAGAATGTGCTGGAGAACAGTGTCACTCCAAGGATGGTTCCCGAGCCCTGCGCTCATCCCCAAACTGATCATTTTCCACACACACAGGGTAAGTACAGGCTCTGAAAGGGCGCAGTGAGAAGCCTTTACAGCATTTTGTAATTGAAGGAACATCCAAGCAGGTGATCACTCTTTCTAATAATTTATTTTTACCGTATTTTTGTAAACGTGTTGGTGCCCAGTGGACTGGAAAGAGAAGGAGAGGACGATACCGGTCTTTCACTGCGGGCAGTTGGCACAACACTGCTAAATAAGCCTAAAATCTAAAACTGCGGATGGAAAGCACACCACATGGAGTCAAAAAAATATACGGAAACCCTCCATTGTTCAGGTTGTGCCTTCAATTTCTGTTTTCCCAGTGCAGAAGCCTACCTGGCTAGTGCGGAAAATGGTTAGGAGGGCTCAGACTGACGGCTGCTCTGGCCCCACACCCCGATTCCATTCGGAGCCTCATACCAGGCTTTTGGCTGCTGATCTAGTCCATACAAGGCAAAACCCCATATGATCTTTTCGTTTGCTTCTATGTAAAAAGAACTTCTGCACAGTCTTCTAGAAAGGAAAAAGGAACTATAGTGTTATTAGGCATAGCCAAATATTTATATATCATTAAATGTAAAATCTATGAGCTGCTAGGTGGGTTCTTTGCTCCCGCATGCCTTCCTCTCTAAAGGAGTGTGTTAAAATACATGGATTGCATCACCCCCTCTACCTCTCCTTTCTTTTTGTTTTCCTATCTGTGGTTATGCCAATATCACTTCTAGCTTCTAAAAATATTTCAGACTTCTGCCTAGAATTTATTTTGCCCCTGGAATTCTGTCTGTGGGTTGAAAAAATGACTTTGTCATAACGTTAAACATCAAGAAAATGAAAAATACATAAACATTCATACATGAGCACAAGTGTAAACATACATCCACAACAAACTCCTAAAGTCCCACCAGCAAAATCCTCACCAACTCACTGTTATCATGGGAAAACGATATGCCAAAGACGAGACGGCAACAGTCCCGTTAGTTAGATGGTTAGTTACCATCACTGAGTGCTCACTGAAATAAACTTTTCAGCTACTGCCCTGATTATATAGTAAGCAAGTCAGTTTCAAGTTCACCATGTAAAATGCAAATTTCACTAAATATGCAGGCATTGGTTGGCTGCAGAAGGGAGGGGCACTTAAATTGGGAGAGCCCAGGGGAGAAATGGATGGGATGGTGCAAACAAGGATTTTTGAAACAAACACAGGAATCCTACTGGCCTGATTTTATCGCATGGCTTTAGCATTTCGCCACAGCTACAAATGCTGGGGTCACCGCCTGGGAAGGTAAGACACAGACCTTACCTTGCTCTACGTCACTGAAGCGTGTGAACAGTGAATGCCTGCCCCTAGATCTTCATAAACAGGGCCTTTCCCATCAAAGACCTTTGTGGAATGGAGCTGGAGTTGTTTATGCTGCTTTCTTTTTCTATTAGGTTTACTTTCCCGATGTTAAACCCTGTCAACTTTACTGCCCAGAAACCTGTCTTCGGAATAGGACTTTCGGCTTTGAAGACCCCTTTTAAGAAATGTCAAGGGGCAGTAAACATAAAAGGGGATCCATAGCACCACCCATGACAACAAAAACGGGGCCCGAGCTAATCAGCCTCCTCCATAAAACACACGCTCTGTCTCTGTCTCTCACACAAGCGAGCCGCTCAATGAGATCTGCCCAGTGAATGTAAGCAACAGAGTAGGAAGCAGCTGAAGAGAATTCCTGCTGTGCTGTCCCCTCGTGCCTCCCTCCCCATCAAAAGGGTTCAAGCAAAGAATGTTTTATTACACACTGCTGTTCCCGACCACGAGCAGGGCAGGTTTCTTCTGCCCAGGGGCCCAAGTGGGGCGAATCTGGTCATCTCCATATGTTCCCAAAGTGATATTCTTCCCCTTCATTTTCCAGGGCTGGGCTAATTTTCCTTTTTTTAAAGATTTTATTTATTTATTTGGCAGATAGGAAAGAGATCACAAGTAGGCAGAGAGGCAGGCAGAGAGAGAGGGGGAAGCAGGCTCCCTGCTGAGCAGAAAGCCCAATGCGGGGCTTGATCCCAGGACCCTGAGATCATGACCTGAGCCGAAGGCAGAGGCTTAACCCACTGAGCCACCCAGGTGCCTCAGGCCTGGGCTAATTTAAAGCAAGCCAGAGACACAGCAAACATACGACGCAAAGCAGCATGCCTGCTCTGAGAGGGAAGGGGGCCCATGGCACGGGAGCCGCCCCAATGGGATGTGACCCATTGTTCATCCCCACTTGCCTCACGTGGGGTTCTGCTCAGGGTCGGTGCGGCCCCCACAGAGATAAGCCTGCCTGAGGAAGGCCTTGGGAGTCCACAGCCCATGACTTCAAGCTCACGAGCGAAGTCCGTCTCAGTGACATCAGGAGATGAAGGTTCGAATGAAGCAGTTACCGACGCACCCACCAGGCTTTCCCCAAAACATAACATGGTTTCCCAAAACCACTTAGGGATTTTTTTTAAAAAAGAAGCCGAGGGGTGCCTGGCTGGCTCAGTCGATGGAGCGTGCGACTCTTAATCTTGAGGTTTTGAGTTCGAGCCCCACGTTGAGTGGAAAGATTACTTAAAATCTTAAAAATAAAATTAAATTAAAAAAATAAAAAGAAACTGACCTTGCAACTTGCGAAAACTTACAAGTGTACCCTAAGGCTAGAGACCAGAATAAGACTCCTGGGCCTCACCCGGGCTCGCCGCACACCAACAGCCGGGAAAAGGTTCTGTTTACAAGGCAGTTGAAGTCCTGAGGCTCTAACAGGCAATCTCTGAAAACAGGTGAGGCTAGCCAACAACACTAGTAACACGGGGTATGTTACTATTATGTTTTTAATAACAATCATCTTGCATGTTTTATACTTGCTTACTATTCGTTCTAGGAACAATTTCATTTTGTATTCACAACAAACCTAGGAGGGAGAAGGGTCGAAATTACCACCCCTGTCTTAGAGAAGAAGAAACCAAAGCTCAGTATTGCTAAGTAATTTTCTAAAACCACTGAGGGAGTAAACTGAAAATAAAACTCAGGTGTGTCTCTTTCCACTGCATCCCAGCCTCCCTTCAGAAAGAAGCCTTAGCTTTTTAAAAGCAGTTAAAGCGTTTCACCTGTTTTTCCCCATATTGCCCATTCTTCATAAGTACGGGAAGAAAACACCCACTACCACTTTCATCCATGCAACGAATGCTCCGTAAGTCACATCTGAATCAGAGCACTCCCATCACATGGCATTTCAATATACCTTCATCCATCTTGCTCTGGGCCAGATTGAGGGGGTTACGTGTGTCTACTCTAGAATTTTAAGCACTCACAAAAACAGGAAGGAATACTGATGAATATGCCCCTTGTCTGCGTCAATGTCATTTGGACTCCTGGGACCTGACTCTCGAGACTTCCCTGAATCGTGCGCTTTGTCGAATACGCACGTCTGTCGGCGAACATCAGGCCACCGGGCTGCCACCCACCTCCGTGGAAACTCCAGATATTCTTTAGTTTTACCTCACTCCGTTTTACCAGAAGGTTCCCCGCAGCAGCCAAATGATGCTTTGTCAGCGGCAGGGTCTGGGGTTTTTGCTTTGTTTTAAAATCAACGTGCCGTCCCCCACCTCTCCCAAGCTGTCAGGAGGCATTTGGCCCACTCCACTTCTCCTCCAGGCCTGACTTCCCTCCCACACACTGGCTCCTGCGGGCTTCAAAGAGGCCCAGTGGCAAAAGAAACACCCTAGATTTAAAAATAAAAAACAACCTGCTGATAGTGGAACTCAGTTCTGGGAGTACCAGGTACAACTCACTGTTAAGCTTGTAGCCGGCAGAGAACGACCAAACCCATCTCCCTGATTCGGGTTATTTCCAGAAGTTACAAAATCTATGCTAGGTCAACATCATTCACACGTAATACTGAATGAATGAATGAATGATTACTCTTATCCTATAATAAGCACTTAAGAGAAACTTCACCAGCCTCTCACTGAAAATATAAATTATGAGACAAGCAAAAGTCAATGACTACTCAGATGTTTGCCCTTCGGTGGCACATACAACTTCAAAGCCCTGTTTACATGTCTTGTCACCATCACTTAAATGTTTTACTTGCTTACAAAATTTTTCTCAATGATTTTTTATGATTTGCTGTCCTTTGAGCAATGTGACGAGCATGAACACACAGGCAGTGAACACCGTGTGATGCTGGCATTTTATCCTAAAGATCAGACTCCTTGAAGACAATTATGATGTCGCGTCTTTCAGTACACATCTTCCCCGGCAGATGAGCCATTTTCAAGTTTATTTCTTCCTAAATTCCACAACTTCCTGTGTCTAAGTAGGTCTCAGATTTCCCCGTCATCACTTCATTCCTAATATTCGAGTTTTCACAAGTTACTAGGAAGCATGACCTTAGGCCAGTATTTATTTCCTGACCTCCAAAATGAAAAAGATTCATAAACAAAAAAGAGAGAGAGAGAGAGAGAGGAAGTTTTAGCAACTATTTTTGGACCCCATAAACAAAGCTGTTTTTTCCAGAGAAAGAGAATCCTTTAACCTACTTTGAAGACTAAAACGTGGCCCGAACACATTTGTGGTCGACATTTTATCATTAGATGGAAAAAGTACAAAGGCACAATATTTAAACTGCTATATATGTTTTGTTTTTGTTTTTTTTTTTGTTTTTTTTACAATTTGCAGCCATCTAGTCCAACAGTAACCTTAGAAAATGTTATTTTTTTAAAAAGGTGAGTTCACACGGTTTAGTGTCAGGGGACTGGTCGTGCTACTGAGGCTCAGTCACTGGGTGATCATTAGGAAATGCTCCCTGTGAAGTCCCCTCGAATGCTTTCTGCATCTTTGCATCTGCTCCCAGGACCACAAGGAAGCTTTTAGCAAGCTGTGAACAAGCTCACAAAATCGAGGATGAGCTCACCTACCAGCCACAGCATGGAGACACCAAAAGGCCTACCGAGACACCGAAAAGTCTGTCTAACTTGTTTTTATGTTTTCTTTGCTTATGTCTTCCCAAGCTCTTCCCAAACAGGTAATGGGTAGTTAAAAATTTGGGAGCAGTCACTCAGCTTGCTTTGCAGTCACAGGTCTAGTTCCAGGGGAGCAGCCAGGACCTTCAAATGGCACCCCTGGTTTGGATCAGTTTCATGGAGGACAGAGCCCGGGCCCAAGGGCGCCCTTATAAAACTCAGGAGGCCATGACTTCATTCCCGGCCCCGAGTCACCTGAGCCACACTGTGCACACACAATGGCTATTAGTCCTCGATCATAAGGCTCAATCACTTGGCCCCTGTCTGACTCTCTCCGGAAAAGGAAAACAAGAGCTAGGTCCCTGCAAGGGTTCCTCCCACATTTTTCTCACTCAAGCTACTTAGACGAGTCATGTTTTTCGAGCTGCTTGGCCAAAGCCAGCGACACATGAAACTCAGAACTCTGAAAATACTTCTGATTTCTTTTCTTGTCTCTCATACACGCGTATGCTTCACCCACATGCCCCTTGCTGTTTTCATTTATGACACGGTTTCAAAGTAAAGACTGAGACACCCGTTCTGTTTAGAAACACCCAAAATCCTACCTGTTGGGTAGAGCTTGTGTCTTTGTTTAGGGTCACATTTTCCCAGAGACTCTAGCTCCAGGGGTCCTGAAAACCACCCTTTTTTAAACTGTTTTGTATCTGTGGCCATTTGTCCCACAGATTGCTTCTTCGGCCCATAACATCTTGGCCAGGCAAAACTTATGCTTCCTCCTTTACTCCTGGTCACAGTTTACTTTACTAAAGGAAACTCTGGCCCTAACTCAATTCACATAAACTTTCCATTTCACCAGGATGCCTTCTTTTCTTGGCTTCGGCACAAATCTTTTCTGAATCTAAGTAGCGGCTCTTAAAGGCCCTCCATGCGTGTTTGTTTTCCGATTTGAGAGCATCTCTCTGCACATGCATAAAACATTAAAAGCTTCAGTCATGTGTCCAAAGTCGCTCGAAGCTGGGAAGACTTGGTCTTCACAGGGGGCTCTGCCCACCCCATGGGCTCTGCCTCACAAGTGTGTCCAGAAGGCCCTGTCCCTTTCCCGTCCACCGCAACTTTACTTTCTTGAATCCCCCTTTGGTAAACACACATTTTCTCACTCAAACTCTCACCAGTTGAGCTCTGGTATCAATTTCTTTTCTTTTGTCTCACAGTAGAGTTAAACAGCGCACTATCTAGTTGTCAGAATGCTTCAAAGGGCTTCTACCCGTTTTCTTTCAACGACCTTCTCAGCATTCGAGAACAGAAAAAACCAGGACACTTAAAATACCATAAATTGTGTGACTGGCTTCAGGTGTTCCAGGTGTGGCAGACACAGAACTCAATGTCAGCTTCCAGACTCTCACAGATATGGTTAATTCATCAATACGACTCTGTCCCGTGAATATACAATAAAAATAAATTGGGTCTGAGCCCCATAAAGAGGAGGAAGAGGGGCATAGCACGCTAATGAATGGGAACTACTTCTCTAGAAATTTTATTTTTGACTGTGCCTACACACTTGGCTCACTTAGGAAAAAGAATGAAAACACAAAGAAGACCCTTCTGCTGATCCCTTCCCTGTATTATAAACTTGCTTTTTTCGTATGTGACTCTTACCTGTTTCACCGAAGTCATGTTCTCTAGTTGTCAACAGAGGGTCAGTGCTATCTTGTACATCTTGCCACTGATTATCACTTTAAATACTCACCCCTGCCAAGGCATCCCATTCTAACCCAAAGAGAATAGCCCATTAAGCACTATTTGCCTTGACATTCTGTTATTTGGGGATCTGTACCGTTCTTAGTTTTTCACTACTGTCAATAATGCTGCCATAGGAAACTTCATTTCTTACAATCATTTGGGGTTTTCTATGCTTTTAAAGGCGACGAAAAGTAAACTTTTAGCTCCTCTTACTTATTGCAAGGTTCTCCTCTGGATATAGGGTTACCCTTTGCAGAATTATCAGTAAAGTGTAGATGAAGATGTTTTCCCACGCTGCGATCACCACTCAGTTTGAAACTTCTATTTACTTTGTTTCCAGTCCTCTAGGCACACAACTTCACCTTGAGGTTGTCTTAATACAGGCTGAAGAAGAGGCAGTGTGAGTGGTGAAAGACACAGCTTACAGAGGATGGAACAGACTTCAAACTATCATTCTGAAAAGTACAAACCCTAGTCAGGAGTTAAAGAAACATATATTAAGGCAACTTTAAGGTGAAGTTGTGTGTCCAGAAGACTGGAAACAAAGTAGAAAGTTTCAAACCCAGTGTTGCCGGCAGCGTGGGAAAACATCTTCAGCTCTACTTTACTGATACTTCTGCAAAGGGTACCCTATATTCAGAGAAGAATCTTGCAATAGGCAAGAAGACCTAAAACTTTAAGCATTTTAAGAGTCATACTATAGGTGGGAAAAGGTGTCAAAGTAATTGGTTAGTCATGACTATCTCTGCTATCAACTCTTTAGGACAAAACCCAGACTTCTTAGGGCCCCTGGGTGGCTCAGTGGTTCAGTGTCTGCCTTCAGCTCAGGTCATGATCCCAGCAATCGGGGATCAAGCCCAAGCCCCATAACGGGCTCTCTGCTCAGTGGGGAGACTACTTGCTTCTCCCTCGCCAGCTGCCCTGTGCTTGTGTTCCCTCTCTCGCTCTCTCGCTCATAAATAAAATCTTAAAACAAACAAAGCCCAAAAAACCCAGACTTCTTTACTCAAGGAAAGTGGTAATTGTTTAGCCTTCTGGAAATGAGTAACAGTCATAAATATGTATTAACAGGATCACACATATGCAAAACTGTTCACACAAAATTGACTGGATCAAAGGGAGAAAGCCCTTTCCCTCCTCCCTCACGACATTCTCCACCATCCACTTACCACCCAACCCTCTTCTCTCAGACAAACCCCAAAAATTTCTCCATCATGTGAGAGATGTCCCACCCAGTCATCCAGGGCCCAATCTCATAATCTCTGAATGCTCCGTCTTCCGTCCAGTTAGTTCTACCTCTCAAACAAATCTCCTCTCCATTCCTGTTGTCCCATGGTTTGGGTATTCCTCATTTTTACCCGGACTCGTGCATTTATTTCCCAGCAAACTCATTTTCCGGCTTTCAGTCTTTGCTTGGTCATCTATCCAATAATATCCAAAAAGTGCCACCGATAAACCTTCTATCAGCACAGCTCTGACTTTGTCCCTCCTGTGCACAAAATCCTGGATGCTTTATGCGCCTCTAAATCATATTCCAACTGGTTTCCAACCAAAAAGACAGCATTTCCACTGGCACTCTGTACCTCTCTTTGGTACAAATTTAAAAACTTCTTGGGGAAAGAACGTTTGCATTATCAATTTCTACCTTGACAATGCTCAGCAAGACCTTAAGTGTACTCAAAAGAACTAATTTGAATTAGAGTCTTTTGGATCCCATTTGATAGTACTATTCAAATGTTAACTTCTTAAAAACTGTGCCTTAATTATATCTCCTATAGTTTGCTTTTCACAAGACAGAATTTCCACAAATAATTATTTAACAAATGAACTAAGCTATATGTAGTTTTTTGTTTTATTTTGTTTTAAGTAGACTCCACACCTAGCATGGAGCCCAACACAGGGCTCAAACTCACAACCCTGAGCTCAAGAGTCAGAAGCTTAACCAACTGACCTACATTGGTGCCCCAGCAATTGGTAGTTCTTGATCCCAATCTGTATCCACAATCTGTGGGCTCTAGAATAAGCCACCTGAAAGCACATTGATATTTAAAATGTCAACTAAAAGGAAGGTAGTAGTACTCAGAATACTCTTATAAATTAGGTATCAAAAAGAACTTAACTGTAAACACAAAATAAACAATAGGCCTTCAGGTTAAGCTCCATAATCAAACCATATCTATAACAGATGCCAGCAAACATACAGATGTACCACAGGAAAAAAGGCGTTTAAGGACTTTCTAAATAAACTGCACCTCCTAGAAATCTACTCCTTCCAAAATTTTTATCTTAAGTAAGGCTCAGTTCGCTTGATCAAATTTTGAACAAAAATAAGAATAGAGCTTCCGCTTAACAATCAGCTATATATTCTTCTTAATCCCAGTATGACTGGACAGATGGTGCCCAGATTAACAGCTGGGAATTCCAAGTTCATGTTCTTTCTTTAATTAGATTCATGACCTTGGGCAAGTCACTTCACCCTAGGATTCTCTGTTTCTTCACCTGAAAAATGAGTGTTTGGCTCCAATCTTTTTTTTTTTGCTCCGATCTTTAAGATTCCATCCAGCTCTAGAATTCAATAATTTGTGAGTTAAATATAAGCTTTTTATTAATAATCCAACAACATGAATGAATCTCAGATTCATCATGCTAGGTGAAGAAGTCAGTATCAATGGCTACGTACTCTACGATTACATTCACACAACATCCTGGAAAAGGCAAAACCAAAGGGATGGAGAGCAGATCAGTGGTTGCTAGGGATTAAAGGAAGAGGGAGGGTTTGCCTACAAAGAGGCTACATGAGGAAATTTTCTTTGGAGGTACAGTAATGAAATTGTTCTGTATCTTGACTGTGGTGGTCGTTACAGGACTCCATACATTTGCCAAAATCCACAAAACAGTATACCAAAAAGAGTGGATTTTGCTATATGTGGATCAAATTATTTAAAGCATTAAACTATTCCTTGGGGCACCTGAGTGGCTCAGTCAGTTGAGCATCTATCTGCCTTTGGCTCAGGTCATGATCCGAGGGTCCTGGGATCGAGCCCCGCATCAGGCTCCCTGCTTAGCAGGGAGTCTGCTTCCCCCTCTGTCCCTCACTTCACTCATTCTCACTCTCTCAAATAACTAAGCAAAATCTTAAAAAATACGTACTTCTCCAAATTCAGTGCAATTTTTGCTGACATAATAGCTGCACAGTTTCCCCCAAGAAGCAAATACTGACCTTCTGTATTTGCTCTCAACATTTTGTTCCAAGACTGATGACCCAACTTTGTATCCAAATAATTTGCTGCTTGTTTTTGTGGTGTTATTGTTGTTTTTGAGCTTTATTTATTTATTTATTTAATCGACAGAGAGAGAGAGATCACAAGTAGGCAGAGAGGCAGGTGGGGGGGGGGGGAGCAGACTCCCTGCTGAGCAGAGAGCCGGACCGGGGCTCGATCCCAGGACCCTGAGATCATGACCTGAGCGGAAGGCAGAGGCCTTAGCCCACTGAGCCACCCAGGCGCCCCTGTTTTTGATCTTTAGATCGACATTCTACAGAATTCTTTCTATGTAGCTCATTGTGCCCCGCACGGTACATCTAACAGTGAAAAGGTAAAACGAACCCAAGTGGGTCTGTTTGTCAGGCTGCCCAGGCCCTGCCTGGTGTTTGGGGAATGTCAGAATGTTCTTATTACTCTTGTGATTCATACTAAAGACACGAAGGCTACGGAACGTAAATAATAACAACACAGCACTGACAACAACACAGGACGTTTCATTAGCACTTACTGCATTCCAGGCGCTGTTCCAAGTGCTGACAGACAGCCTCACTAAGGGCCTGTGTAGCAAAAATTTACTTGAAGGAATAATTGATTCATTTTTTGGAGAGTCTATAGCTACTACGAGCGATTTCACAAATTCTCATCTTGGCTTTGGTTGGACAGAAAGGCCTTTCTAATTAGACAAGCCAGCCTCTCCCCCTCTGCCCGGTGAGTCCGTGAGGTGTACACAGCAAGAAGCCCCACGGAGATGACGTTTCACAGCCGGGCCCCAGGGCACTTGCTTCGTCCACCTTGAAGGCCTGCAGCTGAGCTGGCGTTAGCCAGGAGCGGACCGTTTCCTAAAGCCTTCCAACACCAGGCAAGAGGAGGGCAGCACTCCTGCCTGCCACTACCAAGGGTCTGCCTTTTCCTTTTCATCACCTCGCTCTTTTTCATAGGTTTGGACCCCTGGGCGGAAACACGTCCTAAAGCAGACAGATGCCTGTTCCTTGAAATGACCAGTTCTCCGCACGAGGCAAGGGTTCTGTGATAAGCCTTTCAACCAGAGCGGATGGTTCGTCAAAAGTGACCAAGCTGCCTAGGCCGAAAGAAAGCGGCCAAACAAAAACAAGGAGCCCATCAGATAGTACTTGAAAGGTATTTAGCCCAGAGGACTCTGAACGTAGTAAAAGGCAGACTATGCTGAGAAAGAGCTCTCAATGCATGGGTTTGTTTAGTCTGCCTACCTTGAGTCCAAGCTAATCATCTCCGAGGTTGCCGATGACCAGAACAGGGTTCAAATGGCCTTTCAAAGAAAGCAGGGCAGGCCTGGCCCAGCCTGAACTAGATTGCAACTTGCCTTCCCTCCCACTCCTCCACCTTCCACAGGACCCCAAGCTTCTCCTTATCAAGAACCTCCACTTGAAGCGAGTGCACAGCAGACTACAGCTGCATTTGTTTCCCAGCCATCTCTTCAACCCAGACCGTAAGCGCCAATTCGGGCAGTGACCATCTCTGGGGCTCATGGCTGTATCCAGCTGATATTTTGGAATAAAACTTAAAAAAAAAAAACCCACAAAACAATCAGAGGGTTAACGGACTTCCTGTGGACTGAGTTGAAGGTGTCGCCCTTCCCTGCCTGTAGACACCAAAATCCAGAGTGAGGGTGAATGGGTCCCTCTTTCCCGCAAGGGAGCTTCTACAAAATCTTCAAACTCAATCAACTATCCGTTTAGCAGAATGCAGAACGTTGGCTTCCAAAATCGGGATCCAGCTGGAGAAAGGGGAAGGGGCTGGAGTTGGGAGGAGGCCGGCAACAAAGCAGTCCTGGGGCCACCTACTCCCACTCCTCAAAGCCGAGTCAGATGGGAAACCGGGTGAGACAAGTTAACCTGGAAGCCCTCCTCCAATTAATGTGTTATTGCTCCTTTAAAACCGAGAACAAACGGCCCAGTGCTCGCGATCCCTGAGGCTGCAGAGCAGTAATTGTCACTTAGCCACTTAACTCCCCGCCGCACTGCTCACTGCTCTTCGGGGTTTATCTCTCAGCCAATTACTGCTGTCATTTGCGTTTCAATATGTGCCGTCAGGGGCCGGCCCGTCGATGGCGGAACAGGAAACCCTGGGACCCGAGGCGACTGCTGGAGCCGCACCTGCCCCCACCCTCCACCCTCCCACCCCCGCCCACCCCCCGTGCTCTGTGGGGGCTGCCGAGGTAGAGGTACTCGGGAGAGAGGCCCTCCACACCGCTCCAGAGGGACCCACGGCTCCCCGACCACACTCGGGTTTGGTTCTGAGCCTGGGTCTAGCGCCGAGGCATCTGAAAGGAGGAATGTCTGACTCTTAAAAGCCCTAAGTCAATAATAATGATGGCAATATGAAAGCAATAGAAATTTTAGCTGCTGAGCGTGACAGCAGACAAGAGACAAGTAGGGGACGTAGCAGGGATTACCGCAATATATTATTGTGAAATCAAGGCAGGCACAGGCTCCAAATGCCAAGACAGCAGAACCTTGAATTACTGCTCTTTTATGCACTCAGATTTCCATGTAGGGGATTTATCCATCTACAACTTGGCCCGCAAATGTAGGAAATGTGTGCATTTTCCTAGGCAATCCTGAGTTGAAATTCCTAAAAATTCTATTTGTATATCCTGTTGTCAAGTTATATAGGTTCATAATAAATTTGTACTTACAAAATTTTATTTAAAAAAAGTTTCCTTAAAGGCATACCAGATGGGAATTTTTTTATAATTAGATTTTAAAAAAAAGCCTTACTAGGTCATGGGTCCAATTTTTTAATTTTTGAAAAGATGTCGTTTCCGGTTGCTCGGTGGGACCTAAATCCAAAAGTTAAGCCCTCACCTTTTCAGATATTTTGTTTACTTGGCCTTCCTGGATCAAATCTATACCACTCATCACTGCATTAAGGCTTTGATCCCATAAGGTTTAAACCTGTGCTGTTTGCAGAGGAAGCATCTTGGCTAAAACGTATGAACCCAGCCCGAGACATCCTTTGGAATGCACTTGGTCTACTTTAGGGATATAAGCACGTTTGAAACCCTGAGTATGGGAAGAAAGGGGGAAAGGAAAGAGGCTAAGGAACAGACGGAGTCTTTTATAACCAAGCTCCTCAGTGCACCCAAGTCGATGGCCACTGGGAAGGCAGAGTGCACCAATGCCGATGCAGAGTATCAGCTCGCTGGGTGGTAAGCGATCTCTGGGCTGTCAGCATCTTCGTCTTCCCAGCTGAACAGCAGTGAGACCGGTCTGCTCACCCTGCAGTTAGCAGCAAGCTCCCCCTGACATTCCCACCTCTGAAGCCCCAGCAACCACGGGAGGAGGGCTGGCAGCCGAGGCCAAGCCGGAAGAGACCTGTTCTAGCTGGATCCACACACCCCAGTCTCTGCGTCTAAAATAAGACTCTGAACTTCTCTGCCAATGAGCTTCACCAGGCCCGATGACGTTAACGTGCTCTGTCAGTTCTATTTGCGGGCAAGGCCCCTGTTGCCCAGGATTGCATCCAGGTAAGGAGGCGAGTGCGGGTGGGAGGGGGAGGGGGGGGCTCTCCGTGGATGGACCTGCCCTCCCGCTCTGTGCACAGAGAAGGTCTGAAAGGGCTGCTGAGGTAATTCTCTGCGTCATCTCGAGCTGTGCAAAGAAGAGTTGGCCTAGCGATAGTTAATTGCCATTCTCGAGCTACAGGCTCCTCACTGAATGCCAGCAACGGGAAGTCTGTTCAGTGCAGAACAAAGAAAATCGCAAGTCAAATAAAGCTAACCGGGGGGCCACCAATGCTGACCGTGGCCAGCCACACACGGGGAGACCCAGATCGCCCTCACTCATCTTCTCTTGGGCCTCCTAATTACGAAAACCTTAAACTTGGAACCAGTTTGCTCCTTTCTTGCTCCTTTCAGTCATCACGCTGACCCATCTCTGATGCAAGAGAAAGCACTTCAAAAGAGGCAGAGTTCCTAAGACAGCTAGTGGCCAGAGTGTAAACTTCTTAATTAAGGACATACACAAAAGTAACTTCTTCTTTTTGGCTCTTTGTGCTTTTTATTTATTGATTGATTGATTTTTAAAAGATTTATTTTTATTTTATTTATTTCAGAGAGAGAGAGAGAGGGCAAGCATGAGAGGGGAGAGGTCAGAGGGAGAAGCAGGCTCCCCGCGGAGCAAGGGGCCCGATATGGGACTCGATCCTGGGACTCCAGGATCATGACCTGAGCCGAAGGCAGTTGCTTAACCAACTGAGCCACCCAGGCACCCTCTTTGTTCTTTTTAAAAATGCTGTTTCAAGGGGCGCCTGGGTGGCTCCGTGAGTTAAAGCCTCTGCCTTCAGCTCAGGTCATGATCTCAGGGTTCTGGGATGGAGCTCCGCATCAGATCTCTGCTTGACGGGGAGCCTGCTTCCCCCTCTCGCTCTGCCTGCCTCTCTGCCTACTTGTGATCTCTCTCTCTGTCAAATAAATAAATAAAATCTTTAAAAAAAATGCTGTTTCAAGCTGAACAAACTATTTTAACATCATCCCCCTCTCTTCCTCCCTCTTTCCTCTCTCTGTCTCTATGTGTGTGTCTCTGTCCTCTCTCGGTCCCTTTCTCTCTCTCTCTCTCTCTCTCTCTCTGTTTCTCAGCTGATTGGTAGCTTCTCTCTCGGTCATGAAGTGTGCAATAAACTGTTCTTTTTCTTTTGTCTCAAAGCCAAAAGTCACTGTATGGAGAAACAAGTTCCTCTTCTCTGGCCCCGCCCCCGCGAGTGGCTGCCCCAGGGAGGTCTGGAAGCCCGCCACAGATGGCCAAGAACAAAGCCCAGGCCAATCAGCAGGGCGGATCTGAGCCCATGGCTACCCAGGAGCTGCCTCACCACAGCCTGTGCAGCTGCCACCAACTGTCCGAAGAGCTGCCCCTAGGGGCCCCAGTTGGGAGCCCCTCCTTTCTCAAACAACGTCACCAAGTCCCCTGTAGTTGAGAGGCAACCTCCCTTTTCCCTCGCTGTCTGTGATCAGATTCTACTCGGACTGACCGGCAAGAACCTTCGCTCCCACCTTGTCTGTTCCAGCAACCTCAGCTGCTGTCCCCGGCAGCCGCAGAGAGATGGGTGGGACCAGCAGCCCCAGGTTCTCCAAGATCATACTGAGAGCTCAGCCCCCACTGCCAGTTCTTCCCGGGGCATCTCCGCACACAGGCCAAAGCTGCATATCCATTAGCTTCCTCTCCAGTATGACTGCTCCCTCTCATCTCCTAGATCCAACCGCAAGCTTTCTGAATTTTGTATCACAAACGTTTCTCATATCCGGCTCCCAGAATCCAGACACAGGGCCACGGCCCTACTTTAAGCCCGCACCAATCCTCTTCACTACTCACCCTCCGCCAGGAGGGGCCTAATACATCAGTCGAACTCCACGTCCCAGGTCCCTCTGCCCCACCCTCCAAGCCCCCCAGCATGCCACTCAGGAACCCGGGTTCCTCTCCTCTGTCACCGCGGTCACTGCTTGCAGCATGGACCTGCCCCCAGAACTTGCCCCTCCGGGATGCTTCCTCCCTCCGCGCGTGCTCGGGCCCCTCCCACTCCTTCACCCTGCTAAGAACTACGGCTTGGCCCAAGCATCTCCTTTCCCTGCCTCTCCACCTTTTCATGCGAGGCTCCGTGCCACTCGGGGCTCCTATAATGCTCTCACAAGCGTCTATCACCGCATCCAGTTCCTTTAAGGCCAGCCTGGGGGGAACTGGGGTATTTCTGCTTATAGGCTCAGCACCCATTACACACACAGTGGCACCTGTCACACGCGGTAGGCCTCAGCGACCGGGAAACTGCCCTTGTACCTCGGGATTACTGGCTAATGCCGTCCACGACCACGGTGCGATCAATACTCTAGTCTGAATTAGATCCACTTTGGTGTTATCTATTTAAAGAAGACAGACTCCTAGACACCAAGGATTGTGTCCACGTAATGTATTTTGTCTGGCAACTTCTGTACTTTGGGTACTTAATAATGTGATGGAGTTGATGACGAGGACAGTGACGTCAGCCGTGACAGGAAACGAGGTGATCAGACGTCCTTTCATTCTCTGAGGCTCTGTAGCTGCTTAAAACAGTACACGATGAGTCACAGAATGACAGCTCACTTGTCTTGAAACCTTAACTAACCGGAATACAGCCCGGAACCTCAGTCAAACACGCTTCAGAGAAGCTAGAAGATCAGCTAGTGTGTGCACGCTAGAGCCTAAAGAGAGAACTTCTCGGGGGTCATTTGGTCTGCATTCAGAACCTAATTGTTCTTCCTTCAACTTCACTTCTGATAATCTGTGCGATCTCACGCCCCAGTCACAGCGACTGAGATGTCAGGTATGAGGCGAGGAGAGGTGGAAAGACCCATCCCCCAGCCCCCCAGGGACCAACACGGTGGTGGCAGGGCTAGCGCTAGCCATGAGCAAAAGGGGAGAGGAACTCAAAAGGAACACCGAGTACACAGCAGTCTCGCAGTCTGGGGACATTTCATGTTGAAGGACAATGAGTTCCACACATGTTAATAGACCCTAATGGCACATCATCCAAGAGAGGCACAATATTTACCCTCATACTGATGACTGAGATAGCCAAAGAGGGCTAAATTTTGTCCAATCATCTCTACTGGCAGAGAAAGGGAAGTGGAGCACATTTTAAGAATGATTTCTGTCCAAGTGTTCGGGGTTTTCATTTTGGTTTTTTTTGGTTAGGTTTTCGCACTTACTGGGGTAGGCTCTGTTTCATCTGGAAATTTTACCGCTGAGATACCTGACAAATGAGCCGTTGCTTAACTTCATCCAAGGCGGAACTGTTAGTAAGCACGTCACAGGCCTTGCCCACCAAGAGTGTACAACCAAAAACAGCTCAACGCCCTAGAGAATTCATTTGTATATGGAGCTTTATTTTAAAACACAGTGAAACAGGAAACCCTTCTGCCAAAAACTACCAAATATAGCATGTCCTACACCTCCCCATCCGTGCGAAAAACTAATGGACTACGATTTAAATTCAGGTCAAGAGCACAAGAGACGAATCTATTTCAAGGCAGCGTCCCCTTCCCAAACAATTTTCTTTCAGTCTCGACGACCCTCCCTCCTCTGTCTCTCTCTCCTTTTCTCTCTCCCACAGCCTTTACCACCTTTTCTCAGATCCTCAAAAGCACAGAAGCAGCCTACATGAGGGAAAAGGCGAAGACTACTGACTTCTGTTTACTTCAGGCCAGTCACGTGGTCACCATTCCTTAGTGGTTTAGCTCATACTGATGACTGAGATAGCCAAAGGTAGATCCAAAGAAGGGGAGGATGAGAGACACTTGGTTGCTTTTCATAAAAAATAGCAATGGAACATGGGATTAAAAGAAAAGGCTACTGGATTAGAAAATATTAAAGGAGGAACTCTTTTAGAAAACAAGATATTGCAAGAAGGAATGTACCGAGGGGAAGAAAGGGTGGAGGGAGGACAGAAGAAAGAAATTGGTTAATCATCCAAGTAAAAAGGATGACTGGGAAAGAAGCTAAAGTTTGGCCACTTATCTGACCATTCCTGAAAAACCAGAAATTTCACAACTGCATCTCCTAGCTCACTGTTTCTGCCCTTCCTGGTAACAAGAGGGAAGTGAACGCTTTCGATAGGATGGAAGAAATTACTACCATATTCCCAATATTGTGCTTCTACCAAATGTTTCCGAGCTGGTATCGGTGGGAGAGTATTAAGCAGCTGTCACGGACTGGTCTGGCATTTTGTCAACCCACCTCGATTAAGAAACTTGCCTTGAAAACCTTCAAGTCTTTCATAGTTCCCCCACAATAATTAACAACAACGTAGTAGACTAGAGAGAAATAAACGCTAGTTACTCATCTAATCAATATTTACTGATACCTCTTATGGGCTTGGTCCAGGGAGTTCTCACCTCTTCAAACTGAGACAGATTCTATTTTGCATGCGGGAAGGGTGCCGATTTATCTGAAGAATATAATAGGACAGTAGACTCAAAAGGGCAGAGGTTTCAGAGCTAGATAAATCCGGGTTTGAATTCCAGCTCTATTACCTGAAAGGTGCTTGTCCCTGGGCGAGTTACTTCCCTAGGCACTCATTTCTCCATCTGTTTAACGGAGGGCTTGGTTTCATTGTTTTGGGAAGATTCAATGAGACATCGGATGGAAAGCACCTAGCAGAACCCAGCACATGATATCGAAGCGATCATTCATTCAGTAAATATTTACCGAGCATCTACTACGCACAGGCTTTGTTCAGCAAGAAAAAAGAAGAGCCCTCTTCTCATCTTTACATGGCATCGCCAGTACTTGGCAAGGGGCAAGAGCTCTGCAAACCCATGCAAATGAAACAAAGTGGGTGTGGTGTCAATCTTGCAAATGCCATGATTTTCACATCCCCCAGGGAGCTGCATCAAGAATTGCCTTTTTTTTTTTTTTTTTTTTTAAAGAATTGCATTTTCAAGGGAGAGTTAGCCTGCAGCCCCCAGTCCTGAGCTCCCGGGCACAAAGGCAATGTGGTTACTGGGCAGCCCAAGCTGTTCACCTGGGAAACCAAACTGCAGACAGCTGGAGCAATCCACACCCCGGCCTTCAGGATTTGGGCAGAAATAGAAGCCAGGAGACATAGACCCTTGTCCCTCTTGCCTTTCGCTCTTAAAATGAGAAAGGTGACTTAATTTTGTTTGGGGAGGTGGGTGGGGATTGTAGGCTACACAGGGGGAGTTCCCACATGAACTGCTACATTGTTTCTGTTACTCTCTGACTCATTTCTACTTTTCCTTCCCAGCCCTCCCTGATGTCTTGGTCTGTTCCACATGTGGCACAATAAGTCTTTGTTTACAAGATTCTACTGTGCAATCAACCGGGTTATTAAGCCAAGAATTATTTATGCACAAAAAAATACAGGCGATATCAGGTAAACTGACCTGAATTGTATATTTCACTTTCCTATCTCTAACATTTAAGTGGACAGAATTAAAAAGCCGCTGAGAACTCTGATTGTTTAAAAACTATATTCAAGTTGGAGGAATGCGACTGACAGACACGCTCACACTTACATACATAAATACGATGCAGGGGCAAACATTTTTAAAAGCCGAAATAAAATTCTGTGTCTGTGGTTTTTGTTACTGGCACAACCATCCACCTAGCCTCACAAGTAAGAAATCTGTAGTTATTTTCAACAAGTGAGGCAATGAGGTTTCTGTGGAAAGTCATACATGCCTTGTAGCCAAACACACTTGGCTTTGAAGCTCAAATCCTACTCACTTCTAGCTATCCAAGGTCAAGGAGGTTCTTAAATATCTCTAGGCCTCAGTGACCTCCTCTGAAGAGTGGATTTGGGAGCGAAATAAATTACATAAAAGAAATAAGCAGGATGTTTCTGAAAAAGTTGTTACACCACCCCCTCCCCCAAAATCAGTCTCAACACCTTTTTCTTCCTTCCATTCTACTGCCCAGTGACTGCTCTCCCCGACAGCCCAGCCGCCTTCTGACTGGTTTCTCGGCCTCTCATCTGTAACCCCCCCATCCATCCCAACCTGCTATTAGAAACAGCAGTCAGAATGGGAAATTTGATCGTGGCACTCGTCTGCCACAAATCCTTCTATGGCAATTACATTCAGGACAAATCTGCATTCAGAGCAAAGTCCACACGTCCCCAACCCATCTGTTCAGCCATGCCTCCCCTGACCACCCCACCTTTTGCCCCTGAACCACCGCGGCCCCCACGTCCCGGGCCCCCAGCGTTGTTTGCAGAGCACGCCATCTGCTCTGCTGCGCTGACTCTCTGAGGCCAGCCCCACTCCACCCCCTCCCAACTGTAGAGACCACAGGCCCCCCCCAAGGCTCAGCTCAAATGCCACATCCCCTTTAAAACCCTCCCTGATTTCCCTGGCTCACTCAAGGCTCCATTCCAGCTTCAATGACACCTTGCTTGATTTTATTACTTAAGTTTTGTGTTCTCCGTTATCCACATCCATGCCTGGCCTTCTCCGTTAGACTGTTAGTTCCTCCATGATAGAAGCTAAATGGTATCCATTTTTTATTTGCAAGTTTTCCCTTTCCTTACATGAAGAAGACAGAACCAAAGGGTTAAAAATGGGGCAAGATATTCTCAAGGTACTTCAAATTCTGATACAAGAAAACGAAAATGCACCGGAAATGAAGTCTTGGGTTTATTAAGAATTTTTTTTTTAGAAAAACCCCAGCAACCCACAGAGGTGTGTGCCATCTGTGATGGACTAAAGTCGGCTACAAATTCTTTGATCCTTCTTCCACTGACCGATGAGTCTATTTCCCTCCTCTTGAATATGAGCTGCCTATAAACATTTTTGACCCAGAGAGACACTGTGCAACATTTCCAAGCCTAGCATTTAATATGAACAACAGCTTTGGCCTCGGTCTCTTGGAACCTTGAGCCTTCCTGTAAGAAACGTGATTACCTTAGTGGAGAAATCTCTTGGAGAGGCCCTGAGTCTACACAGAGAGGCAGAAGGACCCAGGGGAGATCAGCCTTCTAGGCACCCTTGCCAAGACGCCAGGCAGGTGAGTGAAGCCATTATGGG